>CM077164.1:131887501-132487501 GCA_039583875.1 Platanthera guangdongensis
TTTTAAAACCTATAAAGGAAACTAACCATTATATCAAAAATATAGCATCATGTTTTCCTTCCTAAAGAGCTTAACCACTATTTTCAAACCGCGTAAAAAAAGGGGTATTTCCTATATATGATTATAAATTAATCTAGGGTTTTGCATAGTCTTAGGCGTCCCCTGGACGCATAAGCACTCTCTTAGGATGTAAAAAAAAATGAATAAAGTATTTTCCGCTGCGTATAAGTATAATTTTGAAAGGGTGGACTAGTTATTCCACGAAGCCGAGGGATACGGCCTCAAAAATATAATTGGTTTTTTCACATCATTCAAGTTTTGAACTTTCTTAGTCTTAGCAGTTGTGGTCGCCTGAGCGTCGACAGTTATCCCCTGTCCGACGTGGCATCACAACGCGCGTTTTCTTCTACTCTGATACTTCTAAAATTTCGGAGAAAATGCGGGTTGTGACAGTTGGTATCAGAGGGAGGTTGCTTGACAATTTGTCAGGCAACCTTTCCTTGTAGGTATTAGAAGTTTAGCATCATGTCATACACACACCGATATGTCATCGGCACGTCTTGGCTGAAGCACGAACACTACACTCATAGCATAACATGAAGTATACGGGGCATATTATGTAGTATGGAGATGCATAATATGTGTTCGTATATGGATCCACCATAGGAGGCAACATGTGAGGGTTATGTAGTATGGGATGCATAACCTCACCACATGAATGCGACTAGCACGTTTTCTTTTTTCGTTGCATGAAAATGTTATGCAGTATGGGATGCATAACATTTTCATGTGTACGCCGCTCATAACATGCATTAGGATCTTTTTAGAATGCATAGCACAATCATGCATAGCATAACATTGCATAAGCACAACGTGCCAAGCTAAAGACTTGCAGGATGACATATGTACACACATGGTTTTGAGTCAAAAAGAGATTAAAAATTGCATGCTCGACTTAGGCACAAGAGTTAGTGTGATGGTGGTGAACCATCTTAGGTTAAGCATGACATTATTTCCCCTGTATAAATATATATATACATATATAAAAACCCCAGAGCAAGTTGGCAGTGAAAGCAAGTACTTATGTAGGTTTGTCTGTACCTGTTGTTTTGTCCTAGTAGTTGAACTAGGTTATGATGTTTTTTGTTGATCTTTTTAGATGGCACCTAAGCGTAGAGCGGCGAGATCGACTCCCCAATCTGAGGGCGGGTCTTCTGGTACTCAAAGCGGTACAGTTATGGAAAGTCTGAGGCAGAGCAATGAGGCTCTATCGAGGCAGATGGTGGACGTTCAGTCTCAGATCCAGTCCCTGTTGTCTGTGGTGGCAGGACTAGCCCCGAGAGCGCAGGACCCTGCTGCGGGTTTAGCTATTCCCGCACCTCCTGCACCTCCAGCCCCTTTGGTGCCTCCAGTGGTGGTGCCCCCGGAGATGGATTTCATCACTCAGTTCCAGCGACTGCGTCCCCCTACCTACGATGGTAAGGCGGACTTCATGGTATTGGATGACTGGTTAATCACCATAGAAGAGATGTTTCACTACTCGGGAGTGTCTGATGATCAGAAGGTGATGCTGGCCGCCTATCAGCTGAAGGGGTTAGCGAAGAGTTGGTGGATGAGGGAGAAGGAGGGAATGGTAGGAGGAAGCACTTGGGGTTCCTTCAAGGAGATCTTGATGCGGAAATTTCTACCGTCAGTGGAGCGAGACAGGCTGATGAATGATTTCTTACATCTGAAGCAGAGGCAGCTCTCAGTCAGCGAGTACGAGATTGAGTTCAGCAAACTCAGTCGCTTTGCCCCAGTTTGGTGAGCTCAGAGGAGGATAGAGCAAAGCGGTTTCCTCGGTGGCCTGCGGAGCGAGGTACAGCAGCTAGCGGTGGCTCATGGAGCGGTGAGTTATGCTGGGGCAGTGGAGGCCGCTTTGAAGGTAGAGGCCATCGAAAACGCGAAGCATAGAGGACAGCAGGCGAGGAATGAGAAGAGGAAAGCTGCTGAAGCAAAGAGCCCCCAAGTTGGTGCTCCTTCGGGGAAGAGGAGCAAGGAGGTTTGTGTGTTTTTGCGGCCGGTCGGGCCATCCTGCTGAGAGATGTTTCAAGAGGGCTGCGGCGCAGAAGGTGCATGTGCATGCTATACAGGATGCTCCAGACAGAATGCGGTGTGTACTTTGTGCAAGAAAGAGGGGCATGATGTTGCCCGTTGCTGGTTGAAGGACAAGGTCTGCTATCAGTGCGGACAGAAAGGTCATACCAAGGCCCGATGCCCGCAGCTCCAGTCTGTGCACCGACCAGTTTCCTCTTCAGGCGTTGCCACCGCCTCAGTCTATGGATAGAGGCAAAGGGAAGCTGAACGTGATATCTTCAGCGGAGGCTCAAACTTCGACGCAAGTCATTTCAGGTAAACCTTCTTGCTAGTCTTTTACTTCCTTTGCAGTTTAGTTTGACTTTCGTTTTCTGTAGTGACTGTGCTTTTCCCCGTTGATATTTATATAGGGAGTTTTAAGGTAAAGAACCGCTGGGCGCGCGTTCTCTTTGACTCAGGTGCTACCCACTCCTTTGTGGCTAGGGCCTTTGTAGAGCGGTGCCAGCTGGTCCTTGATCGTGTCGGTGATGCCTTTTGCGTCAAATTCCCCTCGGGTGATTCTGTGATATCAGATCAGGGCATTCTGGATTGTCCTATTATGTTGGGGGATTTCCCAGCCAAGGCGGATCTGAAGGTTATAGACTTGGAAGATTTCGACGTCATCCTGGGTATGGATTGGTTGTCCAGATACGATGCGGTGATCCAGTGCAGGGGTAAGCGCTTGGACTTCAAGAAGGACAACAGTCAGCCTGGGAGTATTTATGGCGATCCGTGTCAGGCCTCTCCGGCGATTTCTGCGGTATGTGCTCAGAGGTTATTCAGTTCCGATTGTTTTGCTTGCTTAGTTTCGGTGCTGGGGACTGTTAGCAGTGTGCCGTTGTTGGATGAGATTCCTGTTGTCCGCGAGTTTTCTGATGTGTTCCCTAGCGACCTTCCCGGTCTTCCCCTGCCAGGGATGTCGAGTTCGTGATTGACTTGGAGCCGGGTACGCGTCCCATTGCTAAGGCGCCGTACCGGATGTCCCCGCGAGAGCTGGAGGAGCTGCGTACCCAGTTGGATGAGTTATTGGAGAAGGGTTTCATAAGGCAGAGCTCGTCGCCCTGGGGTGCACCCGTTCTTTTTGTGAAGAAGAAGGATGGTTCGATGCGCCTTTTAGCATCGACTATAGGGAGTTGAACAAAGTCACCATCAAGAACAGGTACCCCCTGCCCAGAATCGACGACTTATTCGATCAGTTACGTGGCAGTTCTGTGTGTTCTCCAAGATTGACCTTCGATCAGGATATCATCAGCTCAGAATCCGGGAGTCGGACATTCCACGGACGGCGTTTCGATCGAGGCATGGACATTTCGAGTTCCTAGTTATGTCTTTTCGGGTTGACCAACGCGCCATCAGCGTTCATGGACATGATGAACCGAGTGTTCAAGGATTTTCTGGACAAGTTTGTGGTCGTATTCATAGACGACGTTCTGATTTATTCTCGGAATGCTGCGGAGCATGATCAGCACTTGCGGTTGGTGTTATCTGCCTTGAGAGATCATCAGTTGTACGCCAAGTTGAGCAAATGTGAGTTCTGTTGCCTCAGGTATCCTTCCTGGGTCATGTGGTGAACAAAGATGGCATTTCAGTGGACCCGGTGAAGATTTCTGCAGTGATGGATTGGCATAGGCCGAGCACACCCAAGGAGATCAGGAGCTTCTTGGGGTTGGCCGGCTATTATCGAAGGTTTGTGTGAGGGCTTTTCTACCTTGGCAGCACCCTTGACTAAGTTGACGCAGAAGCATGCGGCGTTCATCTGGAGTGAGCGGTGCGAGGAGGCCTTTCTGGAGCTAAAGAGGAGATTGTGCACTGCTCCTGTTTTGACATTGCCTACGGAGGGCAAGGACTATGATGTTTATGTGGATGCCTCGCATGTTGGGCTCGGAGGCGTGTTGATGCAAGAGGGGAAGGTGATCGCGTATGGGTCGCGGCAGTTGAAGACTCACGAGCGGAATTATCCTACGCATGACCTCGAGTTTGCGGCGGTGATTTTTGCGTTGAAGCTGTGGAGGCATCTACTCTATGGGGCCCAGTGCAAGATTTTCACAGATCATAAGAGTCTGAAGTACGTGTTTACTCAGAAGGAGCTGAATCTGCGCCAGCGTCGGTGGCTAGAGTTCGTGGCCGATTATGACGTGGAGATCTAGTACCATCCAGGCAAGGCCAATGTGGTGGCCGACGCCCTGAGCCGCAAGTCAGGGAAGATCTTCAACCTCACGGCGGACTGTTTAGTGGAAGAGTTCCTGTTGATGGACATCTCTGTGGGAGGCTGTGATTTGCAAAGCAGTTTGGCAGTGGCAGAGCCATCTTGGATTTCGCTCACCAGGTTGCACCAGAAGGATGATCCAGATTTGTTTCACCTGTACCTCAGGGCTGAGAGAGGGGAGTTGCGGATTTCTCCATCGACGATTCGGGTACCTTGAAGTACCGCGGCAGGTTTTGCATCCCCGCGGTTGGAGACATCAGGAGCACGGTATGCAAAGAGGCTCATGGATCCAGTGTTGCCTACCACCCGGGATCCACGAAGATGTATCATGATTTGAAGCAGATCGCCTGGTGGCAAGGTATGAAAGGGGATATAGCTCGGTATGTTTCTGAATGTTACACTTGCAAGCGAGTGAAGGACGATCATGGGAGGCCTGGTGGAAAGCTGACTCCTTTGGAAATCCCGACTTGGAAGTGGGAAAGTATCTCTATGGACTTCATCACGGGCTTACCAAGATCTCCAAGAGGATTTGATTCAGTTTGGGTGATCGTGGACCGATTGACGGAGTGTGCGCACTTCGTACCTTATAAGATCGACTACCCGATGAAGAAGATAGCAGAGCTGTATTTGAGTGAAGTCATCCGATTGCATGGAGTTCCCGTGAGCATCATTTCAGACCGAGACTCCAGATTTACTTCCCGCTTCTGGAAGAGTTTGCAGGAGGGTTTGGGCACAGACTTGAGATATTCTACCGCTTACCACCCTCAGACAAATGGGCAGACCGAGCGGGTGAACCGGATTGTGGAGGATATGATCAGATGCTACATTCTAGATCACGGTGGAGCATGGGATGAGCGTTTGCGGCTCATGGAGTTTGCCTACAACAACAGTTACCAAGAGAGCTTGCAAATGGCTCCCTTCGAGGCATTGTATGGGAGGCGCTGCAGAACTCCGTTGTTTTGGACTGAGGCCGGTGAGAGGCCGTTGTTGGGTCCTGATGCTCTAGAGGAAATGGAGGTTGCAGTGAAACTCATCCGGGAAAAGCTTCGGTTAGCTCAGGAAAGATATGAGAAAAACGTCAACCGGCGTAGGTCTGATTTGGAATTTTCGGTAGAGGATTTGGTTTTCTTGAAGGTGTCTCCGATGGTTGGAGTGAAGAGGTTCGGCAAGAACCGTAAGCTGGATCCGAGGTATGTGGGCCCATTCAGAATTTTGGAGCGTATTGGTGTGGCAGCATATAGGTTGGATCTACCCGCCAACTTCCCAGGCGTGCATAATGTCTTCCACGTGAGCCAGTTGCGGAAGTGTGTGCGGAGCAGTGGGCAAGTCTTGGATGCCGTGCCCCAGTTGGAGCCCAACCTCTCGTATGTTGAGGTGCCGGTCCGCATCTTGGATACTCAGGACCGAGTGCTGCGATCAAAGTCTATCCCGATGGTGAAGGTTCTTTGGAAGAATCAAGATTTGGAAAGTGCGACTTGGGAGCTAGAGTCGGCGATGAGGGAGGCTTACCCTCGCCTGTTCTCGTGATTTGTTGGGTATGTTTCTTCCTAGTAACTATTATTTTGATTACTTTCCTGCTATAGTAGAGGTAGTGTACGTAAAGTTCCGGGACGAAACTTTCTTTTAGGGGGAGTGACTGTAACGCCCCCGAATTTTTTTGGCAATTATTTAAGTCCTCGTTTGGCGTTACGTTGGCGCATTCCCGGCTCGTGCCGTTGTTAGAGTACCTCGTTAGGTGTTCTTAGAGTTTTAGCCTGTTGTTTGGTTTCCCAGCTAGCCGGTGCCTGTTTTGGAGGCCCGGCTGAGCCTCTTAGGGAATCCCTGTACTTTGGCTTCGGGCGAGGTTTGCCCAAGTGTGTGGTCGTCGGAGGTTGTGTCCGACTTCGCCGATGTTTTCGTAGCCCGAGTGTTTAGCTACGGTGCGGATTTGGTCGGAATCCGAGAACGTTAGTTTTCGCGCCTTTTCGACGGTCGCTAGTTAGCGAGCCGTCATTTATGTGAGCGTATTTGTATGTTTTCGCATTTAGGGCTTAGCGAGCGTTGTGGGCGTGCCGTTGCGTAATTGCACGTGCACGTGCTTGCAGGGTTTGTAAGTTGTGCGTGCGCGTGCGTGAGCTTGCGCCCGGGGTAGAATATTTGTGTGCGCGTGTGCATGTTAATAGACGTGTACATGTATTTTAGTGCTTGTATCTAGTGTGGTTAGCGGTTGTCTTAGTCAATTAATAAGTATATTTATATGTGTATGTATAAATATATGTATATATGTGTGTATTTATGAGTATGTATAACTATATGTATATATATGTGTATTTTTGTGTGTGTAAATAAATATATGAGTATGTGTGTGGTGTGCATATATAAATAATTATAGGAATAAGTGTATAAGTGTATATTTATATAAGCCCGGCTTTAGGTTTAGGAATTTCCCCAAAGACCTGGCGGCCCGCTGTCGCAGCCCGAGCGGGAGACTGGAGAAGACGGAGGCCCCGACTCTCCTCCGACCGCCCGTTCGCCGCCCGATTCCACCGGAAATCTTCGTTTGAGACCGGATCCGAACTCCTCTAGGCTAGATCTTCGTTCCGAGGTAATTTTTCTTTGGATTTCTCCATCTCTGTTTCCCGATAGGTAGGTTAGGGTTGCATTTTTTTCTCGTTTTTATGGTATTGTTCTTCCCCGGTTGGGTTATCCAGGAAATCTTGTGATCTTCGCTGCTTAAGGCCGGCGGTTTAGAAGCTTAGGTGCTGCCGTTTGATTAGGTGGCCGGAGGTTTGGAGGGGTTGCGTTGGCCGGTCCTTGCTAGCCAGTTTTTTTTTTGTCCAGATTTTGATAAATTATCGCTGCAATCTTGACCTATTGGGAAGATCATTGCCGCCGAACTCCTCCTAAGCCGAGGCAAGTACTCTCTTGCCAAAGTGAATTTTCTTCATGCTAGTTGTGTTACCTAATTTATGATAAATTCTTGATATGATTGCAGCCCTAGAGAAATTCTTGATATTATTTTTGTTGCATTTAGAACTTTGATATGATCTCGGCGCTAGGAGATTTTGAGGTAAATTCATTAGTTTTTTTTTTGGCAAGGATATTACCGTAGTTGCCCCTGGGTTGTCCCAACGAAAATCGGATGGGTATCGAAGCCACCCAACCTCTTGTCATTTTCTTTATTTAGTGTCAATTCACTTGTTCGCATTAGTGTTAAGCCCCTTGCTAATGTATGTATCGAACCACCCAAGTATAGTGTTTATGAGATGTAGTAAGCTAATTGTGTACGGTGGTAGTAAGTTAACTTTAAGGTCTTAGTTGGAGGTCAAGCTACCTTGTCGTATTTAGTATCACATTACCGGTACGCGTTTAGTATCAAAATACTTAAACTAGGATTCGTGTCACCTTCAATTTAATTGTGTCAACCCTCTTGCTTGGGCAAAGTCGATGTTGAGTCCGTCGGTATGAATATAAGGCTCTTAGGTGGGTCGCTCTAGATGTGTAGGGTTCAGTGTTGACGTCATGGTGGTTCATGGGACTACCAGGAAGGGGTTTCCCGAGTCACTTAGTGCTGGAGTTGGATGTGGTTTTGAGGTGGTCGGACCGATGCCGCCACCCTTGTTTTACTTCTTGTCTTATTAAGACAATGTGAGCTGTTTGGTTGAGTTGGACCGATGCCACCACCACAGCACCTTGAGATGTTTAGGCCTGTGAGACGTGGTTGGACCGTTGCCACCAGTCTAGGCCCTTATTTCCATTTTTGTCCATCTCCAGTACTAGGTGGCTCTTCCTGCTCTAGCTTTATACTTGATTTTATCTGTTATTTTGCTAATCCTTCCTGCAGA
This sequence comes from Platanthera guangdongensis, assembly GCA_039583875.1. Classification (NCBI taxonomy): domain Eukaryota; kingdom Viridiplantae; phylum Streptophyta; class Magnoliopsida; order Asparagales; family Orchidaceae; genus Platanthera; species Platanthera guangdongensis. Next base: position 131,895,647 of record CM077164.1, read on the forward strand.
TATGTGAGAGGCATGACCTCACCCGTGCACTTGGTGCACCCCCTTTTTTTTTACCTACTCATGTCGAGTATTTTCCTGCACTTGTTTACTTTAGCTCTTACCTGTTTCACTTCTTTCTCATGCTATTGTTCACTTCCATGTTTATATATTGCTTTGCTGAGGCGTTCTCTTCTTTGAATGCCTCAGGTTCAGGTTTATAGCCGACTGAGCGGCTAGGGTTTCTCCTGGAGGTTGCTAGTGCTAGCTGTTGCTGAGTTTTCTTTTCCTCACTCCTGGGAGGTAGTTCCTTTAGACTTGTAGTACAGATATACCTACTCACCAGTGGGTTCGTGTCAGTTGTTGGCGCCCACTGGTGGTTTCTCTTTTTAGATGCATTGTACCTTGCTGATACTGCTATTTTTTCCTGTTTTGGAGTTTATTCAACTTGCTTCTGGGATGATTTATGTTAGGTTGCTAGTTATTTTAAAACCTATAAAGGAAACTAACCATTATATCAAAAATATAGGCATCATGTTTTCCTTCCTAAAGAGCTTAACCACTATTTTCAAACCGCGTAAAAAAAGGGGTATTTCCTATATATGATATATAAATTAAATCTAGGGTTTTGCATAGTCTTAGGCGTCCCCTGGACGCATAAGCACTCTCTTAGGATGTAAAAAAAAAAATGAATAAAGTATTTTCCGCTGCGTATAAGTATAATTTTGAAAGGGTGGACTAGTTATTCCACGAAGCCGAGGGATACGGCCTCAAAAATATAATTGGTTTTTTCACATCATTCAAGTTTTGAACTTTCTTAGTCTTAGCAGTTAGTGGTCGCCTGAGCGTCGACAGTTATCCCATGTCCGACGTGGCATCACAACGCGCGTTTTCTTCTACTCTGATACTTCTAAAATTTCGGAGAAAATGCGGGTTGTGACAGATGTAGAGGGGGCCGGGCAAGGGAGAGGAAGTTATTTTCCTTGGCTTCACACATAGGCTTTTGCTTCAGCACCGGGAGATCAAAAGGAGCTCTCTTCTTCAACTTTTGGACCCTTCTAAATGAGTCTTCAATCTCTTTTTATAGAATAACAATGGGCAAATATCAATCACGATTCTCTAATCATGACAACCTCAAAATACACTAAAAAATATATGAGAAATTAAAAAAGAATAACTAAAATTCACGGATCATCGATTCACACAAAATAAAAGGCTCTGATCGTCATGTAAATCCATGTGTGATGTGATCACCGTCACATAGATCATGTAAAGAGGATAATAAAGTGAAAACTGCCGAGGATGAAAAAAGAAAAAAAAACATTAAGAGGCAACATGGGTACCATCTCGTAATGGGGCAGTTGTATCTATGAACTTGCCAACTTTTGAACTGCAATTATTGGCGACTTTCTTAGAATGATTGAAATCTGTACACAAAATATATATTGAACCATCAGATAAATTGATGTAAAAGACCACCAAAATCCTAAGAAAACCATAGAAGATATTTAAGAAATTTTTCTTGCATATATATTAAAGAGAAAGAATAACAAGACATTAAAGTAATAACTAAATTAAGTTAGAGACAAATCGCATGTAAGGAAAAAGATTGATATAAAGAGCCAACTGGGGTACCATCTCGTACTGGAGTAGTACAAGTATTTATGAACTTTACAATTTTGAACTGAAACTATTGGTGACTTTCTTAGAATGACTGAGATCTGAACACAATATTAAACCATCAACAAATTGATGTAAATGATGATTCATAAGATAACCATAGAGGATTTTTAATAAATCATTCCAGCATAACAAAACAAGAAATAAATAACTAAATTAAGTTAGAGACAAGTCACATGTAAATAATGGCTTACTGCTAAGAGTAGCAGAACTCATATTTGAGGCTCTACAACAAGAAACTTCCGTCTTGGGAACTACAAATACGTGAAATAAACACAAATAAAAAATGAAATCTAATATTACAATATATAGTTGAATAATAATGTATCCCTATTTTATATTTATTTTTCTTATTGATGTAATTGTCCTGGTGCATGGTGCCCGTCTATAAGGGACGGACATCAGATAACCATGCCCTAATTTTCAATCAGAACTATTTCTCTCTGCTTGGTATTAGAGAGGAAGAACACCGCACCTCCATTCAAACCCAGCACACTCACCTTGCCTTCGATCAACAACAGCCGCCGCTAGCCTCATTTAGCTCAACAGCAGCAGTCGCATGTTCTCGCGACAGAGCACGCAGAAGACTTGCTCAACAACACTTGATTGAGCTCATCGACCCTCCAACTCTATTCCAGGTGGCTCGCCAGCCCTTTTTCCATTCCAGGAGGCAGGCCGCCGATTCCAACTAGCTACCGCCCCTTCCAGTTGGGTCCTAGCAGTCCCCAACCACTCCAACAGGTTGAACTCGGCTCTCCAGAAGTTTTGTCCTGCACGGCCACATCCGGAGACATTTACCGGAGCATCCTATGCAACCCCTCTTGGGTGGATATTGACCAATGGTGTATTTGGATGTGTTGGTAATACAACCAATTTTGTTCGGATCTAGTTTGTGGCACAGCTTATCTACTTCATGGTGGATTCTTGGAGTTCCACACCTAGTATCCATGTTCTGTCGTTGAGAGAGGCCCATACGAGCCAAGGGCATTTAAGATCACAAGAGATTACTACATTAGCATTGGATGACAATTGTTAGAAAAGACAATGTAAAGGCCCACATAATGACCCATTTTATTTCATCTTCTCCTTATGTATTAGTCCCACACCTTGTAAATGAGACTCTTCTCTCTTTCTCCTTCCTATATATATGCACTAATACATTGTATTTACATACTCAACAAGGATATACAAGGTTCATGTTTTCTTTCTTCATTAATCTTGTATTTCTCTACATGGTATCCGAGCGAGCGATCCGGGACGGTCTCTGATTTTCTAACCGCAAACCTCTCTATGGTTTCCTATCCGCGACCCTCTCTGCGGTCTCTGCCCTTCTACCTGTAACTCTCTACAGTTTCTTAGGCTTCATTTGGTTTAGCGGTGGCGGTTGTAAAAGGAGCTATTGTAAAAGCAGGTTTGTAAAGGGAGCTGTTGGAAACTGGATGCTGGAAATGGAGTTTTGTTTGGCTAGTCTGCGTTTGCAGAGCTGTTCAAAACTGAGAACTGTTTGACAATACTGTGTTTGGAATGGAGATCCGCGGTTGAAATTTTTTTTTCTAGTTATTACATATATATATTAAACCATTAAAAATAATTAAATGAAAGCAAACAAATTTTTTTTATTAACTGCCAGCGATGCCCGTTACCGTAAGCCACAGTTCAAACATATATAGATATTCCACATTACATGTAAATATTTTAAATATATGAAAAATGTGTTCAAGCTCGGTGCAATTGTTCGGCAATTGAGTCACGCAATGTCACCATCTCATCCACCCCCACCCGAATCCTACGAAGCAGCAATGGTTTTGTGAATTGGATCCCAGCCCAAACCTGTCTCACGGCCCTTAAGATCTCGCCATATCTTCTAATCCTTTTTCAACTGATCCCATTTATTATTCATTTGATTTCAATCATACGATTTACCCGTCCGAGCAAAGAAATTGGTGGTTAGGTTTGACCACCCATCCTTACTAAAATGTGTAGTTGGGCGATTACCTAACTCTATTTCTTTCAAGCACAAGTCGCAAAAAATCATAACATCGTTCGCCTCCCAGTTTGCACTCACACCACCTTCTTTATGTTTGCTCATAATCCTGCAAACTCACAATCACCACAAACACATTGCTCAAAAATCTAAACAAAAATCTCCACAAAATTCTCAAATCAAACAGGCATTACATTCACTCAACACACACACACACACACTCGACAACATTACATACACATTCATAATCTAAACTCATACACACTCAAAATCTACATACACATACACACACACCACACACGCACACACACATACATAACAGTATAACACACATTACAAAAACACAACACACACACTACATACACTCAACACACAAAAACACACACTCACAGCATATACACTCACATCATATACACATAAACACTACACACAAAGCACATACTCACACACTCGCAGCATATACACTCACAGCATACACACACACAATACACATAAAGCACATACACGCACAATACACATAAAGCACATACACACACACACACACTCCACAACATTACATACACACTCATAAACCAAGCCCAATACACACACACACACACACATTACATACACTCAACACACACACACCACACATACGCACACTCTCAAATCAAACACATTACGTGCACACTCTCAAATCAAACACATTACGTGCACACTCTCAAATCAAACACATTACGTACACACACACAAACACACATTACATAAGTTTGTAATCAAACCCAAAGCCTAGACAAAGCCCACACAGATCATCACATGTACACACAATCGCATCCAACACGAAATTTTCAAACATATAGCTGTGGAATGAAGATATACCACCTGTTAAACACTGTGTTGCTGCAGATTTTTGAACGGAGAAGAAGCGATCTGCTGCAGATTGAAGAACAGGGGTGGCCCTGCTGCTGCAGATTGAAGAGGGGTGGCTCACCTGCGGGAGTTGAATGGCAGAGAAGATGTGGATCAGTCCTTAGCTTCAGTCAGAGTTGAAGGGCAGAGAAGAAATGTGGACATCAGGCAGAGAAGAGAAGTTACCTGCCGCACCGAGACAAGCGAACGAGAAGCAGCGGAGGAGAGGGTTGCGCGCCGTCGGAGAAGAAACTGTCGCACCGGGAGAGGCGACGGAGGAGAGGCGGTGACCGGGAAAATCAGGCGGCGACCGGGAGAGACGGCGGAGAACCAGGCTCGACTGCCCTAGCGCGCGATTTTTCCCCTTCCTCCAAACGCGATAAACCGGTGATCATCGCGCCGGTTTCATTCCGCAATGTTTTGAGCCAGGGAGATAAGCGTTGCGGGTGGAATGGATGGCGGAAAAACAAATGGAAAAAAATCGGGAGGTGCATCTGAGGGAAATGAAAAGCTCAAAAACGGCTAAACAAATGAGGCCTTAGTCTTGCGGTTTACTTGCCTCTAACCGCAAGTCTCCTTCCCGTGGAACCACCCACCCCCCACTCCTCCTCCCTTTTTATACTCTCTCTCCAATCTGCTCTGTGGGACCCACTCTCCTTCTCTCCTCTTTTCTGCGGCCTCTTCTCTCTAACCACCCGACTTCTCTTTGTTGTTGCGGGGCTCTCACCCTAACAACGAGATCTCCTCCTTGTCTCTTCGGCCTTCTCCCTTGATAACGCGATCTTCTCTTCTTGTCACTGCGATCTTCTCCTCTTCAGACCCCTCCGATCTCTTTTCGCTACTCCTCGCGTTCTCCCAGCGATTTGCTCATCGTCGCCAACCAACCGCACCGGTCTCTCTCTGTTCTCGTGCGGGGTACTTGTCAAGTGGTCTGCTCTTGCCGACTTCTCTTGTCGCGGCTTACACTTGTCGTGTGGGTTTCTTATCGCGTGTTCTTGCTAACTTCTCTCAGTACGTGTCGTTCTACCGCACTCTGCGTAGACTGCCTCAGTCCGCTGCGATCTCTTCTTAGTTCGCTGCTCTAACCGACGTGGTCTTTCCGGTTAGCCTCGTCAGACCGCGCCGTCGTGGTCTCTGCTCGATGCGTCCTGGCGTAGCCGCTGTTGATCTTCCCGCCGGTCGAGTGCCAGTCAGCCAGTCCTTAGCTGTTGTTGCCTGTTCCTGTCTGCAGTGGTCTGTCCGCTGTGCATTCTTCTCCTAGCCGCTTCGCTTAACCACTAGTTACTTGGTCATGAATACCTCTACTGTCACTTTCACTCCTACTGCTTCTTTTGTCCCTGTTCCTGAACTCCGTGACGAGTTGCGCATTACCACAATTTCTCTTACTGGAAAGAAGAACATTGTTGAGTGGGTGCACTTTGTTCGTCGGGTTCTTCAGTCAAAGGGATTTCTGCATCATTTGACCCAGGATGTTCCTTGTGCCCCTACTGATGAATGGATTCGGAACGATGGTCGTGTTCAAACATGGCTTGTCAACTCCCTTGATGGCGAACCTTACCGCATGCCCATGTGTTACGCGACAGTCAATGCGATGTGGAATGAGCTCCACTCTCTTTACTCGGGCAAGGACAGTCTCCAGCACTTGTATGATATCATCACCGATCTTCAAACTCTTGACATCGGTGGTGCTTCCAACTTAACTTGGTTTGTTGTTCGGTCCAAGATACTGATTGAAGCCTGGATTCAGTATCAGCCCCCAACTATAGATCTCGCTGCCCAGCGCGCTCAAAAGGAAGCGGTCGGTATTGTCACGATGATAACTCGTGTTTTGCTTCATCTACAAAGTGTTCAGGCTCATATCCTCTCGTCTGTCACAACTCCCTCATTCTCTGATGTGTGCTTAATGTTGTTATAGGTTACACCACCTCCTAATGCTATCGGCCCGCCTTCAGCAGCCCTTCTCCAGCACTCTTCTGCGCCATTACTACCTCTCCCTCCCCCTACTCGCGGAGGACGTTCAGGCTCTCGGGGACGGGGTCGAGGTAGCCAGCTGGGGCCTAAGTGTTCTTTCTGTGGTAAGAATGGACACCTTGAGGCGACATGCTACCGCAAACATGGTCTTCATCCTCGTTTGACAGCTTCTGTTGCTGCCCACACCCTTCTGCCACTCGTGCTGACCTTGAAGAAGTTCGTCTCCAGCTCCAGCAACTTCATGGGATGCTCAGCCACTCGCATGCCTCTGTTGCCTCCATCTCTAATGAAGGTATTGCTTGTCTCTCCACTAGTCCGTGCAGGATAGTGGATTCAGATGCTACTCACCATATCACCTCGCTAAAGCCACATCAATACTTGGATTCTTCACATCCTAAGTTTATCACAGTGGTCACTGACGCCACAGTACCTGTCTCTGGCTCTGCTGATATCTCTCTCAACTCCTCTATCTCTATCCGCTCGGCTCTCCAAGTCCCGGGCTTCCCGTTTAATTTACTTTTTGTTGGTCGTCTCACTGCTGATTTAAATTGTTCTGTCACATTCACCACTTCTTTCCTGATGCCTTGAGTACCTGCATTTTAAATTGTTCTGTCACATTCACCACTTTTTGTTGGAGAGACCATGTTTGCGGTAGCATGTCGCCTCAAGGTGTCCATTCTTACCACAGAAAGAACACTTAGGCCCCGGCTGTCCATTCTTTCCGTTTTGTGGATTTACTTTTTGTTGCTTGTCTCTCCATTTATCTTCCAGCTTTTACCTGTGATTCATGTATTCTGGGAAAACAGCAACGTTCCTCGTTAACACCTCACTGTACTCGGAGCTCTGTTTTTTTTGTTTTAGTGCTTCGATGTTTGGGGCTCATAAAAAATAACTAGTGTGTCTGGTTATCATTATTTTATCGGTTTTATTGATAATTATTCTCGAACCACCTAGTTATACTTATTCGTGATCGCTACGAGCTTTCCCGTGTGTTTCGGGCTTTATTTCTTGAGATTCGCACACAGTTTTCCGACAAAATTAAAACTCGCCGAACAGATAATGCTCACGAATACACAAGCCATGAATTTGATAATATTTGTTCTGAATTTGGAATCATGCACCAGACTTCGTGTGCATATACCCCCCAACAAAACGGAGTGACTGAACTTAAAAATAGACATCCTGTCGACGTTGCTCGCTCCCTCAAGATTCAAATGCAGGTACTCAAGGCATATTGGAACTTTGCATTTTCGACGACATGTTATCTCATCAACCATCTTACTTCCTCCGTCCTCCAAAATGCTACTTAGTTTAGTCTCCTCTTCCCTTCTACTCCGTCGTTCTCTCTCACGCCACACATCATTGGTTGCACTTGTTATGTTCACTTGCTTGGTCCGTCCACGGACAAATTGGATCCATGGGCAGCTAAACACATGTTTGTCGGATATTCTCGTACATACAAAGGCTATGTTTGTTATTCTCCTACCACCCGCAAGGTGACCGTTTCAGCGGATGTTACCTTTCGGGAAGATCAACCATACTTCACCGCTCTAAACCAACCTTTTCCACCAGAATCCACGCCAAGACCCGTCATCCCGGTTACCTCTCGTCCACCACCACTCCTCCCTGACCCGGCTCCCGTTCTCCACAAGCCCCCTCTTAACTGTTTTTATACTCGTCGTCCTTCTCGCTCCGCCGCCCCAAATGCAGGTACTCAAGGAATATTGGAACTTTGCATTTTCGACGGCATGTTATCTCATCAACCATCTTACTTCCTCCGTCCTCCAAAATGCTACTTAGTTTAGTCTCCTCTTCCCTTCTACTCCGTCGTTCTCTCTCACGCCACACATCATTGGTTGCACTTGCTATGTTCACTTGCTTGGTCCGTCCACGGACAAGTTGGATCCATGGGCAGCTAAACACATGTTTGTCGGATATTCTCGTACCTACAAAGGCTATGTTTGTTATTCTCCTACCACCCGCAAGGTGACCGTTTCAGCGGATATTACCTTTCAGAAAGATCAATCATACTTCACCGCTCCAAACCAACCTTTTCCACCAGAATCCATGCCAAGACCCGTCATCCCGGTTACCTCTCGTCCAACACCACTCCTCCCTGACCCGGCTCTCGTTCTCCACAAGCCCCCTTTTAATTATTTTATACTCGTCGTCCTTTTCGCTCCGCCGCCCCAATGTAGTCGGCTTCGACCTCTGACACTCTGTCACCTGCAGATACGACACCATCATCCATTGTCCATCTCATGACGAACTATGTATCTTCACATCGTCTGTCTCCGGCGCTTCACACCTTTGCTACTATACTCTATTTTCGTCCCTAACTCTGTGCAGGAGGCTCTTCAACATCCGGGCTGGTGGGCAGCCATGGACGAGAAAATGACTGCCCTCTGGGCTAACCAAACATGCGAACTGGTTCCTCTCCCTCCAGGACAGACTATTGTTGGCTGCAAATGGGTGTTTATCATTAAACATGCTCATGATGGGACAATTGACCGTCTTAAGGCTCGACTGGTAACTCGTGGATTTACTCAACAACAAGGTCTGAAGTATGAGGAAATATTCTCTCCAATGGCCAAGCTCAACACGGTGTGTCCTCCTTTCAGTGATTGTGCATCTCCAATGACCCTTAAATAAACGGGATATCAAGAAAGTTTTTCTAAATGACGATCTACAAGAAACAGTTTACATGCAACAACCTCCGGGATTTGTGACCACGGGGGAGTTCCGAGATTGTCACCTCAAGAAGTCGATATATGTTCTCAAACAATCCCCCCGGGCATGGCTCGACAAGTTCAGTAGGGCTGCATGAGAAGTTGGTTTTACTCGAATCTCGACAGATTTCTCTATGTTTACTCAACATCACGCAATATGCATCGTTCTCCTTTTAGTATATGTCGATGACATTCTAATCACAGGTGATGACTCAAAGAGAACACAAATGATCAAACATCACCTAAGCTCTGTCTTTCAAACTAAAGATCTGGGGAACCTCTGATACTTGCTCGGCCTTGAGATCGTAAGATGTCCTGATGGTTTTGTCCTATCTCAACGAAAGTACTGTCTCGACCTCCTTCAGGATGCCGGCTACTCTGGATGCAAACCGACCAATACTCCTATAGATGTCAATCATAAGATTTGTGCAGGCGGCTCGGATATAGATCTACTTCTTCCAAATCCAGAATATCATCAACATCTCGTTGGAAAACTGATTTACCTAACGATCATGAGATCAGACATATCCTTTGTTGTTGGGGTTGTCAGCCGGTTTATGCATTCTCCCCGGATGTCTTATCTACAGGTCGTCAAATGCATCCTGAGATATCTAAAAACAACCCCAGACCAAGGGATGGTATACAAAACTTTTTCTTGTACTCCAACATTGTTTGCGTATTCAGATGCAGATTATGATGGTTCCCTGGATGATCGGCGTTCTACCAGTGAATTTTGTACTTACATCGGAGGTCACCTTGTTGCATGGCGCAGTAAGAAACAAGTTGTGGTTGCTCGATGTTCAGCTAAAGCTCAATATTGTTCGATGGAATCTGTTGAATCTGAGCTTACTTTGCTCGTATGTCGCCTAGGTGAAATAGGAATAAAACTTTCCTGACAAGCTATCTTACTCTGTGACAGTCAAGCTGCTAAACACATACCTAAGAATCCGGTCTTCTACAAAAGAACGAAACACATTGAAGTTGATTGTCAATTCATTCAGGAGAAAGTTTGACTGAAGAAGCTGAAATTGAGACATGTTCCGGTTACTGACCAAGTTGCTGATCTTCTCACTAAGGCCCTGTCTAGTGTTCTATTCTATAACTTCTTATCCAAGCTGGGTGCCTACGACTTGTACGCTCCAGCATGCGGGGGAGTGTTCAAAAAGACAATGTAAAGGACCACATACTGACCCATTAAGTTTCTTCTTCTCCTTATGTATTAGTCTCATACCTTATAAATGAGACTCTTCTCTCTTTCTCCACCCTACAGATATGTACTCATACATTGTATTTACATACTCAACAAAGATATAAAAGCTTCACGTTTTCTTTCTTCATTAATCTTGTATTTCTATACAACACTAATTACCATCAAAAGGACAAAAGCGGTGACTATATGATCCGCTACGAGTATTTGATGGGAAGGTGGTCGAGCAACTGTGAACCGACCCCTCATGGAAGAAGTGGGATACGAATAACTAATTTGTGATCACATGGTTACTCCATTCGATGTCTCCTCTCATCAACCGCAATTATATGAATGTGGACTCCACCCATGAGATCTACGCTAGTGCACGAGAGGTATATTCGCCAATTAGTAGCTCAACACAAAATTATAAGCTCAACTGACGTGACCCAGAGCTACTAGGCATGTTAAACGGAGGAGAGGTATATAAAAAAAGAGTTTAAATGAAACTATAAGGAAAGACATGATGTACTTAAGCATTAGTGAGATTATGACTAAAAATACGGTGCAATGCCGACATATGATCCATATAGCCAACCCCACTATGGTGGGATCAATGATTGAGTGTTGTTGTTATATGTAATTTATTTAAGCACATCTCATGTGTGTTTAGCATCAGTCAATTATAGTTGTTCTTATGTGTTTGTAGCCTATATATAGGATTTATGGGCTATTTTCAGATCATTGCAGAATTTAGAGAAAACATTTGGGCCCTTACGGTCTTCCCACCGTGCCAAATCCCATGATCCAAGGAGTTGAAGCCAAAGTAACTACTTTTCCCAACCCCCCCCCCCCCTCCCCCATAACCATAACAACTCCATGATTGCGCGAAATTATGTACGCAAACAACAACGGCAAGTGTACCGTATCGATAGTACAATAGGTTTAAAGAAAACAAGGTCGTATTAGACTCGGGGTAATCGAGTAATCCTACTTTGAAAATTGTTATTATTTTATCAATAGAAATTTGAGTTGGGGTTCCGAAAAGTAAAAACTAGAAATGTTAACGAAATTAAAACAATATATTAAAACTAGTGCTCGATCTTGAATCACCTCGAAAATTGAAAATAATGAAATGAAAATAGAAATGCAGTTCTCTTATTAAAGAGACTTTGACTGTGGAGGTTCCTGAAGCATGAACACCCTTCTTTCGAAAATTAGGTTCAACTAAGCTTAGGTGTATCGACCGAATTTTCGTTCTCAAATCGCATCGCCTAAAACTTGCTTTAGGTTGTGAACCTGGCTATTGTATTTTACTCCAATCCGGAAGAGTTACGTCGTCCTCTCTCGAGGGTTACGTTCTACTCTTTTTACCGATGAGGGATCGATTCGCCTTATGAGTCTTTCGGCCAACAAAATAGGGAAAACTATTTGGAAAACTATATAAAATATATAGTCTAAATGAATTGATTAATGGTAAATCGCAAGCGCTCAACAATTGGAGAAAAACAGATCTAAAATCACGGCAATATTATCTCATCCTCGGGTCATCTCGATCGAGCACTATAGAGAATTAGTTGCTCATTGAGATGGACGAATCATTCGCATAAAAAAATGACACCATAACAAGGACGCGAGCGATAAGAGACAAATCAAAACGGGAGTAATATTAATATCTTAAGTGAAATAGACTTGAAATTGTCTTGCTAGTAGGAAAAGGAATTATAGAAGCTAAAATGATGAGACGTACAAGATTAAACTGGAGTGGTTAAAACAAAAGAAATTGAAAACAATTATAAAAGAATACACTACTTCTCTTTCATACCATCATACTCAAAATGAATTTTGCGCTCTTAAAATATTCTCTTTTTTTCTTCTTGGGAGTTCAAACTCTCAAATGAATTTGAGACTAAAACTTTCAACCGTGCACACTCCCCCCTAATGGCCGAAAGTGGGCATATATATAGCCTAAAGATAGCAGGCGTTTTTTATGAGGTGGCCCCACGGCCGAATCTATGGAGTAAATATGGGTCGTTACTGTTGAGGTGGCAGCATTTGCGTTTAACGACGGAATTGAAGAGGGCAGGCTGCCTGCATGGAGGAGGCGTTACTGTGCAATTTTCGGGGGAAACCGCTGCTTGTATTTCGGAGTACCGTGTCAGCAATCCGGGTGACGTAGTTGGATGGCGTCATGTGGAGGAATTAAATGGAGGGGGTCGGCTGCTTGATGGATGAGCTGGAGGTCGCCATTAATGTGGAGGAGCTGCTTCGACGTGGCACTGCATGCAATGTGTTGTTGAAGTTGCGGTGGAAGAGATGAGGTGGCGGTCGAGCTTGCCGTGCTTTGGAGGAGCCTGGGATGGCTGCTGGGTGGAGCTCGGGATGGTGTATGTGGGAGGCCGGCTGGATTGGTGAAGTTGGCGCTGGAGCAAAGAAGTGGCCGGGCTACATGTTGACGAATCTGACTCGTATGCAAACTTTGGTCGCGACGGCGTGATATTACCTATAAAACCCCCCCCAGTCCTGCCATATTCCTATATAATAGAAAATATATGCGTTAGACTTTAAAATATTATTTTTCTACGAAATGTTTATAAAAATCACGAACAAATGCACATATTTAAAATATCTGATTAAATATTGGCCCTAAATGATGCTTAAATTATTAGTCATCAAACATCTTCATACTTACTTGTTGCTCGTCCCACGCAAATAATTTATTCATAAGGGTAGGAACGTCTAATGCTAACTAGTGGTTCGAAAATGAGAGAGTAACAACAAAGTATTTCACCGACGTGTATAGAGATTTTTAGTAGAAAAAACGTTCTTGGCATATATTTTATTCTATAATCTTTCAAAAATGTGTTTGAATTATTTATTTCTACCTATAAATTGAGTCAACGGGAAATCGTAAAGTTATGTAGAGGAAGAAAATAGTATGATTGTTGAGATTGAAATTACTAGATGCTGACGCTCGGGGTAGTCTCCATAGAAATCCATAGACTTGCCTGTTTGCACATTCTCAACTACACTTCATACTAAATTAACTATAGGGATCTTTAGGTCATAAACTTAGGGCTTGGGTGAGGTAAACAGTGATCAACAAGAAGGCGTGTTCCACTTAAACAAAGACTTTTGAGATAAAATTTTATTTTTCTTTTTTTTTCATAATTGAGATCATTCCAAGTATGCACGTGCATACCAAGGCCACATATCACTATGAAATTCTTCTTTTTGAAAAAACACTCATATATTTTATTTTTCATAGTTGGGATCATTCCAAGTATGCATGTGCATACATATGCCACATATCAGTATGAAATTCTTCTTTTTGAAACAATACCCATATATTTTATTTTTCATAGTTGGGATCATTACAAGTATGCATGTGCATACCTAGGCCACATATCACTATAAAACTTTGCTTTTTTTGAATCAACAACCAGTTTTTCAATAATTTAGCTTAAAAGTTAAGTGTTCATGGATTTTGCTTTTTGGTTTTGGTGATGAAATGGTGTGGGTGAATAGATAAAAAGGATTATAACAAACAACAGAATAATACTAATAATAATAAAAGATAACTGCGAAGTCTGGAATTAAAAAAAAGGAGAATAAAATTGGAATGAAGTGGATTTCCCTGAGTGAGCGTCTTTGAATAAAGTGGGTCAATAGAAGCACGCCTCTAGCACCTTCCTAGCGGTCCAGTTTGATTGATAATGTCCACGGTTGGTCATTCGTGGCAATGCCGCAAAATTTGGACGCTTTCCTCGCCCGATACACAGTTTCTTACCACTTGGTCAGCGCAGACACGAAATAAAAAAGGGTCTTCACAAAAGTAATTTTTCAAGTCCGAAAATAATTTCTTCTTTTGCTGAGTTGAATAATTCTTTGGGAGGACCCGTGCCACTGAGTAAGTGCTAGATCCGTGTACCAAGGGGTGGAGGAAGTCGTTACCTGATCGGCGGCAAAGAGTTGCTCTTCAGGGAATATGTCGTCAATATCGGCCTCCACTAGTGCTCCTGCATCCGGATTCTCCAATCTTGAGAGGTGGTCGGAAGCCAAGTTCTCCGCTCCCTTTTTGTCTCGAATTTCCAAGCCGAATTCCTGACGGAGGAGAACCCATCTCAACAGTCGGGGCATGGCATCCCCTTTGTTAACAAGTACCAGAGCGCGGAATGATCTGAAAAGACAATAACTTTCGAAAGCGTCAAATAAGAACGGAATTTATCAAATGCAAAAACAATCGTCAAAAGTTCTTTCTCCGTCATTGTATAATTAGATTGGGGGACGTGAGTGTTTTACTTGCGTAATAAATCGGGTGAAAATATTTATTCACCCGTTGGCCTAAAACAGCCCCTACAACAAAATCACTCGCATCACACATTATTTCAAACGGTAAATATCAATTTGGCGCAATTAAAATCGGCGAGTTTATTAGTTCTTTTTTATTTTTTCAAAAGCTTTCAAACATTCATCATCAAAAATAAACGCGGATTCGTTTTCTAAGAGATGAGTTAAAGGTTTTGTAATTTTAGAAAAATCTCGAATGAATCGCCTATAGAATCGTGCGTGTCCTAGAAAACTCCTAATAGATTTGATATTTGTGGGCGGAGGAAGTTTTTCTATGACTTCGAACTTGTCCTGATCGACCTCGATCCCCTTACTAGATATTTCATGTCCGAAGACCAACACCTCTCGAACCATAAAGTGTCACTTCTCCCAGTTCAGTGCCAAATTTATGTCTTCACAGCGTTGAAGAACACGGTCAAGATTATTAAGACAATTTTCAAATGAATCGTAGGATACAGAAAAATTGTCCGTAAAAATCTTCATGATCTCTACTAACTCCGCGAAAATAGCCAACATACATCTTTGAAATGTAGCTGGTGCGTTACAAATACCAAAAGGCATCCTCCGATAGGAGAAGGTGCCGAACGGGCAAGTGAACGTGGTTTTCTTTTGTTATTCGGGTGCAATTGGGATTTGAAAGTATCCCGAAAGAGCATCAAGAAAACAATAGTGTGAGTGACCGGATAGGCGTTTTAAGATTTGGACAATGAAGGGAAACGAGAAGTGATTCTTACGGGTGACATCATTTAATTTTCTATAATCGATGCATACCCGCCAACCCGTAACGGTACGGGTTGTGATTAACTCATTATTTTCTTTAGAAACTACCGTTATCCCGCCCTTCTTAGGCACGACTTGCACCGGGCTAACCTAAGTGTTATCCGAAATAAGATAAATAATTCACGCGTCTAATAATTTTATTACTTCGGCCTTAAGAACGTCTTTAATATTAGGGTTGAGGCGTCGTTGTGGCTGAACGGTGTCGCGAGAATTATTTTCTAATGTGGTTTTGTGCGTGCAGAATGAGGGGCTAATCCCCTTAATATCAGAAATTTGTCATGCAATTGCATGACGGTGATTGTTTAAAATATTTATTAATGCGGAAATTTCGGCATCGTTAAGCGCGGAAGAGATAATTACGGGCAAATTTGAATTTTTTTCTAGAAAAATATACTTAAGATGATCCGGGAGTTGTTTTAACTATAGACTCGACGGTTCTTCGTAAGACGTGTTAATTTTAAAATTATTTTAATTAATTTGCTCGAATGGTAGCGGCCGAGTGATTTCTTTTGAACAAGTTAATTTCGCTAACTCCGGCTCTTCCAAATTTTTCGAAATTATTTCAGCAAATGACGATAAAACTTCATCAAAATTTGTTTCTAATATATAACAACAGTCGTCATTTGGAAGGGCCTTTTTCAATGAGTAATTGATGATAAAAGTAACTTCTTCCCCTACTCGTAGGAGAAGCTTTTCGTTACTTAAATCTATACTTGTCCGAGAGGTGGCGAGCAAGGGTCACCGAGTATGAGGGATACCTCGGCGTCCTCTTCAATGTCGAGGATGACAAAGTCTGCCGGGAAGATAAACTTGTCAACCTTAACTAGCACATCCTCTACTACCCCTATTGGGCATTTTATCGATCGATCCGCTAGTTGGATGGTCATATTAGTTGGGCTTGGGATGCCCAAACCAAGCTTTTTAAATAAAGAATATGGCATGAGATTAATATTAGCGGTTAAATCGGCTAAAGCGTGTTTTATAAATAAATTACCGAACAAACACGGGATGGAGAACCGCCTAGGGTCGTTTAATTTTTGTGGTAATTTATTTAATATAACCGCCGAGCATTCTGCGTTCAAAGAAATACGCGAAAAATTATCAAGTTTCTTTTTATTTGAAAGTAAATCTTTTAAATATTTGGCGTACTTGGGTATTTGGGCAATTGCTTCGCAGAATGACACATTTATTTGTATTTGCTTTAAAATTTTAATAAATTTTTCATGTTTCTCCTTTTTGCCCTCATTTTTAATTTTGAAGGATAAGGTAAAGTAGAATTTTGAATAATATGTGGAGCTAAAATAGAAGAAGAAGATTTAACCTGCGGAGAAGTAAATTTCGGAGGTGAAGATGAAACGTTTACCTCGGGTCGAGCCAAATTTGTAGAAGTTACCTTCTTTCCGCTGTGGAGGGTTATTACGTCGGCGCTCTCCCTTGGATTGGGCTCGGTGTTGCCCGACAAAGTTCCCTGTTGGCGCTCGGAGACTAATTTGGTTAATTTTCCAATTTTATTTTCGAAATTTTTTATAGATCCGGTAAGATTCCGAATATTGGACTCATTTGAGGTTACGTATTTAGTGAAGACTTCTTCAAGTGAAGAAGGCTTGTGTGATGGTGGTGGAGTGAATCCGGGAGAATTCACTTGTAGTGGACGTTGAGCATTATTGGGGTTGCTCCATGAAAAGTTTGGGTGATTCCGCAAACCCGGATTATAACTATTATTGAACGGAATATTATTATTCGGGTTATACGGAGGACGATAGGAGTTCCCCATATAATCTACTTGGTCATGAAAATTATTATTAAAATTATTATTATTATAAGCTCAATTTGTGACGGAGGAAGCAGACACCTCCTCCACTTGCTTTGTGAGCATTTCTACTTGGCGTGCCAAATTCGGGGTGACCTCGACTTCAAAGAGCCCGGTTGGCTTGTTAGGGCGCGACCATGGCGCATTCCACTGATAAGGATTCATGGTCATCTCCTTGAAAAGCTCTTGAGCGGCCTCGGGGGTTATGTTATTAAGAGTTCCCCTTGCGGCTGCATCAATCATTTGCCTTGTTTGTAGATTCAAACCATTGTAGAAAGTTTGAATTTGATGCCACATAGGAAGGGCATGATGAGGACATCTCCGCAAAAGTTCCTTGAAGCGCTCTCATGTGTCATAAAGAGACTCAAGTCTATTTGCGTGAACGAAAGAATGTCCGTACGTAATTTAGCGGACTTTGTCGGAGGAAAATATTTCGTTAAAAATTTTTCCGACATTCGGCCCATGTAGTGATGGAACCTCTAGGAAGAGAACCCAACCACTGTTTGGCCTTAGTCCGTAAACGGAAATAAACGCAAACAGACGGCGTCATCGGTGATGTCATTTATTTTAAACGTATCGCAAATTTCTAAAAAATTTAGATGTAAATTCGGAACTTCATCCGGTAAGCCCTCGAATACAACCGATTGTTGTACCTGCTGTATCATCTTAATGATACTCGTTTTAATTTCAAAATTATTATTCGCTACTGCTGGGCGAATAATACTAGATTGTGTTCCCTAGAAATTCGGTCTCGCATAGTAGGACATGGTCCGTAGCGGAGCCGCATTAAGGTTGGGAACTTCCATTATGCCCGCGTTAGTTTCTCCGATTTACTCTTCGCTGATTACTGGTAGATCACTAAATCGGAGACGTCACCGAAAGGTGCGCTCGATTTCCGGATAAAAACTGAATTCAAAATTATTTAAAGAATTCACTCGGGTCATAAACTAAAAAGAAGAGAGGAAATAGGCAAAGAGAACTAAACGATGAAGAAGAAAAATTATTAAATTATTATAATATTATAGTTAATTATATATTTTTTGTTCAAAAAGCGGGTTAAGTTAGTCCCGCACTTCCCGAGAATTTAAGTTGCGCTTTTTAAAATTTTTGAGAAATAGGTGAGAAGAAAGAGAACGATAAAATTAATAACTATTTATTGTTCAAATTATCGATCATTCTCCGGCAACAGTGCCAAAAACTTGATTGCGCGAAACTATGTCCGCAAACGACAACGGCAAGTGTACCTTATCGAGAGTAGAATGAGTTTAAAGAAAACAAACTCGTATTAGACTCGGGGTGATCGAGTAATCCTACTTTGAGAATCGTTATTATTTTATCAATAGAAATTTGAGTTTGGGTTGCGAAAAGTAAAAACTAGAAATGTTAACGGAATTAAAACAATGTATTAAAACTAGTGCCCGATATTGAATCACCTCGGAAATTGAAATAACATAATGAAAATAGAAATGCAGTTCTCTTGTTGAAGAGAATTTGACCATGGAGGTTCCTGAAACATGAACACTCTTCTTTCGAAAATTAGGTTCAACTAAGCTTAGCTGTATCGACAGAACTTTCGTTCTCAAATCGCATCGCCTAAGACTTTCTTTAGGTTGTGAACCTCGCTATTGGATTTTACTCCAATCCGGAAGAGTTACGTCGTCCTCTCTCGAGAGTTGCGGTCTACTCTTTTTACCGATGAGTGATCGATTCGCCTTACGAGCCTCTCGGTCAACTAAAGAGCGAAAACTATTTTGAAAACTATATAAAATATATAGTCTCAATGAATTGATCAACGGTAAATCGCAAACGCTCAACAATTGGAGAAAACAAATTTAAAATCACGGCAATATTATCTCATCATCGGGTCATCTCGATCGAGCACTATAGAGGATTAGTTGCTCATAGAGATGGAGAAATCATTCGCATAAAAATATGACACAATAAAAAGGACGCGAGCGATAAGAGACAAATCAAAACGGGAGTAATATTAATATCTTAAGTGAAATAGACTTGAAATTGTCTTGCTAGTAGGAAAAGGAATTATAAAAGATAAAATGACGAGAGGTACAAGATTAAACTGGAGTGGTTAAAACAAAACAAATTGAAAACAATTATAAAAGAATACAATACTTCTCTTTCATACCAAAATACTCAAAATGAATTCTGCGCTCTAAAAATATTCTCTTTTTTTCTTCATGGGACTTCAAACTCTCAAATGAATTTGAGACTAAAACTTTCAACCGCGCACACTCCCCCCTAGTGGCCGAAAGTGCGTATATATATAGCCTAAAGATAGCAGGCAATATTTGTGAGGTGGCCCCACAGCCGAATCTATGGAGGAGAAAATATGAGCAGTTACTGTTGAGGTGGCAGCATTTGCGTGTAACGGCGGATTTGAAGAGGGGCGAGATGCTTGCATGGAGGCGTTACTGTGCAATTTCTGGGTGAAACCGCTGCTTGTATTTCAGAGTGCAATGTCAGCGATCCGGGTGGCGTAGTTGGATGGTGTCATGTGGAGGAATTAAAACTGTGCAATTTCTGGGTGAAACCGTTGCTTGTATTTCAGAGTGCAATGCAATCGATTTGAGGATCAAAACTGAATTCAAAATTATTTAAAGAATTCACTCGGGTCATAAACTAAAAAGAAGAGAGGAAATAGGCAAAGAGAACTAAACGATGAAGAAGAAAAATTATTAAATTATTATAATATTATAGTTAATTATATATTTTTTGTTCAAAAAGCGGGTTAAGTTAGTCCCGGACTTCCCGAGAATTTAAGTTGCGCTTTTTAAAATTTTTGAGAAATAGGTGAGAAGAAAGAGAACGATAAAATTAATAACTATTTATTCTTCAAATTATCGGTCATTCCAAGGCAACAGCGTCAAAACCTTGATTGCGCGAAACTATGTCCGCAAACGTCAACGGCAAGTGTACCTTATCGAGAGTAGAATGAGTTTAAAGAAAACAAGCTCGTATTAGACTCGGGGTGATCGAGTAATCCTACTTTGAGAATCGTTATTATTTTATCAATAGAAATTTGAGTTTGGGTTGCGAAAAGTAAAAACTAGAAATGTTAACGGAATTAAAACAATGTACTAAAACTAGTGCCTGATATTGAATCACCTCAGAAATTGAAAATAACAGAATGAAAATAGAAATGCAGTTCTCTTGTTGAAGAGGCTTTGACCGTGGAGGTTCCTGAAACATGAACACCCTTCTTTCGAAGATTAGGTTCAACCAAGCTTAGGTGTATCGACAGAACTTTCGTTCTCAAATCGCATCGCCTAAGACTTTCTTTAGGTTGTGAACCTCGCTATTGGATTTTACTCCAATCCGGAAGAGTTACGCCGTCCTCTCTCGAGTGTTGCGCTCTACTCTTTTTACCAATGAGTGATCGATTCGCCTTACGAGCCTCTCGGTCAACTAAAGAGCGAAAACTATTTTGAAAACTATATAAAATATATAGTCTTGATGAATTGATCAACGGTAAATCGCAAGCGCTCAACAATTGGAGAAAACAAATCTAAAATCACGGCAATATTATCTCATCCTCGGGTCATCTCGATCGAGCACTATAGAGAATTAGTTGCTCATAGAGATGGAGAAATCATTCGCATAAAAATATGACACAATAAAAAGGACGCGAGCGATAAGAGACAAATCAAAACGAGAGTAATATTAATATCTTAAGTGAAATAGACTTGAAATTGTCTTGCTAGTAAGAAAAGGAATTATAAAAGATAAAATGACGAGACGTACAAGATTAAACTGGAGTGGTTAAAACAAAACAAATTGAAAACAATTATAAAAGAATACACTACTTCTCTTTCATACCAAAATACTCAAAATGAATTCTGCGCTCTAAAAATATTCTCTTTTTTTCTTCTTGGGACTTCAAACTCTCAAATGAATTTGAGACAAACTTTCAACCGCGCACACTCCCCCCTAGTGGCCGAAAGTGGGTATATATATAGCCTAAAGATAGCAGGCATTATTTGTGAGGTGGCCCCACAGCCGAATCTATGGAGGAGAAAATATGAGCAGTTACTGTTGAGGTGGCAGCATTTGCGTGTAACGGCGGAATTGAAGAGGGGCGAGATGCTTGCATGGAGGAGGCGTTACTGTGCAATTTCTGGGTGAAACCGCTGCTTGTATTTCAGAGGACAATGTCAGCGATCCGGGTGGCGTAGTTGGATGGAGTCATGTGGAGGAATTAAATGGAGGGGGTCCGCTGCTTGATGGATGAGCTGGAGGTCGCCATTAATGTGCAGGAGCTGCTTCGACGTGGCACTGCATGCAATATGCTCTTGAAGTTGCGGTGAAAGAGATGAGGTGGCGGTCGAGCTTGTCGTGCTTTGGAGGAGCCTGGGATGGCTGCTGGGTGGAGCTCGGGATGGTGTATGTGGGAGGCCGGCTGGATTGGTGAAGCTGGCGCTGGAGGAAAGAAGTGGTCGGGCTACATGTTGACGAATCTGACGCGTATGTGAACTTTGGTCGAGAGAGCGAGATATTGCCTATAACTCCCCCCCCCCAGGCCTGACATATTCCTACATAATAGAAAATATATGCGTTAGACTTTAAAATATTATTTGTCTACGAAATGTTTTATAAAAATCACGAACAAATACACATATTTAAAATATCTGATTAAATATTGGCCCTAAATGATGCTTAAATTATTAGTCATCACTCCACCACTTAATAGTGGCCAAAATATTGCTCATAACCGTCATTAACTGCTTTTTGTCATTATTTCCTGATGTAACTACTTATATCCCCTCTCAAATTCATACAACCACCTAAAAACTACCCATATTCCTCAAAATTGTTGATTCACGCTCATAACCCTCAATAACCACTTTCCCCAACTATCAAATCAGCTAATAACTACCCCTTCACTAAAACAACTGCTGATTTATCCATTCAAACACAGTAGGCCCTCTTCCCCTTCCTCCTAAAGACATCAGAGAGTTGAAATCAAGTCGTTTTATTTCTATTCTATTGTATTTTACACATAAGGATAGTTTTGTCCTTTGTACTTTTTCTCCCCTTCATATATATGTGTGGGGAGCTCTCTTTCACAATGAATTAAAAGCATTTCTATTTCTCAACTTGGTATCAGAGGCGAGAAAAAACCGAACCCTAATCCTCTCGCCTCGACGCAGCCGCTCGCCCTTTCCTCCTCGCATTTCGTCGCTCGGCCGCTCCCCCGATCCCCGATTTGGTCGCCTCTGTCGCGCATGGAGCCCAACGGCCCTCTCGCGGGCAGCGGTGCATGCTGAAGGAGCAGGCTGTCACCTCATGAAGCATCGCACAACCTCATTGCCTGCGCTCCCTCCCTCTGCTGTCGCTCCAGCCGCGCCTCTCTACTGTCGCTCCCGCTATACCGCACCTCCAGCCGCGCCGCTCTACCGCACCTCCAACCGCGCTTCTCTGCTGCCCTTTGATTGTTCTCGGCACTGCTTCTCTGTCGATGCCTTCTGATCGCTCCTGCCGTCTTACTCTCTCTTTGTGGGATTAGCTCGTTGCCCTTTCTCGACGGGTTATTCCTTCCTCATGGATGATTCCTCGACTGCGGTTGATTCTACCTCCCCGGTGGTAATGGCTCCCCCGATGGGTGAACCTCAGCGGCCCTCTGGCCATGCTGGCTCCTTGAAAATTACCACGGTTCCACTGGATGGAACGAACTATCTCGAATGGTCTCATGCAGCACAACATGCTATCCGCAGTCACCAGTTGTTTGGGTACATTGATGGAACTAAGGTGGCACCATCTAGGGCCGATGCTTCCTGGCCACGATGGGATTCTGAAAATTCTCTGGTGGCATCCTGCCTTCTCAATTCTATGTCCCCCAAGATATACCGCGGTTATATGTTAATGGACTCAGCCTACGAGATTTGGACTCGAACCCGGGAGACCTATTCTCAGATTGGAAACTCCACTCAAGTTTATGAGCTCACCCGCCGTATGTTGGAGCTACGGCAGGGATCTATGACTGTGCCCATCTACTACTCCGAGTTCGAGCGCATATCTCAGGAGTTGGATTACTTCGACCAGTTTACTCCCGCCTGCACTGCCGATGCAGTCCTATTGCAGAAGCGAGACGAACGATAGCGCCTACAAGTGTTCTTGATGGGTTTAGGAATGGAGCTAGATATGGTTCGCACCAATATTCTTCATCGGTCTCCTCTTCCATCTCTTCGTGAGGCCTTCAGTATGGTTCTTGGCGATGAAGATCGTCGTCGGTCTCTCAGCAATACGAGTACTGGACGTGGTGGCTCCAGTCATACCAGCACGATTCCCACGTGTGCTTATTGTGGTCGTCGAGGCCATTCTCGTGAAGTGTGCTTCAAGCTTCATCCTCACCTAGCTCCACCTGGATATGTCTGTGGCCGTGGACGTGGTCGTGACTCTGAACGTGGGGGATCCCGCCAGACTGGTACCTGCTCTCATGATGTTGCTTATTCCACAGAGATTCAGGAGGGTCATCATAGCCAGCCCCTGGCTCACTTCACTACATCAGAATTGGATGCTCTACGATGTCTGCTTCACACTCAGTCTGATCCTACTCCCAGTGGTACTTCCTCTTTATTTGCTACTGTTGCGATGCCTAATGCCCATGCCGCTATGCCTCCCCCGTCTGAGTGGATCATTGACTCCGGAGCCACTGACCATATGATTGTGTCCTCTATAGGTTTTTCCTCCTACACTCCCTTGTCTGGTAAGGACAAGGTTGTCTCTGCTAATGTACCTTCTTGTCTGGTAAGGACAAGGTTGTCTCTGCAAATGTACCATGTCTCCTATTGCTGGCAAGGGGTTTTTTTCATGTGCCACTTCTCTTCCTCTCTCTTCCGTCTTGCATGTCCCTTCCTTTCCCCGCAGTTTACTTTTTATTAGCAACCTTACTAAATCTCTTAACTGTTCTGTAACATTTTTCTCTAATTCTTGTATTTTTCAGGAACTGGGTACGAAGCGGATACTTGGCAGTGGTAGGAATCGTGGTGGTCTGTACTACCTGGATACTACACCATCATCCCTTGCTCTTTCTTCTTCGGCTGCTACTGCTACTGACGCTCGCCGTTGGCACTTGCGTCTTGGTTATCCGTCTCCTGTTTATCTCCAGAAACTCTTTCCTGCTTTATCTCAGTTTATTTCTAGTTTAAAATGTGATGTATGTGTAATGTCTAAACATGTTTGTCATTCGACATCTCATGTATCTTCTCCTAGTAGTACACCTTTAGATGTTATACATTCTGATGTCTGGGGACCTTCCTCAATTGTGTCTTTAACTGGCTATAGATGGTTTGTTACCTTTATTTATTGCTTTTCTCGTACTACGTGGGTTTATCTTTTGAAGAAGAAAGGAGAAGTTGTTTCTGTTTTTCAAACCTTTCATAAGATGATACAAACACAGTTCAATGGAACCATTCGTGTTCTTCGAAGCGACAATGGGGGGGGGGATATGATGATCGTGGTGCTTTTGGGGCCTATCTCTCGAGCAATGACATCCTCCATCAAATCACGTGTGTTTACACTTCCACCCAAAATGGTGTGGCCGAACGAAAAAACAGGCATCTCATACCACCCCATGCACCTCCATGCACCTTCTGAAACCCTATGCACCCCATGCACCTTCTACGACACCTCCATGCACCTTCTGAAACCCTATTGGGGTGATGGCATCATGACGGTCACTCATCCTATCAACCGTCTTCCTTCCCGGGTTCTCGAGTATGCCACCCCTCTCGCACGCCTTTCTTCTACGACAGTTGTTCATACCTCTTCGCTTCCACCCCGCGTGTTTGGGTGTGTCTGTTTCGTTCATGTTCATCATTCACTGCGTGACAAGCTCGATCCTCGAGCTCTCCGTTGTGTTTTCCTTGGCTATTCTACCACCACCAAGGGGTATAGGTGTTATCACCCACCCTCCATATGTACTTACTGTACCATGGATGTGACGTTTCGCGAAGATGAATCTTATTACTTAGCTTCGACTCCTCGTCAGGGGGAGGAAGATAATGATGTTATTGGTGTTGTTCCTCTTCCTGTTATCCCCCCCCCCCCCGTCGGGCGTAGTAGCACTCCTACTTCCACTATGCCATACACTACAAATATCTATCCTACTTCCACTATGTCATCCACTACAGATATCTCTCATATACCCTTCTCTTATCATCCATCTCTCATCACGCCACTACCTCATGTTTATCATCGTCGAAAAACAGGTGAACAACCCGTCATTGTTCCGCCGCTGCCAATGCTGCCTTTGGGCTCAGATCCTGATGCTGATTTACATGTTCCTATTGCTCAACTAAGAGGTAAGGTCCGGTGTACCGAACACCCCATTTCTAACCATGTTGCTTATAATCACCTCTCTAAGCCTCACCAGTCTTTTATATCCTCTTTGTCCGAGATCTCTATTCCTAAGACATGGCAGGAGGCACTTGGCATTCCAGTATGGGCTCAAGCAATGAAGAAAGAAATGTTCCGCTTTGGAGAAGAATTACACATGGGATGTCATCCCTCTTCCTCCTGGCAAGAAACTCATTGGTTCAAGATGGGTCTTCTCAGTCAAGCAGAATCCAGATGGGAAAGTCGAGCGCTATAAAGCTCGGTTGGTTGCTCGTGGTTATACCCAGACTCAGGAGATTGATTACCAAGAGACCTTTGCACCGGTTGCAAAGATGGACTTTATTCGTGTGATCATATCATGTGCTGTGATTTTAGACTGGGAACTTCATCAACTGGACGTCAAAAATGCATTCTTGCACGGGGATCTCAAGGAAGAGGTCCACATGGTCTTTCCTCCAGGCTTTGTGAGGAAGGGACAAGAGAGCCTTGTTTGTCGCTTACGAAAGTCCTTGTATGGGCTGAGCAGTCCCCGAGGGCATGGTTCGGTAGATTCCAAAAGGCCATGATCCAGTTTGGCTACAAGCAGGGACACTCTGATCATACCCTATTTGTCAGGAGGAATGAAAAGAAAATTGTTGTTCGGATTGTCTATGTTGATGATATTATGATTACAGGAAATGACACAAATGAAATCTCCAAATTGAAGGCTCGTCTCTGAGCAGAGTTCGAAGTAAAAGACCTGGGAAGGCTACGCTACTTCCTAGGAATTGAAGTAACCCGTTCTGACAAAGGTATTTTTATCTCCCAACGCAAGTATGTGTTGGACCTGCTAACGGAGACTGGTCTGCTCGGTTGTGCCCCTGCAAACACTCCTATGGAGGTGAACCATAAGATCGATGAGGATAGCAATGGTGATCGTACAGATGCCCCCAGTTATCAAAGCTTGGTGGGAAAGCTCTTATATCTCTCGCATACTCGCCCCGACATTACATATGTTGTTGGGATCCTGAGTAGATACATGCATGCTCCGAGAGTCAGACACTAGGAGGCAGCTTACCGTGTCCTCCGGTATTTGAAGAAGTCCCCAAGACGGGGGCTAATGTTATCTAAGAACAATCACTTGCGGATCGATGTTTTCACTGACGCAGACTGGGCTTGATGCCACGATAACCGGAAATCTACAACGGGCTATTGCACATTCATTGGAGGAAACCTGGTCACATGGCGTAGTAAGAAACAGAATGTGGTGGCCAGATCAAGTGACGAGGCTGAGTACCGGGCAATGTCCCAAGGCCTCTGTGAAGGCACGTGGTTGCATACCCAACTGCAAGATCTGGGGCTTCAGAAGGAAGCTCCCATATCCATGTACTGCGATAACAAAGCTATCATCAGCATAGCACACAATCCAGTTCAGCATGACAGGACTAAGCACGTTGAGGTGGATCGTCATTTCATCGAAGATCATCTTGAAAAAGGAAACTTAGTCATACCCTTCGTTCACTCTAGAGATCAGTTGGCTGACATCTTCACCAAGAGTCTAGGATCCGATGTCTTCACTGATGACACTCATAAGCTCGGAATGACGGATATCTACCGTTCGACTTGAGGGGGAGAGTTGAAATCAAGTCGTTTTATTTCTATTATATTGTATTTTACCCATAAGGGTATTTTTGTCCTTTGTACTTTTTCTCCCCTTCATATATATGTGTGGGGAGCTCTCTTTCACAATGAATTAAAAGCATTTCTATTTCTCAACTCAGAGCATTCACCACTACAAGTATAAGCCTAAAAAAACGACCGTCAGCCATAATTACAGCCACTGACAAGAAACCAGCCATTTGACCCAGCCTCCTGTTGGCTGTCCAGACTCACTACAAGCAGCCATCCTCTAACCAGTACCTGTAAATTATGACCTGGCAACACATGATTCACCTCTCCCAGCTTATCCGTCATCCCCCCACAATCTAGCAGTTTTATCATCCACCCGATGCCCATTCCTAGACAAAATTTGAACTACAGAAAATTGCAAACAAAGTAGAATTGTATTAAATTCACTGTCAATTCCCCAATTCATCTCCCATATATTTTCCTGAATACCTATTGGTCGTGTAAGTTCTAATTTGATGTCATTATTATTTCCTGTTGTATATTTGATGAACAAACATATGATTAGCAATCTTGATTTGTAAAAGTTTGCCTAGTTTTTATTCTACTTGAAATATTTCATTCTTCGGAATTGAAGCAATCTTCTTTTTAAATCTAATTGGAAGTTTGTTACCCTTGCACATTTGTCGGAGGAGCCACCCCTCGTCGGGACCATCGGAGCGCGCATATGGAAACCGTCTTAATTATTTGGTGTGATTAATTGGTATTAATTAATGGTTATTAATTAATTAATATTAATTTTTATTAATTAAGACATATTAATTAATCTTATTCCTGGTAATGTTTTCCCTCCCTCATCCAATGTTTTAAATATCGAATGTCGGCGACATATCAGATTGAGTTTTTAAATGTCGGACGTTGGAGACATATCAGAGGTATTTTAAAATAACAAATTTTCATGTCTTATAAATAAAATTTTATTTTTATGTATGCTAACTATAATTATATATTATAAAAATAGAAAAATAATATAATAAATAGATAAAAATGAGTCATTTATATTACGAAATAAAATCAAATAATATTTTAGGTAAAATATTATTAACAAATACAAAATAATAAATTGTAAAATATATTTAATAGTATACAATATTTTAATTTGATAATAATAAGTTTATTACAAATAAAGAAAATTTAAAACTTAAATTCCTTGATTGATTATAAATTTTTCAAACTTATAAATTTATATTAAAAACATGCAAACAATCAATTAATAAATATATTAAATGTTCTCATATTTTTTGTAATATAAAATTAAATATTTGTGAAATAATTATACAAAATTGTTAGTAAGAATAAAGTATTAAAAAATTGAAATAATTAGACTAATCGATTTAAACATACACAATATAAAATATTGAGTATGTTATTATATAACATAAAATAAAATAGCAGATAATATATTTAAAAGTAGTGTCGGCCGATATATCGGAAGAAATCGAACATGTCGGCCTATATTTTACAAAAGGACAATCTATTTTTTAGAAGAACATATTGTTTTGCCCTAAAATGACATGTCTGGAGACATGTCGGACATGTTGTAGGACATTTAAAACAATGCCCTCATCTATATAAGGGGGATGAGTTTAGATATTTTGGGCTCTCCTTGTAGAGGTGGATCATTGGAGGACCCAACCTCCTTGGTCTTGGCCAGAGCTTGCTCTGGATTGTATCGTGTTCTTTGATTAATGCAATCTTGTCTCGTTCTTCTTTGCTAGTCGTAACAATGGTCTGACCTGTCGCCCCCGCCCGCTCGTTCCACGTCGTCGGGGCTCGAGCCACGCTGGACACACACGCCTCCTTCGAACGCCACCTCGACATTCAAGCCAACCTCCTCGACTCGCTGTCTGCCTCCCTGCAGGAACTGGTCCGGTGTCGTGATGACTGCCAGATCCAGACCATGACAATTTTGGTAGCAACTGCAGTAGGCCGTTTAACATCCCGGTTTGTAATATTTGTTATAATAACAAATAACATAATCTCTCCCCCTCTTATATTAATTACCGAGCCAACCCCCCCCCCTTCTTAAACCCGTCGGTCTAGGGCAAGCCCCGTATCCCGCGTATTGAAGTCGCAAGTCGTCGCCAGTTTTCTCCTTCCGCTCCCGCGTCGATTTCGTCTCCTGCTTCTCCTGTCGTGGCCGCCGAGTGCTTCCCCTCCTCCCGTAGTCTGGCCTCTCTTCCTCCTGCCATGGACGACTGCTTCATCTCTTTCCTTGCAAGGGCCGACAGCCTCTACTCTTCTCCCTCAGGCCGACAACAACGATCTTCCCCCTTGCTTTGGTAGGCAACCACCTACTTTCTCCTAAGGGGCAGCAACTCCAGATCTCGCCTCCTCTCTCTGACATCCGCATCTTCTTGGAATTTTGAATCCGATCTCGATCTCTTTGGGTAAGAACCTTCACTTTTCCCCTCTATTCAGATTTCCATGAAATGTTCTTGGAAAGTTTGCACACAAATTTCATATATTTTGTGACTCATGATTTTTGTCTCTTTCCTAATCGTTTAACTGTGACATGTTTGTGTTTTCCGACGCCGCTCCTCGATTCAGTTGGTGGGAATCATGTGAAGACACTCTCCGATTTAGAGTTTCCCCTATCCAACCCCCGCCAAGTCTCTGTCTCCGCGTGGGATCTCTTCTCGCCTCACTCTTGAGGGAGGTAAATCTCTTAGCCGCCTATGATTCAATTTTGTAACGTATAATTATTGTGCTAGCATTTCGTTTTTCGTCATGTCAAGTTATCGAACATTGTCTATGATTGTTCCTGAACAGGTCGAATCAGGATTTCTGATTTCGCTTGCGCCGCTTAGCCGCCGCCGTCAATTTCTGCTTCTTCAAGGCAAGTAGAGATCACTCTCTCTTGCAAACATCGAATTTTAAATAATGCCTCTGTTTTTTGATTCCTACCTGCATTTTCTGTATGTATTGATCTGTTATTTGGATTTGCATTCTGATTGTGTTGTCTACGCGTACAATTCAATGATTTCACCTTGGGATGTCTGGGTTGTCAAATGAATTAAAATCATGATTGTCTAGCCTGATAATTTAATAATTTAGTATTTAATATGTGGAATTTCATGAAATTGAGATCATGGATGATTTTTACTTGGATACTAGCTTTGATGAGAGATTTGCTCAATTAAGATAAAACTGAAAGAACGATAGATTGTTGGACATGTATAATAAGTGTCTTAATTGTAATTGATTATGATTCTGGATAGTAAACAAAGTGATGATCTGTGAATTTATATAAAGGATCGTATCGAATATATGTTTACTTGGAAGACGATCGTTCATAGAAATAGATTAATTTAATTAAGTATTTTGGTATCTGAGAAAAATGATGTATAGTTGTAGTCACCACTCGCAAATACTTGAATCCCACAAAATATATTGCTCCCTATCCAGTTTTATTTGTGTCATCGAATCTTGTGTCATCGAACCTTGTGTTATCGAATCTGATGTCATCGAATATGGTTTCTTAGGTCTATCTGGTTCCACAACTTAAGCGAATGTTGCTCAATAACTCAATTTCTCTCTTGACGCGTTTATGAACTCTAATCTTGTACAGCTCAATCACTAAATTTGTATCAAGTCTTGATATGTTAGGAATTTCTTAAATCACTAATCTTTAAAATCATTAATTTTATAAGCAATCCTTGAAAGGTAGTGTTGATGTGACGCTCTGACTCGAGTTTCCGTATGACTGACAACAGAAACCAATAAATGGTCAAAGCAAACACAACTACTTTGATAAGACTTGCATTTAGACTTACATTACAATAACGTGCATCAAATAAAACACTTTCACCTTTCACTGATTAAAACTCATGACATTTCTTGATCTGTCTGTATGTTATACTTCAGAGTAGTCTAATAAACTAATTTGTTCTGCTGAGCTCTTGTCACGACCCGTCTCGACAGGAGTCAGAGTGCGCTTTGAGACGAGCCGTGATGCCACAGGCATGGGCGAAAAGAAAGTCATGCCTGCTAAGGCGGATGCAGAGTAGCTGATAATAGTTATTATTGAGTAAAATAGCTTGATTTTTTATGCAGAAGCTCTTAAATTCATCAGTGAAAAGAGTTTTGATGCACATGTACTTGGTAAAATTCATGTTTTACAGGCTACTACAATAATTCTCATGCAGTTATGATTCAATAGAGGGTGCACATGCATTAATTCCAGATTCTAGTACATAAATATTTATATAGCCTAGCAGTTGTCCATGATGCCAGAGAAAATGGCTGATTGCAATTATTACATAAAAGAATTAATTGACAGTAAAAGAAATGTAAACATAGAACCTGAAACTTGAAGCAGACTGGGCTCGAGGACCTGGCGGCGCTGACACGAAAGCTAAGGCAATTCCAAAACACAAAGGAAAGGCCTCAGAACATTGAAGTAAACAGAATGAGCAAAGTAAATTACAGAACAGCAATAGAAGCAGAAAAGTATGAGTACCAGATTCTCATGAAGCAAAACTATTCGGGACAAACAAACAAAAAGCTAAACAGATCAAGTTAGTTAATTAGACTACTTCGGAGAATAGCCTAAAATTATTCATGTAATAGGTTGTAAGCTGTGATCGATGAAGAGTGTAGGTGCTATAGCGGACGCACATGGCTCACGATCAGATCTGAGTGCAAGTCTTATCGGAAAAGTAATCCTGCTTGCCGTGACCATGCCAACAGACAGATGCCCAGTTAGACGCTACAGTTCAAGGATTCACTTACAACCACGGATTTGTTTTCATGATTCATACGAGATTATTTATCATATTATTTTATGACAACATTATGGGGGAAACTTCAGATCGTGAAACTGATTCACGTCAACACGAAAGATTGGAAATAAGTTTTACTTGGGTTTTTGCAATCAGACAGGCATCAGAAAGCAGACAGACATCAGAAACTAGACATACATCAGAAACCAAACGTACATCAGAAACCGGATAATTTTCGAGTAAAAAGCAGAGGTAAGCTGAAGTGTATTGGATCGGAGATGTCAAAAAAATTCGCCTAGGTTAACAATTTCTAGGACACAGTCATCTTCCAAGAAAAAACATGCGTTCACTACCGAGCATGATATCGAATCATCAAGCATATATTTGTTATCCGTAATCCGTTACAAATGTGATTTTCCAATTCAAAAGTGTGTACGGTACGAGCGTGACATAACTCAACCATCTTTAAATCCCTAATCAGGAGCCTTAACAATAATCATTCAAATCTATTAATGCTCGTACTCAAGCTTACTGTCCTCATTTTTATTCATCAAATAAAAATACAAATCCTCAAATTGAATATCCAATTAACTATCATTCACTAACTTGTCTCCCAATTACTCAAATATCATTATTTATATTCACGACTCGTGCTAATTCTATCGCATGAACCTCAAACTAGGAACAAGTCTAATAAATAATTCAATGCCAAAATTTAACTGACAAAACCAGCTATCAAAGGTTAATTCATATAAATATAAGGTCAGACAGAACAAATAAGTTCAATATTTGCAAGAGAGAAGTGATCTCTACTTGCCTGAAAGAGGCTGAATCTGACGGAGACGGCTAACCAACGGTAGCAAAAACAGGAACCCTACTTAAAACCTGTATAAGAACGATGACAGAGACAAAGCAAATCAACATCACACTAACATAGGCATGAATCGATATATAACTAGATCAAGAGAGGGCTAAGAAATTTACCTCCATCATGAGTGAGGAGACGAGAGATACCACACAGAAGCGGAGACTTGGCGATGCTTGGGTTAGCGGAAACCCTAATTCGGAGAGAACTTGGAGAGATTCCACCACTAGATCTGAGGAGCGGCACTGGAAAAACACGCATAGAAGGGTTAGACTATAGCAAAGGGGGCAAAAATCTGAAAAACAAAATCTACACAATTATTTGGAGCCAAATAATTCCAAAGAAAATTAGGGAACTAAAAAGAGAGGGAAAAGAGTGAGTTTCTTACCCAAAGAGAACAACTCCGGGCTCACGGAGGAGAGGAAATCAAACCCTAGTTGTTCCCCGCCGCAAATCTCAGCCAAAAAGAAGAGGGTGCGGCTGTCGGAGGAAGAGAAGGCGAGATCTGAAGTTGCTGCCCCTTAGGAGAAAGTAGGTGGCTGTCTACCAAAGCAAGGGGGAAGATCGTTGTCGGCGGCCTGAGGGAGAAGAAGCTGAGGCTGCCGGCCCTTGCAAGGAAAGAGCTGAAGCAGTCAGCCATGGCAGGAGGAAGAGAGGCCGACCACGGGAGGAGGGGAAGCAGTCGGCGGCTGTTGCAGGCCTTTGGAGGAAGGGAGACAATCGGCCCTTGCAGAGGAGGAGGAGAAGCCACGACAGAAAGAGGAGCAACCGTCGGCCAAGGCAAGAGGAGGAGCGGTCGGCGGCGAGCAAGGAGGCGGAATCGAGGGTCGGCGCGGGACTAGGAGGAATCGGGAGCGGGTTGCGGCTTCAGCGGGAGACGGGATAGGCGCGTGCGAGAGCTGGGGTTTGCGGAATGCGGGAACGGGGGAAGGGCTGATTCTCGGGTAGGTTTAATAAGAGGGGGGGGAGATTAGGTTTATAATAATATAATTATTATTATATATGTTAAAATGGGTTGTTACAGCTCTTTTATTTGTTTGTCATTGAATAGTTTTGCTCCATGAGAAACTGATACACTCATACATTTCTATTTATATTACTGTTTTGTACTATATTTTGCTCACTCTGCTTATTTCAATATTCTGAGACTTTTTCTTTTTGTTTTGGAATTGCCTTAGAAGTCGTGCAGCGCCACCAGGTCCTCGAGCCCGATTAGAATTAAGTTTCAGGTTATATGTTTACATTTCTTTTGCTGTCAAATAATTTTTTTATGTAATAATTGCAATCAGACATTTTCTCTGATATCATGGACAACTGCTAGGCTATTTAAATACATTATGTTAGAATTAAATATTAATGCATGTGCATACTCTTTTGAAACATAATTGCATAAAAATTATAACACTGCCTTATAAAACATGAATTTGTACAAAATTGCATGTACACATAAAATTCTCACAGTTTTCAACTCGAAAAGCTTCTGCATATAAAAATCAAACTATTTTTCTCCAAATTAACTATTTTAAAACTATTTTTAGCATTTTCTGCATCCACCATAGCAGACATGACTTTCCTTCCGTCCATGCTTGTGGCATCACGGCCAGCCCGAAGCGCACTCTGACCATTGTCGAGATGGGTCGTGACAGGTCACGCCTCCAGCGTCGTTTCCGGAGGCAGTCGTAGCAGCCCACATCTCCCTGCAGCCCTCACCTTCAGCGACGTTGGGAATCCTTCTCCTGTCGACGTCCTCCAACTCCAGCCCGCGCCACTTCTGGTAGCTGAAGCGCGCGACCATTGCGAGCCCAGCGCAGCCTGCTTCCCGGCGTTTCGGCCAGCGTCTTCCCCGCAGCAACGGTCGCAGCCAATGCCTCAACCTTCGCTGATCGCCTTTGACACTTCGACGCACCTGCGACCACTCCCCCTTTTCCTAGTTGACGGAGACACCGGCGTGTCATCTGGTGCAGCTCCAGCTTTTGCGTGCCCTCATCACATAGATACAGCAAACATTGACAGCAACGATCCGTCAAGCCGCTGTGTTTTTCAGATCCAAGCCATCGAGCCCCGTGACGTTTTCCCTTTCCAGATCCACGCTTCCATTTATTTTATTTTATTTCCTTTTCCGACACCGGCTTTCACCCCTATTCCCTCACCTCATTTTTCCATCTCCACCGTGTCACCAGTTTTACTAATCGCAGCCACGACTTCTATGTATCTCCCGTTCTTAAAGACCAAGACAAACAATTATAACTCGGCCTTGCGGTCAAGACCGATTTTCAAGACCGGCGTAATGTTACTCTCGCACATTTGTCGCAGTAGTCACCCCTCATCGGGACCACCAGAGCGCGCATATGGAAATCTCGTTAATTATTTGGTGTGATTAATTGGTATTAATTAATTAATTAATATTAATTTGAATTAATAAAGGCATATTAATTAATTTGATTTTCTCATAATGTTTTCCCTCCCTCATCTATATAAGGGGAGGGGTTTAGATGTTTGGGGATCGTTGATCAATAGGGTTTTGGGCTCTCCTTGCAGAGGAGGATCATTGGAGGACCCAGCTTCCTTAGTGTTAGTCGGGGCTTGCTTCGGATTGTATCTGTGTTCTTTGATTAATGCAATCTTATCTCACTTTTCTTTGTTAGTCGTAACAAAGTTGCTTATGTTTTTACAAACTCGTCCTTATTGTGCATGTTTGTGAATTCTCCAAAAAAATTAAAGATTTATTGTAATTACTTCTCGGATAAGTGTAAATGCATTGCAGCACTAAGATCCCTCCAACGACACTTGTGCTCCTCCATTAGAGTTCCATTGTGGCACATTTACACCACAACACCACATTCGTCATGAGCCAAGGCGAGTGGTTGATTGAGGGAGAAGAGTGTGGTTGGGAGGGGTTGTTTTGTGGAGATTGATTGTTTGTAACAAAGGTTGAAGAGAGGGGAAACGGGTACGTGAATTGTGATTAATTTGGGCTTGACATGCGAATTGTGCATTAGGAAGGTTGGGAGAGGTGGGACGGTTTTGCAATTGGGGAGGGAATGTCGAATGTTTGATCGATTTGGAAGGGTCTTGTGGGTTATTGATGAGTCCAATATTTATAGGGCTTTTCGGACTCATTTGGGCTGGTTTTCTCACTCGTGCACTGCATTTCAATCGGTTATCGATTATATTTGCATCGTTCGGTTATGGACCATTTTGAGCATTGTTTTGACCCGAGGGTATGCAATTGCGCATTCTGTTGTTGGGGGTATGCACATGGTGCTCCACATGGCTCTTTCTGTTTGATTTTTTTTGCATTTTGGGTGCTGGGAGCTTGTGCTCCAGCTTGCTTTCATTGCTGTGCAGGTGGTGCGTTTTCCCCAAGGCAGGAATTCTGATTTGTGGAAAACGCACGGTCGTGCATTTCTTTCACGCATGGTTTGTGCCAGATCGTGCGTTTTGTTCAGCTGGAAGAACGTCGAGTTGAGCTCGACGAATTTCGTCAAGCTGAATTCGACGATCCTAACGCACGGTTGACGCACGGTTTCATCGTAACCGTGTGTGAAGGAAACACACGGTTTTCATGGAGCTTTCTAGTTTCTTCCCTTCTGTGGTTAATAGTGCGCTTTGTTCACGCACGGGCGGCAGCGCCCGTGCGCGAGTAAAACGCACGGTTCCCTTGTAGTGTCCTGAATTCCTGCTTTTTGTCGCTACCCGTGCGATTTCCTTCTCGCACTGGCGGAAACATCCGTGCGCGAGTAAAATGCACGGGTCAACGCTTCTCCTTTTGCAGGCTTGTTCTGGAAGTTAATATCGCACGGTATGTGCACGGTCATGCGTCAAACCGTGCGTGCCTATTTTTCTGACCTTCTTATATTTAAAGCGCAGATTTCTTCTTCTTGGGAGGAGTTCCAATCCAGTCCGACCCAGCGGCCCTTTTCTGCTCTTTTGAGCAGGGAAACTTTCCTCCAGCTGTTATTTTCTCTCTCCTTCTTGGAGAGTTGATCCGACCACCAATCTTTCTCCAAAAGCTTGCAATAGCTTCATCTCCGGCCACCATTCTCTTCTCGAAACTCCAAGCTCCGTTTCAAGCTCATAAGGTGCTGCATCCGTGGAGTTCTTCGGACAGATTCAGCTCAGCACCTATTCACGAAGAAGACGGGTTATTGGAAGGAGGTGACAGCCCTTCTTGACCCGAGACGACATCCGTAGACCGAGCTCGGACAAGGCCCGAGAACCCTTGACTCCGTCCGCGAATCTCGGAAAGCCTTTGTGTGTTTGGTTGTATTTCTCTCCCTCCTCTTGTAGTTACTTTGTTCTGAACTAGCGGTTGTGTGATTGTTGCTTAAGAACACGGTTTAACTATAAGTATTTCAGCATGTCTATGTGTTGTTATATTTTTGATCATGATTGTGTTGCTTAGCTTCAGTTTTCCATGTTCTCGTTGAGATAGTGTCGTTCTAGCGATTGCCAGAAGCGTGTGTGGCGAAGAGGTGATTGCGACCCTCATTGGCTCGTTCATCTTTCCTATTACTCTCTTGAGTAATCCACCAAAGAGACGCAGCGACGGCGACCTGCAATAGGTTATTTAGTGTTAATCTTAGAAAAATCCAAACCAAAACCCCATTTGCTTACGTTAACACTTGCAATCACTTTTTCAATAGCGAAATCATACTCTCTACTTGCACTCCTCGAGAGATCGATATTCGGGGATTCAACTCCCTAACTTTATTACTTGACTACAATTGGTACACTTGCTGACGCATCAAGTTTTTGGCGTCGTTGTCGGGGAGTGCAACCGTTGCGTGTATTTTTCTTTTGAAAAAGTTTGTAAGTGTTTGTGGTATTTTTGAAAGGATTTTTTTTGTGTTGTATGACAGATCCCAACTCCGGTGATAGGGTTGAAGATCTTGGGTGTGAGCTTGAAACTGCACGTGCGAGGAGAGCTCGCGTGCATGCTGCTGCTGCTGAAGAAAGAATGGAAGATTTAGGCCAAGGAGGAAATGGCCATGGTGAACGGGTTGTTGAGGGCCAAGAGGTGGTCCAACCACGCATTAGGACAATGCGTGATTTCACAACCCCTACTGCGGGAAGTGTTTACCCTGGCTTCGGACCGACCATTGTAAACAACCACTTTGAGATTAAACCCGCCATCCTTAACATGATCCGAAATAATACTCAGTTTTCGGTCGTGCCGAGTGAGGATCTGCAGCACCATCTGGCAGAGTTCTCGGAGATTTGCGGCACATTCCGCTATGCCGGTATTTCTGATGATGTAGTAAAGTTGAGGCTGTTCCCGTTTTCGTTGAGGGACAAGGCCAAAACCTGGCTCCATACCATTGCGCCCGGGACCGCTACTACATGGGAGGCTCTATCCTCTAAGTTTTTAGTTAAATTCCACCCGGTGGATAAAATTGTGAACGCCAAGAGGGATATTGCTACCTTCCGGCAGATGGACCAAGAAACTTTATCAGAAGCATGGGAAAGGTTTGTTAACCTGCAGCGTCGATGTCCCCAGCATGGCTGTGAGCCGTGGAATTTAGTAGAAATATTCTATTTTGCTATTGAGCCAGATTACAGGGCTATGATCGACGCGGCAGTCGGTGGCACTATAATGAACCTACCTCTTGACGAGGCGTTAAGGCTCCTTCGAGATACCGCCTCCTATAGCACCTTCTGGACCGCCGGAAGAAATGCTCCTACAGGGGCGAGGAATTTGTTTGAAGTAAATGTTGTGCAACAAGCTGAGGCGAGCCATCGTACATTGGATGGAAGGGCGATGTTGACCAGATCGGCCCCTCCTCCAGCTCGGGTTACGGACATTTCTTGCCAGGGTTGTGGAAACCCCGGTCATCATGCTTATGAATGCACTGCTGGGAGACCTTTGCTGAGCCGTCAGGTATAACTTTGGATGAGAATGTAAATTTTATAAATAGTCAAAATCGCACTGCTCCCTATAATAATGTGTATAACCCCAACGCGAGAAATCATCATAATTTCTCGTGGAATCAAAATGCTCCCGGTCAAAGGTGGCAGGGCGGTCAGCATCAATTTGATGCTCAAGCCCTTAGTAGCCAGCCGCGATCACCGCATACGGGCTATAATCCGAATGTTCAAGGGACGCGTATGAGTGCGCTGGAGGAAATGATGGAAAAGTTTGTGGATATGGCCCAATCTAATATGGCCACTCAAACCGTTTCAATGAGGAACTGGGAGATACAGCTTGGGCAACTGGCCCAAGTTTTCTCCGAGCGTACTCGCGGCACCCTCCCAAGTGACACGGAGAAGAATCCCCGTGAGCAGGGGAAGAGTGTCGGGGATGCGAAGGAGTGTGAAAAAAATGAAATGGCTGTTAAATGTGAGATTAATACAGTGGAGACGATAGCTTTATGTGATTCTGGATTGTCGTGCAATGTTGAAAAACTGAATTTAAATATCGAATCTGATGTCCGGAAGTCACTAGTGCTAGTTGATGGATCGGTAGTAAAGACCGATGGAGAGATTAAAGATGTGGAAGTGACTCTGAATGGGGTTGTTGTAGTCACTGACTTTCAGGTGTTAGGATCCATGGGAAATACATCGAAACCCATCTTAGGGGTCCCATTCCTAAAAGCTAGTGAAGCTACATTGCAATTTAAAGCAAGCGGTGTAACCTTGGCTTCCAAGGTCGATTTGTCTTTGCCACCGTCACTTCCCCTAAAACTTTCAAATGAATCAGAAGAACTTCTGAAATTGAATGTTTTATTATCTAATGATTTATTTAGTGCTGCTGAGACAGGTTATCTACTGAATGAGCAAGATCGTGTTAAGAAAGTGGTAGAACTGCAGACGTTAGCTGAAGGAGAGGCAGAGACGGAGTCACTTGACGTGAAACAAGATTCAGTGGAGAAGAAACATGAGCTGAGCACGGCTGTAGAAAGCGTGCGGGAGACTAATTTAAAAACTTCGATTTATCCGAACAAAGTTTGTAAGCCTGTTAAACAGGTGACTTGGACTGATCTTTCACCCACCGCGGGTGAGGAAATGATGCCCCCGGATGAGAAAAATAGGAGTGCTGCTGAATTGGTGGGTGTGGTTATACCACCATGGCGATCCCCATCTGTGGATCTGAAAAGAAAAGAACTGCTCATGCGCAAGGCGCAAAATTTTGCCAGCCGGCGCGAGAAGGAAGAGGTTAGGGGCAGGGGAGATTCGTCTTCCCTGGGCCCTAAAGGTTTCGCCTTGCCCTCATCTCGCGTGACTGAGGGGATCTATCACAAGTCAGCGTTCAGCTGAGGAGTGAAGGATCTCCGGGGTTCCTTTCTTGTTTTTCTAGTTTTATTTATTTTTTAATGTTGTGTGTATCTTTAGACTTTTTCATTACGTTGTGAACTTATGCTCTAAACAATATTTATATAACTGTTAATAAAGGTATTTGGTCCACCTTAAGGACGGTAAAGAAAATGGCTTTTGGGAGACAACCCAAATTTTGCCGCTTTTAATTTGCTCAATTATGCTGCTGTTATTATATGCTTATAGTATGCGTGGTTGAAGATATTCTCTTATGCAGGTGGAGTTCGTTTGGGCCGTGGACTTTCTGCTGAAATTAACGCAAATCTTCTGGTATGCTCATTTGCTGAGCATGGGGTAACCTCTCCCCCAACTTTTATCTCTCTATTTTTATTGCAAATCTTGGATATATTGTTTAGTTTAAGTCTGGTGGGGGAGAGTTATGTGGGTTACCTATGCACATGCACTATTAGCACATTCATACCAAAAGTATATTCTCATTTTCTGTTTCCATATTATCATGTCCGCATCGTGCACCTGCACCCACATGAGCGCAATCATAAGCATGAGCTCGGCTCAAGTCAAATTTATTTCTTTTGTGTTAACTTTAAAATAGGGTGCTGACTTAGTATTTTAAGAAAGAGTAGTGTGAAACTCGTGCAGTGCTCCTAATCGAATGCTCATGATGTGTAGAAATAGTATAGATTTAATTTTACTTTATGCTCGTAGTTTTATACATTTTCTGCATTTGTAAATATTGTTTGTACTACTCAAAAGTGTTGAATCTGGAGTAATCAAACGATAGTGTAAGAATGTGTGTAGCCTCCACTAGCCTCGTATTGCTCGAGTCGGGAGGAGGGATCATTTTTCTCGGTGGCTAAAAATTTGCCCCAAGCAACTCTCGAAGCATTAGTGCATGGTTGGTCTAGCGTGAGCGTGATGTAGGCCTTCTTTTTTGGCCCGGTTGAGCCTTGTACCCGTCCTAACGATATCCTTGTTAGCTTATTTTGAGCCTACCCTTCCTGTTGATTTAGCCCCACTTCGCGATCACCAGAGTCTAAAAGTTTTTCCCAGTTGCACACCCCAAGCTCGATGTATTTAGTATGTTAATTCTTCTATTGGTGTTGTGGATGTGATGTTGTTATGTGATTGTGCGGTGAATTTTTTTAAAAAAATTTGGCTGAAAGTGTATTATAAAAATCTGGAAAAAGAAAAGAAAAGAATATATATATATGTGTGTGTGTGTGCTGATTGTATAAAAAAGAAAGTGAAAATGAAGAATCTATTTGTGTTATTGTTGTGGAATAGGCGAATGCACACACCCGTGTTGTCAAGTTCAAGTCTGGTGGTGTGGTGCACCGACATGTTTTGTTGGCGAGAGGATTGCATTTGTATGAGCTCTTTCGGGTTGTGCGTAGCCATCGTTTTTATCTTTTTTGCGTCCTTACCTACGTATATACACAAGCCCCATTATTTTCCTAAAACCCTACGGATTTACGCTTGAGTCATACTAGCGCTATGGAGAGAGTGTGAACGGGAAAGCGTATGGTCCCCGACATTAATGGATTTCTTTG
This sequence comes from Platanthera guangdongensis, assembly GCA_039583875.1. NCBI lineage: Eukaryota > Viridiplantae > Streptophyta > Magnoliopsida > Asparagales > Orchidaceae > Platanthera > Platanthera guangdongensis. Next base: position 131,937,432 of record CM077164.1, read on the forward strand.
GAGGTGATCCCGAGCCCCGGTCTTTGACAATGCTCAACTGAGTGGCCTACCTACTTTCTTCCTACGCATGACCGAACGATTCTCCAGGATTTTGTTTTTGAGTAGTTACAATATTTATTTACACCTGTCGAAAATTATAAACTTTGTAGCATAATTAGAAATTGTATCTATTATATTTTCTATGCTCATGCAGTATTTGATATCTCGCTTTACTTTATTTGAAAATTTCTAAGCCAGCTAGCTGTTTTCTAGTTCACGGAGAGATGATTTGCTCGGGACGAGCAAATGTTTAAGTTCTGGTGGTGTGATGAGTCCGATATTTATAGGGCTTTTCGGACTCATCTGGGTTGGTTTTCTCACTGGTGCACTGCATTTCAACCGGTTATCGGTTATATTTGCATCGTTCGGTTATGGACCATTTTGTGCACTGTTTTGGCACGAGGGTGTGCAATTGCGCATTCTGTTGTTAGGGGTATGAACATGGTGCTCCCCATGGCTCTTTCTGTTTGATTTTGTTTGCATTTTGAGTACTGCGAGCTTGTGCTCCAGCTTGGTTTCATTGTTGTGCAGGTGGTGCGTTTTCCCCAAGGCAGGAATTCTGATTTGTGGAAAATGCACGGTCGTGCGTTTCTTTCAAGCACGGTTTGTGCCAGATCATGCGTTTTGTTCAGCTGGAAGAACGTCGAGTTGAGCTTGACGAATTTCATCGAGCTGAGTTCGACGATCCTAACACACGGTTGACGCACAGTTTCATCGTAACCGTGCGTGAAGGAAACACACGGTTTTCCTGTAGCTTTCTAGTTTGTTCCCTTCTGTGGTTAATCGTGCGTTTTGTTAACGCACGGGCGGCAGCCCCCGTGCGCGAGTAAAACGCACGGTTCCTCTGTAGTGTCCTGAATTTTTGCTCTCTGTCTCTACCCGTGAGATTTCCATCTCGCACGGGCGGAAACGTCTGTGCGCGAGTAAAACGCACGGGTCAACGCTTCTCCTTCCGCAGGCTTGTTCTGGAAGTTAATATCGCAAGGTTTGCGCACATTTCTTCTTCTTGGGAGGAGTTCCGATCCAGTCCGACCCAGCCGCCCTTTTCTGCTCTTTTGAGCGGGGAAACTTTCCTTCAGCCGTTATTTTCTCTCTCCTCCTTGGAGAGTTGATTCGACCACCATTCTTCCTCCAAAATCTTGCAATAACTTCATCTCCGGCAACCATTCTCTTCTCCAAACACCAAGCTCCGTTGCAAGCTCATAAGGTGCTGCATCAGTAGAGTTCTTCGGACAGATTCAGCCCAGCACCTATTCACGAAGAAGATGGGTTATTGGAAGGAGGTGACAACAATTCTTGACCCCGAACGACATTCGTAGACCGAGCTCGGAGAAGGCCCGACAACCCTTGACTACGTCCGCGAATCTCGGAAACCCTTCGTTCGTTTGGTTGTATTTCTCCCCCTCCTCTTGTAGTTACTTTGTTCTGAACTAGCAGTTGTGTGATTGTTGCGTAAGAACACGGTTTAATTTTAAGTATTTCAGCATGTCTATGTGTTGTTATATTTTTCATCATGATTGTGTTGTTTAGCTTCAGTTTTTCATGTTCTCGTTGAGCTAGTGTCGTTCTAGTGATTGCCAGAAGCGTGCGTGCCGAAGAGGTGATTGCGACCCTCATTGACTCGTCCATCTTTCCTATTACTCTCTTGAGTAATCCACCAAAGAGACGCGGTGACGGCGACCCGCAATAAGTTATTTAGTGTTAATCTTAGGAAAATTCAAACCAAAACCCTATGTGCTTACGTTAACACTTGCATCGGTTAACAATCTCTACTTGCACTCCTCGAGAGATCGATATTCGGGGATTCAACTCCCTAACATTATTACTTGACTACGATCGGTACACTTGCCGACGCATCAGTTATGCGATCAATGGAGGGAGATTATGTCGAGTTGGGATGGATGTGTTGGGTAGTCATGGGGATAGTATTGGACGTGGTGTGGTGGTTATGGAAGTTATGTGAGAGTAATAGATAGTTGCATAGGTAGTCGGGATAAGCAGAGGTGGTGGTGGAGGGGAGGGAGGCTGTCAACCAGTGTGGTTTTCAGAGGTGGTGGTGGCTAGAACTGGATGTAAAGGGGGCCATACAAGGGAGAGGAAGCTATTTTCATGGGCTTCACACCTAGGCTAATGCTTCAGCAGAGATCAAAAGGAGCACACTTCTTCTAAATGAGTATTCTATCTCTATCTATAGAATAACAAGACACCACTGTCAGTCATGATTCTCCGAACATAACGACCTCCAAAATACACTAAACAAATATCAAAAAATCAAAAAAGATAAATAAATTCATGGATCATCGATCCACACAAAAAACAGCTCCAATCATCGTGTAAATGCACATGTGAGGTGATCACCTACACATAAGTCATGTAAAGAGGATATTTAAGTGCAAACTGTCACGAATGAAAAAATAAAAAAAGATACAAAGAGGTAACATGGGTACCATCTCCTAATAGGGCAGTTGTATTTATGAAATTGCCAGCTTTTGAACTGCAATTATTGGCAACTTTCTTAGAATGATTGAGATCTGTACACACAAAATATATATTGAACCATAGAAAAAATTGATGTAAAAGACCGCGAAAATCTAAGAATAACCATAGAAGATATTAAAGAAATTTTTCCAGCATAAACATTAAAGAACAAGAATAACAAGACAAGAAAGTAATAATTACACTAAGTTAGAGACAAATCACATGCAAGGAAAAAGATTGATATAAATAGCCAACTGGGGTACCATCTCGTACTGGAGTAGTACAAATATTTATGAGCTTTTCAAATTTTGAACTGAAATTATTGGTGACTTTCTTAGAATTAATGAGATCTGGACACAATATTGAACCATCAAAAAAGTTGATGTAAATGAAGATTCATAAGATAACCATAGAGGATTTTTAATAAATCTTTCCAGCATACAAAAAAACAAGCATAACAAAACAAGAACAAAATAACCAAATTAAGTTAGTGACGAATCACATGTAAATAATGGCTTACTGCTAAGAGTAGCAGAATTCATATTTGAGGCTCTACAACAAGAAACTTCCATCTGGGAGACTACAAATAAGTGAAATTAATACAAATAAAAAATGAATTCTAAAATTACAATATATAGTTGAATAATAACGCATCCGTATTTTATATTTATTTTCCTTATCCATGTAATTGTCTTGTTGCATGGTGCCCGTTTATAAAGGGGAGAGCATCTGATAAGCTTGCCTTAATTTTCAACCAGAACTATTTCTTGTTATAAACCACATGTGTGGGCTCCTCGTCGGGTACATGAACCCAGATCACTCGGAATAAATTCTCAGGTCGGTTGTTGAGGCCAGGGCTTGATCTCTGGACCTCCTTTATCAAGCTCCTAAGCGGAAGCTTTATACCCAACTGAGCTGCAGCACAGTTGGGTATCAAGCTTCTGCTTAAGAGCTTGATAAAGTAGGTCCAGGGATCAAGCCCTGGCCTCAACAACCTACCTGAGAATTTATTCCGCGTGATCTGGGTTCATGTACCCGACGAGGGGCCCACACGTGGTTTATAACAAAAGATGGTCATCTTTTCTTATAAAACACGTGTGGGCACCTCGTCGAGGACTAAGTTCAGATCATCATGGCCGACTGCAGTCGAATGGCTAAGAACATCCCCAACCAAATCTCATGGGCACGTGTGGGACCCTCGTCAGGTACATGAACCTAGATCACACGGAATAAATTCTCAGGTAGGTTGTTGAGGCCCGGGATAGACCCCAGGTAGGTTGTTTGCTATCATGACTCCGGCTAGGAGCTTGATAAAGGAGGTCCCGGGTTCTATCCCGGGTCTCAACAACCTACCTGAGAATTTATTCCGCGTGATCGGGGTTCATGTACCCGACGATGGTCCCACACGCGCCCAGGAGATTTGGTTGGGGATGTTCTTAGCCATTCGACTGCAAACGGCCACGATGATCTGGACTTAGTCCCCGACGAGGGGCCCACACGTGGTTTATAACAAAATCCCCAACCACATAACATGGTATCAGAGGCAGGTTTCACCCAGTTTCTGTCAGGTTCCGTTTGGTCCGCCCATGAGCTCTGTATCCTAGTTTCGTCTGGTCAATTCATGCTATGGGCGAGGGGGGATGTTAATAATAGTCGCACATTGTCAATCTACTTTGTTCTGATCGGTTTATATGGCAAGGCAACCCTCACTTGTTGAGCCGGTTTTTAAGGTTGAGTTAGGCCAAACCTAACATGATATCAGAGGGAGGTTGTTGAGATAAGGTCTTGATCACTGGACCTCCTTTATCAAGCTCCTTAGCGGAGACTTGATACATAACTGTGCTGCAGCTCAGTTGGGTATTAAGTCTCCGCTAAGGAGCTAGATAAAGGAGGTCCCGGGTTCTATCTCGGGCCTCAACAACCTAATATGGTATCAGAGGCAGATTCCACCCAATTTCTGTTCGGTTCGGTTCGGTTTAGTCCGCCCATAAGCTCTATATCCCGGTTCCGTTTGGTCAATCCATGCTATAGGCGAGGGGGGATGTTAATAATAGTCTCACATTGTCAATCCACTCTGTTCTGATCTGTTTATATGGCAATGCAACCCTCACTTGTTGAGTCGGTTTTTCAGGTTTAGTTAGGCCAAATCTAACATGGTATCAGAGGGAGGTTGTTGAGGTCAGGGCTTGATCCTTGGACATCCTTTATCAAGCTCCTTAGCGGAGACTTGATACCCAACTGTGTTGCAGCTCAATTGGGTATCAAGTCTCCGCTAAGGAGCTTGATAAAGGAGGTCTCGGGTTCTATCCCGGGCCTCAACAACCTAACATGATATCAGAGGCAGGTTCCACCCAGTTTTGTCAGGTTCCGTCAGGTCCGCCCATGAGCTCTATATCTCGGTGTCGTCCGGTCAATCCATGCTATGTGCGAGGGGGGATGTTAATAATAGTCTCACATTGTCAATCCACTCTGTTATGATCAATTTATATGGCAAGACAACCCTCACTTGTTGAGCCGGTTTTTCAGGTTGAGTTAGGTCAAACCTAACATTTCTCACTTTGTATTAGAGAAATAAAACTGCACCTCCATCCAAACCCACCACGCTCACCTCTCCTTCGATCAGCAACATCCGCCGCTCACCTCGTCTTCTTTCAACAACAGCGTTCAAAAGTTCTCATGATAGAGCTCACAGAAGACACAACACTTGATCGAGCTCATCGGCCCTCCTCTCTTCCAAGAGGCTCGCCAACCCTTTGTTATGAGTTATTATGTCTATATGTAGCATTCCTTTTTAGTTTGTCCTCTTTATTTGAGTCCATGTATGTCGATTATTTCCAATTAGGTCAATTGTCCAATTGGGTCTCTTAATTCCAACTATATCCTTTGTACGTCTATTTAAAGACTATTGGGTCTTATAATGTTTGCAAGAATTATTTTGTTTATCTTCCTCTTATTTGCAAGATTTGATGTATTTAGGCATTAGTGAGATTATGACAAAATATATGACACAATGGCGACAACGGATCTGTTGGGTACATTGGTCAAATGTACCTGATTTGAAGAAGCCTCACCCAACTCAATGATATACATCATAATGTATTTGATGTATGTTTGAGTTACTTGTGCAGGTTAAGAAATTACTGAACTGAAGCAAAAAGTTTCTAATTCCATGTGTCGACACCCAGAGGGAAAGTGGATGTACCCATATCTTGGGGAACCACTATAAATCACTGTGTGCTGTACTGTGCTGAAATTGTTGCTGTGTATGCTGTGTTTGCTGTGATAAACTAGTTAGATTGCTGTGATATAACTGATTGCTGCCAATAAAGTTAGAAAAGGATTAGGTCACCTATTCACCCCCCCCCCCTCTAGGTGTTTAGGTATCATATCTTTCAAGTGGTATCAGAGGCAGGTTCCTCAAAATAAGGACTAACAGTCTGAGGAGATCCTGTTTGGCAGATTCAGTGTAAGGCATTACACAGTTTCAAGAAAATCAAGAAAATCAAGAAACATGGGTTCTTATGAGAATCACAAGGAATTGGGTTCCATGGAATTACACATATGCAGAAAGGAGATCTTTGGGATCTGGAAAGAGAGGGTAAGGCTATTTATGGAAGCCTTTGACCCTAGAATCTACATCACAGTAAAGGAAGAGCCTTATGTGCCAATGAAGATTTCAGTATTGGATGCAAATCAGAGAACTCCAAAGGATTTCTCTGAGATGACTAAGGATGAAATTGTCCTGGCCACCATGGACAAGAGGGCACAAAACATAATAGTGAGTGTCATTGATGATGCAACTTTTCAGAACTTAATTCACTGTAAAACATCAAAAGAGATGTGGGATACTCTCATTGTCTATATGAAAGGTTCTGAAGAAGTTAGGCAAGATAGGAAGTTCTTGCTAAATCAGGAGTATGAAAGCTTTAGGCAAGGAAAGGGTGATAGCATCACTGAGTGCTATAAGAAATTTTACAGAATAGTTAATGAACTCATGTCTTATGGAAGAGAGTTCAGTAACTATGAACTAAATGACAAGTTCTTAAGGTCCCTAACCAAAGATTGGGACACCAAGATCTGTGTCATAAGAGAAATGGCTAAGTTGGGGGAAATTCCTCCCCCTACACTGTTTGGCAAGTTATTGTCATATGAGATGCAGTTGACAGTAAGAAAAGAGGAGGAGAAATCAACAAGTACTGAGCACAAAGAAAGAACTGTTGCTTTCAAGACAGAAGTTCCTAGAAAGTGCAGGAATAAGTCTTTAACTCCACCTCCAGAGGTAGTTGAATCAGAGACTGATGAGTCTGTCAGCACAAAGTCTAGAAGCAGTGAAAGTGATGAAGATTTTGCTGCTTTCACTAGACACTTTCAGAAGTTTTTGAAAAAGAAACAGTGGAGGTCAAGGCCTTCTACATCACAAGGAAAGGAAGACTCTTATCAGAAAAAGAGGTCTTCAAAGAATGACAAGAAAAGGACAAAATCAAGCAAGGCAACTGGTTCAAAGATTGTTTGCTATTGCTGCAATAGACAGGGTCATGTTATTGCAGATTGTCCAGAGAAGAGAAAGGAATCTGGTGACAGGAAAAAGACTCACTTCAAAGGGAAGAAAGAAAAGTCTTTTGTTGCTAAGAAGGAGAAGACTCTATCAGATATCTCTTCTTCAGAAACTGAGTCTGAGGCTGAAGCCTACATAGGGCTGTTTGCTGAAGAAGAAGAAGAAGAATTCATGCAGATCTTGGAGTCAATTTATGAACAAGAAGACAGTCATGGCCAAGGGCTAATGACATTGACAGAAAATGCCAAAATCCTGTAGCAGCCAGGATCCAGTCAGGTACAAAGTTCAAGTTTAAATTCAGTTTTTTGTTCTAGTTCAGATTCAGATTCTTCTTCATCAAGTGATGAGAATGTATCTGAGTGTGAGGATAATATTCATCAACTTATAGATGAATATAGAGTGCTGTTGCAAGCTTACAAGAAAAGCAAGTCCCTTGCCAAAAGTCAGGCAAAGGAAATTGCTGATCTTAAAGCTGCTGCAACAGATTTTGAGAAACAATTTGATCAAAAACTGAATGAGATAGCCAGGCTGAAACACATTACTGTGATTCAGATGGGAACTATCACCTATAAGAATGATCAAATTAAGAGACTGGAGATCAATCTTCAGAAAGAGAGAGAGCTTGTTGCTAGGTTTTCAAAACCTAAATCAGTGCTACCCTTAATTGATGAATTTGTTCATCATAAAGGCAAGGCTGGGCTGGACTTTATTAGACCTGCAGGGACTGAGCAGTCCAAGTATAAGTCCAAGTGCAAAGCCACAACATTCAACAAGTCTGCTGTAGTCAAGACAGTCAAGACAGTATCTAAGCAAAGGTACAATAAATTTGAATGTTGGTGTTGTGGCAAAGTTGGCCATTTTGCAGTGTACTGTTGGCACAATGTGAGTGCCAAAGTGAGTTCCAAACTACCTGTTGGAAAGCTAGTAGGTAGGTTTGTCAAATTGCAAACTAACAATCACCAAGGACCCAAGAATACTTTGGGTTCTAAGGTTCATTAATTTGTTTTGCAGGTCAGTCCAAGTGGCCATACCCCTACATGGTACTTGGACAGTGGATGTTCCAGACATATGACTGGAACTAGGGGACTACTGAAGGACTACATTCCAATCAAAAATGGTCCTAAAGTGACCTTTGGTGGTTCTGAAAAAGGAATCATCAAAGGGTTTGGTAACATTTCTTCAAATTTAGTTATCATTACTCAAGTGGCTTATGTTAAAGGGTTGAAACACAACCTAATAAGTATAAGTCAATTAAGTGATGTAGGGTATGACATCTCATTTGTTAAAAATGGTTGTCATATCAAGAGGTCAAGTGATCAAGAGATCATTTTGACAGGTTATAGGAAGAAGAATGTCTACTGCCTAGACATTATGATTGAGAACAATGGTTCTCCAGTTTGTCTTGTAGCTGATGAGACAGTCTCTCATTGTGTCAAATGGCACAAGAGGCTGGACCATCTTAACTACAAGACAATTAGCAAACTCTTTAGTAAAAAGTTAGTGAGGAATGATACTCAAGTTAAGTGTGTTAAAGATGGCATTTGCTCAGCTTGTCAAAAGGGCAAGCAGACTAAATCCATCTTTAGAAGCATAGATAACAAAGATGCTGTGAGGTGTTTGTACCTCTTGCATTTGGATCTCTTTGGTCCAATGCCAGTTCACAGCTTAGGTAGGAAGGTCTATACCTTTGTAGTTGTAGATGACTACTCAAGGTTTTCCTGGGTGTTCTTCTTAAGACAGAAATCTGAAACACCTAGTGTCTTCTACAGCTTTGTCAAGCAAATTCAGAATGAACTAAATAGTACTGTGGTCAAAATTAGAAGTGATCATGGTACTGAGTTTCAATCTAAAAGCATGACAAAACTATGTGAAGACTTTGGGATATTTCAAGAATTCTCTTCACCTAGAACACCTCAGCAAAATGGCATTGCTGAGAGGAAGAATAGAACCTTGATAGAGGCTGGTAGAACCCTATTGAGTGATACATCACTACCAGAGTATTTCTGGGCTGAAGCAGTTAACACTGTATGTCATGTTATAAATAGGGCTACCATCACTAAAGGGCTAAACAAGACCCCCTATGAAGTTGTGAAAGGCAGAAAACCAAACATATCCTACTTCAGGATCTTTGGTTGCAAATGCTTCATACTTAACAATGGGAAGTCTTACATAACTAAGTTTGCTGCCAAGTCCCAAGAGGGATTTTTTGTTGGGTACAGCAATAATAGTAAGACTTATAGAGTCTACAACTTGACTACACAAGTTGTAGAAGAATCAGTGCATGTAGTTTTTGATGAGACTAAACTTATTAATAATGAGTTGTCTAGCAATGTATGCAGCCCCACAGGTTTGACAAAGAAAATGGACAAGCTTACTATAGAAGAAGTGCCTGCTGTAAGACAGCAAGGAGAGGAGAGTAGCTGCTGTCCAGGGGGAGAACTACATGTATCAGTTGCTGAAGAAATCCAAGGTATACAGCATGATGCAGATGCTGAAGTGGTTCAACCTGAAGTGAGGATGCCTCCAGCCCACAGGCATCTTAGAGATCATCCAGTAGAGCTGATTATTGGAGATCCAAGACAAGTAGTACAAACCAGGAGTAGAAACATGAATGCTGCAATCTATTCCAGCTTTTTGTCTCAAGTTGAACCTAAAAGATTTGAAGAAGCAATAATGGATCCACAATGGACTGAAGCAATGCAAGAAGAGCTTAATCAGTTCAAGAGGTGCAAGGTCTGGGAATTGGTTCCTAAACCTAAAGACCACAATGTAATATGAGTTAAGTGGATCTACAGGAATAAGATGGATGAACAAGGTGTCATCATTAAGAATAAAGCTAGACTGGTTGCTAAAGGATATAGGCAAGAAGAAGGTATTGATTTTGATCAAACCTTTGCTCCAGTAGCCAGACTGGAAGTCATAAGAATGTTCTTGGCATATGCAACCTATCAAGGATTCAAGGCATACCAAATGAATGTCAAGTCAGCATTCCTAAATGGTAATTTGAAAGAAGAAGTCTATGTGGAGCAGCCTTCAGGTTTTGTTGATCCAACTCTACCTCATTATGTCTATAGACTTAGGAAAGCTTTATATGGGTTAAAGCAAGCCTCTAGGGCTTGGTATGAAACCCTATCTAGTTTCCTCATTGAGAACAAATTCTCAAGGGGGAAAATAGATAAGACTCTATTCCATAGGGAATCAAGAGGCAAAGTCATACTATTCCAAATATATGTAGATGACATTATATTTGGGTCTACTGAAAGCAGCCTTTGCAAAAAGTTTGCAAAACTTATGCAAGGTCAGTTTGAAATGAGTAGTATGGGAGAGCTAAAGTTTTTCTTGGGTCTCCAAGTTAAACAGACTGAAAATGGTTTATCCATATGTCAGTCAAAGTTCACCCTAGAACTCATAAGGAAGTATGGTATGGATTCATCCAGTACCATGAAGACTCCTATGGGATCAAGTATGTCTCTTAGCAAGGATGATGCAGGGAAACCTGTAGATGAAACCTTGTATAGAGGGATAGTTGGCTCCCTATTATACTTGACTGCTAGTAGACCAGACATCATGTATGCTACATGTGTTTGTACAAGGTATCAAGCCTGCCCTAAAGAGTCTCACTTGACTGCAGTGAAAAGAATTTTGAGATATCTAAAGGGCACTCCCTATCTAGGCCTCTGGTACCCTAGGAATGGAGACTTTGATCTAACAGGTTATTCAGATGCAGACTTTGCAGGATGCAAAGAAGATAGAAAGAGTACTACTGGAACCTGTCAATTCCTAGGTGGGAGACTAATTTCATGGAGCAGCAAAAAGCAGACTAGTGTGGCTATCTCCACAGCTGAGTCAGAGTATGTGGCTGCAGGAAGTTGCTGTGCTCAACTTCTGTGGATTCAACATCAGCTAGAGGACTATGGATTTCAGGTAAGTAGAACTCCACTTTTCTGTGATTCTACTAGTGCTATTTCAATAGCTAATAACCCTGTATCTCATAGTAGGACAAAACATATTGAAATTAAATATCACTTTCTTAGCGAGCATGTAGAAAGAAATGATATTGTACTTGAATATGTTAAAACAGATGAACAAGTAGTCGATATGTTTACTAAGCCACTAGAAGAAGCTAAGTTCAATATATTCAAAATTGAACTACAAATGATAAACTTAGAGTAAGTTTACAGATTTGAAAATGACTAAGTAAAAATGTGTCGACACATAGACAAGTCTATGTCGACACAGAATAGTGGTGTCGACACTTCAGGAGAAAGGTGTCGACACATCTAGGAATGTGGTGTCGACACTTCAGAATGATAGTGTCGACACATGTCCAGTAGGTGTCGACACATCCAATATGGTGTCGACACTTAAGTTTAACTCAGAATTTTTCTAAGTAAAGTCTCGACAATGTGTCGAGTTATGTTGTGTCGACACATAACCATGTGTCGACACATAAAATCTGTTGACTAAACTTGTGTCGACACATATGTGTCGAGACATTATACGTCAGTGTCGACACTTATTGCCAGTGTCGACACATGTTGAGCTAGATGTCCCGCCTGTTCATCTTCAAAATCAGAAAGGTATAAATAGGGTTCTCTCTTTGTTTGTCGACACGCTTTCAAAGTTTCGAGACCAAAACTCCTGTGTCGACACCTCTCTTTTCTAAAGACTAATTCTCCAAACCCTAATGGCTTCTAAGCTTGAGGAGAACGTTAACGAGGGCTATGAGCTAGTGCGCGGCGCGTTCGACGACGCAGATCAAGAAATCCAGTCGGTGGTAACCCGAGTCGCCAATTCTGGACTAGAATACTTGGTTTCAGAACCAACAAAGATTTGAAAGAAGGAAGTTCTTGAATTCCTTAATGGAGCTGCTGTAGATGACTCTGGATATAGAATCAAATCCAGAGTTCATGGGTCTAAAGTCAAGATTTCACCAAAAAGTCTGAGGAAGGTACTCCAGCTACCTAAAACACAAGATGAAGAAGAAGTAACTGCATCCAAGACCAGGGAAGCCCTTACCTGGTGTGGACTTGATCCTAAGATGAACATAAGATCTGTATTTAACAGGAAAGACATGAACAGTCAAGGAAAATTCATGTCTGAGATTGTGGGCAAGGTTATTCTCAGTAAGCCTGGAGGGCATGACAGGGTGTCTGCCTCTATGTTTGGAATTATGACTAGAATCATATTCACTCTGAAAACAGACTGGTCAATAGTGGTTTTTGACAAGATCAAGGAGAGCTTGAAGAAGCTCAATCTGGGCAGAATTATAAGTCTCTACCTAGCTGGTACAATACCAGAGGTAATGAGCAATGCTGCTGGAAGCAAGATCAACCACATGAGGAAGATGGATCAACGGATATTTTCCAGATGGGACAGGGTGTTGTCCAAGGAAATACCAACCCCAGAAAATCCAGTTGCTGAGAAGGAGATTCCTCCAAAGAAGAAGAGAAAAACAGCTGTCGTGGCACAAGAGTCCTCCAGCTGTTCTGATAGTGAAGAACAAGTTGTTTTCACTCCAGATGATCAAGAGGAAGTGGCTGCAGAGAAGACCCCTGCTGCTGAAGATATTGCTGAGATCCAGGAGGAGCTGCCACAGGCTAGCCTCATCCACAGGGATCAAAGCCAGGGGGAGCCTCCAGTAATAGAAGAACCCTCTACTCTGGACAGTGAGCAAGCCACTAACATCATCCAAGAGGTACTCATTGACCTAAATACATTGAATTTTTCTATAGTAGATTCTGATTTGTCTGATGTACATCAGCAAACTCAGCTAGACAGTCAAGAACCAGATGTTGTTATCCAAGACACATCTGTTGTACTAGAAGTGGTTCCTGATCAAGTAGTTGAAGAACCAAGAACTTCTCCAGCTTCTTCACCTCAAGAGTTTACAATGGAAGATCTATTCCTAAATCTAGATCAAGAAGATTTTGATATGGACAAGGATGCTGCTGCTGAAGATAAGAGTGCTGCTGCTGAGGGGGAGCACATGGAAGTTCTGGAAGAGCCTACTAGGCAAGAAACTGAAAAGGCAACTGCTGTGCAAGCTGACAAACCTCCAAGCCCTAAGGAAAGGGTTGAAATAGCCAGCACTTCAGAATCTGAAGAAGATGAGGCTGCAAAGGCTAAAAGGAAGAAATTATATGTTTTTAAAAGAAGAAGCCAGAGTTACAAGAAAGCTCTGCAATCTGTAGCCCCACAGCCTATAATTCAACAAGCCCCAACTGTTGATTATAGTGCTTTACTGATTGCACTGCAGATCAAAATGGATGAACAAAGAAAGGCTATAGAGGCTTATGTTGATGAAGGGCAGAAGACTTTACAGTTTGACCTGGCCCAAGAACTAAATTCTATAAGGTTTGAGATGAACCTTAATAAGAAGGAGATGAATGAATGCTTCCACAAGGGTGGAAATGTTGTGGTGTATCTGGCAACACACCAAGAGAAGATAAAGGCTCAGGTAGATGATATAGCCTTAAAGCAAGGATATGTGCTGGAAAACCAAATCAGAATGAATGACAATCTGACTGCATCACACAATGTTATAGTCACTGAATTGAAGAATAAGACTGCTGAACCTTCTACATCTGCTGCTGCAATTAAGGCTGACTTTGATAAAGTATTTCAAACTGAGATTACTGCTGTCAAGACTGCAATTCAAGCCTCTCAGAAAGCTATCTCTGAACAACTGCAAAAGCTAAAACCATTCTTTAAAGAGGGAATCAGATATTTGGACAGTCAAATAAGATTTCAAAAGGATGATGTCAGAGACCATATGGCTAGAGAAGTCATACAGGGGGAGAGAGTATTAGTCAAAGCTAGCTCTGACCATGCCAAATGGATATCTAACTCCATCAGAGCTACACTGGGCTATCCTCCACTCTGTGATGATGATAATGTTGCTGAATCAGGGATTCAAACTGCATATCTTGGAGGTGAGCAACCAGAGGTAGCTCAAGTGATTTATCCACCTCCAGATTTTGACATGATTCAAGCAGATGTCCAGACAATGTATAGCCCAACTGAAGGGAAGCCTAATGTTATTCTGGATAAAGTGGTTCAGCCTATTTCTGCAGCTATGCAAGAGGCATTAGAAAAAGAAGAAGAGGCAAGGTTGTCAAATAAGAGGTTTAGGGAACAAGCAGAACAAAGGCCAGATTTTGAACAGTGGAGCCCTACCTCTAGAAATATAATTTTAACTGCCTGGAAAGCTGCCAAGGACAATGCTCATGAAAGGAACAAGTGGTTCTCTGAAACAGAATGGAGGAAACATGAAATAAGACAGGAGGTCATTGTTCAATATAGAAGAAAGGCAAAGATGGGAAAGCTACCTCCTACTGCAGTGGAGCCTAGCAAGTACTTCCCCAAGCCATACCACTATTTTGAAAGGCAGAAAATCAAAGCAGAAGAGCTGAAAAAGAAGGACTTAAAAGGCAAGAAGCCTGCTGATGCTGCAACTGCTGAAGCCACTGTCAAAGCTCAAGTCCAATCAGGCAAAGGCATTGTTATCAAAGAACCAGATCAGAAATAGATTAGGAATTGACTTGAAGATTGTTGTAATCTTTTGAATGAAAAATATTTTTGTAAACCATTGAAGATGTATTAGAAAAATGTTAGAACAATATATGATAAATATATTTCATGATTGTTCTGAGAATATGTCTATTTCTTGTTTGTTCTGCAATGTTGAATGTGTATACATGTGTGAAATATTACATGTTTATGTTTACCCTGCTGTTTATAACTGCTTTACATCATTCTGTAATTTTTAATTATGAATGGTGTATATCATTGACTAAGGGTTATGACTTCTCCAAATAGGCGGAGATTGTTGGGTACATTGGTCAAATGTACCTGATTTGAATAAGTCTCACCCAACTCAATGATATACATCATAATGTATTTGATGTATGTTTGAGTTACTTGTGCAGGTTAAGAAATCACTGGACTGAAGCAAAAAGTTTCTAAGTCCATGTGTCGACACCCAGAGGGAAAGTGGATGTACTCATATCTTGGGGAACCACTATAAATCACTGTGTGCTGTACTGTGCTGAAATTGTTGCTGTGTATGCTGTGTTTGCTGTGATAAACTAGTTAGATTGCTGTGATATAACTGATTGCTGCCAATAAAGTTAGAAAAGGATTAGTTCACCTATTCACCCCCCCCCCCCCTCTAGGTGTTTAGGTACCATATCTTTCAGGATCCATATAGCCGACCCCACTATAGTGGGATAAATGCTTGAGTGTTGTTGTGTTGTATCTTTCTCTTATTTGTGAGATATCAGTAGCTCTCTCCTCTAATGAGCAAGCCCTGCATAGGCAACCGCAGTTCCGGCTCAACGGTATCCTCCTTCGTCGTCATCTTCGCCTTCGGCCACCCCTCTGGCAACCTCCGAGTAGGCCCATAACAACTTGGTAGCAGAACATTTGATCCTCCTTGATCGTCGATACACTCCGAAGTTGCTGCTATTTTACTCCAGCCACTACTTTTTACTTTCAACCTAACGTCCACCATTCGATCCTTCCCTGTCATCGCTTTTGCATAGACAACAGCCCCCGAGCTACGCACACCCACGGTCAAAAGTCTACGTCTACTTCTTTGTACCTCAGCATCAAACTCCACCGCCACGGTGAAGAATCCTAACCAGCAATCTTCTCATCGACCGTCACGCAAAAACATGTGCACGTGCGCCTTCATCGGAGATCACCCCGAATAATCTTTGTCCCCAAGCTCCCAACGAGGCACCGATCTGCATAGCCGATCACCATCGATACACGGGACGATGCTCCGCATGATGTCGTCGCTAAAGCACTACGATGTTGAAGCCCTCTCATTCCACGGGGTGTACACTGAACGCCAAGCAGCGCCCTCTCCATCAATTGCGCTCCCATCAGGTTCCACCCGTGTGAATTAATTCCTTTTCTGTCACTGGAATTGTCCTTGATTCAATCATGCGCAAAATTGTAGCCGCAACTCCGGGACCATATAATTCGATCCAACCGCACGTGGCCCACATTAGGAAATTAATTATTCCTAGCAAACTGGAAATTTTCAAAATCAACTATTGATTGGGCTTATTAAATTCAGGGGCAATATTATGGGTCGACAGTCATGCAGGCCCTATGAATTCATATATTTTGATCCAACCATAATCCAAACCAAGTGGAATTGCCTTCTCCAACTATCTTGGAGTATTTTTCTTCCAACATTGGGAGACGACATGGATCTCCCGGCACCTCCAAAACAGCCGCCTCCGAGCAATATAACAATCTTGTCACCCGCTCCTTATCTCATGCTACCTCCATCCACAATATGGGAGAGTCGGCTGACTTCTTGGATGTTAGGAGCTGGCTATACGCAGTTATATCCTCCATGGATGCAGGCCTTGGGGATGTTGAAGTACGCATTCGGGACGTCGACGCACATCATCAAAACGACATGGAAGCCCTAGCCACCAAGCATAATAGACTAACAACAGCACCTTCTGTGGTTACCTCCCTACCTACGGATCATGCTAGCAGCAGAAAAGTTCTGCAATTGTCGCTCATCCCCACGAGCCACCACCACAGCTCGACTTAAGCCCTAAAGTTGTTAGTCTGCAACGCTATACCCAGTTGGAATTCCCCTCCTATGATGGGAAAACTGATCCCTTCGGCTGGCTCACCAAGTGTGAACAATTCCTTGGCAACCAACAAACTCAGACAGCTGAATAGCTTCCCCTGGCCTCCTTTACCTTCTTGACCAGACTTTGCTTTGGTCCGCTCATACCCTCATTGATCGGTCGGGTCTGGCGTGGGATGATTTCAAGAGATTTTGCAACCTGCATTTCATCCCTCCAACCGGCAGCAACCCCCTTGGTGCACCCACGACATTACACCAAACGGGCTATGTGGACGATTATCTGGACCTGTTTCAACTATTTTTGGCGCACGTCACGCTTTCCTTAGAGATGCAGGTCGTCATCTTTACAGCCGGACTTTGCGATCTCCTGCGAATTGATGTCGAATCTGAGTCTCCTACAAATATAGCAGTGTTATGAGTCCAACCAGGCTATGTGACTGTCCCCTCCAACTGGCGCAGGAGGCCTATCCTTCTACTGACACGGGCATTCAACAAGGCCTCCCCGCGGATCATTTAGCACAACTAGTTTGTCGACTATCTCGGGTTAATATGACAAAACTATGTGCCCCGGGCTTATGTTATAACTGTGACAAGCTGTACACTCGCGGTCACATGTGCAAACAACTATTCTACCTGCAGATCGAGGGCTATTAAGATGAAGGTGTCGGTCACAACTCGCATTTTATTCGCATTTAACAATGTATCATAGTAAGAGAAAATGCGTGTCATGATGCCACGTCGGCAGGGGATAACTGCAGACGCTCAGGAAACACTCCAAACCATACTACTTAAATGAAATTCATAAGTCATTATGAAAGAAATCCAGTTTTAAGTTAAGATGGATATATCCCTCGGCACGGTGGATCAACTAGTCCACGAATAAAAAAATAGTTATACGCTGCGGAAATACTTTGGTTATGTTGATTTAACATCCTACGAGAGCATAAACATCCTCGAAGCATAACTCACGGCATGCAAGACTCTTGATTTATTATAAGTATAGAAATAGTCTTTACGTTAGCTTATAAAATAGTATGTTAGTTTTAGAAAGATGACATGTATGAAATACTAGTGGTAATGTTTTTTTATAAGTAAAAATAACTAACATGCAATTTAACATAAAACATTTCACAGAGAGCAAGTATAAATAATCACAGAAAAGATAAAACTAGCAACTTAGCAAAGTAATTATCATTCTAGAAGAATTCCACCAGTAGGCATCAACAACCTGATACAAACCGACTGGAGAGCATGTGTGCCTGAACTAACAAGAAGCAACCAAAAACTACCTCACAAGGGTGAGGAAAACTTCTACAACACAGCAGTGCACTAGCAACACCAACCTAGCCGCTCAACCGGCTACTGCCCTGAACCTGAGGCAATCAAAGAAAGAATGCCTCAGCAAGAAAAATACAAGTGGAAAAAAAGGAAATAATTAGATATAAACAAGTGAAAACAGAAGGGATTACCAAACCCTACTAAGGAATGCTGACAACCTCAGCTAATATAATTAACAAAAGAGACAAGTAAGAAAGTACTCATCAGTAAGCGAGAAAAGTGCACCAAGTGCGAGGAGTTACCAAGCTTCGCTTAAACCTGCAGAAGCAAACGACCAACATATGTCAAAACTATAGAAGGAAAAGGAACTAAACAGACCTAAACATGTGAATCATTAACACTGGTAAAACCACAAATCTGTGTCGTAAACAGAGACTCAAATGTCTCAAAGGCAACACAGCGGTGGCCATAGGGTCCAACACACCTAAAACAGCCTGTAAACAGAGACTCAAATCAAAACTACAACGTGCAATGATTCACAATACGCCATCCAATTGGCGGTCATTTATCCATTGCCGATCTAGCCGTAAAAAAACACAACCTAGAAACCCAGCAAAAACTCAAATACCCAAGTCTAAACACTTCTCACGACAAACGGGATGAAAATACACAAAATATACCCTAAGGACCAAACTCGACGAATCGAACCAAAATCGGCGAAAAAGGACTTGGCTACGAAAATTCACCCGACGATACTCGACGAATCGGCTTGATTTGGCGTGTATACTCGACAACTCTACAACGATACTCGCCGAAAAACACAGACAAATAAACTCATACCCGGCGAATCATACTGTAACGGTCTCGGCGATACCCGCCGAAAAACACTTAGGCAAAAGAAGTACCCATACTCGACGAATCACTATACTCGGCGAATCACTATACTCGGCGAATCACTATACTCCACGATTTCTGCACAGTCGACACTCGGCGAAATCTACATAGCTATATCTGACGAATAACCAACCTAACTTGTTGAATAAGTCATAACGATACTCGACGAATCCTCCTTCGATATACGCCGAATTTCACTTGTCTCCTAAACTAAATTTTTAGGTCTTGGCCGAAAATCATGCCCTATCCTAGGGATTCCCCTAGAGCTCATCCTACACAAAACCTACCCTCTAAGGGTGGAGGAAGAAAAGGGAAAATGAAACTAGGAATGAACATGCAAGGGGGGAGAACCATGAATGCATGAATTTTCATTCCTTTTACTTTAAAATCATGTGTGTACATATGTCAATAGGGTGACGGTATATCATCATAAGTTAAGCATGACATCATTATTGAAAATACCAGAGCAAGTTAGCAGCTTTAGCAAGTACTTAGGCATGTATTGTTGGGACTGTGTTGTTTAGTTCTAGCGATTGGGCTAGGTTTTGATTAGTTGTTTGTTGTTTTTTTAGAATGCCGCCTAAGTGTGTGGCAACTAGGTCGACTACCCAGTCTGAGGGCGAGTCTTCGGGTGCGCAGAGCGATGCGGTGATTGAAAGTCTGTGGCAGAGCAATGAGACTTTGTCAAGGCAAATGGTGGAGATGCAGACGCAGATCCAAGCGTTATTATTTGTTGTGTCAGGACAGCTGCCGAGAGTGCAGAACCCTGCGGTGGGTCTGGCTGTTCCTGTTGCTCCTGCTCCTCTAGTGTCTCCGGTTTTGTTGCCCCCCGAGATGAATTTTATCTCGCATTTCCAGCAACTAGAAACTCTCTCTGATACCAACTGTCACAACCCGCATTTTCTCTGCATTTAACAATGTATCAGAGTTAGGAAAAATGTGCGTCATGATGTCACGTCAGCAGGGGATAACTGCAGACGGTCAAGCAAGACTCCAAACTCTACTACTTAAACGAAATTCATAAGTCATTATAAAAGAAATCAAGTTTTAAGTTAAGATGATTGTATCCCTCGGCACGGTGGATCAACTAGTGCACGAGTAAAAATATAGTTACACGTTGCGGAAATACTTTGATAATGTTTATGCTCGCGTAGGATGTTAAATCAGCATAATCAAAGTATTTCTGCAGCGTATAACTATATTTTTACTCGTGAACTAGTTGATCCACCGTGCCGAGGGATACGGTCATCTTAACGTAAAACTGAATTTCTTTCATAACGACTTATGAATTTCATTTAAGTAGTAGAGTTTGTAGTCTTGCCTAAGCGCCTGCAGTTATCCCCTGTTGACGTGGCATCATGACGCGCATTTTCCCTTACTATGATACATTGTTAAATGCGGGTTGTGACAATGTCGGCCAAGGAGGACACCATTGATCTTCCCCGAGATTGAGGTCAAGCTCTTTTTGCAATGCGGGAGAGATGTTATGGGTTATTATGACAAGTTATTTTATAATTATTTATGTCTTTATGTCACATTCCTTTTTAGTTTGTCCTCTTTATTTTATAATTATTTATTTGAGATGTTGTACACTCGTGGAGGAGAGATTTTTACGTCCGGAGCTCGTATCGAAATCTCGGTCCGGGAGCTATGGATCACCGTTAAAATTTATGTGGGACCCGCATATTTTGGGAGTGTGACATACACTTTTGCGCGGGTCCCATATATTCACCTCTTTCCATTAGTTCTGGTTTCATCCGGAAACCATACAGAAAAATTCCGCCTTGTGGAGAGATGCTTATTTCCAATTAGGCTTGTTGTCCAAGTGTCTCGCTTATTTCCAACTATGTATGTTGTACGTTTATTTAAAGACTCACTTGGGTCATATAATGAAAGCAAGAATTAATATGTCAATCTTCCTCTTATTTGTGAGATATCGATAGCTCTCCCCTCTAACGAGCAAGCCCTGCTTAGGCAACCGCGCTTCCGGCTCAATGGTATACTCCACCGTCATCATTTTCGCCTTTGTCCACCCCTCCGAGTAGGTCCATAACACTCTTTATCCATTCCAGGAAGCAGGTCACCCCTTCCACGTAGGTATCACCGGGGGGTAGGGGAGTAAAGTGCAGCTTTGTACCACACCGTAAAGTGCAAATACCAGTTATTGACGCAGAGCTTTTAAATCTAATGGACAGGAAAATTTCTTTGTATGTAAACTGGAAAAAAGAAAAAATATGGTAGACATCCCGCTTAGTCCGATAATCTTCTCCAGTCCACACTGTCGCCCTGCAATTGCTCGCCTAAATTCGGACCTCGCTCAGCTCTTCTCCTCATCCTCCCTTCTCCATATTAATCATCCATGGTGGCGCTGACAAGGTCGCCGAAATACCATCTTAAATGGGCTCCATCACCCGCCACCTTCGAAACCTTGCCCGCTGTTCTCCAGATTAATCGTCCATGGCGGCGCCGGCAAGGTCGCCAGAGTACCATCTCGAATGGGCTCCATCATCCACCGCCCACCGCCTCTAAAACGTTCCTCTTCTATTCTCCGGAGCAGCCCTCCATGGCGCCGCCGCCAATGAGATAGAGCTTTGTTTAAATTTGTGGAATCTTGATACGGAAATGTTCAGCATTACTTCTGACTGGTAGATTAAACTTGCATTTCACATGGATAAGAAAAGAAGAAAATAAAGTGGAAGAAGAAGAAAAGTAGGAGAAGAGACTTGATTTCATTCATTCTTAATAACTTCTGTACATGCATTTTTATAGTTGCAGAAATATGGAAAGACGAGCAAACAATAGAAACTGAGTAGAGCATATCAGATATTTGCTTCAAGAAAGAAGAAGTTCTACCTGATTGCTGCCAAGGAGCATCAGTTGAGCATGAAAACAGAATGCAATGGCCTGAGTATCTTAACAAAATGTAAACTTATGCACAGCAATGACATGAGCACAGAAGAAATAATAGATTTTTGACACTTCAAACAAAATGACAGCATATTAAAAAGGAGGAACTTCTCCAGTTTGAACCAATACATCAGAAAATGTATCAAATACATCAAAAAGGAGGAACTCTGTTTTCTATCTATCTATCTATATATATATATATATATATATATATATATATATATATATATATATATATATATATATATATATATCTTTCACTATTATAAGAGAAAATTATCTTTGGTGAAACATTTAAAAATACCAATTATGCCCTCATTTTTATATTTTAATGACTTGACATATATTATAATCTATTTCAAAAAAATTAAAATACAATGTTCATTCAAGTAATTATACTATCAAAAAATTAGAAGTAATGATGAAAAATCATTTAAATTCAAAAAAAAATTTAGTAGAGCTCCTACACCTACTATGGTAGGTTGTCATTAGGTATGTCAGCAGTCTATTCAAGGAAGGTTGTCATTAGGCATATCAGTGGTATTTTCGAGATAATGACATTAAATCAATCAATTTATTAAAGTAAAAATTAATATTTTTAGGTCAAAACATATATTGTTTTAGAAAATAAAAATTATAATATTTATGTATATTTGTTACGGCCATTTTGAGTACTCATATGTATATGTTGCGAGCGAAACCCGCCTTGATAGGGCGGGCGAAACCCGTCGTCGCCGGCTGGGTAGTGTCGCCCAAGGCCATAGGGGCGGAGCCCCGTGTCGGGCACTCGTATATATATATATATATATATATATATATATATATATATATATATATATATATATATATATATATATATATATATATATACACTAGCATCTTCGAACGGGCTCCACCCGTTCTCGATGTGTCGTTGCGGGCTTCGTTCGCTTGGCATTCAACCGGGATTCGCCCACCCCCAGTAGTTTTTTAAAATTTAAATTTTATTAAAATTTATTAGAATTTATTATTAAAATTTAAATTAGAATTTTTATTAAATTAGAATTTTTAATAATTTAATTCATTATTCAAAAGAAATAATTAAATTAAAAATTAAATAAAAACGCAACCCCCCTCCCCCGCTTCCGCAGCTACTACTGTGCCTTCTCTGCCGTCGTCAGCGGCCTGCCCGGCGCCCACCGGCGGGTTCGCCGGCCTCCGGCGAACACGAGCGTAGCCACCGTAATTATATATATATACGAGCATCTTCGCACCCGTGCTCGATGCTCTCGGTCGGCCTTCGGCCTCCCGGAGCATCCAACGAGGGAGAAGCCCATGCACAAGCGGGAAAAGCCCGCCTGGATGCGGCCGAAGGCCGCCCGAGACCATCGAGCACGGGCGTAGTCCATGCGAAAATGCTCGTATATATATATATATATGGTTGATGTAAATCCGCGGAACCCGGATTATATCTAAATCCGGGTTTCGCGCGCCTTTTGAAAATAGATCTAGTATATGACATTTTTAGGAAAAGTGTCTAACATGAAAGTTATAGCGACGAGATCTACAACTTTCATGTTGGACTCTTTTCCTAAAAATGTCATATATTAGGCATATTTTCAAAAGGCCGGAACCCGGGCAGAACTATGCGATTTGCATAGTTCCGTCCGGGTTTCGCCCCTTTTAAAAATTGGTCTACTATATGACAGCTTTAGGAAAAGTGTCCAACATGAAAGTTGCAGATCCCGACGAGATCTACAACTTTCATGTTGGACACTTCTCCTAAATATGTCATATACTAGGCATATTTGCAAAAGGCTTGCGGAACCCGGATTTAGCTATAATCCGGGTTACGCAGATTTACATTTTTCCGTATATATATATATATATATATATATATATATATATATATATATATATATATATATATATATATATATATATATATATATATACCATATATAAAAAAATACTGTGATCAGCGAATATCATGAGTTCAAAATTTCAATAGCCGTCGAATCTGTCTACTAGTGCAACATGACAACGTAATAGCTTATGGGTCTAGATAGTTGAAGCCTCATGAGAGAAATTACCTCGTCCATGACTTGTAGTTGGCGGAGGTGATTTTTTCTTTGAATTTGTAGTGACATTACGTGTATGCCGCAAGGGTGGAGATATTCACGGGTCATAAGAGCCTAAAATATCTCTTGGATCAGAAAGATTTGAACATACAACAGCGCGGGTGAGTCGATTTGCCTGGGGACTACAACGTGGTGATTCAGTATACGTCAGGCAAGGCCAATGTTATGGTTGCCGCCTTGAGAAGAAAACATTTTGGGCAGGGGAACTGGATTGAGGTGCATGATGAGCGATTGGTGCGAGACTTTGAGTCTCTTAACTTTGTTTGCATGGCTAGAGGTAAGTCTAACATGACACGGTTGAATTGGATAGATTTGCAGTGCGACTTGTCTGGTCATTAACGGGAGGCAGCCCATATAGATGTAGAGTTCCAGCCATTGGTGGGGGAAGCTCAGAAAGGCGAATGCAGTGCCTTGGAGATGGTCGATGGGATCCTAAAGAGGAATAGAATGGTGTGCGTACCGCAGTTCGGCACACTATGTGAGGAGTTGATGTTCGAGGCGCACTTTACAAAGTATTTCATTCATCTGGGTAGTACGAAGATATACTTGGATATGGATAAATCATTTTGGTGGGCTAAGATGAAACGAGATATAGCTTCATATGTGAGTTAGTTCAGACTTGTGTCTTGGTGAAGGCTGAGTGCTAGAGGCCGGACGGGATTTTGAAGCCCCGTCCAATTCTGGAGTGAAAATTTGATGACATCTCCATGGATTTTGTGCATGGTTTGTCTCGGTCATTGCGGAGTAACAATGCAATTTGGGTGATTGTATATCGTTTGACCAAATTGGCCCACTTCATTCCGAATCGGAAGGATGACAGCGTGAAGAAGTAAGTGGAGCTCTATGTTCGGAACATAGTGCGGTTGCATGGGATCCTGAAGAGTATTGTGATTGAATGGGATGGACGATTCACGTCCAATGACTGGAGATTAGTCCAAAGGAGCTTGGACACCATGCTTAAGCTTAATAACGCATTCAATTCGTAGACTGATGGTCAAACGAAGAGGGCAAATCGTACATTGGAAGATATGTTGAGAATGTGTGTTCTTGATTTTGGCAAGAGGTGGGAATACCACCTGTTTATGGTGGACTTTGCCAACAACAATAGTTTCCAAGCGAGCATCCAGATGACTCCGTATGAAGCGTTGTATAGCAGGCGATGTCAAACGCCGATGTCTTGGGTAGAGGCGGGAGACACCTAATATTTGGGCAAGAAAGCAGCGGCGGATACTTGTGAGTTGGTACGGACGATCCAAAAGCGCATGAAAGTTGTTCAAGGTCGGCAGGCAAAATATTTCAACGTGCGCAACAGGAATGTGGAGTCTGTAATGGGCAATATGGTCCACTTGAAAATCAAGTCATTCAAAGGTGTTTCGAGAAATCGACGACTCAAAAAGTTGAGACCAAGGTTTCTGGGTCTGTTCGAGGTTGCGGGGAGCATGGACAAAATAGCCTACCGGTTGGCGTTGTCCGAAGAGCAGAGTGGATTACACGATGTTTTCTGCGTCTCGGGGTCGAGGAAGGTTTTGATGGAGCCTATTGACGTGGTCGAATCAGCGGCAATGTCGGTGACAAAAGATTTAAGGATGACGGTTCATCCGGTTTCCGTGGAGAACTCGGAAACCCGGCGTTTGCAGAAATAAGAAGTCACGCTCATGAAGGTGCGTTGGGACAATTGCGGGCGTGACGAATTTTCTTGGGAGCGGGAGCAAGCAATGCGCGAAGACTTCCCAGAGCTGTTTTCTTAAGGTACATATTTATGTTCTATAGCACTTTAAAATTTCGAGAACGAAATTCTTTTAAGAGAGGTGGAGTTGTAACGCCCCAAAAATATTTGTCCTAGAGGCAGAGAGTGTTAATAGACGTTGTGTCGAGTTCTTATCGACATAGGTGCGTCGAGTGGATGTCAACGTTACATCGAGTTCCCATCGACACAAGTGCGTCGAGTGGCTATCGACGCTACGTCGAGTTGTTATCGATGAAGGTGCGTCGAGAGGATGTCGACGTTGCGTCGAGTTCCCATCGACGCAGGTGCGTCGAGTGGATGTGGACGCTGCGTCGAGTTCCCATCGACGCAGGAGCGTCGAGTGGATGTCGACGCTGCGTCGAGTTCCCATTGACGTAAGTGCGTCCAGTGGATGTCGACGCTGCGTCGAGTTCCCTTCGACGCAAGTGCGTCAAGTGGATGTTGATGTTGCGTCGAGTTCCCATAGACACAAGTGCGTCAAGTGGATGTCGACGCTGCGTCGAGTTCTTATCGACGCAGGAGCGTCGAGTGGCTGTTGACATTGCGTTGAGTTCTTGTTGACGCACGTCACAGTAGGGTGTCGTGAACTGGTTTCATAAACTAGCGATTTGTGGGCGTCCGATCTTTTGGGGCTTGATCTAATGGCTCAGTTCTTGTGTTTGTGAACACTAAAAAGGGAAAAGGGGTTCTCCCCTCAGATGTTTAGTCATTCGTGACTTGGTGGGCGTGAGCGGGAAAGAGAGCGGAGGAAGAAGAGCAAGATCTGCCTTCGTTGGAGCTCCGGAGCTCCGTTTGTCGATCAGAGACCAGATTTTATGGAGGGGCGTGAAGGAGAGCGTGTTCATCCGTGTTATTCAGGATTTCCATGACAAGATGTTTTGTAAAATAACGACATCTCTCCTCCTGATTTTAGGATGTGTGCATGACATCTTTTCTTCATGTCTTTATTTTCTACAATTTCATAGCACTGGATCTCTCAAATGAGAGGGATTTGGATCGTCTTGGTTCAAGAGCAACCACCGGGTCGATTGTGTCTGTCCCTGACATTTTCTTTGCATTAGAAAACCGCTCTGTTCGTGGATTAGCCATTGTGAGTGAAGCCGAAGTCGCGACCGACGATCCGCTTTGGTGATGTTGCTTGACATGCATATTAGGAATTTTCGCCAGAAATCCGATAGCAGCGAAGGCGTCATCATGATGCCCTTATTTTTCGTAAGAGAATGAATGTTGGCTAGGGAGGGAAATGTATGTGGTGGATTGTGATGTATGTTTGAATGTGAGGTCGTGACTTTGTCTTTGTAGTCGGTCGGCTAGCCCGTGATGTTGTGATTCGCATGTGAAGAGTGTCCTGGTAAGGCAAGACCCCTCTTGTGAAAACAGATGAGGACGTCTACACTTTTGGAAGACACTGATGGTGTTGTGATCCATGTGCGGGTGAGGTCTAAGCGAGAGTTCTTAGCATCGTTTGTGCTAGAATTTGTGAAAGAGGTGAGAACGGTAGAGCTGATGGACAAGCCTGATGGTGTTGTGATCCGTGTGCGGTTGGGGTCTCAGCGGGAGTTCTCGATCTTGGGCTTATATGCCTTTGGGGAAATGAGAGTACCCATGTGATTGATGTGACATGATGATGTGTGATGATATAATAGAATCATACACAATATATGGTGTCTTTGGTGAAACTCAGGTTTGCATACATGTTGCATTGTTAGGCCCTTGTATTTACTTGTTTAACTTAGAAACGTGAATGATGTTTGTGACACTATTACATGTTCTTCTATGTTGTTTATGTTTGCTAGGGACGGCTGGGAGGAGGGGTGTTTGTTACACAGTTGAGGTTAGTCTTATCAGACTCACGTTACATCAAATTTTTACATGGCAAGATCGCAAGCTGCAGCTAGCTCGCGGTAAAAGACGAGCGAAGCGAAAGATGTCACGCTAGCGGAGCAGAGCGAAATGTATGCCAGTGGTCGGTGGAGGAGTGGCCTGAGAGCACTCAGAGGAAATGATGTCCATGCGTGAGCATGAAATGAAGAATAAAGGTAAGCGTCTTTGATCATCTTCAACTGTGAATGCAATCGCCTGGGACTGCGACTTCTACTGCGGTCGTTTTTGACCAGCAACATCGCTAATATAGTCATCCACATGGACTGGGTGAGTTGCTCTAAGCAGACAGAGGATCGACTGGTCTGTCAACGTCATAGAGAGATGGAGAAGAATCAACTGAGGCAATCTAATGGAAAAGAGGAGGGTTGAATATACTGTTTCCCGCGACCTAGGAGCATGTGAAGGGGAAGCAGCTAGGGGCGAGCACAAAAAACCGCAAACCGCAAAAACCGTCCGCACTGCATAAACCATGCCGATTTTTAAACCGCACCGCATAGTTCCGGTACGGTACGGGTTTGAACTTTTACAAACTGAGCACAGTTCGACGTTGTGTGGTTTTCAGATCTTGAAAACCGCAAAAACTGCACGGCACTGACCAATCACATTTATATTTTTTCCATAAACATGTGACATAAAACATACATCTAAATAAAAGTACAACTTATAAATTATTAATTAATAATATTAATTAACAAATTATATTAGTGCATATAGTTTCTTTTTTGCTTTAGTTTGTTTATTTTCTATCAATTTATTAATGAATTTGTTGATTTGTAAGTTTTTGTTAAGTGCAAATAGTATCATAATGGTTCATGTTCTAACCATAAATGTGTATTCACTAGCATTCTCTTAATATTTTAATATTTAAATGATAAATAAAGCTACAATTATGTGGGTGTTGTGCGTATATAGGACTTAAAACAATTCAAATTCATTATATTTACATTAGATGTCACTACATATGCAACTAAAGCAATCATATCATGATCGAGAATTGTAGTATTTAAAGATCTATTATTTGCTTGTGGTTGATTTTGTAGTATTTGTATTTCAAAAATATATGTATTACACATTTTTCATGATAATATAACTCATGTAACTATGTTTTTGCCAAAATTTTACATTTTATTTCACCTCATATTATCTTTTTTGTGTCTATGTATATCGCATGCAAAAACCGCACCAAAACCCCGACCACATCCCAAAAAACCGCACCAAACCGAAACCGCCCAGCGTGATTTCGGTGCGGTGCAGTTTTCCTCGGGCCAAAACCGTGCCCTTGCGGTGCGGTTGCGGTTAGGGCCAAAACCGCACCAAAACACACCGCGCACACCCCTAGAAACAGCAAATCAGACCAATTGATAGATATTCGATATCATCGAATTGAATGCACTATATTAATACCAATCAAGATACAATATATTGATATATGCTTAATATCCAACTCTCGAGAAGAACTCTTCTATGAGAGTCTAAACAATAAAATTGATTGAAGATACTCAAATGACTCTGCACCACTATCATATATACTCAAAAATAGGGCATTCAATAAAATTACAGAAAACTCACTTAGGGTTACATAGACCATAGACGAGCAAGATTACGATGATAGGGCTTGGCCAGGTAATTGTGGGCCCTGAGGATCGTATGTGTATCAAGGAGTCATATGTATCAACCAACATAACTAAGATCATGGATAGCAGACATGTTTTTGTTGTACAGAAAATTGAAGTAAATGAACTTAAGAAGTATTAAACTCTGCCTGATAAAATAATGAGTAACAAACCTAATTATAATAAGGTCAATTGCACAAAATCTTACAGCTAATTTATTACAAATATATTTACCATGATTAGCTGCGGAATCCCGTCTCTCACAAACGTGAACAAGATAGTTGGGAAATTCAATGTTAACATCAGTCTCCAGGCATGCAACAGACTTGAGAAACTTGCTGCTCAGTACAGCGCCATCTTGGTTCAACAATGTAATCTGACATCACGGAAATATAAAAAACTGTTATATCATGCATATGAATGGCTTCTTGTTGGTGTTTAATGAGTACCAAAAGATGCTAAAAATATATTAAATTGATAGGGGTACCACCGATGGTAACAGATCGACCAAACGGGAACTTGAATTTTAAATCCTTAACAAGTATACACAATGACTATTTATAGTCCTCCATCTGCCCTAATTGGGTCATTCCACTGTGAGAGACACGATCAACCTAGGATTCAATTCTTTATCCATCCAATACCCTTACCAGAAATACATGACTATTTATAGTCCTAGTCCATTAGCCTTGATTGGGCCAATACACACAAAAGCATAGATGACGTAAAATGAGTCGAGTAACATAATCATGTTGCGGGATCATTCGTAATTGATAGGAGAATGGGTGGCGGTACCACTAGGTGACGATACGATACATCCGAGTCTGCTCAAGCCACCCACGGGCCCTATCGGATGTGCAAGAGAACCCATGGCGTTGTATGATATGTCTAAGGAGTAAACCTCCAAGTATACAAAGGAGAAGGTCTACTCTAAAAACTGCATTAGCATTACAAAATATAAAGGAGAAGGTCTACTCGCATGCTACTTCGGAATATTTTCTATCGACTGAGAAATGGGGAAGTGGATAGCCAGTGTCCCTATTATTGCCCTAATATTGCACAGAAAGGAGAAACCATAGGCAGATAGCACAGCCTATCAAATGATCAGTCTGCCTACTTTTCAATGCAGAAGGTCTTGCCTGCAACATCATCGCCGTGCTAGTGAGTCCAGTTTGCAATCTCTTCTCCGCGCCCAACCATTCCGATCCAGGCTCGCCTACCGTGTCTGCTGACTCCACACACCAATCGGGCCATCTTCTCTTGCACCATCACGTCCAGCTCCGCACCTCTTGTGCACATTGCTCTATGCTCTTCCATGGCAAACAATTTTTTCCCTTGTATACCCGTGATTCGTCAGAAGGCTGGTGATATGTAAAATTTAAGATATAATTTTCTTCAAATACTACAAACTATAGGAAATAACAACAATCGTTCATAGTATAAGATAAACAACAACACTCAAGCCTTTATCCCACTATAGTGGGGTCGGCTATATGGATCCTTTGTCGCCATTGTGGCCTATCTTGTGTCATAATCTCACTAATGCCGAAGTACATCATGTCTTTCCTTATAGTTTCATTCCAAGTCTTTATTGGTCTACCCCTCCCTCGTTTAACATGCCTAGTGACTATACTCTCACAACGCCTAACGGGTGCCTCTAATGGTCTTCTTTGTACATGTCCAAACTATCTTAGTCAAGCTTCTCGCATCTTCTCTGCAATTGGTGCTACTCTTGTCTTATCCTTGATACATTCATTACTAATTCTATCCAGTCACGTGTGTCCACACATCTAACTAAGCATTCTCATCTCCGTAACTCCCATTTTTTGCTCATGTACACAATTCACTGCCCGACACTCGGAACCATAGAGCATCGCTAGTCTAATCGCGATACGGTAGAACTTGCCCTTAAATTTTAATGGTACTTTACGATCACACAAGATCTCTGACGCGCCTCCCCACTTCAACCAAACCGCTTGGATTCTATGTGTCACATCTTTATTAATACCTAAGTCTTTTTGACCAATCGATCCAAGATATTTAAAACATTCATTACGGGAAATATCTTGATCACCCAACTTAATAACGAAATCATCCATCCTTCTTAGAAGGCTAAATTTTAGCTCCATATACTTCATCTTTGCCCTGCTCAACCTAAAACTCTTCTTTTCTAAAGTGTCTCGTGAAAATTCAAGTTTTGTGCTTACACCCTCGCGCATCTCATCGACCAAAACGATATCATCCGCAAATAATAAACACCAAGGTATTGCTTGTTAGATATGTCCGGTGAGCTCATCTAAGATAAGGGTAAAGAGATAAGGGCTTAAAGCTAAAACTTGATGTAAGGCAACATTAATAGGGAATTCCTGTGTTAATCCTCTAGATGTCCTCTCCCTTATCACTGAATTTGTATACATATCTTTGATTATGTCAATGTATGATACATTTACACATTTTTTATAAAATTCTCCATGAGATCACTTTTGGAACTCTATCATAAGCCTTCTCAAGTTCGATAAACAGCATATGCAAATCTTGTTTTTTTCCTCGGTAGTTGTCAATGAGTCTCCTCAAGAAATGTAAAACGTCTATAGTCGACCGTCGTGGCCAGAATCCAAATTGTTTTTTCGAGATGTTAGTCTCTCGTATTACTCTTCTTTATATTACTCGTTCTCATAGTTACAAGTTATGACTGATCAATTTAATTATTTTGTAATTAACACAATTTTGTATATCTCCTTTGTTATTACACAAAAGTACCAAAATACTTTCTCTTCATTGGTCTGACATCCTTTTTGGTTTCAGCATCATATTGAAGAAAATATGTAAGTCACAAATTGTTTCCATTCCCTAGATATTTCCATACTTCGAGGGGTATATCTTCTGGCACAACTGTCTCTCAATTTTTCATCTTTTTTAGAGAATCATTTACCTCTGATATTTGAATTTTATGATAAAACATTATGTTCTAATACTACTCTGATTTATTTAAATTTTTCATGTTCAATTCATTGTCTTTTGTTTTATTATAAAATTGATAAAAGTATTTTTTTCATCGCTTTTAAATATACACATCATTTGTTAAAGTTGTATCTGTTTTATCTTTTATGCATTTACTTGTCTAAAATCTCGTCTTTTTTCTCTAATTCAGCAATTTTATATATGTCACGATTTATATCTGTGTTATCTAGTCGCTTATAAAATTCTTCATAAGCTTTATTTCTTGTTTTACTTACTGCGTGTTTATATTTTTTGGGTGACTTTATATTTGACTAAGTTTGCATCATTCTTATAAACATAGAGTGATTTATAGCCAACCCTTTTTGTCTCATTTTATCTTGCACATCCTCTTTTCACCACCAAGATTCTTTAAAAATGTATCACAAAAACATATATATATATTAATGCATAATAAAAATTAACATTCACTTAAAATCAATCATAATTGTACTCGACGTGTTTTCATTACTTGAAATCGCTGAATAATTGACTCATTTTCAACTAAATTGACACTTTAGACAGCGGTTTTTATAAAATACCGTTGTCTAAAGTATTATGTTTTTTTTAAATGACAAAAAAATTTAACACTTTACACAACAATTTTTATAAATAACCGCAGTCTAAAATATTATAATTTTTTTTATTTAAAATGATATATTTTTAAATTTAAAATGACAAAAAAATAAATTTTTAATACTTTAGACAGCGGTTTTTATATAAAAAACCGCTGTCTAAAGTATTATAATTTTTTTATTTAAAACATGTTTTTTGAAAATAGACCTAATATATGACATTTTAGGAAAATTGTTCGACATGAAAGTTGCAAATCTCGACGAGATCTGCAACTTTCATGTCGAACAGTTTTCTTAAAAATGTCATATAATCGGCCTATTTTCAAAAGACGCATTTTAAATAAAAAAATCATAATACTTTAGACAGCGGTTTTTAAAACTGCTGTCTAAAGTATTATGTTTTTTTTAAAAAACGCAACTTTTGAAAATAGGCCTACTATAAGACATTTTTAGAAAAAAATGTTCAACATAAAAGTTCGAGATCTACAACTTTCATGTTGAACACTTTTTCTAAAAATGTTATATACTAAGCCTATTTTCAAAAGGCGCGGAACCCGAGCAGCACTATGTGATAGTTCCGCCCGGGTTTCGCCCCTTTTGAAAATAGACCTACTATATGACTTTTTAAGAAAAAGTATTCAACATGAAAGTTGTAGATCTCATCAAGATCTACAACTTTCATGTTGAACACTTTTTTAAAAACGTCATATAGTAGGCATATTTTCAAAAGACGCATGTAATCTGGATTTAGCTAAATCCGGGTTCCACGTTTTTACATCAACCCTTTTTTTAATAATTTAGACTGCGGTTTTTATTAAAACCCGCTGTTTAAAGTTAGTGTCCAGGTTTGAAAAAAAAATTGAGGGGGCAGCCGCCCCTCCTCGGCCTAAATTGGATCTGCCATTGTCATTGTGGGCGGCCGCCCACTCTCGCCCTTAATAGGTCCGCCCTGAAGCAACCTGTTTTTTCATCTTCAAGTTCGACCACCAAATTTTTGGCAATATTTTTGTTCTTGTCTTAAATTTATTATATTTAATTTGTGCGTCTAACAATACTAACCTATATTGTGTTGTCAAACTTTCTCCTGGTATAACTTTGCAATCCTTACAAATCATTTTATCCATTTTATGAGTCATAGAATAATCAATTTGTGATTTATTTGATCTGTTTTTAAACGTAATTAAATGTTCTTTCATCTTTATGAAAAACGTATTTGTCACAATTAGCTCATGTGTTACGACAAAATCTAAAATGATTCGGTCTTCTTCATCTATTTCTACATAGGCAAATCCTCTATGAACAGTTGTATAATCTACATTTTATTTTCATATATGTTCATTTAAGTCTCTTCCTATGAATATCATCTTTATTTGTGAAATTTGTCTTACTACATCTAAATCTTTCCAAAATTGTACTTTAATAACTTCATTTAATACTACTTATGATGTATAAGTATAGATCATATTAATAGTTTTTTTTCCTATAATCAATTTAAGAGCTATGACTTTATCACATTTTTACATACCCCAACAACTTCATCCCTTCAAGTATTATCCACAATAATACAGACTTCACTGTTTGTTTTTTTTTCTTGTCTATCATAATTTAAAACCTGAATTATCTAAAAAATTAGCTTTCTCACACATCCATCTAATATCTTGCAGACATAAAATATTTATTTTTCTCCTAATCATCGTATACACTACTTTCATTGCTTTCCTCGTTAGCGTAATTGTATTCCAACTTCTAAACCTAAGTCGGTCACAATTCCTACGACATACTTCCTTAGGTCGTCTAATATGAGAGTATTTTTTGCCTATTTAACAATACACTCAAGTTTTCTTATAGGTGTAGTGGTCTTTGTCAAGACGCCGCATTCGAATCATACGATGGGAACTCTTGCATAATATAAGATATTTAAAATATATATCAAGTGTCATATTTCATGGGATTGTTGAGTACTTCTGCTTACACAAATTAATATTATTTTATCGGTAAATAATTTTGGTTTTAAAAATAAAATAAATAGAGCAAAAGAAAGAACATTTGACCGAGAATAATTTTTATGAAAATAATTAGTAAAACCAAAATTCATAAGTTTTAGATGAAAGTAACTCGGCCGTGGAGATTTCCAAATCATGATAGCACATCTCTCAAGGAATACTACCAACAAACCTTATACTAATCGATTAAAGATCTCTCGACAAGTCAAAATCCCTAAATTAACTTTATGTGGTGAACCACGCAATTGGATTTGACGCCAATCCGAAAGATTTATATTATACTTTCTCGAGGTGTACAAGCAACCTCATTTACTGATGAGCGATCTAGTCGTATTCACGGATCTCTTGATCAACTAGAATACGGATCAAGAATCGCTTAGTATACATCAACAATATGAAATCAATACAATTATAATCAAGGGTAAATCGAGCATTTCAATTCAAAGCTAATGAAAACAAGATTCATATAATTATAATTCTAAGAAAATCATCCGATCAAAATACTAGAAAGATTAGCTAAACATATTAAAAAGAAAAAACATTTTTATAAAAAGAAAAGAAATTACAAGCACAAGAAAGGTAAATTCGAAGCTAAAAATTAAAAGTGCAAGACAATGTAAAATTGTATGAAAGAAAATACAACAAAATAAAAGAAAATTATCAAATCTAAAGCAGGGACTGACTGGATAAGGATCAACTTGGCAGCAACTGGCTTTTATAGCTGAAAAATAGGGGAGTTACGTCTGTGTCCAAGGGTGTGTCTCGGAATAACTGCTAATTTAAAACCCCAGGAATGCTAGGAGGAAAACCCCCAAACTGGTGTTGCTTGATGTTACACGCCCCAGGCCACACCCGTGATATAGGGCGTGTCAAGCTGGATCTGGAACGATCTACGAAACGGTTCGATCTGGAGTGATTGCGGTAGTTGTTGGATGGGTCACACCCTCGTTCACGTCCGTGACCGAGGGAGTGTAATCTAAAACAGAGCTGATGGGCTATTTTGGTTTGCAGGAGCAAACATAATTATAATGTCATAGACACGCCCCTTAGTGACGCCCATGTTCCGGGGCGTGTAACTTTAAAATGAGCTGACAGCAGTTCGGGATCGTGGAGGAAGGTCATGGTCGTGAACACATGTCACGCCCTAGGTCACCTGTGATGTGTACTTTGACTTTTTAGCAAAAATGCCTCAAACCTTCTTCTAAACATGTCCATGAGCTCCAAACTGTAATAAGCTGACCAAATTACCCGAAAACATAAAAAATGGAATTAGACTATAATTAAGATAGAATAAAAAAATATTATTTTTTTTAATAAAAACTACAATATATATATGATGTATTATCAAATATACTCATTGATGTAGGGTAGGCTGTGGGGTGAACTCCTAAGACGCCCGCTAGTGCCGTGAGGGGGGGGGGGGGGGGGGGACTCACCCTAAGCAATGCCTATATGCCGACACAAAGATGATCAAGCGGGCTAATCAAGATAAGCAACAAAACATTAAACTAAACATGGCATTTGTTCATTAGGCGGCAGAGCAATTTCTTTAGGCGTTAGGCAAAGCACTCCTCCGCACGGAGGCTTAAACTAAGCGCGCGGCGAAGTAAGCGACCTGCAAGTTAGAGATTTTCACAGGCAAAGTGATAACAGGCTATGATTCCAATACGGCACAAATACCACAGAGCATACAATATTCCACAACCAAATAACACATACAAATCCCAAAGGAAATAACAAAATTCTGAATTAAAAGTTAAGGCTGCAGGAAATCGGCGTAGATCTGAAATTTCGGAGGCTAGGAGGGACTTCCGAGTGGTGGCGAGACTAGATCGGGCAAGGGGGAAGGTGGATCCACGTGGGGGGATGAAGGGGTTGCTGTTTGGGAGGAGGAGGGGGCTGTTTTTGGTGGCCGGACTGGTTCCGGCGGGCTCCAACCCGACCTGGACAGATCTGGTCGGATCTGTCCAGATCCGGTGAGGGTGGATCGCGGGGCTGGTGGGGCTGGATAGTGGGCAGCCGGGGGGGAAAAAGGCTGAGGTAGGGGCGGCGGAAGGGGGCTGTTGGGAGGAGAGGGTGGCCGGCGGCGTGGGGTTTGCAGGGGGAAAGAGGGGCGGCGGGCTGCTGTGGAAGGAGGAGGTCCCTTTTGGTGGTTGGCGGCTGGAGGTTTGGGGCGGCGGTTGGATCTGAGAAGGGGGGCGGTGACGGGGCTGCTAGGTAGGGGAAAGAACAAGGAGATGGCAAGGAATCTTACCCAAGGAGTCGGCACCAAGGGGCTCCACGGCGTCGGCACCGCGGAAGGATCACCGGAAGCGAGGAAGAAGACCTTCTCCAAACTTCAGCAATAGGAATTCCTGCAGCCCTCCTATTCTATTTATAAGAAAGCCAAGTTAGGGCAACCGGAATCGACGGCTATGATCGGCCGGCGGTTCCGTCCCGAAAACTATATAAAATAATGTCCGAAATACAAAGTGCTATATATGAAAATGAATCTAAACGACGAGCCGGACGCATCCACGGTAACGGATCGCCGGTTCGATCAAGTCCGTCGGCGCGAATATACGAAGGTGGGGCCCGCCTTGCGCCGAGATGCGCCCGATGGTCCCCCATCAACTCCCCCCGACTGAAAAGCCTTCATCTCCGATGAATGGAGACGATCGTACTGTAGTCGAAGTCCGGGAGCGAGTTGATCAAGCTCAGCAGCAGCAATCCAAGTATCGTCGGAGGAAGAACGCCCAAACCAGCGAACCAAGTAGCGACATACAGGTCCGTCAGTGGAAGGGACGAACTCATGTGCAATGATCTCTGTAATCTGCTCGACCCTCAGCTCTCGGGAGAAGTGGTCCGGTGATGGTGGTGGTGCCACAGGTGAAGCCACTGGTGGTGAACTCCTGGGGGAGTGGGAGTCAAGGGGAGGCTGGATGGTGGGAGAACGGGGTGGTGGTAGAGGCTCGGGAGGGCCGCCAAGGTAGGGATCGGGGTACTCGTGGGGTGGAAAGTAAGGTGTCAGGTCCTCAATATTGAACACAGGGTGGATACCCATGCTCGCAGGAATGTCCAGCTGGTAAGCATTCAACCTGATCCGCCTCAAAACAGTGTAGGGCCCAATTCGCCTGGCGCTCAGTTTCTTAGCAGGCCCCTGAGGGAGCCGCTCCGCACGAACTCGCACCATCACCTGTTCACCAACCAGAAAATGTTTTTCCCGCCTATGTCTGTCTGCCTGTTCTTTATAATGTTCGTTGCTCAAATTGATTGTACGCCTGATAGACTCATGCAACTCATGCAAATGACGTGTGAAGGACTCAGCAGACTCACTAGGACGTGACTCAGTCGGGACGGGTATAAGATCAATAGGCTTCCTAGGGTCATAACCTGATACTACCTGAAACGGACTCAGACCAGTCGACCTATTGATGGAACTATTGTATGCAAACTCCGCTATAGGGAGCACCGAGTCCCAACTAGAGGCGTGCTCTCCAACTAGACATCTCAGCAGGCTACCTAAACTTCTATTCACCACCTCAGTTTGACCGTCCGTCTGAGGGTGGTATGCGGACGAGAACTTCAGGGTAGTTCCTGTTTTCCGCCACAACGTCTTCCAAAAATAACTAACGAACCGCACGTCCCGATCGGACACGATGGACTTTGGGAGACCGTGTAGTCGAAAGACCTCGCTCATAAATAAGGCCGCGACGCGGGGAGCATCGGCGGTCTTGCTACATGCAATAAAGTGCGCCATCTTAGAGAACCGGTCGACCACAACAAAGATAGAATCGTGTTTCCGCAGGGTGCGCGGGAGTCCCAGCACGAAGTCCATACTAATGTCCTCCCAAGGACGGTGGGGAACGGGTAAAGGAGTGTATAAGCCCGTGTTCTGCTTCGTTCCCTTGGCCGTTTGGCATACACGACAATGTCGGACAATACGAGCCACATCTTTCTTTAGACTCGGCCAATAGAAACGATCCTCTACCAGAGCAATCGACTTATCCCGCCCAAAATGTCCGGCGGCACCCCCGGCGTGTAGTTCCCAAACTAAATAGTCACGATATGAGGTGTTGGGCACACACAAGCGGGAGCCCCGGAACAAATACCTATCAATGATCCGAAACCCCTCAACAGGATCTGGAGGGTCCCTCGATAACGCGGTGTAAATCTCAGCAAAATCTGGACAAGTGGGGTAGTCCAAAATCACCCCCTCGAAACCATCCACCTGGGCCCTCAATCTGTGAAGTAGAGAGACTCGACGACTGAGTGCATCGGCGGGTTTGTTCTCAACACCAGCGCGGTGCTTGAGAACGTAGTGGAAATCCTGTAAATACTCTACCCACTTCGCGTGGCGGTGACTCAGCTTCCTCTGAGAGTCGAGGTAGCGTAGGGCCTGGTGATCCGAATACAGCACAAACTCCCGGGGAAGGAGGTAGTGTCTCCAATACCGCAAAGACTGGACAATAGCATAAAATTCTCGATCGTAATTCGAGTATTTTTGCTTGGCTTCATTCAGTTTCTCACTAAAGTATGAAACCGGGTGTCCCTCTTGACTTAACACTCCTCCAATACCTACGCCCGACGCGTCACACGAGACTTCGAAGGCTCTGCTAAAATCAGGGAGTCGCAAAACGGGGGCGGACGTCAGCTTGTCCTTAATTTCTTCAAATGCTCGAGTGGCCGCGGCGGTCCACTGGAAATCTCCCTTACGCAGGCAGCTAGTAAAGGGGGCCATGATCGAGCTAAAACCCCTAACAAATCTCCTATAAAAGGTAGCCAGTCCATGAAAGCTACGAGCCTCATGAATGGTCGAAGGTACGGGCCACTCACGGATGGACTGGACCTTCTCAGGGTCAACTGACACGCCCGAGGAGGAGATAATGAATCCTAAGAAGTGGACGGACTCCGATAGGAAGGAGCACTTCTTCAGATTGATAAACAGCTTCTCCTTTCGGAGAATATCGAATAGGAGTCTCAAGTGCTCAAGGTGATCAGGTTCAGTGAGGCTATAGATCAAAATGTCGTCAAAGTAAACGACTAGGAATTTGCCCATGTAGGGCCGCAGAACCTGGGTCATGACTCGCATAAACGTGCTCGGGGCGTTCGAGAGCCCAAATGGCATGACCAACCACTCATACAGACCGTCTTTCGTCTTGAACGCCGTCTTCCACTCGTCTCCCTCGCGGACCCTAATCTGGTGGTACCCGCTTCGGAGATCGATCTTCGAGAAGATCTGAGCTCCGGACATCGTGTCTAATAGGTCATCTAGACGAGGGATCGGGAAACGATACTTCACAGTAATCTTGTTGATAGCTCTACTATCAATGCACATGCGCCAACTGCCGTCCTTCTTAGGGGTAAGAAGGGCGGGGACGGCACACGGACTCAAGCTCTCGCGGATGAACTGCTTCCGAAGAAGCTCATCAACCTGCCTCTTGAGCTCAGCGTGCTCAACGGGATTCATGCGATAATGTGGCAGATTGGGGAGCGAGGCCCCCGGGACTAAGTCTATAGCATGCTGGATGTCCCGCAGAGGGGGTAACTCATCAGGGAGCTCCTCTGGCATAATGTCTGCAAACTCATCTAGTAACGGTCGCACGACAGGGGAAACCTGAGGTGTAGGGCAATCAGAAGCCATAGTGGCTGCCACTACATACATGATACCAGCATCAGTGCTATCCCTCAGAAACTCGCTACGCCTCAGGATATGCACGGGTCTCGAAGCAATCGTGCTAGTGGACGGCTCGACCCGTCCCTTAGGCCTCTCTCTGGGCTGGGTGGGGGATAAGGTGATCTTCCGCCCCTTATCATAGAAGACACACGTGTTCGATCGACCGAAACACGTGACATCGCGGTCAAATAACCAAGGGCGGCCCAGCAGGACGTGGGCGACATCCATAGGGATGACATCGCACCAAACTCGGTCCTCAAAAGATGCTATGGTGATCGGAACGAGACAGCGCTGGGTAACCTGGATAGTTGTCTTATCAACCCAAATGACACGATAAGGATGTGGGTGAGTCTCCGCCTTCACCTGCATACGGTCTAGACCCTTCTGGGCCACGATGTTCACGCAACTCCCGCTATCAATAGCCAACTTGCAGGGGCCGCCTGCACTCGGGAAATACGTGTAGAAAATGGTGGTGTGGCGCCAATTCTCATCAGCGCGTGGAGTATGCAGAAAGCGCCTGACCACTCACACCTCTAACGATCGCTCAGCGTCGCTCTCCCAGCCCTCCTCAACGGTGGCAGTGACCTCCTCAGTAATCTCCACATCACCCTCTAAATCGGGCTCCTCGTCCTCAATCAACAGACTACGTGTGGGGCAGTGGGCCGCCACGTGTCTTCTACCTCCGCACCTAAAACACTGTATACCCCCAGGCCTCTGGCCCTCGGTAGCGACAGCCTTCCCCTTCAAGTCAGGAGTGACTCGGGGGGATGAGGTGGCTGCAGCAGCCTGGGCGGGAGCGGGCTTCCTAAATGTCGACGAATCCGTCCGGGAAGGAAACTGCTTCGTACTAGGGGCACGAAGGTATTGCTCATACTCTAGAGCGAGCTGGAAAATCTGATCTATAGTCTCCAAGCGATGGGGAATCAGCTCTCTCCGGAGCTCCGAGCGGAGGCCGGCCTTGAATCGAGAAGCGGTGGCGATGGGTTCCTCCGAAATATCGCTCCTAACAACTAGCTCGTCGAATCGAGTCATATACTCGGCCACTGTAAGCGTTCCCTGACGCAAGTTCTGTAATTGCTCGAACAACTGATCCCGGTAGGAGGCAGGAAGGTACTTATCCTTAAGCCTTTCCTTCATATCATCACATCTGGTGATGGGGTAATAACCATCACGCTCTAAGGCTCGCTCCACACTAATCCAATACACATTAGCCTGTCCGACTAATTTCATCTTGGCGAACCGGACACAACGATCATCACTCATATCGTACCAATCAAAATAATGATCCATGTCCAGGAGCCAATCACTAAAGGCCTTTGGATCCAGGCGACCATCGAATGTCGGGGCATCGAGGCGAATCCTACGGGTGATGTCAAAACCGCGATCACCTCTCCGCGGGTCAGGATACTCATCAGGATCGTCGTCCCGATCATAGTCGTGCCGAGCGGGCGGGGGCCCGCGCTCACGTCGACCCGGCGGGTAATACTCGTCTCGACGATGGTCACGGCAACCGTGTGGAGGGACATGGTCCCTCAGGCCAGGATGACGTGGCATGCGGTAATCTTCCCGCGGGGGCGGGGGTCGGCCACATGCTGGCTCAGGATTCCGCCATGCAGGCGGGGTGGGGACTCTCACGGGGACCTCACGGTGGTAGCGGTCTGCCGGTGGCGGATCATCTCTGACCCGCTGCCCGCGACGGGGAGACTCTCCCGGGTCACCCGCGATCTCATCGTCATGAAGGGAGGGGGCATCTCTAGCGTGCTCTATCAGATCCAGACGACGAGTCACCGCGGCGATATCGTGACGCACATTCTCGAACTGGGTACCCATTGCGTCAAAGCGTTCTAGAATAAGGCGCTGGAAGTCGGTGGTAGCGGTGCTCGAATTCGAGCCCGCTGCCCGGTCGTTGGTGACTGGCGGATCTACCATGCTTCTAAATGTCCTACCACTACGGAGCATGCACAATGGCCCAACCTTGGGCTCTGATACCAACTGATGTAGGGTAGGCTGTGGGGTGAACTCCTAAGACGCCCGCTAGTGCCGTGAGGGGGGGGGGGGGGTGGACTCACCCTAAGCAATGCCTATATGCCGACACAAAGATGATCAAGCGGGCTAATCAAGATAAGCAACAAAACATTAAACTAAACATGGCATTTGTTCATTAGGCGGCAGAGCAATTTCTTTAGGCGTTAGGCAAAGCACTCCTCCGCACGGAGGCTTAAACTAAGCGCGCGGCGAAGTAAGCGACCTGCAAGTTAGAGATTTTCACAGGCAAAGTGATAACAGGCTATGATTCCAATACGGCACAAACACCACAGAGCATACAATATTCCACAACCAAATAACACATACAAATCCCAAAGGAAATAACAAAATTCTGAATTAAAAGTTAAGGCTGCAGGAAATCGGCGTAGATCTGAAATTTCGGAGGCTAGGAGGGACTTCCGAGTGGTGGCGAGACTAGATCGGGCAAGGGGGAAGGTGGATCCACGTGGGGGGATGAAGGGGTTGCTGTTTGGGAGGAGGAGGGGGCTGTTTTTGGTGGCCGGACTGGTTCCGGCGGGCTCCAACCCGACCTGGACAGATCTGGTCGGATCTGTCCAGATCCGGTGAGGGTGGATCGCGGGGCTGGTGGGGCTGGATAGTGGGCAGCCGGGGGGGAAAAAGGCTGAGGTAGGGGCGGCGGAAGGGGGCTGTTGGGAGGAGAGGGTGGCCGGCGGCGTGGGGTTTGCAGGGGGAAAGAGGGGCGGCGGGCTGCTGTGGAAGGAGGAGGTCCCTTTTGGTGGTTGGCGGCTGGAGGTTTGGGGCGGCGGTTGGATCTGAGAAGGGGGGCGGTGACGGGGCTGCTAGGTAGGGGAAAGAACAAGGAGATGGCAAGGAATCTTACCCAAGGAG
This sequence comes from Platanthera guangdongensis, assembly GCA_039583875.1. Classification (NCBI taxonomy): domain Eukaryota; kingdom Viridiplantae; phylum Streptophyta; class Magnoliopsida; order Asparagales; family Orchidaceae; genus Platanthera; species Platanthera guangdongensis. The sequence goes on from CM077164.1 coordinate 131,980,695, forward strand.
TCGGCACCAAGGGGCTCCACGGCGTCGGCACCGCGGAAGGATCACCGGAAGCGAGGAAGAAGACCTTCTCCAAACTTCAGCAATAGGAATTCCTGCAGCCCTCCTATTCTATTTATAAGAAAGCCAAGTTAGGGCAACCAGAATCGACGGCTATGATCGGCCGGCGGCTCCGTCCCCAAAACTATATAAAATAATGTCCGAAATACAAAGTGCTATATATGAAAATGAATCTAAACGACGAGCCGGACGCATCCACGGTAACGGATCGCCGGTTCGATCAAGTCCGTCGGCGCGAATATACGAAGGTGGGGCCCGCCTTGCGCCGAGATGCGCCCGATGGTCCCCCATCACTCATACTAAAGCTTTTACTATTTCAGAACCTAACTAATTCATAAGTATGAGAAGAATTTGTCAAGCTTACCAAATATGAGAAGAATTTGTGAAGCTTACCAAATATCCTCATCCTCATCCTCGCTTTCTTTACCAGCTCCTACCAGATCTACCTAGAGGAGACTCCTTTCTCTATTGTGAAGTTTGTCAACTCGGCAAACACCATCGTTCATCCTTTCCAGCAAGACAAGGGCGTAGTTCTTCTCGTCTTTTTAATCTTGTTCATTCTGACATTAAGGTCCTTCTCCTACTAAGTCTGCTGACAGGAGTAGTCTGTATTGTCACTTTTATTGATGATTTTCTAGATGTACCTGGTTATATCTGTTGAGAGAACGTTCTGAATTTTTCTTTGTTTTTACTACTGTTTATAATAAAGTACGCATGCAGTTTAATGTGTCTATTAAAATGTTTCGCACTGATAATGCAAAAGAGTATCTTAGTCATTAATTTTAGGTTTTTTATATACATCATGACATTATACATCAAACTAGTTTCTCGTACACATCCCAACAAAATGGAGTTGTTGAATGCAAGAATCGTAATCTCCTCGATGTTGCTCGCACTCTTCTCACTCAAATAAATGTCTCTCGGTCATATTAGAGTCATGTCGTTCTTATCTCTTGTTATCTAATCAACCGAATTCCTTTTTCAGTTCTTAATGGCAAAACACCTTCTCTATCTTGTCCCCGGTGCCACACCATTTCTTTTATCTCCACGAGTCTTTGGTTGTACAGTGTTTGTTCACTCTTTCTCATAGTCGTAACAATCTCTCTACTCGTTCTGTTAAGTATATCTTTCTTGACCACTATCCAATTCAAAAGGGGTACCAGTGTTATGATCCACTTCTCCGGAAAGATTATGTTTTCGATGATGTCACTTTCTTTAAAGATCGTCCTTACTTTTATCGCACCTCTACTCTCACATCGTCTGATGACCCCTCTTCTCTACCTATTATCTTTGCACCTCAACCTAAGCATGCGTGTCTTCCTCCACCAGTTTTTGATTCTCTATGTTTTTCTCCTGATGTTGTTTCTCTACCTGAGCCATTTCTGACAGTTCCCGGGCCAGCAGTCTCTCTGACGGGTGGATCTAATATAGTAGACAAGTCAGACCTTGATCTTCTCATTGCTCTTCGGAAGGGGGTTCGGACGTGCAGTCAGCATTTCATTCATGATGTTGTTTCGTAGGCTCGTTCATCACCCTCTTACAAAAATTTTCTCTTGCTCTCTCGGCCAATGTCACCCCAGCTACCTATCAAGAAGATCTTGATATCACACATTGGAAAGCTGTTATGGAGGAGTAGATGAAAACTTTAACCGAGAGGGGTACTTGGACTCTTGTCTCTACCCCTCTAGGAGCAGATGTGGTTGGCTGTCGCTGGGTCTTTGTGATCAAGTTTCATCCTGATGGTACCATCGATCTGTAGGGTTTTACTTGAAAGCACACCAAATGTACGCAGCGGAATAAAGTTTATGAAAACCTTAAAAAGAAACTTGAATCTTGCGATGGCATTGATCAAAAATTTTGCATAATATAAAATAAAAGTATACCTGAGTGGGATTGAGTCGGCACTCAATCAAGATGCTCTAGAACTGTTCTTAGTCGGCGGGTGAGTTCACGCAAAAATGGAATTGCGACTCTGCAACAATCCACACGAACGGGGTGAACATCGGCACCTTGTCAAACAAGATCCAGGATGGAGAATGGAAAGCCCTCTGCGTCTCCACGGGCAGTTATATCTGCACCAGGAGAGGCGGTGGCGGCGGGCGCCGGGATCGGGACTTACGGGAGCGACGAAATCGACACTTCGAGAAACACTTTTCGTTAGTTTTGGGTTTGCCCCCAACTCCTCTGCTAAAAATCTAAGGCAACAGATATATATATATATATATATATATATATATATATATATATATATTTATTTATTTATATATATACCAAGAAGTATAAACAGACTTGAATCATCGCTATCCGCAGACCCAGAAGTAATGGAATTAACTCGATGAATCATTAACAGAGATGACTCGATGAATAGATGAGATGACTCGATGAATCGATGAGAGATCTCGACGAATCGATGAGAGATCTCAACGCACTCAACGAATCAGCTGATGACACGACGAATCGTCGAGAGGTCTCGATGAACTTGACGCACTCGACGCACTCGACGAATCAGCTGAAGACTCGACGAATCGTCGGAAGCTCTCGATGAATTAGCTCATCTCTCAACAAATTCCAATATGTCAAGTGTTTGGTCCTTCACTCATCACATATGAGTAAGACCAACACAATCCATTCCTCCAACTTCTCCAAACGCTCTTATGTGCGACCATATATGCTCATATCGTGTTGGCAATGAGACTACCTATTTGGCCACTTCTAGATCACCATGATAACACCAACACGATCGCTATAAGGATCGTCTCGTTGTCAAAGGTTTTACTCAGACCTATGATGTGGACTTCTTTGACACATTCTCCTCAGTTGCTCGCATTACCACGATTCTTGTTCTCTTTTTTGTGGTCATTAACAAAGACCGGGAGATGTCCTAGTAAGATGTCAAAAATGTCTTCCTTTATGGAGATCTGCAACAAGTAGTATAAATGGAGTAACCTCCTGGATATGTTGCCCAGGGGGAGTCACAAGTGTGTAGTTTGCGGAAAGCAATCTATGGACTTAAGCAAGCCCGCGATCTTGGTTCGATAAGTTTAGCAATGTTTCTCTGTTATTGGATTTGCAAGGAGTTCCGCAGATCACTCTCTCTACATACGCAAGACTTCTGTAAGGCTAGATGTTTTTACTTTTTATATGGATGACATTCTTCTTACAGGTAATGATAATAAGATGATTAATCTGACGAAAAAGCATCTTCTTCAACACTTCATTACGAAAGATATGGGGTCTCCTAAGTAGTTCCTAGAGATAGAGATTTCCTGAAAGCCCAACTCAGTAGTGTTCTCACAATAGAAGTGTGTGTTGGATCTTTTAAAAGAGACGGGTTTTCTTAGAGTTAAACGTGTTCGATGTCCAATAGTCGTTGGAGATGACAAGTGTTGGAGTAAGCATTCACCTCTTCTTTCAGATACCACGAGGTACAGACGGCTTACGGGAAAAATCATTTATTTGATAGTCACAAGACCAGATATATGTTATGCGGTAGGAAGGGTGGGTAAGATTATGCAAGCTCCCAAGCAGTGTCATCTTCAATCAGCTCTAAAAATCTTAGAATATGTGAAAGGATCTCTGTTTTAGAAGAATAACCATTTGAGGGTTGAAGCTTACTTTGATGTCAGCTATGTTGATGACAAGGAGGATAGAAAGTCTACGTAATCAGTTCTAAAAATCTTAGAATATGTGAAAGGATCTCTGTTTTAGAAGAATAACCATTTGAGGGTTGAAGTCAACTTTGATGTCAGCTATGTTGATGACAAGGAGGATAGAAAGTTTACGTCTGGTTATTTTCAGGTCGAGTGTTGAAGCAGAATACATAAGTATGGCTTTGACTACTTGTAAGCTGAAGTGGTTACGGACACATATGTTTGACTTAGGAGATCTATGATCATCCTCTGTCAATGCTCTGTGACAAAAAGACAGCTATATATATTTCAAAGAATCCAATGTTTTATGAGAGGAGAAAGCATATTGAAGTTGGTCTGTCAATTTATCAGAGAAAAGGTATTGAAGAATCAAATCTGCACTCTATTTGTCACATCTGATAAAAAGCTAGCTGATGTTTTTACCAAACCAGTATCATCTTTTCCGGACGTTTATAACAAGCTGTGCATGATTGACATATATGTTGCAGCTTGAGGGGAAGTGTTAGAATATGTGGAGTCCGGGCGGTCTGGCGAACGGGACTAGCGGACAGGTCCGGCGGACTGTCGGTTTGGTTTGGCGGTCTGCCTGTCTGATAGATCTGGTTGTTACTTCTTGGATAGAGTTCTAATTATGGTGATTTGTCAACCTGGTTTGTCGGTATAGTAGTTATTCTTTGTAATAACATCGGAGTACCGTAGTGTGGTCTGGCGATCAGCAAGCGTTAACCGCAGTGCGGTCTGGAGATCAGCAAGCGTTAACCGCAGTGTGATCTGGTGGTCAAAGTTAGTGGTGGTACGGTCTCGTGACTGTCAAGGTCTTACTGATATTTTGTTAGAGACGGGTCTGGCGGTCAGCAGAGCTTAGTCAAAGTTGCGGACTGGCGGTTAGTATCTGCCTAACCGCCCCAGGTGACCTTGTATGTTTGCCGCAATTGTGCTTTTTGGTGATCAGCAAAGACTTGACCGCAGTTGAAGATTGGTGGTTCCCAAGTGCTATCGTAGTTACGATCTGGCGATTAGAATCAATCTAACAGCAGCAGTTTCCCCAGGAGTTGTCTGTTGCATCCCAACGGATTGAGACCAGAGCAACCCAGTTGATATCATTTCAAACTGAATCGTGCGGTTAGCTTGTCTAACTGCGCAACCCATGCAATCTGTTTTTTATTTATCCGACTAGTCGCATGTGACAGACGTTATATATTCTCTCTTGTTTTCTCTCTCTTCTCCCTCGTTTTTTATAAATAGGGCATACCTTTGTATTATTTGCCTTTTTGAAGCAATAAAAAATCTCTTTATTTAGATATTTGTTGACAGAATTCAAAGGTCAACAACAACAACATTCAAGCCTTTATCCCACTATAGTGGGGTCGGCTAAATGGATCCTTTGCCGTCATTGTGCCCTATTTTTTGTCATAATCTCACTAATGCCTAAGTACATTCCAAAGATCATTCCAAAAAAATTTACGCTGAATTATGTACTTGAAATAATATATGACTCATAAAAATAAGTATTGAAATAAAATTTAGATTCATAAAAAATAAGTTGTGATTTACAAATTGATACGAGTAGAGTAAACATCAGTTTTAAAATTCACTAATTAAATTTTCACAAACAAGAATGTATTCAATTAAGCAAAACAATTTAAGATAAAAATTAAAAAAACATTAATTTACTAGAAACTTCTTAGAAACCACAAATTATTTAATATACTCTCCCAACAAATTAATTTTAAAAAATAATTATATGATCACTAAGACTTGAGAATTTGAAATGGTTTGGGTTTTTGGTGGAGTAAACAACAAAATGGTCAAGAAAGGTCTTTAGGAGGGGTGATGAATTTTATCCTCTCATCCCTTAAAGAGAATGTTGAATTTTATTCTCTTATTCTCATTTCAAAAAAAACTCAAGTATCGTATGATGAATTTTATCCTTATCACAAGCATATTTTTTCTCAAAAAAAGGAAGTGATGAATTCATCCTCTCATGATGAGAGGATTAAAGGGACAAGGTGCACCGAGGCGCAAAGGGGTCCTGGAGCCTAGGCGCAGGCATGCGTCTGAGGCACGTGAGACGAAAAAAAGGGAAAAAATAAAATTAGTGAATTGGAAGCCCAATTCATGGAATTTCAGCGAATTGAGTGCCCAATTCGCTGAAATTCGGCGAATTGGGCTCAATTTCAGCAAATTGGGCACCTAATTCGCTGAATTTATATGAATTGGGCGCACAATTCAATTTCAGCGAATTGGGCACCCAATCCGCTCAATTTCAGCGAATTGGGCGCCCAATCAGCTCAATTTTAGCGAATTGGGCGTCCAATCCGCTCAATTTTAGCAAATTCGGCGCCTAGGGGTGCCTCAGGCACATCGCCCGCCCAAGTTTTGCTGAGGCGCAACGGATTGCGCCTGCCGCCATCGGCGTGCCTAGGCACACAACTTGTTAACACCACAATTGTTTTTGCCAACAACAATGGGTAAATAAGGAAAGATAAAGGTTTAAATACTAAAATGCTAGAAATGGCCCAGATCTTGTCATCATCCTTGAATTAGATAGAAAAACTTATATTAAGAATATACAAAATAAAATTAAGCAATGTTTAAAGATTGCATGAGCTAAAGTTAATATAAGTAAAATCTAAAGATTTTTATCAAATTGTTTACAAAAATTATTCATGATATTTAAAAGAGGGAGAGTAAAACAAAAACAAATACTCTAAAAAAATCAAGATAATGAAAAATTCAATATATAAAATTTATCTAAAAATTAAATCTAAAAAATTATTAAGAGACATAGAATAAAAATACATAAAAGAATATTCTTTAAAAAGTCTATCAAACAACCTCATAAATAAAATTAGTTAAACTAAAATAAATATAAAGTTGGGAGGAATTTAATCTTATAAGATTTATATGAAAATATTTAGAAACATTTTTTAAAATATTTTTTGAAATGTTTTTTTTTCATTTTTTATATTAACAAAAAACATAAAACATAAAAAAAAATTAATCTTGGACTTCCCAAGGAAACCCAATGACGGACTCTCAAGGTAATAGATGGTTTTGTGTGATGAAAGTTCAACACGGTCATTTCGCAAGAAATTAGATTTTTAAGTTTTCTATTTATTTTTGTATTTTATTTGGCTTATAAGAGAAATTAAAAATTGCAATAAAATAAAAACAAACCTTTTTAAAATATTTCGAAAACTTCACTATAAGAAATTAAAGACAATTTTTTCCATAATTTTTTGAAAGTTTTATTTTTTTAATGTTTTAAATAAAAATCAAATATAAAAGAACACGCCCCAATACTTAAAATAAATATTGTCCCAATTTTTTATGAACTGTGTATGAAGCGAGAAGATATGTAAAGAAAATGTATAAAAATAAAAGTGCAAGAAAATAAAGATAAACAATGGGTGTCTTCCAACAATATTTTGTTTAACGTCATTGAACTAGACGTTAATGGTTAGCTAAATGGATATTCATAATTAAAATGTACAGGCAACTCGCTTAATTCACGTTGCGGTGAATATATCGATGTTCATTGTCTGGTGACTCCTCCGTTATAGTCTTGATTCTTTCGTAGGCAGTTGAGTCAAAATTGTGAATCCAAATTACCTATACATACCTGAGATACTTTAGATTGTTGGAGATGAGAGGCAAATGGATCGCTGAAGAAGTTTGATTGTAACGGTTCACTTTCTAAATGAAAATCATTAATATCAAAAAAATAAAAAAATAAGCGAATCAGAAAAATGTTCACAATAAGAAGTTTCTTTTGAAAAAAAAAATTAAGCGGAGGTTGTTCACTTTCAAAAACAAAAATTGTTATACAAAAATACATTGAAAACACCAAGGAGAATAAATTCATGTCACAATATTTTCATGAATTTCATTTTCAAAATATTTATGTGAAAATTCATGAAAAATAAGAGTGGAATCGGGCGAAGATGAAGACAGAACATGTTCAACCTCTATTTTGTCTGGTGTTTCATGGGTCTTTTAAATTCTCAATACAAAATTTCTTCTTGAACTTGAAAATAATTATTTAAATTTGGACAAAAAATCGGAGAATTCCCAAGATTAGAAGAAGAAGAATTTTGTGGGGTAAAGAAGAAATGAAAATATTGATTGAATGAATTTTCTTCATCGCATCAAAAACTATTCGGGTCATCTTGCCACCACTAATAGTTAATATCGGAGCAAGAGGAAGATTCACTAAAATCATGATTTAAATAAAAATGATTTTGATTACAAAAATTTTTAGAATAAATAATATCATTTCTCAAAATAATGATTGTCTTTAAAAAAATACAAAATATTATACGCTTTGTTGCAGCTTTCAAAATATTAATTTTGTTCATAAGCTCGGAAACTTTAATGGCTAAATGAGATAACATGTTTTATAAAAGAAAACAACCATTACTTAATAGAATAGAATTTGAGAAGAAAAATGAAAAAGAGAATTAAGGGTGGGGGAGAAAGACAATGATAAAATTAATAAAGTTTTTGATTTCAAAATATCAACAAAAATATTCACCAGCAACGGCGCTAAAAATTTGATACGTAAAATTTAAAATATAATTTTCTCCAAATTCTACAAACTATAGACACAATGGCGACAAAGGATCCATATAACCGACCCCACTATAGTGGGATAAAGGCTTGAGTGTTGTTTGTTATTGTTCTACAAACTATAGGCACGAGCATGTATCCTCCAAAGTATAAGTTATTTTAAAAGAAAATATTAAGCGTCATATTTCACGGGATTGTTGAGTACTTCTACTCACACAAATTATATTCTTTTATCAGTAAATAACTTTGGTTTTGAAAATAAAATAAGTGAATTGTTATTGATACACCATAAATGGATATTTGTAACTTATTGATATTTGTACTCAAAATGGATATTTGTACCAATAATTGATATTTGTACTCATACATAATAATATTAAGAAAAACGATGAGTTCTCCTGAGAGGCGATAGCCGCGCCCGCACACCATGCATGTGGTGCGGATATCCGAATCTTTCCCGACGTAACCAAAATCTTTTGAGCTCATGATTAGGTAACCCCTAAATACAATCATAAAACGCATACTAATGAACATAAAAAAACAATCACTAATTTACCAACATAAAAACTGCTAACATCACAATTGAAAGCTCACCGGTTGGAATTTTCAATCCAATGGAAGAATTTGTTTGGTTGCCTATATAGTGCAGCTGATCCAGAAGGGGAAAAAAACTTGATATGGAACCAAAAAAATACAGTTGATTACTCCATATTCAGGAAGAGGAAAAACATATTGCAATAGAAAGTGAGAGAGCCTTAATTAGAATGGAAAATCTGTAAAAAGAGGGGCGTCGGGCTGATCTGGAACGGAGACAACCAAAAATCTGTAATCACGGGTGGCGTCGGGCTGTGAAATATACTCACTAAAGTTCTGAAATCAGGGGAAAACTCACAAAACATACTTAGTTGGGCTAAGAAATATACTCACCGGCGAGCTAAGGAAGTAGAAAGGTGAGACTGTCGGCGAGAAAGTGCTGGGGGCGTCGGGCGTCTGGCGTCGGGCGTCGGGAGTCGGGCGTTGGGGAAGAAATGAAGCGTCTGCGAGATAGAGGGTGGAAGGCAGCAAAGACTGCGTCGGGCGTCGAGGGAGAAGAAGCTGAGAGGTGCGAATGCCAACGAGAAAATGCGAGTAGAGGGGAGGAATCGGCTGCGGGGAATAGGGTTGAGAGAATGGACGGTTCATGGGTAAAAATATCGGGTAGGGTTAGGGAAAGAAAATGTTAAAATTGTATTATTGTGGGTTTGAATATCCAATTGTGGGGTATGAATAACAAGTCCCTAAAATAAATAGAGAATGCATTTGACCGAGAATCAATCTTTCGTAAAATAATTAGTAAAACCAAAATTCAAAAGCTTAAGATGAAAGTAACTAGGAAGTGGAGGTTCCCAAATCATGATATCACTTCTCTCGAGCAAGACTACCAACTAACATTAGAACGATCGATTAAGATCTCTCGACAAAACGAAACCCATAAGCTTGTTTTACGTGGTGAACCACACTATTAGATTTGACTCCAATCCGAAAGATTTATGTCATCTTCTCTCGAGGGGGTGCATACAGCTCCTTTTACCGATGAGCAATCTACTCGTATTCACGGATCTTTCGATCAACGAGAATATGGATCAAGAATCAATCTGCATTCGTCGACAATATGAAATCAATACAATTATAATCAAGGGTAAATTGAGCTGTTCAATTCGAAGTTAATGAAAACAAGATTCATATAATTATAATTCTAAAGTATTTATCTGATCAAAATACTAGAAAGATTAGCTAGACATGTTAAAAAAAAGAACATTTTTATAAAAAGAAATGAAATTATAAATACAAGAAAGGAAAATTCTAAGCTAGATATCAAAAGTGCAAGACATAAAGTAAAATTACATGAAAGAAAATGATCAAATCTAAAGCAGCGACTGGATAAGGATCAACTTGTTGGCAACTGGCTTTCATTGCTGAAAAATTGGGGAATTGCTCTCATGGTCACGCACGTGTTCAAGGGCGTGTCTAGCAATATCCGCTACTTTAAAACCCGGAGAAGGATAGGAGGAAAACCGCCAAAATCAACGCAACTCGAGGTTACACGCCCTTGGTCATGCCCAAGACTTCGGGCGTGTTAAGCTGCATCTAGAACGGTCTGCGGAACTGCTCAATCTGAAGTGATTGCGGTAGTTTTCGGATGGGTCACGCCCTCAGTCACGCCCGTGACTGAGGGCATGTAATCTGAAATGGAGATGCTGGTCGTTCGGGTTTGTGGAAGCGAACATGGTCGTGGGCGTGTAACTTTAAAATGAGCTAGCAGCAGTTCAGGATTGCGGAGGAAGGTCGTGGTCGTGAACACATGTCACGCCCTAGGGAACGCCCGTGACCTGGTGCGTGTACTTTGACTTTTTAGCAAAAATGCCCAAAATCTTCTCCTGAATATGTCCATGAGCTCTGAACTATAATAAGCTAATCAAATTAACTGAAAACAAAAAAAAGAAGGGAATTAGACTATAATTAAGATAAAACAGAATAAAAATTATTATTTTATTAATGAAAATTATAATTAATATATATCAGGGATAAGACCGGAGTTAGCACCAATTGCAGAGAAGATGCGAGAAGCTCGACTAAGATGCTTTGGACATGAACAAAGAAGACCATTAAAGACACTTGTTATGTGTTGTGAGAGTCTAGTCACTAGGCACGTTAAACTGAGTGAGCCTACAGCCCTGCCAGCTAGGTGAGAGCCTGATCAGCGGATCTGCTCGGGGTCTCCTCTCCAAATCATCTCCAACCACCGAGTGAGCCTACAGCCCTGCCAGCTAGATGAGAGCATGGTCAGCGGGTCTGTTCGGGGTCTCCTCTCCAAATCATCTCCAACCACCGAGTGAGCCTACAGCCCTGCCAGCTAGGTGAGAGCCTGGTCAGCGGGACTGCTCGGGGTCTTGCCATCCATCCTTTTCACTCTCATGCAATGAAAGAAGACACTTGTGGTTCCATTATATCAAAAGGTCAGCACAACTTTACAAGCATTGAAAGATGAAAAAATGTTATGGATATAATCTTTTAAAGTCATCGCGGCTTCGGGCACGATCGAGGGATACCCCGTCCACATCCTGGAGGTGGTACCCTCCTGACTTCAAGACCTCTTTCACAACAAAGGGACTTTCCTAGTTGGGATTGAGCTTTCCTACTGATGCTCCTCTGCATGTCGCGTCTACTTTCTTGAGCACCAAGTCGTCGTTCTGGAATTGCTTGACCCTTATGTACTTGTCAAAGTATCTCGCCATCCGGCGCTTGATTTCTTCGTGCCGGATCAATGCCAAATCCCTGAGTTCTTCCACCAAATCAAGAGAGAGTTTTGCTCCTCGTTCTCTGTCCTCCATCCTTTGTCTCCCTTCCTTGCAGCGACTATTCTTGGGGATGTGACCTCAAACTCTATCGATATGACGGCCTCCGAGCCATGAGACAGTTTAAATGGTGTCTCCCCCGTGGCGGTGTTTGGTGTGGTCCTCAAGGCCCAGAGAACCGAAGGGAGTTGTTCCACCCAACTTCCTCTTAAGTTCTCCACTTTCTTCTTTAAAATATTAACGATAATCTTGTTTCCTGCTTCCACCTGTCCATTGCTCCGTGGATGATGAACTGAGGCAAAACGGAGGTCTATGCCCAGCCGGATGCAGAAATCAACGAATTCCCTGCTAGCAAATTGTGGTTCGTTATCAGTTACAATGGCCAGCGGTAGCCCATGCCTGCAAATGATCTCTCCTCATATGAAATTTTTGACCATCTGCTATGTCACCTTAGCCAATGCCTTCACCTCCAGTCATTTTGAAAAGTAATCCATCATGACCAATAGAAACTTTCTCTGACCACTAGCCTGGGGAAAAGGACCCACCAGGTCTAGTCCCCATATTGCGAAGGGTCAGGGAGCCGTGATTGTACGTAGCCTCTGGGGGGGAAGGAGTTGGAGGGGGCGAATTCCTGGCACTTTTGACATCTTTTTGCGAACTCTTCTACATCTTTCCTGAGGGTAGGCCAGAAGTATCCCTGCCTCAACACTCTTCCCTCTAAAGTCCGACTCCCTGAGTGAGTCCCGCATTCCCCTGAATGAATTTCTTCCAGGACCCTTGGAACCTCCTCCTCAGATACGCATCGAGCCAGAAGACCGGATAGCGTCTTACGGTACAATGCCCCATCTTTCATCAAGTAGTATGCTGATTTATACCTGACCCTCTTCTTATCGAGATCCCTCTCGGGAAGCTGTCCTGTGGTCAAAAGGTGATGAAGGGGTCCATCCAAGACCCTTGCTGACCTATCTCCATTAGTTCTCCTTCTTTTATGGTCGGCCTGAAAAGCTCCATCACCGTTTGTTGAAACCAAAAAACTTGGTCTCTGTGGAGTTCGACCCTTGGGGAAGGGGTGACCTCACACCTACTACACTCAAGAGAACGTCACAGACCGAAGACTTGGGGAAACTAGGAACAGACCCTCGGCTCTAGCGCGGAGGTCCCACCTCACACCCGGAAGGTTACCTGAGCACTTCCCCTCCCTAGCCAATGCTCGAGCTAGGGTGCCTTGGAGAGCTCTCTCAACTCTACCAAGAAGAAGCTAGGGGAGGAGAAAACTAAGAAAGAAGATCCCCTTCCAAGGCACCCAAGGGGGTCTATTTATAGTTTTTCCAAGTCCTGGGGGTAAAAATGACCAAAATACCCCTACGCCCAAAAAGCCTTGGGCCAATAGGAAACGCACACGCCGGGGGGCAGAGCGGTAAAACGCCTCCAAGGGCACAGCGGTAAAAGCACGCCGCCAACACCCCGCCCCCAAGTACCCGAGACGGCCCCAGGCCGCCGGTCAGGCCGCGAGCAGGCCGCCCGGGCGAGCGCCAGGCCGCGAGCAGGCCGCTCGGGCGAGCGCCAGGCCGCGGCCGCCTCGCCCGCGAGCAGGCCGCTCGGGCGAGCGCCAGGCCGCTGGCCGCCTCGCCCGCGAGCAGGCCGCTCGGGCGAGCGCCAGGCCGCGGCCGCCTCGCCCGCGAGCAGGCCGCTCGGGCGAGCGCCAGGCCGCGGCCGCCTCGCCCGCGAGCAGGCCGCTCGGGCGAGACCGGCCGCCGGCCGCCTCGCCCGCGAGCAGGCCGCTCGGGCGAGCGCCAGGCCGCGGCCGCCTCGCCCGCGAGCAGGCCGCTCGGGCGAGCGCCAGGCCGCGGCCGCCTCGCCCGCGAGCAGGCCGCTCGGGCGAGACCGGCCGCCGGCCGCCTCGCCCGCGAGCAGGCCGCTCGGGCGAGCGCCAGGCCGCGGCCGCCTCGCCCGCGAGCAGGCCGCTCGGGCGAGCGCCAGGCCGCTGGCCGCCTCGCCCGCGAGCAGGCCGCTCGGGCGAGCGCCAGGCCGCGGCCGCCTCGCCCGCGAGCAGGCCGCTCGGGCGAGCGCCAGGCCGCTGGTCGCCTCGCCCGCGAGCAGGCCGCTCGGGCGAGCGCCAGGCCGCGGCCGCCTCGCCTGCCCCTACCACAGACTCAACCGGCCGGGGCGGGTGCTAGCCAACTTGCCGCACCCGCCCTCCCAACAGAGGGGCCATTGGGGGGAGCCAATTCTTCCTCCCCCTAATAGTATGTTCCAAGCCAGAGCCAAATTGGCCACCGAGAGTTCAAAATCTCCAAAAAGCTTAAAAACGGGTTTGCCTTATTTTGGGTCCACTCTTCGCGAATACGGGGTTGTACACAATCCCCGCTCTTTTCGAGGATGGCACAAGCTCGGAAAGAAACATCCAACCCAACGTATTCGCGGAGTGTAACTTCCCCTTGGGGTCAACCTGCCATGCCAGCTATGGGAGCCTGGGTGGCGAGACCTCCTCTGGGTGAAAACACTTAGCCTCCCCGAGGGGTCAACCTGTCAAGCCAGCTAATGGGAGTCTGGGTGACGAGACGACCTCGGGGTGCAAGCACCTACTCTCCACGAGAGGTACCACCGACCCTGCCAGCTAGTGGGAGCCTGACAGCGGGACCATCTCTGAGCAAAGGGACTTACTCTCCACGAGAGATACCACCGACCCTGCCAGCTAGTGGGAGCCTGGCAGCGGGACCATCTCGGAGCGAAGGGCCTGTGCTACCACGAGAGATCAACCTACCCAGCCAGCTAGTGGGAGCCTGGCGGCGGAATCATCATCGGAGCAAAGGACTTGGGCTACCACGAGAGATCAACCTACCCAGCCAGCTAGTGGGAGCCTGGCGGCGGAATCGTCATCGGAGCTAAGGACTTGGGCTACCACGAGAGATCAACCTACCCAGCCAGCTAGTGGGAGCCTGGCGGCGGAATCGTCATCGGAGCTAAGGACTTGAGCTACCACGAGAGATCAACCTACCCAGCCAGCTAGTGGGAGCCTGGCGGCGGAATCGTCATCGGAGCTAAGGACTTGAGCTACCACGAGAGATCAACCTACCCAGCCAGCTAGTGGGAGCCTGGCGGCGGAATCATCATCGGAGCAAAGGACTTGGGCTACCACGAGAGATCAACCTACCCAGCCAGCTAGTGGGAGCCTGGCGGCGGAATCATCATCGGAGCAAAGGACTTGGGCTACCACGAGAGATCAACCTACCCAGCCAGCTAGTGGGAGCCTGGCGGCGGAATCATCATCGAGCAAAGGACTTGGGCTACCACGAGAGATCAACCTACCCAGCCAGCTAGTGGGAGCCTGGCGGCGGAATCGTCATCGGAGCTAAGGACTTGAGCTACCACGAGAGATCAACCTACCCAGCCAGCTAGTGGGAGCCTGGCGGCGGAATCATCATCGGAGCAAAGGACTTGGGCTACCACGAGAGATCAACCTACCCAGCCAGCTAGTGGGAGCCTGGCGGCGGAATCATCATCGGAGCAAAGGACTTGGGCTACCACGAGAGATCAACCTACCCAGCCAGCTAGTGGGAGCCTGGCGGCGGAATCGTCATCGGAGCTAAGGACTTGAGCTACCACGAGAGATCAACCTACCCAGCCAGCTAGTGGGAGCCTGGCGGCGGAATCATCATCGGAGCAAAGGACTTGGGCTACCACGAGAGATCAACCTACCCAGCCAGCTAGTGGGAGCCTGGCGGCGGAATCATCATCGGAGCAAAGGACTTGGGCTACCACGAGAGATCAACCTACCCAGCCAGCTAGTGGGAGCCTGGCGGCGGAATCATCATCGGAGCAAAGGACTTGGGCTACCACGAGAGATCAACCTACCCAGCCAGCTAGTGGGAGCCTGGCGGCGGAATCATCATCGGAGCAAAGGACTTGGGCTACCACGAGAGATCAACCTACCCAGCCAGCTAGTGGGAGCCTGGCGGCGGAATCGTCATCGGAGCTAAGGACTTGAGCTACCACGAGAGATCAACCTACCCAGCCAGCTAGTGGGAGCCTGGCGGCGGAATCATCATCGGAGCTAAGGACTTGGGCTACACAATCAAACCATACCAAATCCTACATCCTCAAACGGGGGAAAAAGATGAGTTACATGACCCCCCCGACTCAGCTGGTCGGGGGCTGGACTCAATACAACATAAGAAGAATACAGGACTCTACCGGGACGAGGCTTCTTCAGGGGTCTGGGCCCGGTGGTCGCCATCCGCTTCCTGCTCGCCGGACACTTCCATCCTGCTCAGGCTCTCCATGATCTTCTCCATCTCCTCTGCCTTGGTCATCCAAGAGATGGTGTTGACGGCCGTGACGTAGCACTGCCTTGCCATCCTTGAGTCTCCCTTGACTCTGACCTGGATCCCCCCTGAGCTGAACTTGAGGCATTGGTGGAATGAAGACGGCACGCAACGGAAGGCGCTGATGAGGGGTCTTCCGAAGATGGCGCTGTAGCTGCTTGGAGCGTCGACAATGACGAACCGGCAGTTCCTCGAGACTCCTCCCAATTTTACTTGGAGCCCCACTCCACCCTCGACCTCCTTCCTCTCCCCTGAGAATCCGAACAGGGGTCCATCCGAGGCCAACACCCTCCTTGGCTCTACTTTCATCTCATCAAACGCCTTCTTGAAAATGACGTTGACGGAGCTTCCGTTGTCAACCAAGATCCGGGAGACGGTGTAGCCTTCGATGGCCGTCTGGATGACCAGCGCATCGCAGAACGGATCCTCATGATCTGGCAGGTCCTTCACCGAGAAGGTGATCTTCTCCTCTGGGGGCGGGGTCTGGGAGGTTGAGGCGACGCTTCTCCGGTACATGACATGGAGGCTAGCCTTCCGAGTGGCCTCAACCCCCACTCCACCGTGGATCACTCCTATGCTACCCCGGGTTCCCACGTCGACCCGGTCCTCGCATATATCATCACCCCCTTCTCCGGGTAGAACCTCTTCTACTCGTACCGGCGGCTGTGGCTGGGCAGGGCCTCTCGCCCCCCTCACTTCCAAGAATTCGGGGCAGGTAGCCGTGGCGTGCCCCTCCACCTGGTGGAAGTCGCAGTACATCAGCGCTCTTTCTCCCCTCTTTCGGCGGGCTGCGCGCTCTCTCCTGTTACCTCTTCCCCCTCCTATTGCCAAGGCTTGCTGCGGCGGGGGTAAGAGTTGCCTTGGGGCCTGCCTCTGGAAGTTATACCTCCCTTGGCCCCCATGAAAGTTCCCCCTCCTTGGATGAGAGCTCTTCCCGGACCTTGAGCAGGTCCTCCCTGCTGCCTCCAGCCTGGTTCCGGACCCTCCTGTCCTTGGAACCCCTGAGCTCTCTGCTCCTCTCTTCTTCTTCCTTCCTGATGCCTTGAGCCACCCTGCTCCTTTGACTCCACCTCCGTCAACTTTTCCAACCTCTTGACAAATGCCGGGTTGGCTGCCTCCATGGCAATCTCCTCCGCCGCCCTTTCCATCAGCTCCTCGAAGGAAAGGGGGGCCTTCCGGGTCAAGCTCATCTTGAAGAAGCCCTCCTTCAGCCCAACGGTGAAGGCCATCTGGAGAGCATACCCTGGCATCTCCTGGACCTCCAAGATCTCCTCTTGGAACCTGTCTACATAGCGGGCCAGCGACTCCTCAGCCCCCTGCCTTATCAAGAAGATGGACTCAGGACTCCTCTTCCGCTTCTTGGAGGTGGAGAAGCGAAGCTGGAAGCTTCGGCTCAGGTCCTCGAAGCCATAGATCGACCTTGGAGGGAGTTGATGGAACCAGTCCCTTGCCTTCTCCTTCAACGTGATCGCAAAGAGGCGACACTTGAAGGCGTCCGTCATTGGTCTGATGGAGACGGCATCCTCGAACCACTGCAGATGCTGAACAGGGTCATCCTTCCCGGAATAGTAAGCCATGTCTGGCTCTCTGAACCCCTCGGGAACGGGAGCTGAGATGATCAGCTCGCTGAAGGGTGACCCCCTAAGGGGTGGTCTTGCCACCTCCACTCGCGCGACCTGCTCGCCTTGAAGGTTGGCACTCGCCGGGCTGGAGAACAGCTCCCGGCCGGTGAGGTCTCGCTCGACCCCATCGCCCATCCTCTCCTTCCCTGGCCTTCTTCCTGGTGCACTTCCTTCTCCCCCGCTGGGGTCATCTCGCCTAGACCCCTGGGAGTCGACTCGTCGAGGGGGGGAGCTAGCTCCTGGGGGGTCGGGGTGGAGCCGCCACCCTGAGGAGCAATGCTTCGCAGCATCTCCATGATGCCCTGGATGGAGGCCATGAACTCTTGCCTCCCCACAAAGGGTCCTGGGGTGGGGAGCTCGCCGAGATCGTCACTACCTCCTTGACCTCCCGTCATGACACTCTCTCGAGATCTTCTGTGCTGGTCACTCTCCACGCTCACCGCACCAAAATGTTGAAACCAAAAAACTTGGTCTCTGTGGAGTTCGACCCTTGGGGAAGGGGTGACCTCACACCTACTACACTCAAGAGAACGTCACAGACCGAAGACTTGGGGAAACTAGGAACAGACCCTCGGCTCTAGCGCGGAGGTCTCACCTCACACCCGGAAGGTTACCTGAGCACTTCCCCTCCCTAGCCAATGCTCGAGCTAGGGTGCCTTGGAGAGCTCTCTCAACTCTACCAAGAAGAAGCTAGGGGAGGAGAAAACTAAGAAAGAAGATCCCCTTCCAAGGCACCCAAGGGGGTCTATTTATAGTTTTTCCAAGTCCTGGGGGTAAAAATGACCAAAATACCCCTACGCCCAAAAAGCCTTGGGCCAATAGGAAACGCACACGCCGGGGGGCAGAGCGGTAAAACGCCTCCAAGGGCACAGCGGTAAAAGCACGCCGCCAACACCCCGCCCCCAAGTACCCGAGACGGCCCCAGGCCGCCGGTCAGGCCGCGAGCAGGCCGCCCGGGCGAGCGCCAGGCCGCGAGCAGGCCGCTCGGGCGAGCGCCAGGCCGCGGCCGCCTCGCCCGCGAGCAGGCCGCTCGGGCGAGACCGGCCGCCGGCCGCCTCGCCCGCGAGCAGGCCGCTCGGGCGAGCGCCAGGCCGCTGGCCGCCTCGCCCGCGAGCAGGCCGCTCGGGCGAGCGCCAGGCCGCGGCCGCCTCGCCCGCGAGCAGGCCGCTCGGGCGAGCGCCAGGCCGCGGCCGCCTCGCCCGCAAGCAGGCCGCTCGGGCGAGACCGGCCGCCGGCCGCCTCGCCCGCGAGCAGGCCGCTCGGGCGAGCGCCAGGCCGCGGCCGCCTCGCCCGCGAGCAGGCCGCTCGGGCGAGCGCCAGGCCGCGGCCGCCTCGCCCGCGAGCAGGCCGCTCGGGCGAGACCGGCCGCCGGCCGCCTCGCCCGCGAGCAGGCCGCTCGGGCGAGCGCCAGGCCGCGGCCGCCTCGCCCGCGAGCAGGCCGCTCGGGCGAGCGCCAGGCCGCCGGCCGCCTCGCCCGCGAGCAGGCCGCTCGGGCGAGCGCCAGGCCGCGGCCGCCTCGCCCGCGAGCAGGCCGCTCGGGCGAGCGCCAGGCCGCTGGCCGCCTCGCCCGCGAGCAGGCCGCTCGGGCGAGCGCCAGGCCGCGGCCGCCTCGCCCGCGAGCAGGCCGCTCGGGCGAGCGCCAGGCCGCTGGGCGCCTCGCCCGCGAGCAGGCCGCTCGGGCGAGCGCCAGGCCGCGGCCGCCTCGCCTGCCCCTACCACAGACTCAACCGGCCGGGGCGGGTGCTAGCCAACTTGCCGCACCCGCCCTCCCAACAGAGGGGCCATTGGGGGGAGCCAATTCTTCCTCCCCCTAATAGTATGTTCCAAGCCAGAGCCAAAATTGGCCACCGAGAGTTCAAAATCTCCAAAAAGCTTAAAAACGGGTTTGCCTTATTTTGGGTCCACTCTTCGCGAATACGGGGTTGTACACCGTTCCTCCGGCTCGAGGGTCGTACTTGGCGAGTTGGTCAGCCTGAGCACTTTCATCCCTCGGGACGTGTTGAATTGAAAAGCTACAGAACCGCTCGATGATGTCTTTGACCTTCGTCAGGTACAACTAGGAGGGTGGGCTCCCACGCTTCAAACTCTCCTTTGATTTGGCCCGCAACCACCATAGAGTCCGTGGAGACCCTAATGTCTTGTATGCCCAGCTCCCGAGGTAACCTGAGTCCTGCGATGATCGCCTCATATTCTGCTTGGTTGTTAGTGATCGTGAAATAGATCTTCAAAGCCTGCTCAATTCTGGTCCCCTCTAGACTTACCAGGATCATCCCTCCTCCAAAAGAATTTTTTCCTGACGCTCCATCTACTAGCATTTCCCAGGCAGCTCGAGGGGGTGTTTCAGCCTCTTGGACCTCGACTACGTAATCTGCTAGGAAATCGGCCATCGCTTGTGCTTTGATGGCCAGCCGAGTAAAAGTAAGGTCGAACTCACTGAGTTCTATCGACCATTTGGCCAACCTCCCAGAATGCTCCAACCCCTCCAAGATGCGGCGAAGGGGGTGATCTGTCACTACCTGAATCGAGTGGGCCTGAAAGTACGGCCTAAGCTTCCTGGCTGATATGATGAGAGCGAACGCCAGCTTTTCAAAGATAGGGTACCCTAGTTCCGCCTTCCTTGGGACCCTACTTACGTAATAGATGGGGAATTACTTTTTTCCTTCCTCTCATACAAGAACCGAACTCACAGCTCTGATCCCTACTCCCAGGTACAAGAACAAGACCTCCCCTTCCCTTGGCCCCTGGAGTAGAGGCGTCCGGGTGAGCTGTTGCTTTAGAGCCTGAAAAATCTCCTCTCATTCAGGGGTCCATTCGAACTTCTTGCCTCCTCTTAATGTCCGGAAGAAAGGCGAGCATTTTTCCCCGGCCCGAGAGAGAAACCTGCTTAGACCGGCAAGCTTGCCGGTGAGACGTTGAACTTCCTTCGTATTTCTGGGAGATTCCAGTTCTAGGATTGCCTTTATCTTATCGGGATTGGGTTCTACTCCGGATGGGGTAAGGAGATGCCCTAAAAACTTTCCCCTATTGGCTCCAAAGACACATTTCAGGGGGTTGAGTCTCATCCTATATTTTCTTAAGGTTCCAAAGGTTTCCTCAAGATCCAAGACATGAGATCTGAGATCTCGGCTTTTGATCATCAGGTCATCCACATAAACTTCGAGGTTCCGCCCTTTCTGGTTTTGGAAGATCCGATCCATCATTCTTTGATAAGTCGCCCCCGCATTTTTCAATCCAAAGGGCATCATGTTGAAACAAAAGCATCCATCCTCCATGACGAAGGTGACGTCCTTGACGTCCGGAGGGTGCATACATATTTGGTGGTATCCTGAAAATGCATCTAGAAAACTCATTAGTGAAAAGCCGACGGCGGAGTCAACCAGCGCGTCGATTCGAGGCAGAGGATAACAATCCTTAGGGCATGCTTTATTCAAGAGAGAGAAATCCACAAACATCCTCCACTTACCCTCCCTTCTTTACCATTACAATGTTGCTTACCCACCCCGGATATTTACATGCAGAGACGAACCCCGCTTTAAGCAGCTTCTCTACTTCCTCTCTGATGGGCCCGGCCATCTTAGGGGCGATGGCCCTCTTCTTTTGTTGTACAGGACGAGCGTTGGGGTCGAGGTTGAGATGGTGGCATGCCACATCCGCGTCGACCCCCGGCATGTCAGCCGCGCTCCAGGCGAAGACGTCAATGTTCCTCTGTACGCAAGCCTTAATCTCTTCCTGGTCTTTTGAACTGAGCTCGCCTCTGTCTTTTATCTTTTCTTTCTTTCCTTCTTTAGTGAGGATCTCCATCTCTAGTACCTCCACGGCTGCCTTCAGCCTTGACGGCTCCTGCTCTCTCCTGCTCCCCCAGCATATCTTCATGATCTCTGGCTTCCTAGTTCGTTGCCTCGTGCTCCGTAACAGCCACATCCATTTCTTCCCAAAACTTCTCCACCTCTACCCAATGTTTTAAATGTCAGATGTCGGCTACATATCGGATTGGGTTTTTAAATGTCAGATGTCGGATGTCGGAGACATGTCGGAGACATTTGAAAATGTCGGGTTTTATATTTTTACAGTTTTTTATTATTATTTATATTGCCAGAACAATGATAAATTATAAATATTTAACTTTTTTATTTGCATGTTTGCTAGGGCTATCAAGAAAATATTTCTACAGACATATAACAGTGAAATACAACAGCAAATGAATATGATGAAAATGTAATTTCACAATAGTACAATACTGGTTTGTTAAGTGCTAGATTGATAGGTATACTAATTAACCTGGAAAACATAACATTTATTGTGCGCAACAGGTATATGCGTCTATGCAAATTTCAATCAGTAAAAATTGAATATTTTAAACTATTGAATGACTTACTTGAGTTGGTCTCACGGTCTCACCTCAGTCATCCTCGATCCCTTCCGAATGCATTGTTTGATTTGTTTCATCGTTATCTGTCTCGTAATCACCTTCTGAAATCTCCTCTTCAATGAGGTCCTCCTCTGATGAAGTAGAAAACTCTACTTACTCTACTTCATCAACACAATCTAATTTTCTTTTGCCTTTCTTCTTTAATGATTTAGTATTTGGAGTCATTGAAGATTGACGAGACTCACGAGAGCTTTTTCTTGGTTCTGTATCAACATCCATACACTCTGCCACTTGCTGCCAAGTTAACCCCTCTCCAGGAAAGACCTCATCATCTTCATCATCAATTGATTTCTTTGAAAAACGAGAGCCCACCAACCACTCTGTCACTTTTCCATCTTCAAAGTTTTTTGCAGCTATTGGATCTCTTTTAGCATCCATTGACCTTGTTTTTAGAGTAGCATTGAATTTTACGAAGACAAGATCATTCAGTTTTTTATGATCCAGTCTATTTCTCTTTTTTGTATGAATCTGTAATTTATAAAGTCAATCAATCCAATTAATATAAAATTTGAGATAATCAATATATACAAATTTAATTACAACTTATAAATAAATAATAACTTACCAACTCAAATGTACTCCAATTTCTTTCACAACCTGAAGAGCTAGTAGTCAATCCGAGAATACGTACAGCCATATCTCTCAAATCAGGTGCGTCATTCTCATTAAACTTCCACTAATTCACTAATTATTTTTAAACACAAAATAGTAATAAAAAAATTAGCAACATGAAATTATAAATAAAACTATTCAATAAAACAAGTGAATAATTTAAGAAATTTAAAATTATTTATACCAAGATCAAGAGAACTATTGAGACTTTGTCTCTTTGCAATTTCTCTTCCAAAAGATCCTCTCTTATTTTAGTAGAGACATATTTGATCAGCAATACGATCTTGAAGAGTCACATCCCTCTCATACATCTTAGACATACAATCAATTACTGCATCCATGTATTTTCCGTCTTTCTTCATTTTTTCCCAATTTGCAAAATAAAAGTATGGATTAAGCTAATGACCAACAATATGAAGGGGAGTGCTCAACTGACTATCAATCCTTCTTTCAATTAGCTTACATATATAAAGACTGTCAAAATATGACCAAGGGTGATGACATTTTTGATTTGCCTTATTTTTGCAATATCTCCAAGTAATAAATTAATTGTGTGGGCTGCATAGGACGTCCAAAATATGGCAGGTCTTTTCATAGATAGCATCTTTGCCGCTAACATACTATTAGATGCACTGTCCGTGACAACTTGCACCACATTGTGTTCTCCCGGTCCAGACTCAGATCCGATAGCCTCGTCAACAAAATCAAAAATGAATTTTCCATCATAAACGTCAGAT
The DNA here is from genome assembly GCA_039583875.1 of Platanthera guangdongensis. Taxonomy (NCBI): domain Eukaryota; kingdom Viridiplantae; phylum Streptophyta; class Magnoliopsida; order Asparagales; family Orchidaceae; genus Platanthera; species Platanthera guangdongensis. The sequence goes on from CM077164.1 coordinate 132,004,034, forward strand.
GAGACATTCCTTGACATCCAAAATGCTACTCCTGCTTCACAGTGAACCATAATATTCATAATACTTCTTCCCTTTCTGTCACTTCATGCATCAGTCATAATGCTACAACCACTCAACCTACAAGTAGCGGTGAATGTGTTTAATGATTCTTTTGTTCGCTCAACCTCTTTCTTGAGATGTTTGTTGCTCAACTCATATGGTGTAGGGCCTTTCAACCCTTGCCCACACTGCACAATAGCTTGTACCATGTGATCAAAGGAAGGAAGTGTCACAGAATTAAAGGAAACACCGGCCTCGTATATCCATCTTGCGATATATGCGTTTGTTTCCTCCCTTACTTTCTTCTTCCACCTATCTCCTCCTAATGCAAACTTCCCACTTTTACTTGTTTGTCCAACACTATCCGCAGGTATTTGCAAATGTATATCCAACGGTCCTTTTGTCTTCATTTTAAAAAACAAACTTCTATGTGATTGAGAGTTGTCTTCTGAATTCATTGCACCTCCAATTACTACTTCATCACGGTCTGCCTCCAATCTAGCAATTTTGGCTTCTTTCAGTGCTAGTTGTGACTTTAAAGCAGCATCAGCTTGAATTTTCACCTCAGCTGGTACTTTTGGGCATGGTTTAACATTGCCCCGTATCCCAGCTAGATGCACCTTCAATCGACTCACCCCCTCCACTTAGTACTTGACTGCAATACCGACATCGAACCCTATTTGTGTCTTTCGCATCAACCTTCTCACTGTGAGACCAAAAAGGATCTCTACCTAGCTTAGTACTTGATTCCTTCGTGGAAGCTTCAGACGACATCACGAGTATTCTAAATAAACAAGATTAAAAAAACGAAAGAAATGTAAGTATAAACGTAATATTCCAAAATAGAATAACTTACAACTTACAAATAAACACCTGCTTTTTGACTTTGAGCTCTCCAACTGCTTGGTTGATCTGTAATTATAGAGACATACACATGAATAAAGTATAAGAAAGCTCAAAATGAGTTATAATATATTTGCACTCCGTGACTTCATAATTAAGGAAAAAATACTTAGTGATAAGCAACATTTAGACCGCAAATGCTGCTAATTAGGCAAACAAACCCTAATTAATACTCTCCTTATGACAAAGACACCTCTCCTTACAGTGGAGCCACACCTATTATACACCCTCCTTAGTCCTTACAACAGAACCAAACATCTAAGGCGAGTACGCATTGTACAGCAATACAAAGAATACAGGCAAACACATTTAGTTCCAATGTTTACATTTCGAGGATAGTCAAAGTATCACTGTTTTGGTGATTTGACATTGATAGTTAAATGTAGAAGATGCACCAATAAATAGATAATTTATTTTGGAGGGGTTGGAAGAGAAGAAATTAGATGTTGTATAACATGCTGGGAGTCGTTCCTAAATCCTAAAATACTAACCTGAAAATAGAATATATCATTCAATAGCAAGGAAAGATAATTCATAAAGCTGACCTGAAATTGTTGAGTTGAGGCTAATGAGAATAGGATGATTAATTATGTTACTTGTATACACTATTTATTTTTTGCAATTTGCTTTGTCTTTCTTTGAGGCATTGTTTTAGGTTGTTTTTATTGTATCTTATTAACTGTTAATTTTTTTTAGAAATTACGAAGGCCATTGAAATGGGTATCGGTGTTTAATACATGATGAGTGTAAAAAAATTATAGTTTAATGGTCTTTTGAGGTAAATGCAGTGAATAATAGACTTTTGATGGAAACTTTACCATAGCATTTTCCCTATTGACATTATAGTTTCAACCTAACCTGGAAGATAATAACTTTTGATGCAAGTTGACGGTGGAAGTGGAGGCTTACCTGGAAGATAATAACCTAACCGACACCTCAGCCTCCCAGCACAGGGTTCTGTCCACTGGCAGTCGAAACCCTAAGTAAAAATCAAAAATGTCAACCCGTCAGATGCAATGGAGCAGATCGGAGGACGCGTTGGTGGGAGAGGTGGGATGCAGGAATGAAAATGACAAGAGAAAATAACGAAAAATGGAAATAGGAGTACCTATTTGAGGAGGTAGAAGCTAGAAATAGGACGTGCGGAGAAGAGCGGCTCCTGAAATGCTCTGCCGAAGGCCAGGGAGGCGAGTGGTTGCGAGGAGCAGAAACTTCCGGCAAGGAGCTGAGACTTTCAGCGAGAGCGGAGACTTTCAGCGAGAGCAGAGACTTCCGGCGAGGAGCAGAAACTTCCAACGAGGAGAAGAAGATAAATCGAGGACATGAAGGAGTCGAGCATGCGGGATCTGAAGGTCGACGGGGGTAGAAACTTCTTCGTTCGCTGCTCACCACCGATAGAGGAGAAGGAGCAGGGCTTCGTTCGCTGCTCACCGCCGACGGAGGTGGAGAGAGGATGAGCAGGAAGTGGCTGCTTCGTTCTCTGCTCACCGCCGACAGAGGAGGGAGGAGCGAACTTCCTGCTCTGCTTCTGCTCAGCGCCGCGCTACAGCTCGAGGGGAAACATAGGGCACGCGACTGTTAGGGCACGCGGCTGCTAGATTTTATACAAAATAAAAAAAACGAAATGAATTAAAAACGGGCGAAATATTAAAAATCGGAATCGGCCGATATTTCGGATTGTTACCGAAATGTCGGCCGAATTTATTAAAAACCCTTTTTTTGTCTTCAATTGAAAACTTAGATCGTTTTCCCTTAAAAACTGACATGTCGGCCGACATGTCGGACATGTCGGCCGACATTTAAAACACTGCCTCTACCTCGCTGGTGCTTCCTCCTTCCAGTAGTGAACTTCTCCTCTTCTCCAGCCAGGCTTCCCCCAGGACGACCCTCATGCTTCCTCCATCTTTCTCTTTTCTTTCCTCCTACCTCCACCTTCCTTCGACTCCTTCTCTCCTCCTTTCTCTTCCACCATTTCCGGCTCCGCCGCAATGCCTCCCTCCATCTCTACTTCTCTTTCTCCTCCGACCCCCCTTTCTCCTTTCTCCTATTCGACCTCCATCTCTCCATCTTTCTCTCCTGCCGTTTTCGGCTCCACCGCAATGCCTCCCTCCATCTCCACTTCTCCATCCCCTTCGACCTCCCTTCCTTTCTCCTCCTCTACTTCGCATCTGAACTCTTGCTGCCATCGTTCCATCCTCTTCCCCATCTCCTCGGCCTCTCTCTGCCATTAGATGGTGTTTACCGCCGTCACATAGCATTCCCTGGCCGCCTTTGGGTCTCATCGTACTCTGATATGGGTACCTCCGGCGTTGAGCTTCAGGCATTGGTGGAAAGAGGACGGGACACATCTAAAAGCACTGATCAAGGGGCGCCCAAAAATGGCGTTGTACCTACTGGGGGCATCCACTATGACAAAACGACAGTTCCTGAATAGCCCCCCCCCCCCCCCCCCCCCAGGGTCACCTGGAGTCCCACTCCCCCCTCGACTTCCTTCCTCTCTCCTGAGAACCCGAAGAACGGACCATCCACTGCCAGCACCCTTCGGGCCTCCACCCTCATCTCATTAAACGTCTTTTTGAAGATAACATTTACTGAGCTTCCAATGTCTACCAGGATCCGTGACACCGTGAAGTTTTTGATGGCAGTCCGGATCACCAGCGCATCACAAAAGGGGTCTTCATGGTCCGACATGTATTTTCGAGAGAAGGTGATCTTCTCGTCCGGGGGAGGGGCTTGTGACGTCGAAGCTACGCTCCGACGGTACATGGTATGAAGGCTCGCCTTACGGGCAGCCTCAATCCCCACTCCCCCATGGATCACTCTGATCCCACCTCGGTCCCCTACATCCGCTCGATCCACACACCGGTCTTCCTCTCCGGTCCCTGTCACCTCCACTATCCACACGGGCATCTGTTGCTCCCCTAGCTCTTCTCATCTCCAAGAACTCCGGGCAGGTAGTCGTTGCGTGACCCTCCTCCTCGTGGAAGTCACAGTATGGCAACGCTACCTCCTCCCCTCGTCTCCCCTCATGAGGGTTCCTCCTTCCAGCTCCCGCTCCTGCTCTTCTTCTCTCTCGGCCTCTACCTCTCCCTCGGCCGATGGCCATAGCTTGTTGGGGCGGGGGTAGGGGTGGTCTAGGACCGTACCCCCACCCCTGCTGGTTAAACCTTCCGGGTCCTCCTGGTTGGTTCCTTCCCACCTGGGGAAATCCTCTTCCTTGCCCTTGGGTAGGGCCTCCTTGCTGCCTCCATCCCGACTCTTGGTACGTCGGCGCCCTCGGCACTTCTCTTCTTCTTCCTTCTTGCTGCCTCCCTCCTCCTGGTTCTCTTGATTCAACCTCTGTCAGCCTTGCTAGCTTTTTAGCAAAGGATGGGTTCGCCGCCTCCATTGCTATTTCTTTCGCAGCCTTCTCCATCAACTCTTCAAACGGCAGTGGCGCCTTTCGAGTGAGGCTCATCTTGAAGAAGCCCTCACGTAGTCCCACGGTGAAGGCCATCTAGAGGGCAAATCCAAGCACTTCCTGAATATCTGAGATCTCTTCCTGGAACCTGTCTACATACTGGGTCAGGGACTCGTCCGCCCTCTGCTTAATCAGAAAAATTGACTCCGGATTCTGCTTCCTTTTCTTCGAAGTTGAGAAGCGCAACTGAAAGCTTCTACTTAGGTCTTCAAAGTTGTATATCGAGCCCGTAGGGAGCTGATGAAACCAGTCCCTAGCCTTATACTTCAAGGTTATGGAGAAAAGATGGCACCTGAACGCGTCCGTCATCGGTCTGATGGAAACCGCGTCTTCGAACCATTGCAAGTGCTGGAGAGGATAGTCCTTCCCCACATATTAGTTCATCTCGGGCTCCCTGAACCCTTCTAGGACTGGAGCTGATTGGATCAACTCGCAGAACGGGGACCCTCTCGCCACTGGTCTCGCCTCCCCCACTCGCACGACAACGTCTCCTGGCGAGACGACGCTCGCAAGGCTTGGGAACAACTCCCTTCCCGCCAGGTCCCGCCCGCCTCCTTCCACCATCACTTCCTTCCTCGGCCGCCTCCCGGGGGCATCTTCTCCTACTCTTGTCGAGACGAGCTTATCCTGCGGTGCGAGAGCAGGCACCTGAGGTAACGGGGTCGATCAATCGCCCTGCCGCGAGATCCCCTGTAACATGTCCATAATGTCTTTGATGGACGTCATGGATTCCTCCCTTCCAACGAATCCTCCCGGGTTATCTGACCCGTCTCCGTCTCCTTCTCCCTGACCTCTTGTCATGAGGTAGCTCGAGATTCTTCAGTGTGGGCTGCGGTCCACGCTCATCACATCAAAAATGTTGAAACCAGTAATCCGGCTCCACCTAGAGTTCGGACCTAAAGTTGCAACACACACCTACTCTTCTTGAACCACCCTCTCGACGTGAGTCACAGGACCAAAAACAGACTGAGGGTCTCAGCTCGGAGGTCCCACCTCTTACCCGGGAGAATCAGAAGTTCTCCCTCTCCCTAGCCAATGCTGAGCTAGGTGCCTCTGAGGAAGAAGATGAAAAGGTTCAACCTCTTCAAGGCACCTTATCGGTCTATTTATAGGCCTCTGAGTTTGATCTGCTAATAACCATACAGAACCGACCTGAAACTACCAAAATACCCTGAGTTTGGTCTGCCAACAGCCAAACTCCGTTGTTCTGAAGGGTTATATGCAGACCACTGAGGGTAGAAGGGTAAAATTACCTGGGGTAGAAGAGTAAAATCTCTCTTGGGGGTAAGAAGGTAAAAACACCTTTCTCTTATATGGCGAGTGGGGAAATGATCAGCGGGCGAGACGAGCTCACCTGCTCGTCTCGCAGGTCTCCCGCCTTACGAGAGTCATCTCGCCCTCAAGGGCCAGCCCGCACCGCGAGAGACGTCTAGCCTACCCAGCCGAGCCTCGTCTCGCCTCCGGCGAGTGGACCGCATGGTCCCACTCGCCTCTTCAGTTCCTCTCGCCACCTTCTTCACTCTGCTACTTGATCCACCTCCCGCGAGCCCAAGGTTGTACATAAACGAGGGAGGGGTAGACCAATAAAGAGTTGGAATGAAACTATAAGGAAAGACATGATGTACTTAGGCATTAGTGAGATTATGACAAAAAATAGGGCACAATGGCGACAAAGGATCCATATAGCCGACATCAATATTGTGGGATAAATGCTTGAGGGTTGCTCTTGTTTGTTGTATAATTAATATATATAATGTATTATCAGCTGGTGAGAAGGACGTGCCACTTTCGTCAAAGTCATCTATGATCGTATGGATCGTGTCGACAACACACTCTCCGAACTCCAGGTCAACATCTATGACATCCATTCGTTCCTCTCCGCTCAATAAGTTATGCCAATGTAGCTTCCTCCACAAGCATCCTCTACAGTATCAGCCAGTAGCTCGACCGAACCCCTAGGTTTCTTGCAATCGTCATACAGAACCGCAACAACCCATATCTGTCACCTCGAAATTATAGTGTTCAATGGAACAAATTCCAAGGGGTAGCTAGCCCAAGCTATCTGTTTCCATAACAATATAGGGTTCAATGGGGGCAAATTCCATGGGTGGCTAGCTCGTGCAAGAGCTATTCTAACCTAAAGTGTACCTCATAGTTTCAGAAAGTTCTACTCGCCACCATCTGCATGGAGGGCTCGACTCTCTATTGGACATGTTTGATGCACCAATCCAACCCCACTCACCCCCGATTGGCCCTCAAAGATGAGCTCATATGTCATTATGATACTGGAAACACTGGCAACACTGGCAACCCGTTCAAGCAATAAAGCAACGTTCAACAGGCGGAGTCAGTTGACTCCAACATCAACGAATTCATTGAAACCTCCATCATGTGCCAGCCTGGTGGCAGAGCATTATTTGAAGTATTTTTTTGGCCGATTTGCATCCAATGATTCGGGAACGTCGGCGGGAGCATAGCTCGACTACTCTCACGTGGTTTATGGAGCAAGCATGATATGTAAGTGAGTATTTTGCTACACTCTTCTACCCCACGCTAGTGGACAGCCATTCCTATGCCAGGTCAATAGCCCCGCCATTACTTGACCAAGAAACCACTCTCCACTGGTTTCCCTTCGATGGAGCCATCTTTAGCCCTAGCTCATCCTCGTCCATGCCTAAGCGCAAAGGTACAGCTCGCTGCCTCTCCCATCATAACTACCCTGAGCTATGTAAACGAGGGATTCTGTTTTTATTGTAGGAAGTATTATGAACAAGGGCCTCTGGATGTTATTGGAAGACGGGGATGAAGATATACGTCTAGCAAATTTGGAGGCTCTGAAGTTGAATGAAGATGACGATCTATCTCATGAGCTCGCGCAACTAAGGGTTCGTTTTGAGCAGCGGATTTAGTATGGTGGCATTTATTTAAAACGCCGCCGCTATTTCTGAATAAATTGGCGTGGCGATTCAAAACGCAAAGTCCTAAAAAAGCAAAATAATAGTGTAATCGGGTTGCACCTCTTACCTACAGTTATTAAAGGAGCAAGACGCACCAAGACGCAAATGGGTCATGGAGACTAGCACAAAGCTCAAGGTGCAGGTGCGCGCCCGAAGAAGGCAAGGCGCAATAACGTTTATTTTAAATAATCAACATTAAACATCAATTCATTTTTCTGAACAAATTTTTTGTATATTCTACTCATTAATCATTCATTACTATCATTTATATCTCATAAAAAATAAAATTAATATGGTCGCTTGCATCATATATAAGTCCCTATGATCAGTTATGTTTTAAAAACACTAAATCATATAAAAATTATTGAGTTTTTGCATTATTTTTTTCATTATTTTTTTAAACAAATTTACAACAAAGATCACGCTCAGGCACGCCTTTAATGTCCAAAGGCGCAAAAAAAGCGCACGAAGGCGCAAACCTCTGAGACCGGTGAGCCTGGAGCCTGAGGCGCTCCTTTCACAACATAGCGACATATCCCGCTTTAGCATATCTAAAAACGTGATATCATTTTTTTCGTTTGTGTGTGGATCCCTGCTTCCCGAAAAAAGTTCTCCTCTAGCATGCTCTTAACGATTCCCCAAAACTGCACCACTCCTCCTGCAGAACAACGAGCGACATCCCATTCACCTCCTTGTTAGAAAAGCCCATGTAAATGGGCCCATATTGGGCCCCTTGTTTTCTCCTTTTTTTCCTTCTTCTCCTTTTAGTCTCACATCATTGTATAGGATTTCTTCTCTCCTTTTCTCCCCTATATAGTTGTATTCTCTCCTTGTATTTTGATACAAAAGTAATACATACAAGCTTTGAGTTTTTTCAACATGGTATCAGAGCCAGGTTCCGCGACCTCGCGGTTTCCCCTTTTCTAACCGCCCGGCTTTGCTTCTCAGCCTATCCGCTCCTCCTTTGCGGCCTCCTCCTCTACCCGCCCGGGTAGCGGCCTGTTCCTACCCATCTCTTCTATCAGCGACTTCTCCCTCTTAAGCCGCTGACTCTCCTCTTCCTCTCTCCCTCCCGTGGCTCCACCCCTCTGCCCCCTTTTATATCTTCTACTCTCTCCCGTGGGACCCACTTCTCTCTGCTTCTAGCCGCTTGCGGTTTGTCTGCTTGCCGTTTGCGGTTTGTCTGCCTCTAGCCGCTCGTGTTCCTCCACGCGGCCTCTCTACCCTAGCCGCTCGAGTTCCTACTCGCGGCCTCTCTCGCCTAACCGCTCGAGTTCCTACTCACGGCCTATCTACTCTAGCCGCTCGAGTTCCTACTCGCGGCCTCTCTCCTCTAGCCGCTCGAGTTCCTGCTCACGGCCTCTCTCCTCTAGCTGCTCCAGTTCCTACTCGCGGCCTCTCTCCTCTAGCCGCTCGAGTTCCTACTCGCGGCATCTCTCCTCTAGCCGCTCGAGTTCCTACTCGCGGCTTCTCTCTTCTAGCCGCTCGAGTTCCTACTCGCGGCCTCTCTCCTCTAGCCGCTCGAGTTCCTACTCGCGGCCTCTCTCCTAGCCGCTCGAGTTTCTACTCGCGGCCTCTTTCCTCTGCTGATCGCGCGGTTTGTTCTCACCGCGGCGACTTCTTCTTCTATTTCTATTTCTCGCGCGGTCTCTGCTCCTCCAATTCACAACGGTCTTCCCCGGCTCCATGGGCTCCTCTGTTGACTCTACCGGACAGGCGGTTACTCCTCCTGCTGACCGCCCGGCCTCTCTTCCAGATCTTCGCGATGAGTTGCGGATCAACACTATCTCCTTATCTGGGAAGAAAAACTTTGTTCCATGGGTCCACTCTGTTCGGCGTGTTCTTCAGGCCAAGGGCCTTGTGCTTCACCTTACTCAAGCTCCTCCTATTCCCAATACGGAGGAGTGGCTACGCAATGACGGCCGAGTTCAAACATGCCTCCTTAATTCTCTCGAGGGAGAGCCATACCAAATGGTCATGTACCATGAGACCGTCAAAGCCATGTGGGAGGAGCTTCACTCCTTATACTCTGTAAAGGATAGTCTTCAACACCTCTATGACATTCTTAACGACCTTCAGTTCCTTGATGCTGGTGGGGCGGCTGACATGACCTCTTTTGTTGCTCGGGACAAAACTCTGGCCGAGGCCTGGATCCAGCATCAGCCTTCTACCCCTGATCTTGCTGCTCAGCGCGCGCAAAAGGAGGTCGTCTGCATTGCCATGATGATGGCTCGGGTCCCCCCTCACCTTCAGAGCATTCGGGCTCAAGTATTGACTTCGGCTTCTACTCCCTCTCTCTCTGATGTTTGCTCTATGCTCCTTCACGTTTCACCTCCTCTGGATCCTCTGGCACCTCCTCTCCGGCTCTCCTTCAGCAGGCCCCTACTCCCTTACTTCCCCAACCGCCTTCTGCTCGCGGTGGTCGTTCCGGCTCTCGCGGAAGGGGACGTGGGGGTCGGGCCCGCTCCAAGTGCTCCTACTGCGGCCGGGATGGCCACACGGATGTTGTTTGCTACAAGAAACATGGCTATCCTCCTCGCCCCACTGCGGCCGCTGCTGATGGCTCCTCCTCCACTGGTCCCGACCTAGCGTCTGTGCGCCTCCAGCTCCAGCACCTCCAGGGACTTCTTAGCCCTCCTGCCTCTATTGCCTCCACCTCTACTGCGGGTATTACTTGTCTTTCCTCCGGTCCGCGTTGGATCTTGGACTCCGGAGCTACTCATCACATCACCTCGCTGCAGCCTCTCCAGTACTCGGATTCTCCTCTTCCGAAGTATATCACAGTCGCTAATGGTGCGACTGCTCCGGTCTCCGCTGTGTCGACCTCTCTCTTGCCCCCTCCCTCTCTCTTCGCTCGGCTCTTTATGTTCCGAGCTCTCCGTTTAACTTACTTTCTGTTGGCCGCCTCACTCATGATATGTATTGTTCTGTCACATTTACTCCCTCTTCTTTTTTGATACAGGATCGGCAGACGCGGACTACCATTGGTAGAGGACGACTGCAGAACGGGCTCTACCTTCTGGATACCTCTCCGACTATTCTCTCCTCTGTCTCCGCTGTGGACTGGCATCGTCGGCTTGGACATGCCCCTCTTCCTGTTCTCCGAAAGGCCCTGTCTGATGTATCTTTACCTGTTTTTCATTATGATTCTTGTATTTACGGCAAACAGCCGCGTACTTCTTTTCCTGCTCATTGTACTCGGAGCGCTGCTCCATTTGATTTACTACATTCCGATATCCGGGGTCCTTTTAAAGTTACCAGTATCTCTGGTTACCGTTATTTTCTCACCTTCATTGATGATTACTCTCGCACCACATGGCTTTACCTCCTTCGTGACCGCTCCGAGCTCCCTCGCATATTTCGCGCCTTCATCCAAGAAACTCGCACGCAATTCTCCACCACTATTAAAACCGTGCGCACCGATAACGCTCGCGAGTACACCGGACATGAATTTACCACCCTCTGTGCTGAGTTTGGTATTCTTCATCACACCTCTTGTCCCTATACCACCCAACAAAATGGAGTTTCCGAACGGAAGAACCGCCACCTGCTCGACGTTGCCCGCTCTCTCATGATCCAAATGCAGGTTCTAAAACATTACTGGAACTTTGCGGTTTCCACTGCTTGCTTCTTCATCAACCGCCTCCCTTCCTCGGTTCTCAACTTTGCCACCCCATTCAGTCTCCTCTTTCCCTCAACGCCGGCTTTCCCTCTCACACCACGGGTCTTTGGCTGCACCTGTTTTGTTCACCTCCTGGGCCCCTCCTCCTATAAGTTGGATTCCCGGGCCGCCAAATCCATTTTTGTCGGCTATTCTCGCACCCAAAAGGGTTACCTATGCTACTCTCCGGGTACTCGGAAGGTCATCGTCTCCGTCGATGTTACTTTTTGGGAAGATCAACCTTTCTTCTCCCCTCCTCCTTCCTCCACGCCGGCATCTCCCCCGCTCCCTCTACCCCGGCCCGTCATCCTTACTACTGCGCCTGTTTCCCCACGTCCTGCTCCCTCTCCACCTGCTCCCTCTTCTTCCCCTCCACCTGCTCCCTCCAGGCCGCCCGTTATCCAGGTTTACTCTCACCGCCTTCCCCCATGCTCCGCTGCCCCTCTGCCGTCGGCTTCTTCCACGGCTACCCCGCGCTCTGCTGATCAGGTATCTCCCTCCACCGCTCATCCTCTGGCGAATTATGTCTCCTTGCATCGCCTTTCCCCCCACCTACACACCTTTGTCACTTCTCTTTCCTCTATTTCGGTTCCTAACACTGCGCAGGAGGCGCTAGAACATCCCGGCTGGAAGGCTGCCATGGAGGAGGAAATGGCTGCCCTTTGGGCCAACCAGACCTGGACTCTCGCACCGCTTCCCCCGGGTCAGAAACCGGTTGGGTGTAAGTGGGTCTTCGTCATCAAACACGCCGCTGATGGGACGATTGACCGTCTCAAGGCTCGGCTCGTCGCTCGCGGCTTCACTCAACAACCCGGGCTGGACTATGAGGAAACCTTTTCCCCGGTGGCCAAACTCAACACCGTTCGTGTTCTTATCTCGGTGGTTGTCCATCGCCGGTGGCCCTTACTGCAACTGGATATTAAGAATGTCTTTTTGAATGGCGACTTACAAGAGACTGTTTATCTGCAACAACCTCCCGGGTTTGAGACCACGGGGGAGTCTCAGGTTTGCCGTCTTCAGAAAGCTCTGTATGACCTCAAACAATCACCACGGGCATGGTTCGACAGGTTCAGCAAAGCTCTTCGGGAGGTTGGTTTTTCTCGCAGCACGGCAAACTTCTCCATGTTCACTCGCCACCGTACAGCGGGGACAGTTCTTTTGTTAGTTTATGTTGATGACATCATCATTACGGGCGATGACTCACAGGGAATACAGGAGGTCAAACGACATCTCGGTACAGTTTTTCAAACAAAGGATCTGGGACCCCTCCGGTATTTTTTGGGCCATGAGGTAGCTAGACGGCCAGATGGTCTCGTCCTCTCCCAGCGGAAGTATTGTCTCGACCTTCTTCATGATGCAGGTTATTCGAGGTGTAAGCCGATCAATACCCCAATGAATGTGAATCACAAGTTATGTGCGCAGGCTTCCGACTCAGATCTCTTACTTAAGAATCTTGAATACTATCGCCGTCTAGTTGAAAAATTGATCTACCTCACGGTAACTAGACCGGACATATCCGTTGCAGTTGGTATTGTCAGCCGGTATATGCATTCTCCCCAAAAATCTCATCTTCACGCCGTTGAACGCATTCTCAGATACCTCAAAACGGCCCCTGGTCAAGGATTGGTCGACAAGACCTCATCTTCAGCTCCTACATTGATAGCTTACTCGGATGCTGATTACGCTGGTTCTCTTGATGATCGACGGTCAACCAGTGGGTTTTGCACATATTTTGGAGGACATTTGATTACATGGCGGAGCAAGAAACAAGTCGTTGTAGCTTGATCTTCTGCTGAGGCTGAATACCGGGCAATGGCGTCTGTAGTAACTGAACTAACATTGTTGGAGAGTCTTCTTACCGATCTTGGTGTACGACTTCCTTCCGCAGCGCTTCTCCTTTGTGATAGTCAAGCGGCAATACATATTGCCAAGAACCCGGTATTTCACGAGAGAACTAAACATATTGAAGTTGACTGCCACTTCATCAGAGAAAAGGTTCAAATGAAGAAGATTGACTTGAAGCATGTTCCCGGGACAGAACAAGTTGCGGATGTGCTCACTAAGGCTCTTCCCAGTACACTCTTCTATCAGTGCTTGTCCAAGCTTGGTGCATACGATTTGTACGCTCCAGCTTGCGGGGGAGTGTTAGAAAAGCCCATGTAAATGGGCCCATATTGGGCCCCTTGTTTTCTCCTTTTTTTCCTTCTTCTCCTTTTAGTCCCACATCATTGTATAGGATTTCTTCTCTCCTTTTCTCCCCTATATAGTTGTATTCTCTCCTTGTATTTTGATACAGAAGCAATACATACAAGTTTTGAGCTTTTCCAACACTCCTAAAGAAGATCCTGCAGATCAAAATCTCAGCAATAATCTTGGTTCACTGGGTGACCGAAATCAGGACGACCTTCCTTTCGACCTCTCTCAACCTTCGGGCTTCCATCCTCTCCTCCTTAACTCGGATTTTCTCTTGGAAGGGGAAGGACTCTCTCCTAGAAAGTCTGGATTTCAGTGTGTGCGACTGCATGACCCTGCCAACAACGGCCATGGAGAATGCGAGATCTGCCTCCATTTTCTTCCTCATGGCCTTGATCACAGCCTCTGAGGCTTTATATACAAGTACCACCCTTCCAGTGGGTGCTACCTCCTTGGCAGTTACTTATTGCTGCCTTGACATCTATTTTCGCTGCCTTTTCCTTTTCCCTCCGCGCCTTCTCCTCCTATTTCTCCGTCTGCGTCGCAGCTCTCACGACCTTCATCTCCTTCTCTTCAGTAACCTTCTTCGTCCACTTTGCGTCCTCTTCTCCATCTCTCTCGTTGTCGCTTCCTCGGCTCCATCGATCCTGGCCTGCCTCGCGTCATCCTCCTCTATCTTCTTTGTCGTCGCGTAACCCGCCTCTTTTATCGCTGACTCGGCCAGATCCCTCATTTCCTGTGTTTCATCATCGGCAATCTTCTCCTTAGCAAGAAGAGCAGCGTCAACCACCACTTCTGCTCGCAATCTCGTTTCCTCTACTGAAGATTTGGAGTGGTTGCCTCCCTCCTTGTCGAATTCCCCGAAAAATTTCAGAGGTGATGTTATGAGTTATGATGTGTGTCGTGTTGCGTATTATTATTATTTTTATCATTCTGTGAGAGGCACGAACCCCGGGTCTAATATTAGGTGTCATCATTAGTGTTTTTGTCTTCTTATATGTTGTAGCCAAAATAAAGGCATGGGTATTATATGTTTGGGGTATAAAATGAAGTTTTAGTTTTCCTTGTCCCTTGTTGTGAGATATTGGTGGCTCTCTCCTCCAACGAGCAACCCCGTCTAGGCAGCCGCGGTTCCGGCTCCACGGTATCTTCGTCATCGCCATCTCCACCTCCGGCCACCACTGAGTTAGGCACGTAACAACTTGGTATCAGAGGTACCGATCCTTCCCGAGCGACACTCTAGCCTCTATGTTTCTTCTACGACGGTTCGACATCAAAACCCAGGCCGATTCCGCACTCCAACAGCAACACTACACTTGGAGACTGCCCGCAGCAACACTGCTCCAGTTCCGCACCTTCGACTTCAGCTTCGACGACAATCCAGCAGCAGCACTACTCCAGCACCGCGGGCAGAGGAAAACGACAAAGCTTCTCTTTCGGCGGCTCCTCCCTGCGCAACTCCGGCTTCCGCTTCAGCTGCACGCGTCGACTTCCACTTCAGTTGCACGCGTCGGCTTCCTGGGACGCACCTTCACCGTAGTTCCTCTTCCTGATCGATCTCGTTGTCGGCCCCTGCATCGACTGCGCCTCTCCATCGAAACCAGAGACCATCCCCGGCGAGCCCTGCTCTCTCGCGCTGCACGCCCTCCGCCTCTTCTTCGTCTGCCGACCGAAGCGTCGTCCGTCGAAACAATCCTGAACAACACGGGAAATATTTATCCCTCGAGCCCACCGCCATCGAATCGCACGCCTCTTTTTTTTCTTCCTACCTCGAGTCCAAATCGGCGCACTCCGACCACCCGGTCACCTGATCCTCTTCTCGCTCATCATGCACAATGGGGGACTCGTCGGACCAAGTAAGTCAGATTATGACCATGTTGCAAACCGTCATGGCGCAACAAGCTGTGCACGCTGCCCTCGCGGACCGTCATCAGGAGGCCATTACTGCGCTCTCCAAGTGTCTTGATGATCTTTATACCAGCCCCGCACTCGATCCTACAAGTATCTGTCAGGCACCACCGCTTCTCCTCCAAGCACCGCCGCCCCTGACCATCCACGAGCCACCACCGCCAGTCCTCGTGCACCCCGACGCTGTTATTGTTCCACGCTACATCTGATTGGAATTTCCTACCTATGATGGGAAAACGGATCCATTGTGCTGGCTCACCAAATGTGAGCAATTTTTCAACCACCAATAGACATCGGCCGCAGACCGGATCCATTTAGCATCTTTCCATATGCTCGACTCCACTGTTTTATGGGCTTTGCGACTTCTCACCGACCGACCGAATCTGATTTGGGACGACTTCAAGCGACTCTGCAACTTGCGTTTCGGACCTCTTATCTGCAGTAACTCCCTCGGCGCACTCACATCTCTACGCCAAACTGGTATCGTGGACGAGTACCTGGAACAATTTCAGCTTCTCTTAGCGCATGTCCCTCTTGCCCCGGATATGCAGGTCGACATTTTCACCGCTATACTTCGCGCGCGACTACGACTAGATGTTGAGTTTGAGGTCCCTCTGGACTTAATAACAGCTGTGAGTCTGGCCCGGCTCTGCGATCGTCACCTCCAGCTGGCCCAGGAAATCTATCCACCTGCCACCAACATTATTCAACAGGGTTGTACCGAGGGTCCCCAGCCCCACCAGTCCGTCGATTATCTCGGGTTAAGATGATGCACTGTCGCGCTCAAGGATTATGTTTCAATTGCGACGAACAGTACACTCGCGGCCACAAATGCAATCGGATTTTCTACCTGCACGTTAAGGATTCTGACGACGAGGGCAACTGAAAAAGCTTGAGGTCAAGCTTTTTTTGGACAAAGGGTGAGATGTTATGAGTTATGAGTTATGATGGTGTCGTGTTGCGTAATAGTATTATTTTTATCATTTTGTGGGAGCCTCGAGCCCCGGGTCTAATATTATGTGTCATCATTAGTTTTTTTGTCTTTGTTGAGAGAGCTTAAAAACTTGTATGTATTGCTTGTGTATCTAAATACAAGGAGAGAATACAAATATATAGGAAGAATAAGAGAGAAGAAAATCCTATACAAGATGTGGGACTAAAGGAGGAGAGAAGATAAAACAATAAATGGGTCCAATAATGGGCCCTTTACATGGGCTATTTTAACACTCCCCCGCAAGCTGGAGCGTACAAATCGTATGCGCCAAGCTTGGACAAGCATTGATAGAAGAGTGTCTTGGAAAGAGCCTTCGTGAAGACATCCGCAACTTGTTCCGATCCTGGGACATGCTTTAGGTCAAGCTTCTTCATTTGAACCTTTTCCCGGATGAAGTGACAATCGACCTCAATATGCTTCGTTCTTTCGTGAAAGACCGGGTTCTTTGCGATGTGTATGGCGGCTTGACTGTCACAGAGGAGAAGAGCCGGTGATGGTAATTTTACACCCAGATCAGTAAGGAGACCCTCAAGCCATGTCAATTCTGATACAACAGATGTCATTGCCCGGTACTCTGCCTCGGCTGAAGATCGAGCAATGACCGCTTGTTTCTTACTTCGCCAAGTAACAAGATGTCCTCCAAGGTAAGTGCAAAAACCACTCGTAGATCGCCGATCATCGAGAGAGCCAGCGTAATCAGCATCTGAATATGCCACCAATGTTGGAGCAGAAGAGGAGCTCCTGTAGACAAGTCTCTAACCAGGAGCGGTTTTCAGATACCTGAGAATTCGTTCCACTGCTTGAAGATGAGATTTTCGAGGAGAGTGCATGTATCTGCTGACAAGACCAACAGCAAAGGAAATATCTGGTCTGCTAACCGTGAGATATATCAATTTTCCAACAAGACGCCGATAATATTCAGGATTCTGGAGAAGGGGATCGGAGTCAGATGCCTGGGCACACAGTTTGTGTTTCACATCCATAGGAGTATCACTTGGCTTGCAGCCGGACTGACCCGCATCATGAAGAAGGTCAAGACAATATTTCTGTTGAGAGAGAGTGAGTCCATCCGGCCTTCTGGCAATCTCAAGGCCCAAAAAATAGCGAAGGGGTCTCAAATCCTTTGTCTGCAAGACTGAGTTTAGATGGACTTTGACTGCTTGTATCCCTTGAGAGTCATCTCCAGTAATGATAATATCGCCGACGTATACTAACAGAATAACCGTTCTTGTTGGTTGGTGACGAGTAAAGAGCGAGAAGTCGGCCGAGCTCCGAGTGAAGCCAATCTCACGAAGGACCTTGCTGAATTTTTCAAACCATGCCCGTGGAGATTGTTTGAGACCATATAGAGCCTTTTTAAGATGGCAGACCTGAGACTCCCCCATGGTCTCAAACCCGTGTGGTTGCTGCATGTAGACAGTTTCCTGGAGATCCCCATTCAAGAAAGCATTCTTGATATCCAGCTGAAAGAGAGGCCACCGGCGATGGACAGCAACAGAAATGAGGACGTGAACACTATTAAGCTTCGCTGCCGGAGAGAACGTTTCCTCATAATCTAGCCCCTCCTGTTGAGTGAACTCTCGAGCCACAAGACGGGCCTTTAGACGGTCAATTGTCCCATCGACAGCATGTTTGATGACAAAGACCCGCTTGCACCCAACTGGTTTCTGGCCTGGTGGAAGGGGAACAACAGACCATGTCTGGTTAGACCAGAGAGCAGACATTTCTGCCTCCATGGCTGCGCGCCATCCTGGATGTTGAAGTGTCTCCTGCACAGAATTAGGAATAGCAACCAAAGAGAGAGAAGTAGCCAAAGTGTGTAAATGGGGAGAGATATGATGAAGAGAGATGTAGTTGGCCAGCGGATAAGCAGTGGAAGGCGATACCTGATCATTCGGACGTGGAGTATCCATGGGAGAGACCGACGGGCCTCATTGCGGAGGTGGGAAGAGCCTGAGTAAGGTGAGGGAGAAGGCTCTTGGCCTGAAGAACTCGTCTAACTGAATGTACCAAAGGAACGAAGTTCTTCTTTCCAGAAAGAGAGATGGTAGTGATGTGCAGCTCGTCGCGGATTTCTGTAGGGTAAGCCGGGCGGTTAGTCGGACAAGCCGGGCAGTCAGCAGGCGGGCTGGCCGTCGAGCCATAGGAGTTACCGGAAGAGCCCATAAGGGCAGACCGCAGAGGCTGACAGTTGAGGACGCTGCGAGAAGGGCAGGAGGCCGCTGCAAGAAGAGAGCAAGACCGCGGCGAGTAGAGGATAAACTGCCGGCAAGAATGACTAAGGAAGACCACGACCAGAATGCGGATAGGAAGCAGTCCGCACGGTCAAGCCGGACACCAGCGAGTAGTCAGTTCGCGACCAAAGGGCAGAAACAAAAGAGAGACCGCCCCGGTCTAGGTGAAGCCAGCAGCGGTCAGAGAGCAGCCCGCAGGAGAGAACCCGCAGCGGGTTGACAGAGATCGCGGTAAGAGAGGAGAGAGGCCACGAGTAGGAACTCGAGCGGCTAGGGAGAGAGGCCGCAAGTTGGAACTCGAGCGGCTAAGGGAGAGAGGCTGCGAGGAGGAACTCGAGCGGCTAGAGAAGAGAGGCCGCGAGTAGAAACTCGAGCGGCTAGGGGAGACTGCTGCCTTACAGCGGACAGGAGGCTAAGCCGCAGCGGACAGAAGGCGAAGCCGCAGCGGACAGAAGGCGAAGCCGCAGCGGAGGAGCTGGCAGCGGACAGAAGAGGAGAGCCCGCAGCGGTCAGAAGAGGTGTGGGCCCCACGAAGCAGAGAGAGGGTGTCTATAAGAAGCCTGAAGAGGGTGGAACCACGGAGAGTGAGAGGAGAAGCGGATGCAGAGTTGCAAACCGCAGAGCCAGGGGCGGACAGGAGACCGAAGCGGATAGGCTACCAGTCCGCAGGAGACAAGGCCGCGGGTAGGAGAAAAAAGGGAAACCGGGCGGGCTGGGAGGTTAGAAAAAGGGGAAACTGCAGGTGACGGATAGGCTCTGATACCATGTTGAAAGAGCTCAAAAGCTTGTATGTATTGCTTGTGTGTCTAAATAGAAGGAGAGAATACAAATATATAGGAAGAAGAAGAGAGAAGAAAATCCTATACAAGATGTGGGACTAAAGGAGGAGAGAAGATAAAACAATAAATGGGCCCAATAATGGGCCCTTTACATGGGTTATTTTAACACTTATGATGCAGCCTTCTCGGACTCCTCCATTAGGAATCAACTCCCTTTCATGATTCTCTGAATCCATGATCCGACTCCTTTCCCCCAGCCTCCAAACAGTCTAATCTTCTTTAGCCAAGCCACACTCGACAACCCTATTTCCCCATCTGCTAGAAGCCCCAACCAGCCCTCTGGAAGCTCCATCTGGGACCTCGACTTTCCCTTTTCAGGACACATCTGAGAACACCCTTTCCCCCTGCAGAACCCTCCCCAATAGTCACCAACAACTTAAATACACAACCGCCTTCAGTTCTGGCAGTTCTTTTAGAACAACCTTACATTGCCTTCTGTTGGATCTACCTATTATGTCGGTAACCCTTACCTCGTGAGTATTGTTGTATGGATTTTTGAAAGGGAAAAATTATTCTTCTGAGAATTCTCTAGAGAGGGGGGGGATAGAGGTTTAAAATTATTTATGAAAACTATTTACCAGATTTAAATAAGCTTAGATCAGCATCCACATGAACTCACAACCACAACTAAGTTTATCACAACACAAGTAAAAGCATGAAATAAAATAGAAGAAAACACAGAAAAAGCACAACACAAAGAACACTAAAACTATAGTGGTTTCCCAAAATCTGGGTACATCCACTCTTCTACCATTTTGAATCCACTATCCAGTGCCCGAGTCTTTTGAATCAGTGACCCGCGTCTTTTGAGAAGGAGACTCTAAGAATCACAATCTGATCTTTTGATAAGGTGATCTAACCAACAACTAAATCCTTTAAAGCAGAATTCTAAAAACTCTTTTCACAATTGAAGAAGTGAAAGGAAAAAGCAGGAAGGTAAAGAGAAGTTGTAGAAATTGTCTGTTGATTTGAATCTTCCTTCAGTAATTTCTCTGAGGGTTCTACGACACTTTAGTAGATTGGATCTTCTGCAATAGATGAATTCTTGATGAAGAAGAAGAAACAAGAATTATTTGCTCGGATTCACTCTCAAAATTTCTATAGTAGAGAGGAGGAAGAAGAATGTCGTCTACTAGAATGCGTTCTATTGTTTCTGTATTTGTCTTATGTTCATTTGGAATCTGAGTATATGAATGTCTTTGACATTTCAAAATATTTTCTCTTTTGATAGTTTTCAGAAGGAATAAAATAATTCTTTGATTAGATCTTTCTAAAAGCACTCTTCAGAAATTCCGTCAATCTCTTCAAATTTCTTCTATATACTTATTTTGTAGTTCTATTGAAAATCTCTTTCCTTGATATTCTCCTAACAACTCTAATTATTCAAATTAATTCCATAAGAATGATCTTCAAATAATTCTGAAAGAAATCCTCCGAATTTTTCATTATGGAAGAGTATTTGACGCTACGTCGATTTTCAACTGAAGGCATGTCCACTTGTGCCTTAGAATAAATCTCTGTCAATATAATTGAGAATTTGACGTTACGTCGATTACTGATCGACGCATGCATCGACTTCTACTTTAGATATGCGTCAACTTTACTTCAGATTATGCGTCAAAATCCTGTCGGAGTTACATCGATTTCTAGACGTTGTGTCGACTTTGTCGACGTTAGGTCGATTTCTAATTGACGCATATTTAACTCAACTGATTTTCTTCTTGATTTCAGCTTGTCGTCTTCTGACTTTGACTTTACAGAATTACTAGGACAATTAATTACAAAATTACCTTCTCTATATACCATGGATAATTATCCTTCGATATAATATTACTTAGAAACAATTTGTTAAGTTAAATTCTAGAATTTTCCCAATAATCTCTCCATATTTAGCTCAACAAAATTCACTATACTTTTAAAGTGATTTTACAGCGTAAGAACAAAGAGAAAACAAGAATAATACACCATTTACACAGATTTGAAAATAATCAGAATATGATCATGCAACTGAAAGCTTTTGGCAATGATATGCTATTTACTCTCTTCAAAATGGAATTCATAAGAAAAAATCCAAGACAAAAGTTTGTGAAGATTAACCAATAATTTGAGCTGCTTTATAGAATATGCAAATAAAATATTGAAAATTCCTCTGAGATTATCCTTTTCCAATTTTCCCTACTTTGGAGCTTAACAATATACCTTCTGGTTTTCAGCATTCCCACCTACATGTCTTCTTCAGCCTTTGTCTTGTTAGAATATTGAATTTGTATATCCCTTCTGTGAAACACCAGAGGTTGTTCCTCCTCAGCATGTTCTTCAAACTCCCCCTGAGCTAATGCATTAGTTTGTTCAGCAACACTAGTATCCAAAAATTGGTTCAGATCAACAACATCCTCCCCCTGATTGTGTGCATCAGCCTCCAGTATGATATTTTCATTTCCAGCAGTCTTATGTGGGTCTGGCCCATGCGCAAAATCAGAGACCTCTTGTTCTGCTTCCTAGTCTTCCTCCTTAATATCCCCCTTCTTAACCTTAATGGCAAGAGAAGTTAAGAATGACCTGGTCACAAGGGAGGAAGAGAGCATAGACTGCATGTACTTCACAGCTGCAATGACCCCATCAATTTGGGTTTGCTTGTGATCAATGGTGCGTTGAAACTTGCAGGTATTCTCACTCATTAGAGTGGTAATAGAGTCAGTTGCCAACTGCACAACTTGAAGAATGATGGAATTAAAGTTGAAGGGAGGAGAGGTAGGAACATCATCTTGAGGATGGATGATGGTAGGGGATGAAGGTAGAGCTGTGGTAGGTAGTTAAGCTGGTTTAAATAATTGGATGGTGGTGGAGTCCAGAGGAGTGGATGAGGATGGTGGCAATGCAGGCAGAGAAGTGGATGTCTGGATTGGCATGGTACATGGCTCTAGAATGGTGGATGAAAGAGCATTAACTTGTGGAGAAGGTGGAGGAGATGATGACTCTCACTGTGACCCAGACTTGATGATCTTCCTTGTTTATTTGAAGAACAAAGCGGTTGTGATTTTCTTCCCGAGAGGAATATGCACTCCCTTTGACGTGCACAAGGTAGGGTAATTGTGCTTCAGGATTTGGGGCATGATGTGCAGGTAGGAATTCTCCTGTGCATATTTGTGAGAGATTAGTTTAAGAAGACATTTTCCCTAATTTATTCTCTTTCCAAAGACCAACACCCCCATCAGGTAAAACTACGCTTAAGAATGACATCGTGAACAAAAAATTTGCATAGTAGAACCTTTCCTACTATATCGACCATAAATCAAAAATTTTCTGAGATGTTGTTCTTCTTAATGTGTACTGGCTTGTCCTTTGAAAATTCTTGGTTTTCAGAACCTCTTTTATCTCAGTTTCAGACAACTCTGCATCTGCCTCACTTGGTGGAAGATCAAATGTTCGCTGAATAATTTCATCTGTGATTCGATCTTCTGACCCAACAATACTTCCTTTCAATGACACATCTTTTTCAAACTGAACGTGTGCCAAGAATTCAGTTAATTATGCTTCATATAGTTTGCATCTGGTGGATATTAACTTATCCAAGCCAAGATTGTTGATGAGTTGAAGAATTCTCTTGAAAGCTTCGACAACAGTGCCGAAGGAATCAATATCAATATTGAACCCAAAATTATTCTTTGGAGCCATGAATGTACTTGCAAAACACTCAACAAATATGAGAGAACGAGAACGAGAAAAATAGAGCGGGGAAGATGAAGAGTTTGAAAGTGTAATAAATTATAACAGAAATCTGGTATAAGAAGACAATGCGTCTAAAGGTAGGGCACACGTTGATGTATTTTAGGAAAGAAGTCGGCGTAACACCCCAAAAGAAGTCTAAGGAAAGAATGTTGCACACACTTATGGAGTCGACGTTGCGTCGAATTGTATTTGACATGGGTTCGAATAGAACTATCATACATCCTGTCGACGCATGCATCAAGTAGAAATTGACATTGCGTCAAATAGTTTTATACTCTTCATAATTTGCCCGCTCTTGACGTTACGTTGAATAAAAATCAACGTTGCGTTGATTTGTTTTCGTCGTTGCGTCGAATAAAGATTTAAAATTTTTGAAGTGTTTGCTTTTTTTCCAATAATAATTTGTACTAAAAAATAGGTTTGACACACATTATTATAAGTTCTACCAAGTGCCATCAAATATTCCTAATGCATTGATAAAGAACTTGTGCTTGATTTCATCAGGGGAATTTGTGAAGATACCAACCTTTTGATTTTCAGCGGACACATATTGAAAGGATATCTTCCCATTCCCTGCATTCTCCCCGAGGAAATGACGCCTTATTTCTATGTGTTAAGTTCTACTGTGCAGCACTGGATTTGATGCAATAGAGATTGCATTTGAGCTGTCACAAAATATTGTAAAGTTTTTAATAATAAAATTATAATCAAGTAGTTGATTTTGCATCCACAATATTTGTGAGAAACAACATTCAGCTGTTATATACTGAGTTACATCTGTGAAAGTAGAGACTGAAGTTTGCTTCTTAATGAACCAAAAAATCAGTCTAGCACCCAGGAATTTATAAGTCCCTAAGGTGTTTTTCCTATCCATTCAGAGCATAATTGACAGTATTAACTATTTCATGAGTTTGACTTAGCCAGAAATGTCTTTATTCAATTAAGGTTCTATTTTTCCTTTCAACAACATTATTTTATTGAGAAGATCTAGGAGTTGAAAGCTTTGTCTTATCTCTTCATTCTCACAGAATCTACAGATTAATTGATTTTCAAACTCTGTGTCATTGTCACTTATGATCATAACAACTTGAGTGTTGAATTCAGATTGAATCTGTTTAATGAATCTTGAGAGAATCTTGAAAGTTTCAGATTTAGTTCTCAGAAAAAACTCCCAAGTTAATCTAGAAAAGTCATTCACTACAATTAATGTGAAAGATTTCCCTCCTAAGCTCTGAGTGGATATTGGACCAAATAAATCAATGTGCAATAAATAAAAGGTTCTAGGTGAGTCATTCTTATCAATTAGCTTGAATAATGATTTTGTTTGCTATGCGTCATATATTAAATTATCTGATTTTTTTCGGTACCCCTATATTTACTTTTCTTACTTATATTCTTGAATGTGTACATTTTGTTGTGCATGTTTATTCCGCTGCATCTCTCCTGTTTTGTTTTGCAACGATTTAGATCATATCCACCCCTTTTTGATAATATCAAAGGGGGAGGGCAAGTTCATGAGAACCGACATATAGTAAGTTCATGAGAGCTAGTCATGCGCTAGTCAATCTAGGGGAGATCAACAGTAGGGGGAGATATAATGCACATTGATAAGAGGAACACATATATAGGGGAAGTCGTACTACGAAGATCGAAGAGCAAGTTCACGCTTAAACGATTATCCTGTTAGTTTAACCTGTTCAGTCTACATGTTTATTATATTAAACTATACCATGATTTATCTTACTTTATATCTCATGAACGAGATTTGTTATTATCAAAAGAGAGATTTTGTTATACCTTGCATTATGTATCTCTCAGGTTTGATAATAACAAATCCCAAATTGTATTTAATCATACTTTTATTGGGTATATTGTGCAGGTTTACATGTGTGTATTCGTGCGAGAACTCCAATATCTGTGAGTTACCGCCGACGTTAGAGATACCGCCGTGCGCTAGCTCAGATTATACTCATCAAATGTACTTGCTCAGACTAAGGACAATATCGACTAGACTACTCACATCGACGAGACAAGCCACGACAGCTACCACCGAGCGTTACCGATAATGCCTGGTGCTATCATGTCGATGCAATGCAAGATCGATCAGACTGTCTGTGTCGAATGGAAGGAAAGATCGACGTGAGAGCTCATATAGACGAGATTTGCTCACTACCGCTGGATATTGCTTTACCGTCACCGCTAGCTATGATTGACCAGATGGTCATGTCGATTGGAAGGAGCACATCGACCAGAAAGCCTATTTCGACTGGAAGACAACATCGATGAGACCTTAGTTATTAAAGGCACAAGACACACCAAGGGGCAAAGGGGTTTTGGAGCCTAGGCGCAAGGCTCAAGGCGCAGGCGCGTGCCCGAAGAAGACAAGTCGCAACCACATTCATTTTAAATAATCAACTTCAAACATCAGTTCATCTTCTTGAACAGATTCTTCATATATTCTACTCATTAATCATTCATTTCTATCCTTTATGTATCTTAAAAAATAAAATCAATATAGTCGTTTGGATCATATCTAAGTATCAACGATCGATTATGTTTAAAAAAAACTAAATCATATAAAAAATACAGAGTTCTTGTATTATTTTTTCATTATTTTGAAAAAACATTTACAACAAAAATCACACTCATACTCGCTTTTAATATCCAAAGGCGCAAAAAAGGCGCAATCCTTTGAGCCTGGTGAGCCTGAAGCCTTAGACGCGCCTTTAACAACATAGGATGAGACTGTACAATTCGACTAGAGATGTGAGCTGCCACTGGTGTTAATCCTAACATCAAGAGCTAGCCATGTCTATGGAAAGGAAAAGTCGATAAAAGGTTTATGTCGATGGGAACAGAAGATCGACAAGACAACACGTGCCAACCAGTATGCAAGCTGCTACTGGCGTTAACCCTAACTCCAAGTGCTAACTCTGTCAACTTATAGGAAGGATCGAGCAGACGGGCTGCATGTCGACTGAAAGGTTGAATCGACAAGACCAGGCGTATTAAAAACCGCCACACGCAACTGCTGACACATCGCGCTACCTGGAAGTCCACGTCATCGATTCGTGTGCTCAACACGGGAATTTGGTGGTGAACAAAGAAGAAATTGTTATTACCGCTTCACGGTAGCATCTACCGCTCCGCAGTAACCATGATTTGCAAGAAAAGTGCAGCCACCTTCCTTATCTGCAAAAGACCAGTTGTGCTCGCGCCTAATAAAACTTGCTTACCATACTGCGCTTGCACTACCGCTCCACACTAACTGATGTTTATAAGGAAAGCACAGATGCCTTCCTTACTTTGAGCAGGACAGCTTGCAAAAAACGCGTATACAGAGCCTATCACTGACGGTAGCTTACTTAAACTCCATTTAAAAGCGTTTTTCTTTTTCCTGAGTCACGCATGCGTGTTGTAGGGTTTACAAGCCTTCTTTAGAGCAAGGAGTCGCCGACTCAAGAGACAGAGAACTTGCATCCTCTTGTTAGTAAACAAAGATCTCTGCAAAGCGCATTTGAGAACGATAATCTGAAGCCAATCGAGCGCCCGAAGAACGAGAATCACAAGCGTCGATTGCTCATTGTTCTACAAAGAACAATCTTTTTGAGGGAGCATTTGTTTTTTTTATAGATCTGCTTTCTACATTTTAACATGTATTTCTCTTTTCTTCTTTGTATTGTGTGCCAAGGAAATCGACTAGGGATGTTGTCGGAATCCGGGGAGGATTTTGTGATAAATCGTCCGGGGAGGACGTCTAGATTGGGGAGATCTAGCTAGGGCTCGAAGACCTTCGAGGAGAAGGGAGAGAGCCAACTCGAAGACCTTCGGGGAGATAGGAGAGATCCAAATGGTACTCAGAAGGAGGGTCGATATATTAACCAAAATGTTTTTCTATTCATCGTCTCCAATATCTGACGTCATGTTTTTGTAATTGTAAATATTACTATAATATTTATTGAATTCAAGTTTTCATGTTGTGATCTAGAATTACATGTCTACTGCTGAGCTTCTGAAGTATCACTTGTGCGTACACTGAAATGATCTTCTATAAGTGAAGAATACGATTTTTTTTACCGCTGGCAGTAACCCTACCGCCCCGTGCTAGCTTCCCGAATGCGTGTTCATACTGCAGAAAGTTTTAAAACTCGAATTATTTGCTGAGAACCTTATTCACTCCCCTCTAAGGTTGACCACAGATCCAACACTAAGGATCCAAAAATTATTACTGACTTGATTTAGAATAGTAATAAATATTCATATCCATAAAAAACCAAATATGATATGACAACACAAAATGAAATAAATTGATCGTATCAAAATACAGAGAAAAATATTATAAAATAAATAAACTTGACACATTACTTAGCCGTTAAATTGCCTTCATCATTAGGGAGGCTTTTATACATGTTTTCATTTAAAGAAATATTTGGGCTCTCACACAATGGAGGTCGATGAAGCCCTTATTATAGTAGGAGAGAGTGGCCTCTTGCATGAGAACAACATCCACTCCCATGCCCGAGGCATTGTACTTGATAATGTAGGATTTGTTGAAATCTTGTATGTTGAGTACTGACAAGAGACCATGGCCTAGTGAAGGATGAGGAAGACCGCTCGAGTGACCGATCCCCACTAAAACAGGACCCATTTTGAGGAGTTATCAGGGGGTGCCACACCGCACCATAATTGTAGATGAAACTATAAAAATAGCTACTGAGGCTATGTAAGCCCTGTATTGCTCAGGCATACTAGGTTGTCTCCCACTGGAGGGATGCTTCAATCTTGGCTGGGTACCTTGTTAACATAGCTGTGGGGATGATGTGTACCAACTGCTCGGTCTGAGTTTGCCCAAGCATGCACTTTTTTTGGCTTGCTACTAATTGATGATCCAATAAGAGTTCAAATACTATTGCCAAATGATCTAAGTGGAGCTGCCAAGGACTGTAAACAAAAATGTTATTAAAGAATACCAAGACGAACTTAATGCGACGGTGGCGTAAGACGTCATTCATGGATTGAAAGGTCGATGGACGATTAGTCAAGTCGAACAACATGACTAAGAATTCAAAATGTACGTCATGGGTGAAGAAAGCTATCTTGGGCACTTCTTTCGGCCATACCCGTATCTAATGGGAGTTCGCGCATAAGTCAGGATTGGAGTTGTATGTCTAACTCTGTAGCTCGCTCCAAGAGTTTTTGGATAAATGGAATGGGATTTCAGTCTGACACTGTGCGTTTGTTCAACTCACGGTAGTTCACAATGAAGCCCATTTGTAAAAAGTCCAATAGGGAGCCGTTATACATTTTAATCTTTGTTGTATTTAATCTCACATCTCCAAGGGTTTATTTTTCCTCCATTACTCTATATGAAGAGGGAAGTTTCTATGAAATAGGTAGAAATTTTGGAATAATAATTATTTAATTCACACATACAAAACCCCGCAATTTCCATCCTTCTTCCGCACCAGAAGGATCGAGCTCGAGAACGGGCTCATGCTTAGTTGGTTGGTGCTCGTCCACAACATCTCCTCTACAATTAACTATGTGATTGTGTTGCGCACGTGCGCGTATCTGGTTTTACTTTGTTTTGTTTTATTTCATGTTAATGATATGTGAGCTCTCCCTCCCTATATAAGGAGGTGGTATGAGAGTGTTATGATTTTCTTTTTGATCACTAGGGTTTTGGGGTCTTTCTTGAGAGAAGGATCATTGGAGGACCCAGTCTCCTTGATCTTGGTCGGCGCTTGCTTCAGATTGTATCAGTGTTTCTTCGATTAATGCAATCTCCTTCTTGTTGGTAACATTTTGGTCCGACCTTGCCGTTCCTACCTGCATCGTGCCGCCGGGTTTGTGTTTCGTCGCTACTCCCGCTTCCGTTGCGGAGCCCCAACCGATCTGTCCACCGCGATTACTGTCGCTGCAGCGGCCCGCTGAGGCCACCCCGCATCGACCCAACGCAACGTCCCGTCTACACCGTGCCCGCAACTTTCCGTCTTCCGTCGTCCGCGTTCTACGATTTCTTCCAGCAATGCCCTTCACCTCTTCCGCCATCTGCACCTCACCAGCTCCAGTCCTCCACCGACGCCGCTCCACCCAGCCGCCGACCACATCTCTCACTTTCCCAGTACGATCACAAGCGCCTTCCCCTCCCCCAACACTCTCCCGCGGCTCTCCAGTTCTGTGCACTGGCTGCATATTCCAAGGGATCAGATGGAATCCCGCGCGGAAGCCCTCAAACACGCCCTCACCACTATCAAATCACGCCTCAAGACCCAGGCCGAACAGTTCACGTCGATGATGACCATGCTTCATAACCTGCAACTCGGCCAGAACTCCGAGCCTACTACTTCCTCCTTGGGATCCCCCATCACAGTGGCCCCCACAGATCCTGCCTTGGCGTGATTGCCTTCGCAACTCCCACGTCTCGACATCCTCATATTCAACGGGATTGACCTACTGGGGAGGATTTCCCGCACCGGATAGTTTTTTGATCTTCACCAGAATCCTCCGACGTAGAAGGTCTCCACAATAATCATCGGCATGGAAGGGTCCGCCCATCATTGGGCCCGCTGGCTCCGCCAGTCCTCCCCCGGCCTTACCTTGACAACTCTTCACAGAGGCCCTCATTCAGCGATATGATCACCGCTGAACCGACTACATGATGGAGCGCCTTTGCGGCGTCCGTCAGACCGGATCCATTGATTCGTACATGGATGCATTTATCGGGTTGGTCACCCATGTTCCAGGTCTTCCACCTGACCATTACTTGACCTGTTTCATGCACGGGCTGCAACCCCATATCCACGCCCGCCTCCGCACCTTTCAGCCATTAGTTGTTAACCAAGCCATTGACCTCTCTCCTTTAGTGGAGGCCGAATTTCTCGCGCTGTCCGAGGACCCTCCTTCCTCACTCCATCCCTACCAACCATACTTTCCTCCCCCGTCGAAACACCCACCTCCACCACCTCCTCTACCTCACCCACCCAATACGGGCCCACTCAACAACCGTCAGGGGACTCACCGCCTGTCCAACCAAGTGTACATTGA
Source organism: Platanthera guangdongensis (assembly GCA_039583875.1). Lineage (NCBI taxonomy): Eukaryota > Viridiplantae > Streptophyta > Magnoliopsida > Asparagales > Orchidaceae > Platanthera > Platanthera guangdongensis. Next base: position 132,033,998 of record CM077164.1, read on the forward strand.
CTTACGAAGCAAGAACCTGTATTATCGTTGCAAACAGCCCTACACGCATACTCATGATTGTCCCATGTAGGAGCTCTGGTGCATCATCGGGGATGACGTGCACGAGCTCACCGAAGCTGACTTTGATGCGCTTATGCTCACAGCTGTACCTCTGGACGGCGCTCCGGGCATCTCTTCGTCTGGCCCCCCGCGGGCATATCACTGCTAGTGGAGGACGGTGCTCCGACCTTGAGGTCAAGGTCGATTTTCTGGCGGGGTGTATTGTTACGCATGTGCGCGTATCTGGTTTAAGTTGTTTTGTTTTATTTCATGTTAATGATATGTGAGTCCCCCCTCCCTATATAAGGAGGTGGTATGAGAGTGTTATGATTATCCATTTGATCATTAGGGTTTTGGGGTCTCTTGAGAGAAGAATTATTGGAGGATCCAGCCTCCTTGATCTTGGCCGGAGCTTGCTCCGGATTGTATCTGTGTTTCTTCGATTAATACAATCTCTTTCTTGTCGGTAACATGTTGCATTCTGTGTAACACCCAGGTTTACTGTGGGTGCGCTACAGGTCTGCAGACCTGTGACCCTAACACATCTCCACGGATTTGATTGACCGCAACCGCTAATTCAAGTGGTTGGTTGTTGAGGTTGGGTCTCGAACCGCAGACCTACTTTTGACGAGGGAACTCAAGTTAAGCGGGAAGTACAGGGACTTGCTAGGAGGTCACCCATCCCGCTACTACTCTCGCCCAAGCACATTTAACTATGAATTTTTTATACTTCTCATCACTAATCCAGCTCAATTAGTGATGAGAAGTATAAAAACTCAATTATTAAGCGTGCTTGGGCGAGAGTAGTAGCAGGATGGGTGTCCTCCTTTGATGTCCTTGCGCTGCCTGCTTAACTTGAGGTTGCTACATCAAAAAGAGGTCTGCGATTCGAGACTCAGATCCGTGGAGATGGGTTGAAGATCCGTGCAGACCTGTAGCACACCCACAATAGACCGGGGTGTTACATAAGAAAAGTAGCTCAATTGGTGATGCGATGTAAAAAAACTCCATAATTAAGCGTGGTTGAGCGGGAGTAGTAGCAACATGTGTGACCTCCTGGGAAGTCCCCGCGCTACCCGCTTAACTTGAGTTTCCCTTATCAAAAGGAGGTATGTGGTTCACGGCGCAACCTCAACAATCCGCCATTGGAATTAGCGGCTGCGGCCAATCAGATTCATGAAGATGGGTTGAAATCTAGGAAGCACCGGTACTGGTACGAGTACCGGTTATGATACGTATCTGGTACGACAGTACATCAAAATTTAAAAAATAAGGATGCGAACACTACCAGAAGTTTTATACAACAGCAATAATATTCAACAAAAATCTTGAAAGAACTTCAATTCACAGCAAAATAAATTTCATGCAGCAGCAAAGAAGAAAAAAGATGCAATAATTTTCATACTGCAACAATATTTTCAATAGAAATCTGGGTAACTTTAATTTACAGTAGCAAAGCAAAATAATTTTCGTTCAGCAACATCCAAAAAGATGATGAAGAAGAAGAGGAAGAGGAATAGGAAGAAGCAAAGAAGAGGAGAAAGATGAAGAAAAAGAGAGAGCGGAGGAAGAGAAAGAAGAACCATTGCAACTCTTCTTACAAGTGCAACAATGCTATTTTGATCGAGCAGCGAGCAGCCAACGACGTCTTCGATCGAGCATCGAGCAACCAACAACGTCTTCGATTGAGCAGCGAGCAGCCAACGACATCTTCGATCGAGCAGCGAGCTACCATCAACGTCTTTGATCGAGCAGCGAGCAGCCTGCAATGTCTTCGATCGAGCAGCGGGCAGGCAGAAGCGGAAAGAGGATTTAGCCGCACAAATTAACTAGTATCGTGTATCTGTTCGCATGGTACGCATACCCGTATCAGAACTTACCCGGTACAGGTAAGAGTCTAATTTAGGGTTGTACGTGCTTCCTAGGTTGGGGTCACTAGTATGCAGACCTATATCGCACCCACAGTACACCGGGGCATTACATTCTGGTTATGTCATTAACGGTAAGGGAGTACAAACATTGTTGTGTCCCTAGGATGGAGTACAATGTCATGGTCTGAGTGCCAATTCGGTGCCAACTTGTGAGTGGTTGTGAAGCTTGGAGCGAATCTGTCCAATAGGAACCGAATCTCTTGGTGTTCTAGTACCTTTGTCTGGGCCAGTAGTGCCTCCATATTCCATAGTAGCACGCAAAAGTTTAGGTCAACTTCCTTGAGAAGGCATCATAATACGTTTGTTGAACGAACTAATGCAAGGTCCTCCAGAAGGTGGCTGGCATCTGACGTGTTGAAGGCTTTGTTGTGTTGGATGTTACTTAGAGTCTGCTGCTAGGCCAAAATCTAAATGGCATCTAGTTTGTCTTGTACGAATGTGTAAAAATCCGCAGTATCCGTAACTGCCAATTGCCATGGAAATACCCACGTAGTGGCTTGTCATGTGGGAATAGGGTCCATCTCCCAAGAACACATGATATACTCGCGCCGGCTCCACTATGAGCTGAAACACCTCGACGGGGTTGTGGGAGATAAAGTTGTACCTCACACCATTGTGAATCGTATCCACCACCATGCGACACCATAGTGCAGGTCACTCTTGTCGCCCATCACGTATAGTTACAGGTCAAGATGACTTAGGCTATATTTGGCACGGCAGTGGCGGTTTTCAGTGCAGTAGTCGGGGGTAGTGGTCGTAAATGCAGTGGTTGAAAACAGTGGTCACGAACACAGTTTTGCTATTTCTTGAAATTATGTTTTTTGTGCTGTCATAAACATGAACGCAAATTTATTTGTTTGGTTGTATGGAACTGTTGTGGCAGTTCAGCTTTCATGATTTGTAGTTAACATAAAATAAAGCTGAAATTGCTCATATCCTCATTCTTTCATCTTTCTTGAACTTCGTCTGCACATTATAGAACCAATTATTGAAACTTATATAATCATCACATGCAAAAATCAACCTAAACACCACTTGAAAATTCATACATAGAAGGAGGTTACATCACAAGAAGATTAAACAATCTAAAATTGGTAACACAAAGCTTCAGTAAGGGGTGTACCTGAGAGGGAGCAACGACTGCGTTGCAGAGTTCTCTATATGGAACATGTATCATGATTCTGTTTATTGTGACGTCGCCACCATTGATGTCTTTTATATCCTATTTTGATGATCATGACAGTTTGACAAACGAGTCACATATGTTGTGTAAGGAACTCTCATTCGTTCATTCACTATGAACACACGATTGTTCTTCTTCCCAAGAAGAATAATTTTGTTCCTAGGACTCCTGCGAGGACCTCACCATCACTTGCCTTGCCTCCTTTAAATTCCCTAACCCACTTTTATTCAGTGCTACGCTTCTTTATGGACCCCCGCTCTAGGAAGAGACACTTGGCTCTGATGAATCATTATGTTCTGTAAGCACCACCTTATGTTGATTTTTTATTTGGCGACCATAACTTTAGTTCGCCTCACTATCCTATGATTGTCGGCGAGCACGTTGAGCCTCTTCATCTGATTTCCGAACTTTTTATGCTTAGTCGTATGGGAGAATTGAGACGGCCCCTAGGATTTTTATTCCTAATAAGGACATACGATTTAAGAGATTTCTCTAGTTGATTTTAAATGGGAGATTTGTGATTGGTTTTAAAATTTGTAGTGGTAGTTAGATTCTCGTTTTGGTCGATGAGACACACGAGGGTGTAAATGCAAAACTTGAATCTTGGTGAGACACTTTAGACAAAAAGGGTTTTAGGTTGAGCAGAGCTAAGATAGAGTATATAGAGCTTAAATTTGGCAATGCAAGCGGGACAAATGGCTTCGTTATTAAGTTGGGTGATCAAGATATTTCCCGCATTATGTGTTTTAAATATCTTGGATCGATAATTCAAAGGGCGGATGTTTTGTTAAAGATGTTACACATAGAATCGAAGCGGGTTGGTTGAAGTGGAGAGGCGCGTCAGGGATCTTATGTGATTGTAAAGTACCATTAAAACTTAAGGGCAAGTTTTACTGTACTGCAATTAGACCAGCGATGCTCTATGGTTCTGATTGTTGGGCAGTGAACTGTGTACATGAGCAAAAAATGAAAGTTGCAGAGATGAGAATGCTTAGGTGGATGTGTGTACACACAAGATTGAATAAAATTTGGAATGAATGTATCAGGTATAAGACATGACTAGCACCGATTGCAGAGAAGATGCGAGAAGCTCGACTAAGATGACTTGAACACGTACAAAGTAGACCGTTAGAGGCACCTGTTAGGCGTTGTGAGAGTCTAGTCACTAGGCATCTTAAACGAGGGAGGGGTAGACCAATATAGACTTGGAATGAAACTATGAGGACAGACATGATGTACTTATGCATTAGTGAGATTATGACAAGATAGAGCACAATGAAGATAAAGGATCCATATAGCCAACCTCACTATAGTGGGATAAATGCTTGAGTGTTGTTGTTGTAGTCAGATTATCGCGGGTGATATCATTGAGATGATTGGTCTTCATTTAGTAAACATTTGTAGGTGTCTAGTAGGAGTGCACATGACCTCCTTGCATTCGACTCCATCACTATAACCCCTCCATGCTTTCCTGGACTCCACTATCGTCTCCTCAGGTGAACCTAGGCGTTGACGACATTGTTTCCTCCGCTTGACTATAGAGCTGGTTGTTTCAATGCCCGCGGTCTCCCTCCAAGTGGTCGTTTCTCCTCACGCCTGCTTCCACGCCAAAGTCCAGACTACCTCCCCATCTGATCGGCCCCAAGTCAACTTTCTCGTCCATATCCGACTTCTCCTTTATCATTTCATGGTTATTGCCGACCTTTGGCATGAAATTTCAACTTGGGTTTGGGCGACTATCTTGACCCACCTCTGAGGATAATCCAGGGACCAACTTAAAGCCCCTTCGACCGGGTTTGGATGTCATTTCACATGCTCCCTTGGTGTGACCCTCACCACATCTCATGTCTCCATAATTGTTAGTATTATTTTATTCTTATTTTTTGTGATTTTAAATTTCAGAGTTTGCATGCCTAAGCTAACAATATTCTAGTTTGGTGTTTGTTCCTCTTAGTTTGTTGTTCCTTTCATTGAAACGCCTGTGGGAAAATTTGAATGCGAACGAACATTAGATTTATGCGTGCTTGCGAACGCTTGGTCGGATCTCTATTGAAACTGCTCGGGAAAGTTATTGATAGCGCTGCTTAATTTAATTTGATCACAAATCTGATTTTTAGAATTAAATTCGGGCTTTAATATACATCACGAGTACTGTATGATGCGACTACCAAGGCAAGGAGAAAATGGTGTCACGTCCGACGAGACCAGATTTCGCACAACGCAAACTTTAACTGTGTGATACTATTAATTGGTTTAAACGGGTTACAACCGTGTTACATATACATAAATGATACTCCACTAAGGTACTCACAAGTTGTGTTCTTGGGCGTGTGAGTACTGGGGGGAGGTTTTGGCTTGTTTTACGATGCCTTTAAAACTACTATTCATGGCCTATTCATAGGCTTGGGGGGCTCTGCCCGCAGGTAGCCTCCAAAAATAAGGGCTGGACGCTTACAACGTGCGGCAAAACATGCTAAGTACAAAATGCGGAGGGGTCCGCGAGTCCTCCAGAATGGTCGGCGAGTACTCCGTGTGGTTGGAGTGTACTCCGAGATGGTCGAAGAGTACTCCTCTGGAGGTATGTGAGTACACCATAGCTGAGATGACTGGTCGGCGAGATCGTCGACTTTGTATGGGAAGCAAGTTGTATCATCTTGGTTGTCGACAGTAAGTATGGAGGAATTAGAGCAGACAGGATTGAAAACAATACTACTATGATAAATGAAGTTATACTACTATCAATTTATATGACTTAACTGAAATGACATATTTCTGTGTGCTGAAAATGATTATTCTCCACCTTTTATCTTTAAATTCTGAATATCAGCCCTTCTTTTCATTCCAATTCTTGGAAATGAAATTGATGATGTGTGGCATAGACTGACATTTGAATAACAGTTTTAGCACTTATATCAATCAATTTTACATGTGGCAAGACTGAAGTTAGTTTGAAATTCCGGGAACAAAATAAAATTCACTTTTGGCCCCTACATATTATTGTGATTTCAGTGAGGGAAAGTGTTGAAAATAGACAGTAGCATTTTTTAATTATGCATTATTTATTCATCATGTTGTTCACGGCCAATTTATAGGCTTGGTTGCAACCTCCAAAAATACGGGTTGTCCACTTATTAAGTGCGGTAAAACATGCTAAGTACAAAAAATGAAGTGGTCCGTGAGACCCCTGGAACAGTCGGTTAGTGCTCCGAGATGATCAGAGAGTACTCCTCTGGAGGTTTGCGAGTACCCTATAGCTGAGATCGGCGAGATTGTCGACTTTGTTTGTGAAGCAAGTTTTTATCATCCTGGTTGTCAATAGCGAGAATGTCGGAATTTGGGCAGACTAGATCCCCGCCTTTTCAAATATCGGCTAGGAGTTTTCAAAAAAATAGTTCATGCAAGACCTATTCCTCCATAAATGCTCCCCTCACCTATACATAAAAGCAGATTTTTGGATAGAATTATCATTAACGTCGACCCGATTTTCTCCCTCTGCACTGCAAGTGCACAAAGCATCTTTCTTGGCTCAGCTTTATGCACGCCATCTGGCAAAAAAGGGGAAGCAACTTGACTCCCCGATGGTTAGAGAATCATGGAGAGCGAGTACTCCTAAGCTCGTGGCTGCGACTTCTCCGCTGTTTGACATCACCGGACTTGCTGCCTCTGGGTGAGAACCTGTTTGTTTGTGAGATCGCGACAAAGTCTGCGACATCTTCTAGCATTTTAACTAGTACATTCATTAATCTTTTATTGACATTAATCCTCCGTTGGGATACTTCTCCAACCTCTTTAGTGACAAGAGTGGAGAGGCGGTAGGGATTCCTGGGACAGAAGCAGCACTGAAGCTGGAAGGGTTTGAGGAAGAGCTCAAAAGAACACTCTCGATGGGTGACCTAGTCAGGATGGAACAAGTCAACCAGCGCGAGAGCTCGAGGAGAAAGAAATCCCATGGCTCTAAGTCGCATGTTACGTGCCTAACTTAGTGGTGGCCGGAGGTGCATATGACGATGGCGGAGATACCGTGGAGCCGGAACCGCGGCTGCGTAGGCGAGGTTGCTCGTTGGAGGAGAGAGGCACCAATATCTCACAACAAGGGATAAGGAAACTAGAACTTCATTTCATACCCCAACATACAATACTCATGCCTTTATATAGCCTACAACATATAAGAAAACTGTTAAAATAGCCCATGTAAATGGCCCATTATTGGGCTCATTTATTGTTTTATCTTCTCTCCTCCTTTAGTCCCACATCTTGTATAGGATTTTCTTCTCTCTTATTCCTATATATTTGTATTCTCTCCTTGTATTTAGATACACAAGCAATACATACAAGTTTTTAAGCTTTCTCAACATGGTATCAGAGCCAGGTTACGTCAACTGCGGTTTCCCCTTTTTCTAACCGCCCAGCCCGCCCGGTTTCCCTTTTTTCTCCTACAAGGCCTTGTCTCCTGCGACCTTGTAGCCTATCCGCTTCGGTCTCCTGTCCGCCCCTGGCTCTGCGGTTTGCAACTCTGCATCCGCTTCTCCTCTCACTCTCCATGGTTCCACCCTCTTCAGGCTTCTTATAGACACCCTCTCTCTGCTTCGTGGGGCCCACACCTCTTCTGACCGCTGCGGGCTCTCCTCTTCTGTCCGCTGCCAGCTCCTCCGCTGCGGCTTCGCCTTCTGTCCGTTGCGGCTTCGCCTTCTGTCCGCTGCAGCTTAGCCTCCTGTCCGCTGCAAGGCAGCAGTCTCCCCTATCCGCTCGAGTTCCTACTCGCGGCCTCTCTTCTCTAGCCGCTCGAGTTCCTCCTCGCGGCCTCTCTCCCTTAGCCGCTCGAGTTCCAACTTGCGGCCTCTCTCCCTACCCGCTCGAGTTCCTACTCGTGGCCTCTCTCCTCTCTTACCGCGATCTCTGTCAACCCGCTGCGGGTTCTCTCCTGCGGGCTGCTCTCTGACCGCTGTTGGCTTCACCTAGACCGGGGCGGTCTCTCTTTTGTTTCTGCCCATTGGTTGCGAACTGACTACTCGCTGGTGTCCGGCTTGACCGTGCGGACTGCTTCCTATCCGCATTCTGGTCGTGTTCTTCCTTAGTCATTCTTACCGGCGGTTTATACTCTACTCGCCGCGGTCTTGCTCTCTTCTTGCAGCGGCCTCCTGCCCTTCTCGCAGCGTCCTCAGCTGTCGGCCTCTGCGGTCTGCCCTTATGGGCTCTTCCGGTAACTCCTCTGGCTCGACGACCAGCCCGCCTGCTGACTGCCCGGCTTGTCCGACTGACCGCCCGGCTTACCCTACAGAAATCCGTGACGAGCTGTGCATCACTACCATCTCTCTTTCTGGAAAGAAGAACTTCGTTCCTTGGGTACATTCAGTTAGACGAGTTCTTCAGGCCAAGGGCCTTCTCCCTCACCTTACTCAGGCTCCTCCCACCTCTCCTACTAATGACTGGCTCCGCAATGATGGTCGAGTTCAGACCTGGATCTTGAATTCTTTAGATGGTGAACCATAACAAATGGCTATGTATCATGAGACTGCCAAAGATATGTGGACTGAGCGACACTCCTTATATTCTGGACGGGACAGCCTCCAGCATCTCTATGACATCCTCACTGACCTCTTTGCTCTTGACGCTGGAGGGGCTTCAGATATGACCTCCTTTGTTGCTCGTGCGAAAACTATTGCTGAAGCATGGATCCAGCATCAGCCGTTTACCAATGATGCTTTTGTTCAGCGCGCTCAGAAGGAAGCCGTCTGTACTGCAATCATTATGGCCCGTCTTCCCCCTCACCTTCAGAGCATTCGTGCTCAGGTCCTGGCTTCCTCTACCACACCATCTTTTTTGATGTGTGCTCTATGATTCTCCGAGTATCACCTCCTCCAGATACTACGGCTCCTCCGACCCTTCTTCAGCAGGCACCTCCGCTTTTACCATTCCCTCCTCCTCCTTCTACTCGGGGGGGGGGGGGGGGGGGGGGGGGGGGGGGGGGGGGGGGTCGTTCGGGATCTCGCGGCCGTGGCCGGGGTCGGTCGAAGTGTTCCTTCTGCGGGAAAGATGGTCATCTCGAGGCAACCTGTTACAAGAAAGTTGGCTATCCTCCTCGCCCGACGGCTTCTGTTGCTACCAATGCTGGTCCTCCTCATCTTGAAAGTGTCCGTCTTCAGCTCCAGCATCTTCAGGGATTGCTCCACCCACCATTTGCATCCATTGCCTCCGTCTCTAACATAGGTACCGCTTGTCTCTCCACCGGCTTGGGCTGGATTGTGGACTCTGGCGCTACTCATCACATTACTCCACATCAACCTGCCCAGTACCTGAATTCCCCTTATCCACAGTCTATTACTGTGCCCAATGGAGCCACTGTTCCCGTCTCCGGCTCGGCAGATCTTCCTCTCACCTCCTCCATCTCCCTTCGCTCGGCTCTTCACGTCCCGAGTTCCCCGTTCAATTTACGTTTTGTTGGACGGCTTACTACTGATCTGGATTGTTCTGTTATATTCACTTCCTCTTCTTTTGTTATACAGGATCGGCGGACGCAGACTACCATTGGTAAAGGCCGGCTGGGGAATGGGCTCTACCTTCTCGACGACTCTCCCACCATCCTCTCATCCATTTCTTCCACTGCTTGGCATTGTCGACTTGGGCATGCTCCTCTACTGGTCCTCCAGCGGGCTCTCCCGGATGTTTCTTTTACCCCCTTTCAGTGTGACTCATGCATCCTCGGCAAGCAGACTCGTTCATCTTTTTCTTCACATTGTACTCGGAGCGCGGCTCCTTTTGATTTAGTCCATTCGGATATTTGGGGACCATTTAAAATTCCTAGTATTTCCGGTTTCCGGTATTTTATCACTTTTATTGATGATCACTCTCGCACTACCTGGCTATACTTACTTCGTGATCGCTCTGAGCTTCCTCGTGTCTTTCGGGCATTTGTCCTCGAAACCCGTACGCAATTCCACAAGACCATCAAAGTACTACGAACTGACAATGTTCGTGAGTACACTAGTCACGAATTTACTGTTTTATGTTCAGAGTTCGGGATTCTACATCAAACTTCCTGCGCTTACACGCCGCAACAAAACGGTGTTGTCGAACGCAAGAATCGCCACTTACTCGATGTTGCATGTTCCCTCTGTTGGGTTTCTCTATGAGGATGGCACAACGCTTGTGCACGCAGCGGAAAAATAAACATCAAGAAAAACCCAAAGAGATGTGGATCGGGCTATGAACGTTGAATCAAGAAGTTAGCAAAACTAGGCAAAAATTACCTCGGTGGCGTTGAGTCACGACTCAACGGAGATGCTCCAAATTTCTTCTTCCTGCTAGCGGCGAGTTCTACGTGGAAATAATGTCCATGTTTCTGCAGAAGTCCACACGAGCGGGAGAACGCCGATCTATCCGTCGCACGGATTATCGGGAAGGAGAAGACCGCACCTCTGCTAATCCACGGACTGCTAGGTCCGCGCCAGGAAGAGCAGCACCAGCGACAGTCGCCGGAGAAGAGGAGGTCGACGGAGCGAACACGGCGGCGGAACTCTTCCGGCGTCGGGAATCGGGATCGGCGGAGCGAACGAGCGGAACTCTTCCGTCGGGTTCGATTCGCTACAGGAGAAAATCCAGCCAGTACCCGAAAACCCTAAGTGTTGTATTTATACCAAAGATATAAATAAACCTAGGCTTATCGCTATCCGCAGACCACCCAAGAATAAGGTTCAGAATCGGCGAGTATCAATCGGCGAGAGTCGGCGAGAATCGACGAGAATCGATCGGCGAGCATCATCATGGATCGGCGAGAATCAGAGTACAATACTCGACGATTCTCGCCGATCGTCGAGCTTCACTTGACGATACACGTCGAATCTTGTCGACCGTCGAGCCGCGGTCGACGATACATGTCGAAGTCGTCGATCGTCGAGAATCAACATATTGATTCTCGACGATTCTCGTCGATCGGCGAGAATCAAGGAGATGATTCTCGTCGATCGGCGGGAATCAGAAAGACGATTCGCGACGAATGCTATCGACCCTCGGACGACAATCTTACCAGCCCTCCAAGGCAACATTTGCCCAACCCGACGATCCTCCAAGGCAACACTTTGCCCACAACCCCATTCAGGTCGGTGATTGGCAAGCTTTACCAACACAGTCAATTATCCAACTTCTCCACATCTCTTATGTGCGACCCTGCAGACTCATATCGCGTTGGCAGTGAGATTACATGTTTGATCACTTCCAGATCATCATGGTAACTCCAACAGACTCCCACTTGATCTTGAAAGTATCAAAGCAAAAACCTCACAAACAATGAGCGGCATCTAGCAATGCATCATTGCTCCCCAAGCAATAAGAGTTTATAACTCATAAGCCTTTATGACCAATGTATCAGCGTTGTCTTTGTCCCTTTATCCCTTACATCCGGAAAGAACTAGAGGCATGGACCGTGTCACCCTCGTAATAGCTCAATCCAAGTTTCTTGATCCAGGACGGAATTCCAGAGAATGGTGAGTCCAATATCACATATTGACTCAACCAAGCATGACCATGCATTTCTCAGTCCAGTTCCATCAAGGGGCCCATGGATGCAACTCCTGTCATACAGGAGGACAAATCTCATATCTGCTCACACACAAACACCCAAATGATTCGTAACATGCCCAACAACCACCTTTATCATCAACCTTTCTCAAGGAAGACTTTAGATGGCATCAAAGCACGCTCTTCCTCACTTGATGAATGCTGTGACTTCAGGTCAAAGGATCACAACAGCATTGTCAATTGAGACCTACTCGTGACACGATTGGATGACAATCCACAGAGTAGTCTCAGGTTGGGTCTGTCCAGTACAACTTGTTCACTAACAAGTACCCACGTGATGACTTGATATCACAATATCATGACCTGTGAGAACCGGTCATCAGTCAACACACGTGCTAGTCTCCATGTACCATCATCACCCTTAGCTTCTATGATGATACTCGACCAGGGACCTTTAAGAATGAAGCTTCAAATAAATCATGGGCTCTCACATTCAAGTCACGTACTTGATGTCCCATGGAAGCGAACATTCTAAGGGTATCTATTATGTTAACATTTAACTATCATATAGAAAAAGACATAATAAAAGAACTTGTCATTAATTATAAGAGAAAAATTAGGTACACAGTTCATCATATGAACAAACAGCCAACAAAATATAAGATTACATGCAACCCACAAGATTCTCGCTACAGTTGATCATTTAGGTATCGTATACCCATCGATCTAGTATGACCATCATGCTTTCTCTGCGCGAGAGGCTTTGTCAGTGGATCCGCAATATTCTCCTCAGTCGGCACTCTGCAAATGTTTACATCTCCTCGTTCGACAATCTCACGAATAAGATGAAACCGCCGAAGTATGTGCTTGGAGCGCTGATGAGATCTAGGTTCCTTAGATTGTACAATTGCACCATTGTTATCACAGTAGAGAACTACGGGACCAACAATGTTAGGAACTACATCAAGCTCGCCGATGAATTTCCTAATCCATACAGCCTCCTTCGCCGCATTAGCTGCTGCGATATACTCGGCTTCTGTTGTAGAATCAGCAACTGTCTCTTGCTTGGAACTCTTCCAGCTCACAGCTCCTCCATTCAGGCAAAACACAAAACCTGACTGAGACTTGCAGTCGTCTCGATCAGTTTGGAAGCTAGCATCCGTGTAACCACTTACAACGAGCTCTTCCTCTCCACCATACACCAAGAACACATCCTTAGTCCTTCTCAAGTACTTCAGGATATTCTTGACTGCAATCCAGTGACACTCACCGGGGTCTGACTGATACCTGCTAGTCATGCTCAAAGCAAAGGAGACATCGGGTCGAGTACATAACATCGCGTACATGATTGATCCAATTGCCGAAGCATATGGAATCAACTTCATGCGGTCCTTATCTTCACAAGACTTTGGACACTGGTCCTTAGAGAGATTCACACCATGAGACATGGGCAAAAATCCTTTCTTGGACTCAAGCATGTTGAACCGCTTCAACACCTTTTCGATGTACGTACTCTGGGTCAAACCCAGCAACTTCTTCGATCTATCTCTATAGATCTTAATACCGAGTATATAAGTCGCTTCACCCAAATCCTTCATTGAAAAGCAGTTCCCTAGGTTGTTCTTAACAACTTTCAGGGTAGGAATGTCATTCCCAATCAACAGTATGTCATCTACATACAATATCAGGAAGACAACAATGCTCCCACTGATTCGCTTGTAAACACAGGGCTCATCTTCATTCTTGATGAAAACAAACTCTTTGATTTTCTCATCAAAACGAAGATTCCAACTTCGAGAGGCCTGTTTCAGTCCATAAATGGACTTATTCAGCTTGCATATTTTAGTGGCTTCATCTGGGGATACAAAACCCTCGGGTTGTGTCATATACACTTCCTCAAGGAGGTTTTCATTAAGGAAAGCCGTTTTGACATCCATCTGCCAGATCTCGTAGTCATAATACGCAGCAATAGCAAGCAATATCCTAATGGACTTTACCATGGCAACAGGGGAAAAGGTCTCATCATAGTCAATACCATGAATTTGCTTGAAACCCTTAGCCACCAGTCGCCCTTTGAATGTCTGTACATTCACATCCATGTCGGTCTTCTTCTTGAAGACCCACTTGCACCCTATGGGTCGTACCCCTTCAGGTGGTTCCACCAAGTTCCAAACTTGGTTTGCATACATGGAGTCCATTTCGGATTTCATAGCCTCAAGCCATTTGTCGGAGTCCGGTCCATTCATAGCCTCTTGGTAGGTTGCTGGTTCATCATCATGATCCATAAGCAACACATTACCTATTTGAGACACGAGAAATCCATATCTCTCAGGCTCAAACCTCGGTCTACCAGATCTACGTAGTACTTGTGTTCCCTGAGCAGCTTCTCTAGCTACAACATCTTGTAGTCCTGGCTCAGAATCCAATTCTGGTTCATTCATTACATGTGGTTCTTGAACTTCTTCAAGCTCTACCTTTTCAGTCTTTCTTGATAAGAACTCTTTCTCCAAGAAGACACCAGTCCTTGCGACAAACACTTTGCCCTCAGACGGTAGGTAAAAGTAATACCCTTTCGTTTCCTTAGGATATCCCACCAGATAACATTTATCCGATTTGGGTTCCAGCTTATCAGGCATTTGACGTCTCACGTATGCCTCACAGCCCCAAATTTTAATGAACGACATACTAGGACGCTTCCCAGTCCATATCTCATATGGTGTCTTCAGAACCGTTTTAGTTGGAGCGCGATTCAATGTCATTGCAGCAGTCTCTAAAGCAAAACCCCAAAAGGAAACAGGCAAGTCTGCATGACTCATCATCGAACGTAGCATGTCTAACAGAGTACGATTTCTCCTCTCAGACACACTATTATGTTGTGGTGTTCTAGGTGGAGTGAGCTGTGATACAATACCACACTCTTTCAGATGATCACGGAACTCATGACTCAGGTATTCGCCACCTCGATCAGATCGGAGTGTTTTAACCCTTTTACCCAGCTGGTTTTCTACTTCATTCTTGAACTCTTTGAACTTTTCAAATGTCTCGGATTTGCACTTCATAAGATACATATATCCGTATCTACTGAAATCATCAGTAAATGTAACAAAGTAGAAATACCCACCTCTAGCCATGGAACTCATGGGTCCGCATACATCACTATGTACAACACCCAAGAGATCCTCAGCCCTCTCAGTATAACCAGTGAAAGAAGCTTTAGTCATCTTGCCTAACAAACAAGACTCGCATCGCTCAAATGATTCATAATCAAATGAGTCCAAAAGTCCATCTCTATGGAGCTTGGATATGCGCTTCTCGTTGATATGGCCCAAACGACAATGCCAGAGATACGTAGGGTTTGAGTCATTTGTTCTTAGTCTTTTATTGTTTTCTACATTACAGATCAGATGTTCCAAGTTCAAAACATAAAGACCATTAAACAATTGGGCTACAGCATAACAAACATCATTCTTAAATATAGAACAACAGTTGTTCTTAATTATAAAAAAAAATCCAATCATGTCCAAACATGAAATAGATATAATGTTTCTAGTTATGGCCGGAACGAAATAACAATTATCAAGTTCTATTACAAGCCCACTGAGCAAAGAAAGACGATAAACCCCTACGGCTACAGCAGCAACTCTTGCTCCATTGCCGACGCGGAGGTCCACCTCCCCTTTACTCAGCAATCTTCTCCTTCCCAGTTCCTGCACATTTGTACAAATGTGAGAACCACATCCGGTATCCAATACCCAAGATGAAGGAGCAGAAAGGTTTATCTCTATAACGTAAACATTTGAAGCGGAAGTCATACCTCCCCTCAATTTCTGCAGACCCTCAATGTACGAAGGACAGTTCCTCCTCCAATGACCAGCCTTGCCACAGTGGTGGCATTTCCCTTTCTTCACCGTGCTTTTCCTTTTCATCAGTGCTGAAGACTTGGGCTCAAGAAATGACTTAGGTCCTACCTTCGTCTTCTTAGAACCCTTGGCCTTCCCCTTGCCCTTATGCACCATCAGTATGGGGCTGGCAGGCTTGGCCTTCTTCATGTTGATCTCGGCAGTTCTCAACATGCCTAGGAGTTCGGGCAGTGTATTGTCTATCTCATTCATGTTATAGTTCAAGAAAAACTGCCCATAACTGTCCGGCAACGATTGCAGGATCAGATCCGTGGCCAACTCTTGACCAAGAGGAAAACCCAGCCTTTCAAGGTTCTCTATATACCCAATCATCTTGAGTACGTGAGTCCCTACTGAGTCTCGAACTCCCATCTTGCACTGAAACAACGCTTTTGTTATGTCGAACCTCTCTTGACGAGCCTGCCCTTGAAACATTTTCTTGAGATGCTCGTCAATCTCCTTGCACCCCATTTTCTCATGTTGCTTCTGAAGCTCAGAGTTCATAGTGGCAAGCATAAGGCATTCGACATCTAAAGCATCGTCAGTATACTTCTTATAAGTATCTTTCTCAGCACGGGAAGAGTTCCCGGTCGGCACCTCGGGAGCTTCTTCTTCCAAGACATAGAGCTTTCGCTCTTGCCTGAGAACAATTCTCAGGTTCATGTACCAGTCCATGTAATTAGTCTCACTGAGCTTATCCTTCTCAAGGATGGCTCTCAGAGACAACGTGGAGTGTGACACACTTGCCATGGAATTCTACAAGAATTTATGCAGAATAAAATCAGTACCAAAATTTCAAATACAATTTATTTTAATTTGGACTTCAATTAAAATACTCTCACTATTTTATTCGAAATGATAGCCTTCACTAACAATTCGGAGAGTTCATGCGAGCTACTCTCTTAGTGGACAAGATCCGTATTTCACCAACACTATGAGTCCGCTTTGGCGTTCCTCTCACGATGCGGTTATTTAGGTAGGCAACGCTTGCCAATTGCATCCTCATGCAATTCTTGTATGGTTGGTGAATAACTCCTTATTCGCATCCATCATATGGTGCATGCCAACCCTATGCCTCTAGGCACTCAACCTTTGAGGTCACCTAGTTAAGTATGACCCGATGTCGACAGTGGGATATCACAATTATCCGCTCGCACCCTTACCAAGATAGATTAATGCACCTTGCTTTGGCAAGCCCACACTTCATCGATCGAGGCAGGAAGAGTGTCATCCATCGGAAGGCATCCGAACACTTAATATTAGATGAAGGGATTTTTCAATTATAGGTTAACAATTAACCATGATCAACATTTGATCAATGTGCACATCCAAAGAAAAACAATTCTACTAAAACCACATGCATCCCTTATGTGCACATCCTAACACCATCAACATTTGACAGAAGGAAGGGCTAAATATGAACATCCGGAAATTTCCAAATCCTCAGATTTACATGCATTGGACAAAGGCGAAGACAACTCAACTTAAAGCAGTAGACAAGCTCATCTCTCTTTGTTGGATTCAAAATCCAAAGCAAAATCGAGGGATGGTTACTGCTAAGGAGACAACAATTTCTAACACTTAGAAATTCCCACGAAATTTCAGACGTTCTTGGAGGGAACCAAGACTAAATCTAGACATTTAGAACACTTCTAAATCCCTAGGTTTACACGCACTGGAATAACAAACTTCCAAAACAACGATCATGGCTGAAACCTCCCTCTGATACCACTGTTGGGTTTCTCTATGAGGATGGCACAACGCTTGTGCACGCAGAGGAAAATAAACATCAAGAAAAACCCAAAGAGATGTGGATCGGGCTATGAACGTTGAATCAAGAAGTTAGCAAAACTAGGCAAAAATTACCTCGGTGGCATTGAGTCACGACTCAACGGAGATGCTCCAAATTTCTTCTTCCTGCTAGCGGCGAGTTCTACGTGGAATAATGTCCACGTTTCTGCAGAAGTCCACACGAGCGGGAGAACGCCGATCTATCCGTCGCACGGATTATCGGGAAGGAGAAGACCGCACCTCTGCTAATCCACGGACTGCTAGGTCCGCGCCAGGAAGAGCAGCACCAGCGACAGTCGGCGGAGAAGAGGAGGTCGACGGAGCGAACACGGCGGCGGAACTCTTCCGACGTCGGGAATCGGGATCGGCGGAGCGAACGAGCGGAACTCTTCCGTCGGGTTCGATTCGCTACAGGAGAAAATCCAGCCAGTACCCGAAAACCCTAAGTGTTATATTTATACCAAAGATATAAATAAACCTAGGCTTATCGCTATCCGCAGACCACCCAAGAATAAGGTTCAGAATCGGCGAGTATCAATCGGCGAGAGTCGGCGAGAATCGACGAGAATCGATCGGCGAGCATCATCATGGATCGGCGAGAATCAGAGTACAATACTCGACGATTCTCGCCGATCGTCGAGCTTCACTTGACGATACACGTCGAATCTTATCGACCGTCGAGCCGCGGTCGACGATACATGTCGAAGTCGTCGATCGTCGAGAATCAACATATTGATTCTCGACGATTCTCGTCGATCGGCGAGAATCAAGGAGATGATTCTCGTCGATCGGCGGGAATCAGAAAGACGATTCGCGACGAATGCTATCGACCCTCGGACGACAATCTTACCAGCCCTCCAAGGCAACATTTGCCCAACCCGACGATCCTCCAAGGCAACACTTTGCCCACAACCCCATTCAGGTCGGTGATTGGCAACCTTTACCAACACAGTCAATTATCCAACTTCTCCACATCTCTTATGTGCGACCCTGCAGGCTCATATCGCGTTGGCAGTGAGATTACATGTTTGATCACTTCCAGATCATCATGGTAACTCCAACACCCTCATGCTTCAAATGCATGTCCCTAAACCATATTGGAACTTTGCGGTCTCGACCGCCTGTTTTCTCATTAACTGTCTCCCTTCCTCTATTATTAACTATGTTACTCCGTTCAGCATACTCTTTCCCTCCTCTACGGCCTTTCCTCTCCCACCTCGTGTATTTGGTAGCCTCTGCTATGTCCACCGTTTGGGGCCTTCCTCGGATAAGTTGGATCCCCGAGCGGCCAAGCATATCTTTGTTGGTTATTCTCGCACCCAAAAGGGGTATGTCTGTTATTCTCCTGCTACACGCAAGATCTCCGTTTCTGCTGATGTCACTTTCTGTGAAGATCAACCATTCTTTTCTGCTCCCTTACCTGACCATCTCCCACCCACACCTCCTCCTCCATCCATCCCACGCCCGGTCATTCCCGCAACTACTCCTCCGACTGTCATTCCCTCTACACCGCTTGTCGTTCCCTCCAAACCACCAGTTATTCGTGTCTACACTCGTCGCTCTACCACTTCCGTTGCCCCTCTGCCGTCAGTCTCTACCATGGATACTCCGCGTCCGAATGATCAGGTATCGCCTTCCACTGCTCATCCGCTGGCAAACTACATCTCTCTTCATCGCCTCTCTCCCCATTTACACACGTTGGCTACTTCTCTCTCTTCGGTTGTTATTCCTAATTCTGTGCAGGAGACGCTTCAACATCCAGGATGGCGAGCAGCCATGGAGGAAGAAATGTCTGCTCTCTGGTCTAACCAGACATGGTCTGTTGTTCCCCTTCCACCAGGCCAGAAACCAGTTGGGTGCAAGTTGGTCTTTGTCATCAAACATGCTGTCGATAGGACAATTGACCGTCTAAAGGCCCGTCTTGTGGCTAGAGGGTTCACTCAACAGGAGGGACTAGATTATGAGGAAACGTTCTCTCCGGTAGCGAAGCTTAATAGTGTTCGTGTCCTCATCTCTGTTGTTGTCCATCGTCGGTGGCCTCTCTTTCAGCTGGATATCAAGAATGCTTTCTTGAATGGGGATCTCCAGGAAACTGTCTACATGCAGCAACCACCCGGGTTTGAGACCACGGGGGAGTCTCAGGTCTGCAATCTTAAAAAGCTCTATATGGTCTCAAACAATCTCCACGGGCATGGTTTGAAAAATTCAGCAAGGTCCTCCGTGAGATTGGCTTCACTCGGAGCTCGGCCGACTTCTCGCTTTTTACTCGTCACCAACCAACAGGAACGGTTATTCTGTTAGTATACGTCGACGATATTATCATTACTGGAGATGACTCTCAAGGGATACAGGCAGTCAAAGTCCATCTAAACTCAGTCTTCCAGACAAAGGATTTAGGACCCCTTCGCTATTTTTTGGGCCTTGAGATTGCCAGAAGGCCGGATGGGCTCACTCTCTCTCAACGGAAATATTGTCTTGACCTTCTTCATGATGCGGGTCAGTCCGGCTGCAAGCCAAGTGATACTCCTATGGATGTGAACCACAAACTGTGTACCCAGGCATCTGACTCCGATCTCCTTCTCCAGAATCTTGAATATTATCGACGTCTTGTTGGAAAACTGATATATCTCACGGTTACCAGACCGGATATTTCCTTTGTTGTTGGTCTTGTCAGCAGATACATGCACTCTCCTCGAAAATCTCATCTTCAAGCAGTGGAACGAATTCTCAGGTATCTGAAAACCTCTCCTGGTCAGGGACTTGTCTACAGGACCTCCTCTTCTGCTCCAACATTGGTGGCATATTCAGATGCTGATTACGCTGGCTCTCTCGATGATCGGCGATCTACGAGTGTTTTTGTGCTTACCTTGGAGGACATCTTTTACTTGGCGAAGTAAGAAACAAGCGGTCGTTGCTCGATCTTCAGCCGAGGCAGAGTACCAGGCAATGGCATCTGTTGTATCAGAATTGACATGTCTTGAGGGTCTCCTTACTGATCTGGGTGTAAAATTACTATCACCGGCTCTTCTCCTCTGTGACAGTCAAACCGCCATACACATCGCAAAAACCCGGTCTTTCACAAAAGAACGAAGCATATTGAGGTCGATTGTCACTTCATCCGGGAAAAGGTTCAAATGAAGAAGCTTGACCTAAAGCATGTCCCAGGATCGGAACAAGTTGCGGATGTCTTCACGAAGGCTCTTTCCAAGACACTCTTCTATCAATGCTTGTACAAGCTTGGCGCATACAATTTGTACGCTCCAACTTGCGGGGGAGTGTTAAAATAGCCCATGTAAAGGGCCCATTATTGGGCTCATTTATTGTTTTATCTTCTCTCCTCCTTTAGTCTCACATCTTGTATAGGATTTTCTTCTCTCTTCTTCTTCCTATATATTTGTATTCTCTCCTTGTATTTAGACACACAAGCAATACATACAAGCTTTTGAGTTCTTTCAACAATAAGTAAACAAGGAGGGTATGGCTTTTGGTGTGAAATTTTCAGTGGGTGGTTATGGCGCGAGATTCCTAAGAGGGGATTCTGAACCTCATTGAGGGTTAGGAAAGGGAAAGCTACAGATTTTGGGAGTGGGGTAAAAAGGTTATAAGACAATACCAGGGATTTGTCACCTATGACCTCATGGAATCTTCAACGTGAGAGTATCGCCAGATTCCAGGAATTTTTCTCCAAATTCTGCAATGCTTGACGGTTGCCCCCATTTTTCTTATTTATAACAAATTAACATTAGGTCACCTTGACATCAACGGTTATGATTAGTCGTGACTGTCAAATATCCAATCTCACTAAATAATGACTGACAATGATAAAATAATATATGAAAAATATGCAAACAAATATCTGGACGCATTCGTTGAGTCTGATCATCGATCTGGTCAAGTCCTTCTGCACAAATGCATGAATGTGGGCCCCTCCTTGCGACGAGCAACATCTGGTAGGTGGTCCCTATGAGATAGGGCATCACTTAGAACTGCCAGAAGAACGGTATAGTACTAGTATGGTTTATAATCCTCGCATTCTATTTTTGAACAATCAAGCGGTAATCAACATCATGATAATGCTCAGGCTGTACAAAAATGGAGGTGGATTGAAGTACTAATGAAAAAAGGGACAATCATATTACTTTGAGATGAAATATAAACTAAGAATGCTAAAATAAACTAACCAAATCAAAATGGGAGCTGCAAGCTGGTGATCGCAAGACACCATCATGATATCTCTTTACTTTTTGGGTCGTCTGAGCTGTGTACAAAACATTCCATTCTACAAATAACTAAATAAAAAGAATGGTTAAAATGGTGACATATATATGAAATAGACTTTCATCTTTTACAGTATCTACTAAACACAATGCAGTGATGCACATATATAATATAAAAGACAGGATTCAAAACAGACCAGTATGACTAAATTAAAGAGATTCAAATCAGCTATAGAGGAAATCCAGTTGGTAATTTGAAATTATATTATTTCCAATCTTAAGGAATAAATTACACATCTTCACTTTATATACACAGAGAAGAGATACCAAAACACCACTAAATGTGTGGGACTGAAGAAAGGGAATGAGAAAAGATAAAAACTGCAATAGATCTTCTTATGTACCATTACAACGGATTATATTATATACGGTTCAACTCTCTCCCTCAAGATGGAGTAGATATCGAACATTTCAAGTTTGGAAATATTATCAATAAAGGTGTCACAGTTCAGACTCTTAGTAAAGATATTTGTCAACTGATCTTGAAATTGAATGAGCGTAGTGAGATGTTGCATTACTCCAAATGGTTTCGAGAAAGTGTTTGACAATTTCAACATTTTTTGTTCTATTATATTGAGCAGGATTATGTGCAATGTTGATAGTCGTTTCATTGTCACAATAGAGATGTGTGGGTTTTCCTTCTTGTAACACGGATCTTGCATTAGAAACTGAAAAGTCATAGTCCCTCGCATATCCTTTGTGACATTGTTATGTACTATGTTTTAGTACTTGATTATGTTACCAGTCTACCACATTTTGTTTCTTACTTCATCGGTTTACAATATTTCCCCTAACAAAGTAACAACATCTAGTAGTGAATGTCTTATCATCCTGGCTTTCAACCCAATTGGCATTTGTGTATACTTAACCATTCACATGTTTGTTCTAGGATAATGGAATTTTCCATCCAAGAGACTTCTTTAGATAACTTAGTAGCCGCATTTTGGCTTTATGATGTCTCAATTTAGGAGAGTGCATGTACCCAGGGCTACTATTGAGTCGAGTTCAAGCGATTTTGGCTCGCTCGAAATCGAAATTTTCGACTCGAAATCGAATCGAGCCGGCTCGAAATTGAGCAATTTATCGCTTTATCCCTAATTGACTCAATTAAATTGGACAACCTATAAATTTAGCAAATGAAGCACTTAAAGCATTCATTTTTTTTATTTGGCTTTAAATATTATTATTTTTAGCTTTAAAATAAGAATATATTAATAAATACATGATATTTTTAATTAATTTGAACTGATTCGAATCATATTTTGAGCGATTTAGGACTTGCTCGAAATCGACTTGAAATCATATTCGAGTCAAATCGAATCGACTCAAATTGAGTAGAATCAATTTTATCTAATTCTGATTCGGCTCAATATTCGAGCGAATTTCGAGTTTCGAATATTATGTTCGCCCTACAGGTACCTGCTTAATATTCAAATAGCATATAAGATAACTGGACAAGTGTGTGTGAGATAGAAAAGTCTTAGCACTAATCCCATGTAGCTTGAGGATCTCGCTTTATAGTCATCCATTTTACGTCAATTATACAATTTGCTTATATGGGAGTATCTGATGGTGCACAATCATGCATCTCGGTTCCTTCCAAAAGATCTAGAACATATTTTTTTTCTGAGGGATGAATATTTCATGATCAGACATAACAACTTGAATTCCTAAGAAATATTTCAACTTCCCTGTAATTCTTGACACGGTCCAGCTTTAAGCCACTTGATGTTTTTTAAATCATTTCTTGTGATAATTCTATTCTCCACAGACAATAAGGGCAGACACTGTCTTCTTTTTGTTAAATAAAGAGGGTGTGATCATAGTGACAATGTTTGTATCCCAATCAAATCATGACTCTATAAAATCTTCCAAACCAAGCTATGGGAATTGTTTCAGGCCGTAGAGATATTTTTTGAGAAGGAAAGCATTCCCTTCAAATCCCGTCTTTGGAAATCCTAGTGGAACTAAATGTTTACCTCTTCTTCAAAATTGTCAAGTTAGAAGACAATTTTAATATCTAATTGCTGCAATTCTCATCTCTAACATGCAACGAAAGATAAGACAATTCTAATGGAATCTATCTTTCCCACAAATGCAAACGATTCATTATAGTCAACTTTACAAGTTTGAGTGCACCCTTGGGAGTCTTTTTGTGTATCTCTTTGCAATGTCCTCTTGATTTAGCTTAACTGAGAAGACCCACTTTGACCAAATCATTTTCTTCCCAAATGAAAGAAGAGATAGTTAATGCCTTATTTATAGGGAACAAAGGAACGAGAAACACTAGTCGCTTTCTTGGATTTCCATGGAATAAGTGAAGAACCCAAGAACAGACAGAACCCAGTGACAGAACGACGGTCAACAGGATCACAAGCCCAGGTAGCATCCAAGTAAGCACGGAACTGTAGAGAACTACTGATGGAGAAGAACAGACCACGAGAAGTCGTCACCTGGAGATAACGCATGAGTCGCAGCAGATGACCATAATGTACAGAGGTGGGTGCACTGACAAACTGACTCAACACATGAATAACATGGGAAATGTCGGGACAAGTAATGATAAGATAGACGGGACTCCCCACGAGGTGACAGTAGCGAGGAGGATCAGAGAGTGGAACTCCATCATCCGGACGCAGCTGAAGGTGGAGCTCCATAGGGGTGTCCACTGTGCGAGAGTCAGAGAGAGCAATCCGAGCTAGGAGATCTGATGTGTAACGTTGCTGAGAGAGGTGAAACCCGCAGTCTGTAGAGCTGATCTCAAGACCCAAGAAGTAGCTCAGTTGTCCAAGGTAAGTCAACTGAAACTGTTGAATGTGATGCTTAACGAAGGCCACATTAGAAGTATCATCACAAGTAATAATCATATCATCCACGTAAAGTAACAAAGGGTTCGACCACGAGACAAGTGCATGAACAGGGCTGGATCATGTGGGCATGGCTGGAAACCGGCGGCTGTAATGGGTGAGCTAAACAGTGCAAACCACGCATGGGGCACCTGCTTGAGCTCATAAGAGCTCGCCTCAAGCGGCAGACAGGTCCTGGAGGAGAGGATAGACCAGGAGGGGGAAGCATGTATACCTCCTGCTGAAGATCACCGTAAAGAAAGACATTCTTCACGTCGAGCTATGGCAGGGATCAGTGGCAACAGTTGCAACTGCAATAAAAGTTTGAACCGTAGTCATGTGAGCGACTGGAGCAAAGGACTTGTCATAGTCTCTCCCCATCTCCTGCTGAAAACTACGAGAAAGTAGTTAAGCTTTGTCCCTCTCCACAGAACCATCGGAGCGAGACTTGACCATGAAGCCCACTTGCAAGTAATAGGAACAGCACCAGGTGGAAGAGGAACAAGATCTAATGTACGAGTGTGCTCAAGCGCCTCCAACTCAGCAGACATAGCAACTTGCCACTCAAGTATTTGGGTAGCCTCACGATATGAAGTCGGCTTTGGAGCACTACAGACGATAATAGGAAGGGAAGGCAGATCCAGAGGTAGGGTAGCAAGGCGAAAGTGGTCGGGAAGACGCCTATCACGAGGTGGGTTGCGGCCCACAGGAGCATCATCCACAGAATACTCGTTGGAGGAGGCAGAAATTGAGTCTATGGGCACTGGAAGCGAGGAGACAGGATGAGGACGACGAGTATAGTGATAGAGAAAAGGAAAGACACGGTCCCAAGTGGACAGCTCATCAGAGGGAGAAGTGTGTGACAAAGGAAAGAAGTGAGGAGGTGATGGAGTAGACTGCAGCAAAGGAAATGGAGGTGACGGAGTAGACTGCGGTAAGGGAAGAGGGGGTGACGGAGTAGACTGCGACAAGGGAAGAGGAGGTGGACATACCGGAGCAGAGAATACATGTGGCGGGAAGATGGGAAGAGTGAGAAATTGCACATCAGAGGGAGTAACAGATGAGCGTAAGGTCAAGGGAACAGAGGACACGAAGAAAGGGTGAGACTCGTCAAACATAACATCACGTGAGATGTGAAGTCGCTGTGCAACAGGGTCATAACATCGATAGCCCTTGTAATCGGTACTGTACCCAAGAAAGGCATAAGGAACAGACTGAGTAGAGAGATTGGTATGATCACGTGGAGGGAGAAAACATAACATCGGCAGCCAAAAACACGAAGATGAGTGTAACGTGGAGGTCGAGAGTACAGACACACCGGGACTCTGGCCCTGAAGGAAAGTAGAAGGTTGTAGGTTAATAAGATAGACAGAGGTGGAAACAGCCTCAGCCCAAAAATGAGGGGGAACGTGAGAGGAGATAAGAAAGGTGTGGGTTGTCACAATAATGTAATGATGCTTCCTTTCAGCGGTGTCATTCTAAGTGTGAGCACCAGGACAGACAAGATGAGAAAGAGTGTTGGGGGTAGCTAAGAGATCTCGAAAAGCATGAGATAGGTACTCCCTCCCTGAGTTAGAATGAAAAAGACGTATAAAAGCAGAGAACTGTGTGCTCACCATAGCAGAGAAAGTAACATAAGTCTGAAAAAACTCAGAGCGAGATTGCATAAAGTACACTCAACAGTAACGAGAATAAACATCAACAAAAATAACATAATACCGGTGTCCGCCCTTGGATACAAAAGGTGCAGGACCCCATACATTAGAATGAACTAGGTTAAAGGGACGCTGGGACCGAGACTCACTAGAATGATATAGGAGATGTAGTTGTTTACCAAGCTTACAACCCATACAAGAGTGGTATTGATCAACTGGAACACAACCAAGGAAGTCATGACTGATGAGAGTCACAAGACGCGAACCACTAGGATGACCAAGACGATGATGTGACTGAGAGAAACACACCAAAGGTAGACAGAGCAGAAGCTGTCAGTGACGAGTAAGTGGATGGAAGATAGAGAC
Source organism: Platanthera guangdongensis (assembly GCA_039583875.1). Classification (NCBI taxonomy): domain Eukaryota; kingdom Viridiplantae; phylum Streptophyta; class Magnoliopsida; order Asparagales; family Orchidaceae; genus Platanthera; species Platanthera guangdongensis. Next base: position 132,060,499 of record CM077164.1, read on the forward strand.
GATCATGTACGTACACCACACTACGACGACGACCAGCTCCAAAGACTGCCCCAGTCAGACGATCATACACACGGTATGTAAACTCATCAAATGTAACAAGAAAACCGTGGGATGTGAGCTGGCTGACAGAAATAAGGTTCATGGATAACTTGGGTATGTAAACAACATCGAGAACAAGGAAATGACTAGTATGAAGGAGGTCACGACTGGTGATGGGGTGAATGGTATCATCTACTACCATGATACTAATGACAGGGGAGACGGGCTGACATGACAAGAGGTGGGTGGCATCATATGTCATGTTAAAGGAGACTCCAGAGTTATGCAACCAGTTGGAGGGGGAGATACCTGCATGGGCGAAGGCAGTCGGCTGAGAGACAGGTGCCAGAAGTATCCAGTCGAAGTATGGAGGCAAAGGAGCGAGACTGAGAAAAAAGCTGGGAGAACTGCTAGGTCGGTGAAAATTGTTAGGAGAACTAGTTGGCAATCAGTTGAGCAAGCTCAGATACAGGGAGAGTCTGCGCCAAAGCCGAAAAATTAGAAAAAGGTGCACCAAGAGCACGTTGATGATCAGATTGGTGTACCCTCTGAAGCTTACAACGCTCAAATATAATATGACCATTACACTAACAGCAGTGGCAGCGGACAGATGGGCAACGAGAAGCACCGGACCGAGCTTCAGAATGTGTTGGAGGAGGATGAGCACCAGATTCCATCGAGATGATCAACCGAGAAAGGCCGAGTTTGCGGGATCAGCCGGAGAAGAATATCGGGGTTGCCGAATCAGCCAGAGAAAAAGGTCGTGGAGTGGCGAAGTCGCGGATCGGCAGAATCGGATATGAGTAGCAGCAGCAAGAAACACCCGCTAGCAAGAAAATAGGAACGATGGGCAGCAGCAGCGACAACGACCCACGGGCAGCAACGGCATGAGAAAAATAGGGATCGGCGTGAAAAATAACTGGATCGGGAATCAGCGACAGGGATCCGGAATCAGCGACAGGGATCCGGAATCGGCGTGAAAAATAGGAACGACGTTGGATCGGGGCAAGCAAAGACGGGAGAAGCTCCAGGGATCGTGAATCAGCGACGGGGATCGGCGTGAATAACTGGAACGACGCCGGATCGGGGAAAACTGAGACAATAGAAAGATCCAGGGATCGGGATCAGCGACGGGAGAAGCGAACATCGAGGGATCGGCGACAGGAGCGAGCAGATCTAGGAGAGATTGAGCCGGATCTAGCGGTGTTGTCGTCGAATGTGGGAGTTGTGAGAGAGTAGGGAGGCAGGATTATCAGGCGGGAGATGGAGGAAGAGCAGCTAGTGTCAACCTAGCTCTGATACCATGATAGGAAGAATGATTTTTTGTGTATTCACTATGAACAGTAATAATATATACATGTACAATAGAGGGTGATCCTAACAGATACAACATGAGTTGCACCTATATCTTACTTTTTCAAACATCATTACATGTTATTTTGTCACGCACTTCTTCGCATGTACTTATTTTCTCTTATTTGTGTGCATGTTATTAGTACAAATATGTTTTGTTTCACGCTTGATATTGGTGTACGCTTGTTCGGCTTATTGGTATGACCAACTAATAAGACCATGAATATAAAAGGCCCGTTGAATTATGATTTGTGTTAAATTGGGCAAGCAAATGATTTAAAAATTAATGACTTGATATTATTTAAAAAAAAGATATTCTGAAATTAATTTTGCTTTATAAACTATTTTATTTCATAATTATTTAATGAGGCATACCTGGGATTCTCGATTTGGATAGCTTCAATCAATACCGCATGCATTGTTGGTATCATGATGTGTTGATTTTGTATAGGTGTCGTGAGATCATTATGAAAGGTATTCGCAAAACCACATATCTTCCCAAACATTTTCTCCTATCGATCGTTATTTGCTGGTATTTGTGGTTGCTCCCCAACAAGTATGAGAAGTTGGATATTCATGTGCATCCTAAGTTATCAAAGGCGCAAGGCGCACCGAGTCGCAAAGAGTCTCTGAAGCCTAGGCGCAGACGCGCGCCTGAGTCACGTGAGGCGCAAAAATGGGGGGAAAAAGAAATTGAGCGAATTAGGCGTTCAATTCGCTGAAATTGAGCGAATTCGCTCAATTTCAGCGAATTGGAATTCGCTCAATTTCAGCGAATTGGGCTCTCAATTCGCTCAATTTCAACGAACTGGGCGTCCAATTCGCTGAAATTGCCCCAAGTGCGCCTAGGGGTTCCACGGGTGCGTCTAAGATCACGTTTTTGCCTATCTCAAGGTGTTGTTTTAAAAAAACACCTTGAAAGGCTCAGGCGCGCCTCGGAGCCTGTACGGCGCGCGTCTGGGGCACATCGCCCGCCTCAGCCGTGCTGAGGCGCGGCGGGTTGCGCCCGGCGCCTCAGGCGCGCCTAGGCGCACACGTTGACAACTAAGTGTGCATCTATTGGTATTTGCCATATATCCACAATTTGGGCTTCATCATAAAAGGTATTCAAGACATTATATGTCATTGAGGAAAATTTTCTCCCATTGCATGATATTCTCTGGTATTTGCGATATTATGATCTTCAATAGTGTAAAGAAAGGTCGAAACCTTGTATATACTTCTTGAATCTCAAAGTACAAGTATGAATACAAATATATATGAGAGATAAGAGGAAGACTCAACTATACAAACAATGTGGGACTAAACACTAAATACTCCATGGGCATATTAATGGGTCAATACATCATTTTTCCTAGTATTCTCTAACACTCTCCCGCAAGCTGGAGCGTACAAGTCATAGGCATCAAGCTTGGATAAGAACTGATGGTACATTTGTCGTGGTAATGCCTTGGTGAGAATGTCAACAACTTGCCCTGACGCAGTAACAAGCTCCAACTCTAACTTCTTTAATTGAACATTTTCACGAACGAAATGACAGTCAACTTCAATGTGTTTGGTCTGATCATGAAACACAGGATTCTTCGCAATGTGTGGCAGCCTGACTATTGCAAAACAAGGTTGCTAGTGAGGATAAAGTGACCCCCAAATCATCAAGTAGACCCTCAAGCCAGGTGAGTTCAGATACAACAGTTGTCATTGCACAATACTCAGCTTCAGCAGACGAACGAGCAACCACAGACTGCTTCTTGCTACGTCAAGTGATAAGATTCCCCCAAAGTAAGTACAGAATCCTGTAGTGGAACACCAATCATCCAGGGAGCTCGCATAGTCCGCATCTGAGTGTACAACAAAAGATGGGGAGGAAGATGGCTTATATACCAATCCTTGTCCGGGAGCTGTCTTCAAATAACTGAGGATTCGTTCTACTGCCTGGAGATGAGAAGTCCGAGGAGCGTGCATAAATCGCCTGACTACTCCAAAAGCAAATGAAATATCAGGTCTTGTAACTGTTAGGTATATCAGTTTTCCCACAAGGCGCCGATAATACTCAGGGTTCGTAAGCAGAGAATCGGGATCAGACCAATGAGCACATAACTTGTGGTTGGCATCCATCGGAGTTTCCACAGGTTTACACCCAGAGTAGCCAGCATCATGAAGGAGATCAAGACAATACTTCCGTTGTGACGGAACAAGACCATCAGGTCGTCTCGCAACCTCAAGTCCAAGAAAGTACTTTAGAACCCCAGATCTTTTGTCTGAAAACGGAGTTTAAGTGTTGCTTGATTTTCCGTATCCCTGTGGTGTCATCACCAGTAATCAAGATATCATCCATATACACCAGGAGAATAACAGTCCCAGTTGATTGATGATGAGTGAAGAGAGAGAAGTCAGCCGAACTCCGCTTGAATCCAACATCGCGAACGTCCTTACTAAATTTTTCAAACCAATCCCTAAGAGACTGTTTGAGACCATAAATAGATTTCTGAAGATGACATACACGAGACTCCCGTGTGGTCTCAAACCCGGGAGGTTGATGCACGAAGACCGTTTTTGAAGATCGTCATTCAAAAAGGCATTTGTAATATCTAGCTGATGGATAGGCTAGTGACGATGCACAGCCAAGTAGATCAGTACCCAAACATAGTTCAACTTGGCAACGGGAGAGAAGCTTTCATCATAATCAAGTCCATGTTGTTAAGTAAATCCTCTCTCCACAAGTCGTGCCTTTAGCCGGTCAATTGTCTCATCTGGAGCATGTTTTATAGTAAATACCCACTTGTAACTGACACACGAATGTCCGGAAGGAGGAGGAACCAAATCCCAAGTCTGGTTAGACCAAAGTGCAGTCATTTTCTCGTCTATGGCCACGCGCCACCCTGGATGTTCAAGAGCCTCCTGCACTGAGTTAGGAATATAAATGGAAGAGAAGGCGAGAGCAAATTTGCGTAGAGGTGGAGCAAGGCGATGCACAGAGACATAATTAGCCATGGGGTGAGCGGTAGATACCGATGTTGGATCATCAGTCTGCGGGATAGCACTGGTGAAGGAAGGCTATTGTAGAGATCCAGAGACCGGTGTACGACGAGTGTAGACACGAGCAAGAGGTGGTTTGGGTGGTAGAGGTGGAGCAGGTGCCAGAGGGGGGGTTGGAAGGAGAGTGGTAGAGAAGACGTGACGGGAACAGACAGATGAGGAATGGAAGGGGAGAGAGGAGCGAAGGCAGATGATGAGTCGTAGAATGGTTGAGCCTCCTGAAAGGTGACATCGGCAGAGACAACGACTTTATCATTAGTCGGAGAATAACACACATAGCCTTTCTGGGTCCGAGAGTACCTGAGAAACATACACTTGCAGGCCCGATGAGCAAACTTATCCGTAATTGGACCAAGATTGTGAACATAGCATGTACAGCCAAACACATGAGCCGTGAGAGTAAACGGGGATTGGGACGGAAAGAGAAGACTAAACGGAGTGGCGTGGTCGAGCACAGAAGAGGGCATGTGATTGACGAGGTGACATGTCACAGAGACAGCAAAGTTTCAAAAACGAGTACGAACGTGCATTTGAAGCATGAGGGACCGAGTAACATCAAGAAGATGGCGACTCTTTCGCTTTATCACACCATTTTGCTGAGGCGTATATGCACATGAGGTTTGATGTATAATACCAAATTTGGTGCATAAGTTCGCAAATGTTCGGCTAGTGTATTCCCTGTCATTATCTGTGCGAATTACCTTTAGAGGAGAGGAGAATTGTGTACGTATTTCGCTAAGGCACGAAATGCGGTGGTTAGTTTAGCACGATCCCAAAGTAAGTATAACCAGTTTAAGCGTGAATAATCATCAATAAAAATGACAAAATGTCGATAGTCAAATATACTAGGGGTTTTATAAGGATCCCAAATATCGGAATGCACTAATGATAATGGAGTATCACTCCGAGTACAAGTAGGAGGAAAAGAAACACGATGTTGTTTGTCAAAGATACACGACTCACAAGAAAACTCATGCAAGGAGATATCCGGAAAAGCCTTCTTGAGAATCTGGAGGGGGCATGTCAAAGACGACAATGTCAATCGGTAGTAGAGACAACGGAGAGAGCAGGAGGGAAATCGAGAGGTAGAGCCCATTTGACAGTCATCTCTTACCAATGATATACTACGTTTTTCGATCCTGCACAACAAAGGTAGAAGGAGAGAAAGTAACACAACAATTGAGGTCTTGTGTGAGGCGGATAACGGAAAGTAAGTTAGATGGAGAATCGGGAACATGAAGAACGGAAGTCAGATATAGAGTGGGTGTGAGGGGTATATCACCAGCACTAGAAACGGGGGTGGTAGTACCATTCGCCATAGTGATGAAATTGGGGTGAGCAGTCACCGAATATTGCGGAGGACGTTGCGAAGTAATATGATGTGTGTCACCCGAATCCACAATCCAGTGAGAGCTCTGTGAGAGATAAGATATACATTCATTGAAAATAGATGTGACGGAGCCAGACGAGCGAGAGATCACTCCTTGTTGGTGTTGGAGCTGAGTGCGTAGAGCATCAATGTCTGCCCGAGCAGAGGCAGCACAGTCTGGGGCAGGAGCAGCAGGAGAATCAGCCATAGCAGGAGCAGCAAGATGTGGAGGCAGATCATGTTTGCGATAACAGATGGCTTCAACATGGCAATCCTGTCCGTAATAGGTGCACTTAAACTGAGATTTTCGAGACCGGTCACGTCCCCGAGAGGTGTTGCGTCCCCCACGGGCGGACGATCCCCGAGCAGGCGTAGCAGGTGTAAAGTGTTGTAGAAGAGCTGGGGAGAGAGTAACAGGAGCATCCGGGGGCGGTGTGACCTTCAAAAGCATAGATCACGCATCAAACAAGGAATGGGTGGCAGTAGATGAAAGAATCTGGGCCCGAACACGGTGCAGGTGTGAGGGAACCCAGGACATCATCACTGCAATCCCGACAACTTCTTTCTGGGCCCGTTGAGTGGTCAGATCTGTAGTGGGAGATCGATGCTGGATCCAGGCGTCGACCAGGGTCTTGTCTTTAGCAACAAAGGAGATCATATCACCAGGAGCCCCGGGATCAAGGTTCTGAAGATCCGAGGTAATGTCGAACAGGTGTTGCAAACTATTCTGCCCCGAGTAAAAGGAATGGAGCTCCTCCCACATGGCCTTTGTCGTGTCATGATACATATTCATTCGATAGGTCTCGGTGTCTATGGAGTTGAGTGGTCAAGATTGAACCCAGCCATCATCTCGAAGCGCCACTCATCGGTGGGAGCGGTCGGAGTGACCTGAGTCAGGTGATGAAGAAGGCCTTTCGTTTGCAGGATACGACGAACCGAGTGTACCCATTCCACAAAAATGTGCTTCCTACTGAGAGATGGTAGTAATTCGGAGTTCATCGCCAAGATCGGGGACTGGAGCCGCAACACGATCGGGGAGAACATAGGAGGCATTAGAATTTTTGGACGTCATGAAGCCGCATAGGGTAGAAGAAGGCCGCATCGGTTAGAAGATGACGGCAAGAATAATGGGAGGGCAGCGACCAGAAGAAACAGAGGCTGGTGAGCAGGCACTCGACCGCGTGGTTAGAGGCAGACCGCAACAACAGCAAAAGTTGGCGAACATATACTAGACCGAGCGGTTAGAGGCAAACCACACTAAGATCAAAAACGGCGAACAGGCACCAGACCGTGCGGTTAGAAGCAAACCCCAACAAGATCGGTAGAAACAGTCCGCACGAACAGCCAAGTCGAGCTGAGAACCGCAAAGCGACAAGGCAGACGGCGAGAGAAGAGCGGCAAGGCAAGAAAGAACTCCTTGCGACAAGAAGCGATAAGATTTCGTACAACAAGAAGACCGCGCGGCAAGGAAAGAGGCTGCAGCGATAAGAAAGGTGGTCACAGCGGGCGGAGACAGGTCGCAGAGGGTAGAACTTGAGGCCAGATGGTTAGTTCTAATCGCGGGAAGAGGGGAAGCCGCAGCGGGTAGAAAGCAGCCCGTGGCGGTTAAGAAAATCTAACCGCACGGGAGTGGGGTCCACGTGCCAGAGAGATGAAGGCTATAAAAAAGCGTAGAAGAGAAATAGGAGGTGGATCCACGGGAGAGAATAAGGAGGTTGTTAGAAAAGAAGGAAGCCGCAAAACAGTGCAGTTAAGCAGGAAAACAAGCCGTCCGGTTAGCAGGAGGACTGGGCGGTTAGAGAAAAAACAGGTCTGACCGTTTGGCTTTGATACCATGTAGAGAAAGGTCCAAACTTTGTATATACTTCTTAAATCTCAAAGTACAAGTATGAATACAAATATATAGGAGAGAGAAGAGGAAGACTCAACTATACAAACAATGTGAGACTAAACACTAAATACTACATGTGTCATATTAATGGGCCAATACATCATTTTTCTTATTATTCTCTAACAAATAGGTATATTTTCATATAATATCATTCAACGAGTATTCCCATCATTATTTTTGGCATTCACGATACAATGATCTTCAGCAGGGATATTTTCATATAATATCATTCTAGGAGTATTTTCATAATTACATCTAGTATTCACAATACCATGACTTCAACGGGGATTTCATATGATACTATTCGAGGAGTATTCGCTTTAATCATTCCACAAATAGAGTTAATTCTAACTAGGAGAGTTGACTGAGATCTCTCGGAACGTATATGATTGTCACGACATACTTGTTATCATCAATCTTTTACCATACCACCTATCAACAAAATGTTACTCTTAGTTCCCGTTCGTTTGGGTGGAATTGGAGAAAGGTACTGGAATTGACAATTCCAATTTTATTGATCGACATCAAATATTTTTGTTGGGAATTGGAATTAAATCCAATTCCGTAGGAATTCTATTTAGCCTAAATCTTTCCTCCCCCGAGTCCGACCTCAGGAGGTCGGACATCGCGATTCTCACTCTTGTCGTTCTCGTGAGCGAAGATTCTGTCGCCTGTCATTTTTCAATACACTCTAAGCCTGCATTAAGATGGGAAGGCTTGAACTAGCCCGAAAAGTCGTCGCAATCATCAAGAAGAGACTCTCGAAGGACAAATGGTTGGAGTACTACGACATGAGAACTAGACGGTTTATCGAAAAGCAGTCCACGCTATTCCAAACATGGACGATAGCCCCCATTCTAGCCCCCATTCTCACTTGTGAAGAAGACTTCGAACTTCTCGAGGGTTGCTCTTGTAGCCTGAAGAAGAGCGCGAGAACCAAGTGCTCCCACCCCGCTGCAAAATCTCAAGTCCTCATCAAACTCCAGTCAAGAATTTTTACTGTCCATATACTTGTATAGTAGAAAGAATAATTTGAACAGATCAATCGACATTCATCCAAATTATCCGAGAGTCATGCTCATTATTTTATCAAGAATTATGTCAAATTCTTGCATCTATTCTCTGTTGCTGAGTGTGGAACTTCTTTTGTGTATAATGATTTTATCAGTTCTTTGAGGGTGAAAACGGAAACTTTTGACTGGTCTTAATATGGAAAATGTTAGAGTAAAGAAAATCTTAGTTCCAAATATTTGGACAAAAAGGAACCAAATGCTACTTGTCTAGCGGTCGATCCTTGCGAACTTCTACCAGAAGAAGGTGAAGAGCGGGTGCTTTTCCTGGATTAACCTCGTGAGCTGCAGTGAGAAGATCCCACCACGTACCTAGAATTATATAGGAACTTTCCCTTCTAAACTAGTGTTGAGCTCGACACAAAAGAGGCACAGATTTTGTATTGGGGAAACCTTTGGGACGGTGGGGTCCACGTGCTTCTAACTTGTGCGCTGGAGGTCTGATTTATAGACAATCTGAGAGCACCACGTACCTAGAATTATATAGGTACTTTCCCATCTAAACTAGTGTTGAGCTCGACACAAAAGAGGCACGGATTTTGTATTGGGGAAACCTTTGGGCGGTGGGGTCCATGTGCTTCTAACTTGTGCTCTGGGGTACCTAGTCTGCGAATAGTTTCCACCGCATTTCTGAGATACTGGGTATCTGGCAACTTGGGGAGTAGTTTTCTGGAGGCCTCTACAGGAAGCGAGCTGAGCTGGGTTGTCTTAAGCGACCTCGACTGAGCCGGGTTCCTTCTCGGCGAACTTAAAGGTGAGCCGAGCTCCAGTATAGCGGGTTCGGGGCGAATATAGCACATAAGCAAGTTGGGCTCTAGCCAGACAAGCAAGGTTCCAACTAGGTGAGCTCGTACCAGAGCTGATTACCTCTAGGAGTGAGTTATGGAGAAGCTCTGGTTGTCCTTGGGGCTTTTCATCCCTGGGGTTGGGTTCCATCTTCTAAGGTTCTAGGACCCACCTCATCGGATATGAGTTGTACACAATCCCCGCACTTTGTGAGCTAATTTGGAGCTCGAAAAGAATCATCCAACTCCTATTCGGTGACTATGATTCGACCAAACTAAAGGGCGCCAAACCCTCCCCACCTATAAATAGGGTCTGGAACTTCTAAAGCCTCACCTTGTAAATCATGGCTGTCAAGAAAGAATCTACCTCGTTTATCAAGTCGGCGAATACTTTGACTGCTGATATGGCATCCACCTTGCATGCTGAGGTGAAGGCAGTACCTTCTGGCGGTCATCGTTTGATTCTAGCAGTCGAGGGCCTGGCGGCGAAAATCTTCTGGGAGTTGTTCACCAAACTCCCCTCTCACGACTTTCTCATGCGGGAGATAATTGAAAGACACGGGAAGAGGAAGCGGGCCGAAGCCGCAGCTTTCGAGAAACCAGGCCTGAGCGAGGTTGAGCACCTTAGGGGGAAGGTGAGCCTCCTGCGAAGAAGACCACTTCTTCGGCCACTCAGGACACGCTCCCACAGCCACGTCTAGAGTGAGTTAACGGGGTAATCAGTAAGTTCGCGCCTATGCTGCCAAGATCTTGTTTAGCTTTTGGCCTTACTCGTCATTGTTTTGGCTTGCAACTCGCCTCGAACTCCTTCGGGCCCTTCACGGACCTGACCCTGGGGGACTATGACATCGTTACTCCCCCACGAGGAGGCGTGGCGAGACGCCTACGGGCGAGGCAAGACCTGACCCCTCCACCTCTCCTTGGTAGTTTAGCTATCCACATTTCGAAGAGCTTTTTGGACATTTGCTAACTTGGACATGTCCAGTGCGCATCTCCGATGAGGGCCGCCAGACCTCGCCCTTGCACGAGGGGATTACTCTGACACCTCCGCAGGACGTAAGGTCGCCAGCACCTCCGGTTGTCAAGATGTCCGAGGAGAAGAAACTGAACTCGAGTATGCTCGCTTCCTAAATAATCTCGAGCACACAATGACTCCACAAGTGACGAGTGGGCATCAGTCCCAAGGGGCATTGGGGCTCGTCATGCTCGCGACAAGTGTCATCGTTACGACTTCGGTCTCGGGCTGATATCGAGTCGAGTTCGAGCGATTTTGGCTCGGCTCGAAATCGAATTTTTTGACTCGAACTCGGCTCGAAATCGACTCGAAATCGAAATTGATTTCGAGTCGAGACGGCTCGACTCGAAATGACTCGATTCCAAGTCGGCTCGAAATCGAATCGGGTTGGCTCGAAATCGAATCGGGTCGGCTCGAAATTGAGCAATTTTTCGTAACTTGTCTGGTAGTAGGTTGCTACGTGCAAAACTAGTTCACTGAGCTCTTGTTTCCTTTGTTTACTTTCTGTGCAAGCTATTAACTTGAATCTTTATGTATTTTTTTTCATATTCTGAGACATTTTCCTTCTGTTTGGATTTGTCTTATGGTTCGTGACTGCGTCGTCCGGTCCCGGAGTATTCTTCATCCAACTTCAACTTTGCTTGGAGGTTTCAATTTGGTTTGATGTATCAGCAGGTTTTATGTATTTTGTTACAGTTACCGTTGGATTTTACTATTCATGTATTAGTTATCGTCAGACATTTTCTCTTGTATCGTGGACAACTTTTTAGGGTGAAGCATTATAATAGTTCATTTCACTTATGATATTTCTACCTTTATGGCTAGTTGCATTCATTTAGTTTCAGTATTGTTTGTGCCTTCATTTTTATAAAAGGTAAGCATGCACAAGTTCTTATTTATTTATTTGCGATTTCCGCAGCACTTTAAAATCAACTAAATCTCTTTCAAAAATAACAATTTAAAACTAGTTGTAGGATCTCTATTCCCGCCTTAACAGACATGGCTCCTCTCTGCATGCTTGTGGCACCACGACCCGCCCAAAGCGCACTCTGATCTTGTTAAGACGGGTCGTGACAGTTGATATCAGAGCCAGGTTAGCTCCTAAAAATGAAGTATTTTGAAAGTATTAAATATTTTGGAACTTTATTATGTAAATAAATATATACATGCATCATTGCTTCACTCACTTTATCGTTGTCTGTTGTTCAAGACTGAAACATGCACACACTCACTCATAAGCATGAGTAGTATGCGTGCAAATGTTAAGGGAGTATGGGCCAACTTAACATTTATATGCATATGAATTTCCACTAGGATATACACCGCTTGCAAATATTAAATTGTATGGGCGGTTTAATATTTTCAAGTGTGTGGCATTAGAACCATAATGGGCATGACATGTTAAGTGATATGGGCACTTAACATGGCATGTGTATCCATTCGTGAGAATTTTTTTAGGAATGCATTGTAGGCATAATTACATTGCATGCATATCATAACTCATTTCACAAGTGTTAAGCTAAGAGCAACAGATGACGATTGAACACACATGGATTTTGCAATCATAGTTCTATCGCAGGCGAATCTATCGTCGCATTTGCATTTACATGGCTTTCACCTGGAGTTGTCCACTGAAAATGTTGTAACTATTACATGATTTACGTATCCAATAGTGTTAGAATGCTAGAACTTGTAGTCTCGATCTGTTATGCTTAGCCTGACTGTTTCTCTTACTCAATTCTTTTTTGTTTCTTTTAGATGGCTCCTAAGCGATCACAGCGAAAGAAAGCTACCCCTTCTGCGAGGGAGGCCCTTAGATATGAAACTACCCAGCTTTTGAGACAGCTTCTAGAGTGTGTCACCCGTCTGGAGGGGGAACGCTAAACACCTGATCCAGCCTCTGGTTCCGGCAGCGTAGGGACGACTGGAGTAGGAGTTACCACCACCCCTCCTGCACCTGGATTTGGAACCGGCTTGCCTGATGGAACCATGGAGATCTCGCTCGTGCCAAGTCAGACTGCTCCCCCTGTAGAGATGGCAAACACTCTGGCTTTCAAGAGACTAAATTCGTCTACCTACAACGGCGACTGTGATTACTTCGTGATCACTGAATGGATCTCCCAGATGGAGAAACACTTTGAGTATGTTGCAGTTCCCGAGGCCCAAAAGGTTCTTCTTGCAGCCTATCAGTTGACTGAGGATGCTTACACTTGGTGGCTTCAGCGTCGCAGCCTCTCTGATTCTACCACCTTGACTTGGGTACAGTTCACGGATGCTCTTATGAAGAACTTTCTCTCTTCTGTGGAGCGGGACAACTTAGCTGAGAAGTTCATGCCCCTTCAACAGTTTGGCAGGACAGTGACCGAGTATGCCAGAAAGTTCTCCCGCTTATCCCTCCTGGCTGCGGAGTTCGTGTCGGATGAAGCCAAAAAGATCAGGCGTTTCGTGAAGGGGCTCCGTCATGACTTCCAGCAGCATATGGTAGCCCATGGCGCCACCACCTATGCGGAGACCGTGGGAGCCGCCTTGAAGGTGGAAGCAATTGAGCTGGATCATTCTGCCAAGAAAGTCCATCATGGCACCAGCAATGTCGCAGCATCCGACCTCAAGCGCAAGAGTGCTCCATCTCAGGAGCAAGATCCCGGGTCCAAGGAGGTGTGTGCCTTCTGTCGCAAGGTGGGTCATGTTGCCCAAGTTTGTCGTTCTCTCCTGAAGAAGCAAAAGAAGAATATTCATGCTCCGCCGCCTCAGATGATGCTTGTCTCTAGCTCCATCCTTTGTGCGTACTGCAAGAAGCCACGCCACCAGCTGAAGGACTACCGTCGTAGACAGAAGGCATGTTTCAAGTGTGGGCATGTTGGACACCTCAAGCTAGACTGCCCTATGAAGGAAAGTCTGGTTCCCGCTCAGCCACTGCAGGTTGTCCCCGGAGCTCAGGATAGGGGAAAGGCCGTGCTGAACGTCACCACTCAGGGCGAGGCGGTCGCATCTACCTCTGTCATCTCTAGTATGTTTAAGTAAAGTTTTAAATTTCCTGCATCTTTTAATTACTTGCCTTTAGTATTGATAATCTTGAAATGTGTTTATGATGTTTAATTCTAGGGAGTTTTAGGGTCAAGAATAAGTGGATGCAAATCCTTTTCGATTTCGGGGCATCTCACTCTTTTATAGCAAGTCATATCGTGAATCTCCATAGTTGGCCTACTTCGCCACTTGAAGTCTTTTTCGAGATCTCTGTGTCCGGTCATGTGTACCTTTCTAACAGGGGTATTCGCAATTGTCTGATCCTGCTTGGCGAATTGCAAGTCTTCGTCGACCTCATAGTCCTGGATATGACAGAATTCGACGTAATCTTGGGTATGAACTGGCTGGTCGTGTATTGAGCAAAGCTGGACTGTGTGGCAAAGAGGGTCAATCTCAGTATCGATGGGAAGGACTTCAGCGTGCATGTTCAGACCACCCGCAGCCACCTGAAGGTAATTTCTGCTGTGCGCGCCACTCGGCTTCTTAGCCAGGGATGTTTTGTTTGCTTTGTTTATGCTTCACACTCGGATGTTGTCACACCTCAACTTGAGTCTATCCCGATTGCTTCTGAGTTCCCTGACGTGTTCCCCGTCGAGTTGCCTGGAATGTCTCCCGATCGTGATGTAGAGTTCTCTATTGATGTAGAGTCTGAAACGCGCCCCATATCTAAAGCTTCATACCGCATGGCACCTCGAAGACTGGAGGAGCTTAGATCGCAATTGGATGAATTGCTTGAGCGTGGGTACATTCATCCCAGCTCTTCTCCTTGTGGAGCTCATGTTCTTTTCGTTAAAAAGAAAGACGGATCCATGAGATTGTGCATCGACTTTGGGGATCTGAACAAGGTAACCATCAAGAATAAGTATCTCCTCTCGCGCGTGGATGACCTATTTGATCAGCTCAAGTGTAGGACCGTATTCTCCAAGATCGATGTCAGGTCAGGCTACCATCAGTTGAAGATCAAGGAATCCGACATCCCCCGGGACAGCCTTCCGGACTCGGTATGGACACTTTGAATTCTTGGTGATATCTTTTGGGTTGACTAATGCCCCTTATGCATTTATGAATATGATGAACTGTGTCTTCTGCGAGTACCTGAATAAGATCATCATCGTCTTCATTGATGATATCTTAGTCTACTCCAAGACTCATGAGGAGCATGCAACCTACCTTAGACTCACTCTCTCCACGATTCGTCAGCACCAACTCTATGTCAAATTGGTGAAATGTGAGTTATGGCTAGATCGTGTTGCCTTTCTGGGGCATGTTATTTCGGGTGATGGACTTTTCGTTGACCCTGCCAAGATCTCCGCAGTTATGGACTGGAAGCAGCCTTCTACCCCTACTGAAATCCGCAGTTTTCTTAGTCTGGCTGGCTATTACTGGCGTTTCGTTAAGGATTTCTCCTCTCTTGCTGCTCCTCTAACTAAGCTAACTCAAAAGCATGTCAGGTTTGAGTGGTCAGATCAGTGTGAGCAGGCTTTTTTTGAATTGAAGCAGCGTTTATGTTCAGCGCCAGTTTTAGCTCTTTCGTCAGAGCGGTTAGACTTCTCAGTTTATACTGATGCTTTCGGAGTTGGGTTGGGTTGTGTCCTGATGCAACAAGATCATGTTATCGCTTATGGGTCGAGGCAGTTGAAGATTCATGAACGCAACTACCTCACTCATGATCTGGAGTTCGCTGCAGTAGTGTTTGCTTTGAAGTTTTGACGTCATTATCTCTATGGCGTGAAATGTCACTTCTTCACTGACCATCAGAGTTTGAAGTATATTTTTGTCCAGAAGGATCTCAATCTTCGTCAGAGGCGTTGGCTTGAATTCATAGCAGATTATGACTTACAGCTCACGTATGTGCCCGGTAAAGCCAATTCAGTGGCGGATGCTTTGAGTCGTCAGACTTCTGTTGTCTCCTGTGTACCAATGTCAGCTTCTCTCGCGGCCCTGGTTGATGACCTCGAGCGGATGGACATATCCTTCTCACCCGGAGGTCAAGGGGAAGTCTCTGGTCCGTTATGGGTAGAACAGGTAAAGGACCTGCAGCCATCTGATCCCGCACTCTTGCGCATTCGCCGACCGGTTGAACTTGGAACTCTCCCATATTTCTCCATCTCTGATGATGTTCTGCGTTTCCGAGGTCGACTCTGCATTCTTAATGTTCCTGAGTTACTTGATAGTATCTACAGAGAAGCCCATAAGTCCCGCTCATCTGGACATTCAGGCAACAACAAGATGTATCATGACATGAAGCAGATCATTTGATGGCCTGGTATGAAGAATTACATCGCTCGTTTCATCTCTCGATTCCTTACGTGCCAGAAGGTGAAGGCTCAGCGTCAACAACCTGGTGATCTTTTGCATTCTTTGTCTATCCCTGAACGGAAGTGGGAAGATGTTTCTATGAAATTCATCACTGGATTGCCTCGCACTCCGAGAGGGCATGATGCGTTTGGGTTATTGTGCACCGCTTAACTAAAGTAGCTCATTTTATTCCGTATAAGGAGGGTCATTCCACCGAGAAGATGGTCAGGATTTATGTTTCAGAGATAGTTAGACTCCATGGGATTCCTCTGCGAATCGTTTTTGACCGTGACTCAAGATTTGTATCACACTTCTGGAAGGGATTTCAGCAGGCTTTGGACACTGATCTCAACCTAAACACTGCTTACCACCCTATGACTGATGTCCAGACCGAGAGATTTAATCAGATTCTTGAAGATATGCTACGTTGTTATATTTTGGACTACAAGGGAGCTTGGGATGAACATCTACCCTTGGTTAAATTCGCCTACAACAACAACTATCAAGAGAGCCTCAAGATGGCCCCCTTCGAAGCATTGTACGAGCGTCGTTGTAGGATCCCACTCTACTGGTCAGAGGTTGGTTAGAAGGTGGTGTTGGGCCCGGAGTTACTTCAGGAAATGGAAGAAGCCACAAAAAAGACTTGTCTTCAGCTCAGTCGTGTCATCGAGAGTGTGCGAACAGAAAAGAGCAGACCGAAATTTTTGGAGTAATGTAAACTTTATTATCCAAAAAAAGGTATCAATTACAATGGTATATCCTCCCTTTTATAAAATAGAGGAGATGAGAGAGAATACAATTAAGCAATGTGGGACTAAAAATTTACAAGTATATGCAGCTTTACAAAAGGCAAACCGGACAGGCCGGGCGGTTAGACAAGCCGGCTAACCGCCCGTCAACTAACAAGAGGAGATAACAGGTGCCACAAAGATCAAGCCGCCGCAGGAGACCGCTAGACCGCCCGGTCTCCAAGTCGTCTGAGACAAACCGCCAGACCGCTGGGATACCAAACAGCACCAGCCTGGCAGACAGACCGGCCAGAATAAACCGACAGACCGCCCGGTCTCCGAACAGTAACAGACCGCCCGACCTCCATATTGCAACACTCCCCTCAAGCTGGAGCATAGATATCAATCATGCACAGCTTGTCGCAAATGTGGAAAAAGGAAGCAGACATCGGCTTGGTGAAGATGTCGGTCAACTCGTTGTCTGAAGTGACGAACGGAGTACAAATCTGTTTCTTCAAGATCTCCTCCCGAATGAAATGACAGTCGACTTCTATGTGCTTCGTTCTCTCATGAAAGACCGGATTTTTGGAGATGTATATCGCGGTCTTATTATCACAGAACATAGGAAGAGGATAGTTGTACACCTCTCCTAAATCAAGCATGAGAGTCCGTAACCATTTCAACTCACATGTAGTCGATGCCATACTGCGATATTCTGTCTTTGCACTGGACCTGGAGACCACAGACTGTTTCTTGCTCTTCTAACTCACAAGATTGCCTCCAACAAACGTGCAGAAACCTGATGTCAACTTGCGATCCTCATTGTCATCAGCATAGCTCGAATCAGAGTCCGCTTCAACCCTTATGTGATCATTCTTCTGAAAAAGGAGTCCTTTCTCTGGTGCTGCTTTAATATACTCTAATATCCTCAAGGCAGATTGTAAATGACACTCTCTATGAGCTTGCATGAACTGGCTCATCTTGCCAACAGCATAAGAGATGTCGGGTCTGGTTACCGTGAGATAAATGAGTTTGCCCACCAGACGCCGGTACTTCGTAAGATCGGATAGAAGAGGCGAGTCATCTGTCCAAGTTTTATCTTCCCCAATAGCCATGGGAGAACGAGCAGGTTTAGCACCAGTCAATCCTGCCTCTTTTAGAAGATCAAGAGCATACTTCCGTTAGGAAAGGACCATGGAGTTGGGCTTCTTAGAGATTTCAATTCCCAGAAAGTATTTCGGGGAGCTCATATCCTTCGTGACCAGGTGCTGACGGAGGTGTTTCTTTGTCAACGTTACCCCATCCTGATCATCGCCGTAAGAAGAATGTCATCAACATAAACCGCAAGAACTACCAGACCAGAGGCAGTTTTCCGAACGAACAAGGAGTGATCGGCTGAGCTTCTTGTAAAACCAATGACCGCAACGATGCCGCTAAACTTGTCAAACCAGGCACGAGGACTTTGCTTGAGGCCATAGATAGCCTTCTTTAGCCGGTATACTCGTGTCTCTCCCTGAACAACATACCCAGGAGGTTGCTTCATGTAAACATCTTCTTGAAGATCCCCATAAAGAAAGGCATTTTTGACATCCAACTGTGAAATGGGCCAATCTCGGTTGACAGCCACAGAGAGAAGAACTCGAATAGTACTGAGACGGGCAACTGGAGAGAAAGTGTCAAAGTAATCAACCTCATAAGTTTGGGTAAAACCCTTGGCAACAAGCCGAGCCTTGTAACGATCCACACTGTCATCGGGAAGGAACTTCACCACAAAGACTCAGCGACAGCCAACAACATCTGTGCCGAAAGGAGGAGGAACCAAGGTCCAGGTACCATGTTCAGTGAGAGTAGCAATCTCCTCATCCATGGCAGCTTTCCAATGAGTAATAGTAAGGGTCTCCTGGGAGGAACGGGGGGTGGCAGTGGCCGAGATAGCTAGTGCAAAAGCTCTGCAAGAAGGGGTAAGACGATCATAGGAAACAACTGCAGCAAGCGGGTGTTGGGTACATGCCTGAACCCCTTTGCGAAGGGCAATGGGGAGATCCAGGGCAGCTGGTTCTGCAGTATCCGGAGCGTCCGTGGTGGAGAGAGCTGGCCCGGGAGTAGAGAGACGGATGTGAAGAGGAGGGAGAAATCGAGGGAGGAGAGGGTGGAGATGGTGGAGAGGGGGGAGATGGTGGAGATGGTGGAGATGGTGGAGATGGTGGAGATGGTGGAGAGGGCGAAACGGCAGTAGGAGCAGAGGGAATAGATGGGTTGGTTTGAGAAGTAGGAGCAGCAGGAGTAGAGGAGGAAGCAGGAGAGAAGTAAGAGACATTTTCAAAGAACGTAACATCCGCAGAGACAAACTACTTGCGGGTAACGGGGTCAAAGCAACAATAGCCTTTCTGAGTGGTAGAGTACCCCAGAAAGACACATTTAGTGGCCCGTGGGGAGAGTTTTTCACGGGTGGCAGCGGGAGAATGCACAAAGGCGGTGCACCCAAAGATGCGCAGAGTAAGGGGAAAAGGATTCTTGGTGGGATAAAGAATGGAGAATGGGGTGGCACCGCGGAGAACCGTGGAGGGAATGCGGTTGATGAGATAACAGGAGAGGAGGACAGCATAGCCCCAATAGGAGCGAGGAACATGCATTTGGGTCAGCAGAGTGCGAGCGACATCAAGGAGGTGACGGTTTTTGCGTTCCGACACCCCATTTTGTTGGGAGGTGTAGAAACAGCTAGTTTGACGAATAATACCATGATGCATACAGAAAGAAGAAAAATCATGGCTAAGATACTACTTAGCATTGTCAGAACGAAGGATTTTAATAGACGTATCAAACTGAATCTTGATCATAAAATAAAAGGATGTCCAGACAGAGAACAGTTCGGAGCGATCCTTGAGAAGGTACACCCACGTACAACGAGAGAAATCATCAATAAATGTAACAAAATAGGAACTACCCCGACCGATGGTGAGGGTAGGAGCAGGACCCCACACGTCAGAGTGAACGAGGTCAAAGGGACGGGAAGAGCCACGACTCTGTGTTGGCGGGAAGGATGAGCGATGACGCTTGCCGAGCTGACATGCATCACAGTTTAGAGGAGGATGATGAGGAGGGAGTTGGGGCAGAAGCTGGCGCAGAAGCCGTGGAGGAGCATGTCCAAGGCGAAGATGTCATTGGAGAAGATCTGTAGAGGAGGAAAATGCGGATAGAGCGGAAACGTTGTCGAGGAAGTAAAGGCTGTCACTCTCAGTCCCAGTAGCAATCGTCCGTTGGGAGTCCGGATCCTGAAAAGAACAAGAAGTAGAAGTGAATGTGACGGAACACCGTAATTGCTTGCATAGAGAAGTAACCGATAATAAATTGCAAAGGAACAGGGGCACGTAGAGGGTATCCTCCAGACGAAGAGACGGAGTGACCTGAACCACCCCCGTCCCATTCACCGGAGATGAAGAGCCGTCAGCAACAAAGACCGGAGGCAACCGATCATGTGTTTCGAGATGAGAAAAACACTGAGGATTGCTCGTCATATGATTGGTAGCACCAGAGTCGATCAACCATCGGCCGTGAGTAACAACGTGGGCACTACCAGAAGAGGTGACCACCGAAGCGGACTGCGTGGAGGAGATGGAGGCCATAGAAGAGAGCAGCGGGAGAAACAAGTCGCGGCTAGAAGGAGAAGAAGCCGGAACAGGCCGCAGCGACTTAAGGACAGGTCGCGGCGGCAAAGAAAAGGAGAGCGACGAGAAAAGGACGCAGCGACTTAAAGACAGGTCGCGGCGACAAAGAAGAGGAAAGCGGCTAGAACAGGGCGCAGCGACTTAAGAACAGGTCGCGGCGACAAAGAAAAGGAGAACGGCGAGAAGAGGTCGCAGCGACGTAAGGACAGGTCGCGGCGACAAAGAAAAGGAGAGCGGTAGAGGAGAGCGGCTAGAAAAGAGAAGAAGCAAGAGGCCGCAAACAGGGAGAAACAAGCCGCGCGAACAGAGCAGCGGTCAGAAGAGAAAACAAGTCGCGAGAACAGGGGGCGGAAAGAAGAAACAAGTTGCACGCGTAGAGAGAGCTCAGTCAGGAGAAAAGGACCGAGTCCTCTGATATCATGTGCGAACAGAAAAGAGCAGACCGAAATTTTTGGAGTAATGTAAACTTTATTATCCAAAAAATGTATCAATTACAATGGTATAGCCTCTCTTTTATAGAATGAAGGAGATGAGAGAGAATACAATTAAGCAATGTGGGACTAAAAATTTACAAGTATATGCGGCTTTACAAAAGGCAAACCGGACAGGCTGGGCGGTTAGACAAGCCGGCTAACCGCCCGTCAACTAACAAGAGGAGATAACAGGTGCCACAAAGATCAAGTCGCCGCAGGAGACCGCTAGACCGCCTGGTCTCCAAGTCGTCTGAGACAAACCGCCAGACCGCTGGGATACCAAACAGCACCAGCCCGGCAGACAGACCGGCCAGAATAAACCGGCAGACCGCCCGGTCTCTGAACAGTAACAGACCGCCCGACCTCCATATTGCAACAGAGAGGCAGAGGAAATATGTTAATCAGCGTCGTTGTCCGTTAGAATTTGTCGTGGGTGATCAAGTATTCCTGAAGGTTTCTCCTACTCCTGGGGTGAAACGGTTCGGTCGTCATCATAAGCTCAGCCCGAGGTTCGTGGGACCGTACGTCATCTCAGAACATATTGGGGGATCTGCCTACCGTTTGGAGTTACCTGCTTCTTTGGTCGGTGTTCATGATGTCTTTCATGTCAGTCAGCTTCGGAAATACATCCACGATCATAATCGTGTTCTTGAAGAAGTTATAGTGATTCCTGAAGCCAATCTGTCCTATCCAGTCAAGCCTGCGAAGATCGTCGAATATCAAGAACGCAAGCTTCGCAAGAGAACTATTCTTATGGTGAAAGTACTTTTGGTGCATGCCAAGTCTGAGGAGTACACTTGGGAACTCGAATCTGACATGCGCAGCAAGTATCCGCAACTCTTCTCTTAATCTTGGTACGTCTCTGAGTCTGACTTTCTTGTTATTTCAGTATCTTTCATAGTTCGCTTCCATGCTTTTTATGGCAAACTGTAGTTGGAGTGCATGTCGCCTGAATCTTCGTTGTTTTGGCCCCATCCAGAGAATCCTCGGGATGTTTCGAGACGAAACTTCCTAAGTAGGGGAAAATAAAACAACCTCATTTTTTATCATAATAATAACAACAAAAAAACAAAACCCAATCCTACCCTTATAACCCGAGAGACACGCTCCCCCCCCCCCCCCCCCCCCCGATATTTCTTCCTCCCGTCCAGTTTTCCCGTGCGCCGCAAGGAGTCAGGAGAATCTCCTCCCGCTTCTGTTTCCTGCCTCTTGCACCCGGTTGGCCCCGAACTCCGCCTCTGACGGCGTCCACTGCTCCTGTCGCCGCCTCCCGCCGACGATTTCATCCATGGTGCTTCCTCCTTCTCCTTCTACGACTAGTGAGGGTAAGGAAAAACCCTAGTTCTCTCTTTTCACATTTCTCCCCCTCCTCTCTTGGAATTAACGTGGATTTTCCTCTGTGACCTCGTCCAGGGCAGCGACTCTTCTCCGGCAACCCTAACTCTCTGTTTTGGCCGGTGGATCTCTAGAGGAACTCCTAGGGTTTCGCCCGAAACCCCACTTCGTGGATTTTTGAGCCCAGATCTTGGTCTCCTTGGGTAAGGAACCCCGCCTAACTCCCATTTTAAGTTTTGCCCTAATTTATTTGGGAGGATTGCTGCCCTCCGATCGACGTAATTTCGTCGTTCCCTCTTGTGTTTGTCGTAAATTCGACTAATTTCATTTATATTTGTGTTTCCAGTGTCGCTGATCAGATCTAGCGGTGGAATTCGCTCTGAACCCTCTCCGATTTAGGGTTTCCGAAGCCAAGAGCCGCCAAATTCTTGATCCTTGTGGTAACTCCTCTCCCCTCACTCTCGAGGGAGGTAATTTCCTTCAAACCACCTTGTATGTGAGTTTTTTTTTACAAATATTAAATGTCTGTGTAAGTGTAGGAACCACGGTTATGATATTGTGTTCGCGTGGTTTTAAAGCAGGTCAAAAGAATTTAAGATTCCTAAGGGCTTGCTAACACCTCTTAGCCGCCGCCATCCGTTCAGCTTTACCTTAAGGCGAGTAGAGAAAGCTCTCCTGTTTGCAAACATGAAAAATCTATTTTTACTTCACTTTTTGTTATGAAGTAGACCCCTATAGACTAGAATCGTATAATTAATAACTTGTCCAAATTAATTATGAATCTCTGAGATTGTTTAATATTATAGGCAAACATTAAGAGGAGAGTGTTGGTTTGGTGTGACGCGTTGAATCGAGCCCCCGTCTAGCTGGTAACAGAAACCATTAGGCGACTTTTGCAAGCACAGTTGTTGATAAGCCTTGCATCAATTTATACACTAGAATCATATACACCATATGACAACACCTTCACTCTTCATTGTTTTTGTTTATGGTATAGAAGCTAGACTAAACTCCAGAGTAGGATATTAAAGTAAAATCATCTTGTTAGACATGATTACTTGTCCGGTAGTATGTTGCTACGTGTAAAACTAATTCACTGAGCTCTTATTTCTTTTGCTTACTTTTTGTGCAAGCTATTAACTTGAATCTTTATGTATTTTTTTCATGTTTTGAGACATTTTTCTTCTGTTTGGACTTGTCTTAGGGTTCGTGACTGCGTCGTCCGGTTCCTGAGTATTCTTCATCCAACTTCAACTTTGATTGGAGGTTTCAATTTGATTTGATGTATCAGGAGGTTCTATGTATTTTGTCTCAGTTACTGTTGGATTTTACTATTCATGTAATAGTTATCGTCGGACATTTTCTTTTGTATCGTGGACAACTTTTTATGGTGAAGCATTGTACTAGTTCATTTCACTTATGATATTTCTACTTTGTGGCTAGTTGCATTCATTTAGTTTCAGTACTGTTTGTGCCTTCATTTTTATAAAGGTAAGCATGCACAACAACTTCTTATTTATTTATTTGCGGTTTCCGCACCACTTTAAAATCAATTAAATCTCTTTCAAAAATAACAATTTAAAACTAGTTGTAGAATTTATGTTCCCGTCTTAGCAGGCATGCCTCCTCTCTGCATGTCTGTGGCATCACAACCCGCCCGAACCGCACTCTGATCTTGTAATGATGGGTCGTGACACCCCATTTGTGGGACCAAAAAAGCTCGTTCCCCGCGACATTAATACGCTTATTTTATCATTTGATTATGCAATGTATTCTTAAGACCTTGCAAGACAAATTGCCTATGTTTTAATAACTTCACTTGCTGCGTTGGATTTGAATTTTCTGCTTGCTTGCGGGTCTCGTCAGTTAGTGAGATTTTCCAATGATTATTAAATTCAAATTTATGCAGGACACTTTGCTAGGGTTAAGATAGGAAATTCACTAATTTTTTGTTGCATTAATCACCTCGTCGTCTTGCGAACTCGAGAATCATCGCAAAACAGCCCTTTGCTCTCGGGCTCGTGAAACCGGTGGTCGGCCCCTATAAATAGGAGTCCCCAACCGAAGTAAGCATGTTGCTTCTTTTGACGAAACCCTTGCGAGAAATGTGAGGGTGCGAGGACAAACCCTGCTCACACGGTTGACATGGGCTCGGATGTCAAGGGAAAGCATGCCAATGTGACGGAAAGCTGAGGTCATTGTGCGGCCAAATTCCTTGCGGTCGAGTTCCCTGATAGCAAAACAACAGTGAACGAGTTTGTCCATGTTCGGCAAAATTACTTGCCTGATAACTTCACTTCCCACCGAGCTAGACCCGGCGAGTGCCTTTCCATGTACGTGGATGAACTCGCCATTCCACTCGCGCATTTCGAGACCAGGATTGCATCCCTTTTTTTCTGGAAGTGTAGTTGGTCCTGAGCCATTATGTTATCGTTCCCGCTCAACTCAACCCAAATGGGGTCGTTGTCATGATGGTTGTGATATGCTTCCTGCGCGAGACCGGAATCATCTTTGACTTTGTCGTCTTCCGGAAGTTTTTCTCCCTAAATGTAAAGGCAGCCTCTGAAGGGGTCGCTTATTTCAACGAGCTTTCCTTCAAGGTGAAGGAGATCCAGAATAAAGTTCATAAGTGGAGGCCCCTTCGGCTCGGTACTCCTTTGAACAATTCAGATGGAGGAGGCCTACTTCAAGCCATCTCGCGTTGCTGCGAGCTTGGAACCACTTTATCTTTCAGTCATTCAAAGAGTGATGGATGTTGTCCCACTGCGATGACATGTCGACATACTCGACTACGTCGACCCGAAAACAGTTATAGGCGAGAACTCGTCACTTTGCCCTTATATCGGCGACCTGGAGAGTGATATTGATTTCTTTGATCAGTGCAGGATTTCTCTCCCTTCCCGCTAGAGTGATGATCGGCGAGGCTGAGCCCTTGCACACGAAGCGCCAACCTCCTTCAACTATTGAGCCAATCAAGGTGTCTGAGGAAGAGCCTAGCGACTCCAAGGGAAAAAGGGTTATGAATCTAGATCTGGCCCCCGCGAGTCCAACCAAGAGGCTGAATAAGTAGGTTACTCATTGGGACCATATGGCGGTCTCCTTGTCGATCCCAAAATACCCTACGTAGTTCGAGACCCCAATGACTCCAGAGGACACAGAGAATAAAGATGACCCCAAAGCACATTTCAACTTCGGGTGAGGGAGCAGAAGGACGGGAATCCTCGATGAGTCTCTGCTCTCGTGGAACACGAAGCAAAACCAGGTGTCTGTTAGCTCCTTTCTGCCCTCTTGGGTCAGGGATGATGATCCTGATGACGATGCGTACAACGTCTTGTACGTAGTCTACGGACAAGAGGACGTGGATTGTCTGTCTCACGCTTCACTGTGATATCTCGCATGGCAATCATCGTGTGCGACATTGCGGCATGACGAGCTTACGCAATGGATGGAGAGGCGTCGCCCCCTCGTCTGTAAGGAGTTGTGGGGCGCAAAAGAGTCACTGGACACTGCCGAGAAGATGGAAGAGGAAACTGCAGAGAATGTGGGGCAGTTGGTCGAGACCCGAGAGCAGTTGACCACGACCACCGAGAAGCTAATCGGGGTCGAGGAGCTCGTCGAGCTCCATAAAGCTCGGCATGTATGTGATGCCGCCGAGGTAATCTCATCTCGCCCCATTTGTTCTGCCAGTTGCATGAGAGGTCGGTGTTTGACTTTCCATTTCATGTTTCAGACTGTCGAGGTCCTTGCTGCCTAGGAGATCTCACTCTTATATATATGAAAGAAAGTTGATTTTTTTCTTCTATTTTTCTGCTTGTATATGTCTCATGTCACTTTAAATGTCTTTGTTGAAGTTTGAGAGTTTGTCTAAGCTCATAGGATGAAAAGAGCGAGTGTTTAGGCTCATAGGACGAAGAGAGTTTCTTACTTGTGTGAGATTATCTCTTCAGGGGTCAACGGTCAGCCCAAAGACCTGGACTTACATCAACTCACTCTTCGACACTTTGGAGTAACAACTCTCGAAGGGCCAACGCACAACCCAAAGAGGTAGACTTAGATTGACTCACGCATCGAGGCTTACGAGTAAAGACACTCGAGGGGTCAATGGCCAGCCCAAAGGTCTATACTTAGATCGACACACGCTTCAAATCTTAGGAGTAATAACACTAGAGGAGTCAACAGCCAGCCCGAAGGCCTGGACTAAGATCGACTCACGTTTCTAGGCTTAGGATTAACGACACTCAAGGGGTAAACGACCAGCCAGAAGGCCTAGACTTAAATTGACTCACGCTTCGAGGCTGGGAGTAACATCAGTCGAGGGGGTCAACGACCAGCTCGATGTCCTAGAGGAGTCCACATTGAAGAATGTTACTTCCGTTGAAGAGAAGGTATTGGCATTGCTCCTAATCCTGCGGACACGGAGACCTCCTTCTTGCTAGTGGAACTTGAGAAAGAGGGTGAAGAATTCAGCGATCTGGAGCATAAAAATGGCTATCTCAACCTTGTTGTGGAGAAGAAAACTGACGAGAAGGCTGATACTGAGGCGGTGGTGGCCAAGGAGAAAATTGATCGGAGAGAAAAGCTGAGGATAAAAGTTGAAAAGCTCGCCTTGACTACGGACAATGCGAGCAGACCTGCAGCCAGCCAGGCTGCTCTGGATAAAGCCGTTGCAGATCATGTTGAAGCAGCCAACACCCTTAAGATAGGTAGGATTTGTGGGGACTCTAAAAGGAGACTGAAGCCTGAAATCCCGCTTTGGGTATTTAAACCTTCCATTCCCCATAGGATACCTGAGAGAGTTTTCATCCCTATTGATAGGATTATCCTGGTAAGCCATGAAGAATTAAAGTGAGAGCAAAAGAGAGGCGAGCAGTTGCGAAAGCAAAAGCTTGAGCACATGGATACCGAGCGAACAAAAAACCTTGTCCGCCCAACATTGATTTTGAATACCGAAGACACTAAATAAATTGGAGAGATCTCATGACCTTGCGAGAACCCATTAATAGATATAGAAAGTACATCAATTTTTGCCTGCATTTAGACATTTTTTGTCATTTTACAAGAATAAAAAACATTTGCTAACCTGATTTACCTGATCGCAGGTTTGGTGCACGTGCCTCAACCTCCTCCTTCCCTGGAAAGAATACTAGCTCCATTTGTAGAAGAGCTGAGAGACGACAAGGACAAGATGAAGTCCCTTGAAAAAAAATGTGGTCTACCCATGATTGCATTCATCGCTTGGAGGAAAATTCATTACTATCGGAACAAGAGTTCTTCTGCAATCTCTGGAAATGAATGGTTGAAGACGAGCGGATTGGCATCACTGAAGGCAATGTCGCCAACAACTGTTGTCATGGCAGCCAACACATCCACAACCCCCAGATATGTTCAGGACCAGCCGGTTTCAGTGGACATTCCACATATCCCTCTTAGCCGTGTTGACAGAGATATCAGGCGGGTTCACCGATCTGCTCATCAAGCCACCCACCACCACTCCTTGGCCCTGCCGCAATACTCCAGTTGCAGGATGATGTGGCTTAAATTAGAAACAATCGTTAGCCACAGCATTAGGATTTCCTTATAATGTTGCACTTGTAATAATTTTTAATTTTGGACAAGTTCTACCTTCTGCGGACATTACAGACAACTCTTTGTTTTCATATGTATATTTTTTCTTGAAATGTTTGTGCTTACTTAGGAACTGCTTGTGATTTCTCTGTTGGATGTTGCGGACTATAGGATCGGAATTTTATTATTATTATTTATGTTTTTATACTTAGGAAATTTTAAAGAATAATGTCTGAGGATATGTGATTACACAGTAGAACCTGATTCGAAGCAGAGACGAGCACGAGCTTTGGGCCCGTTCGGGGCTGATTTGGCGACTTACCATATATGGCGTGCCCGGATCGGCGATCGGACTCCGCGGTTGCGTCCGGCACGTCGCCGCGAGTCAAAAACATATATTAGTTTATTTTTTTTAGTTTATTTTCATGTATTTTGTGGCCGATCTCATAGGCCATTCATAGTCGTTGATGGTAAAGCTCTAATTTGTTCTCTTCTTATAAATATTGGTCTAAGTGATTGAACCAAGGCATGACAGATTTTGGAGACATTGAATACCGGAATCCCGCGATCCCTCCCCGGAGCCGACGTAGTGGAACCCTAGGTGACGACTACTAAGACTCTAAATTCCTCCCCAAGGTAATCCCTACCCCCGCCGTCATTTTCCACGCCTCAAACGTTTGTTTCACCCGCTGCAGCCCGCCATTCCAGCCCCCGGAAAACAGCCGGCCTGCTGCCCCTTTTCCGCCGCCCAACCCGCCTCCTCCCCTCAAACCCGCCGCCTCTCCACCACCGCTACAGGGCCTCCGCCACCTCTTGTCCCATCCCCACTGCTGGCCGACCAACCCTCACCTTTCCCCA
Organism: Platanthera guangdongensis; assembly: GCA_039583875.1. Taxonomy (NCBI): domain Eukaryota; kingdom Viridiplantae; phylum Streptophyta; class Magnoliopsida; order Asparagales; family Orchidaceae; genus Platanthera; species Platanthera guangdongensis. The sequence goes on from CM077164.1 coordinate 132,089,003, forward strand.
CTGCCGGCCACCTCCTTAAATTGACCTAACCAGCCGCCGGCCTCCACCGCCCCCTCCCCAATCCGCCAACTCCCCTTCGTGGATCCACCGTTCTAACACCCCTAAAATTCTAGATCAGTCCAGATCTAGGGTTCTAGCCCACGATCCGTTATTTCCACCACTCATACTTTCTAGTTTTGCCCGGATCCGCCCCTAAATAGCGGATTTGCCCATCCCCGGCCCGGATCTACTTACTCGTGGTCGGATCCACCGTTTTATTGCACGTTCTCACCGTTTTCTGCCAAGGATAGCCACCGTCACCGTCGCTTCTCCACCGGTTCCATCTCCGATCGCCGATCTACACATCCGGTCCTCCCAATTTTCAGAGCCTCGGTTAAGCCGTCTACTTTGAGTTTTTTTTGTAGTATTGTACTCTTTGATTCAGCATTTTCACTTGGTGGTTTATTATAGTTTGTCGTGATTCTTGTTGCTAGAATTTTGTTTTGGTACTCTAATAATTTGCAGAAGGAATCATTCGCCGCACGCTTCTCTTTGGCCCTCCGAGTGAAGGAAAGTCATTAAAATATTGCCTAAAATAAATATTTGCTTGTTCTATTTTAATATCTGCGTGGCGCTAAATTTTGATTGCTTATATTCATTCGTCGAAACATTGTTCATCGCATTGCATATAGGTTTGGATTAGCGTCACTCGTGCACTCTCACCTAGCGTTGTAGGTTTGTGCACCACTAGCCTACCCCTACATCATTTTGGTATCAGAGGTCATGGTTAGGTCATTTATATATGTAGTGGTAGGTCATATAGAGTCTTTAGATTCATCAATGTCTAATTATTGTCGTTGTTTCTCTCCTCACTTTGGAAATTCTGAGTCCGCCTATACACAATCTCATAGAGCGACTTCAGAGAAACGTTCACGTTATCATGATGATTATTATCGTCTGCGGTACACCACTTCCCGAGATTGTGTCGACCCACCGACACAACCTCACTATGTCAGTGACGATCAGCATGATGATTGTCCTCGTTCATATCCTTGCACGCGAGCGGATCGTGTTGATCCTTCGACTCGACTCGATTACCTTAGGGATGACTATTATGAGGACCGTCACTTTGAGAGAGATCTTGAAAGTCAGTTTCGTACAGTTTCTCCTTCCTTTGACGGCTCATCGAGTACCGAGTCTTTCAGTTATTGGCTCGCGGATATTGAGTATTATCTTAATCAGTTTGAGTTATTCGGTGAGCGTCTCGTTAAGTTTGCGAAACTTAGACTTTTAGATCAGGCGAGGGCTTATTGGGCTAGCGTTGAGAGGACCCGCGAGCGAGACCGTCTTCGTCGCATCACTAGTTGGGTGGACATGAATCGTACATTTTGTCAGCGGTATCTGCATTCATCATATCGGAGTCGCTTGTTCGATCAATTATTTTCCATTCAGCAAGAATTCATGTTTGTCGCTGAGTACAGGGATTGCTTTGATGAGCTAGTAGTGAGGAGTGATATCCGAGAGGACTCAGCCATGACCACTTGCAGATTCCGGTCTGGGCTTCGATCTGACATCCGTACTAAGGTGGTTTATCATAGCTCAAAGTCCTTCAAACAGACGTATCAGCTTGCCCTTCATTACGAACAATCTTTGAGATCCGCCAGAGCTGCTCGGTTGGACTCTCACCTTGACCTTCGTTGTACGAGTCCTTATACTGAGGTCATCACGGTGCCTACCACTGTCCTACCACCCACGACGGAAGTGATACCTGATACAGATTGCTCTCGCCCCGTGAGTGACCTATCTCTAGTTTCTGACCCGTCTCTTGTGACTCCGATGGAGGGTGAGCCTGAGCGACCTATTGAGTCTGCAGTGTTGTGCCCCTCACCCACACCTCCACTTTTGGCATGTCTGGGGTTGATTAACACTCATACCCTAGACTCATGTCTTGACACCGCACCCGCAGACTCATTTTTGAGCGTAGGTCTATGTCACTTTTCCCTTGGCATTACCCTGAGCGACGTTACGACCGAGAGCTCAGATCTTGGTGTTGATCTCGTAGTGGCTATGTCACCCATGCACGGGGACACTACCCCTTTTGATGGTCCTCATCGGGAGGACCTTGATCTTGTTGACGAGCCCCTTGTTGAGCCTCCTAATGATCCGCCACATCTTGGTGAGGATGAGACTCGGGTGAGCCACTCAGGTATGACGTCTCTTTCATTATCATCTTTGGCCTTACCCCAGACAAGGGACCTTGAGTGGAGCATGCAAAATGTAGGGCCTACCTTGAGTCCACTTGAGCATACTCATATTGTGAGGACCTACCTTATGACGTACCACACTCTGGATGAGTTTTGAGACACGTCACCCACTGAACCACCGGATAAGTTCTTTCTTGTCTGGGACGATCACCATATTCTAGAGTCACGAATTCTAGTATGTGTGCACAGTTTTCAACCAGGTGGTCATCTTATCTGTGATGACTTGTCGTACACACCGCCTCGTGAGCCCCCTGATGTGTTACATTCCCTGAGAGACATCTGGCTCGTTACGAGCTTGTATTTGAGTATAGTTGTCTCTCAAGATCATTTGAGCACTCGTCTCACACTAGATGAATATTTTTATATTCCACCGAAAAAACCTCCTAATAGGCCATCACATTTTAGAGACATCTCAAACATTATTAGATTTTCTTATAAGAAGTGTACCGTGTCTGTCGTGTTGTCTTTGCATCATTTGCATTACCTGCATGAGCTTGCTGAGTCGTTTACACAACATTTACATGAGTTGCATGAGTCGGTCCGCCGACGAATAATAACAAGCAATGAAAATTATAAAGCTCATGCAGATAAGCGAAGACGAGAACGAATATTTAATGAAGACGAAAGGGTAATGGTACGAATCCGCCCCGAGAGGCTCCCTTCGGGGCCTGCCAAGAAATTAAGCGCTAGACGAATGGGTCTGTACTCTGTTATTAGTCGCATTGGGACAAATGCCTACCGGCTCGATATCCCGGCTAGTATGAAAATTCACCCAGTGTTTAATGTTGAGGATATGACTTCATACTACGAACCTCACGAGTATGTGGACCCGAGCAGTGGAGATACCCAGCCACGCACACCCCCACTGTCGTTACCTTACCACCCGCATACGTCACCACCGTCTGATGGCCACCCCAGTCCACCCACTGTTGACATCCACACACCTGGGGACTCGTCTTCTCTGATTTCACCACCGGCACCACCGATCGCACCGGGACATACCTTTCGAGAGATGAGAGCATCGCAGAGTTCAGATTCCACCAACTTGTTCCTACTTCAGATGGGTCGCGCTGTCGCTACTTGGTACATTGGCGGGGCCGCCCCGACACAGTTGACGCTTGGATACTTGCAGCAAAGCTTGATCGATTCGCCCCTATACTTTGACTTCAGCACGACCGTCTTCATTCACCGGAGATGACAGCTTTTCAGTCAGGGGGAGTTGATGAGCAAGGACACTCTCCGTCGACGACACTTGGACGACTCCCGGCGGACCTCTTCGAGTTGTACCTAGCATTCATCAAGAGAATTCTAATCCCAATTCATCGGGAGATGAATTCTTTCAAGCCGGGGAGATTGATGTGGAGCAGAGACGAGCACGAGCTTTGGATCCATTCGGGGCTGATTTGGCGACTTACCATATATGGCGTGCCCGGATCGACGATCGGACTCTGCGGTTACGTCTGGCACGTCGCCGCGAGTCAAAAACATATATTAGTTTATTTATTTGAGTTTATTTTCATGTATTTAGTGGCCGATCCCACCGGCCAATCATAATCGTTGATGGTGAAGCTCTAATTTGTTCTCTTCTTATAAATATTGGTCTAAGTGGCTGAACCAAGGCATGGCAGATTTTAAAGACATTGATTCCCGGAATCCCGCGATCCCTCTCCAGTGCCGACGTCGTGGAACACTAGGTGACGACTTCTAGGCCTCCAAACTGCTACCCAAGGTAATCCCTACCCCCAACTTCATTTTCCATGCCTCAAACCTTCGTTTCACCCGCTGCAGCACACCATTCCAGCCCCCGGAAAACAGCCGGCCTGCTGCCCCTTTTCCGCAGCCCAACCCACCTCCTCCCCTCAAACTCGCCGCCTCTCCACCGCCGCTACAGGGCCGCCACCACCTCTTGTCCCCTCCCCACTGTTAGCCGACCAGACCCCACCTTTCCCCACCACCGGCCACCTCCTTAAATTGCCCTAACCAGTCGTCGGCCTCCACCGCCCCCTCCTCCCCAATCCGCCAACTCCCCTTCGTGGATCCACAGTTCTAACACCCCTAAAATTCTAGATCAGTTCAGATCTAGGGTTCTAGCCCCCGATCCTTTATTTCCACCACTCATACTTTCCATTTTTGCCCGGATCAGCCCCTAAATAGCAGATCTACCCATCCCCGGCTCGGATCTACTTACTTGTAGTCGGATCCACCGTTTTATTGTCCGTTCTCACCGTTTTCCACCAAGGATAGCCACCGTCACCGTCGCTTCGCCACCGGTTCCATCTCTGATCGCCGATCTACACATCCGGTTCTCCCAATTTTCAGTGTCTCGGTTCAGCCCTCTACTTTGTGAGTTTTTTTGTAGTATTGTACTCTTTGATTCAGCATTTTCACTTGGTGGTTTATTATAGTTTGCCGCGATTCCTGTTGGTAGAATTTTGTTTTGGTACTATAATAATTTGCAGGAGGAAACATTCGCCGCGCGCTTCGCTTTGGCCCTCCGAGCGGAGGAAAGCCATTAAAAAAATGCCTAAAATAAATATTTGTATATTCTATTTTAATATTTGTGTGACGCTAAATTTTCATTGCTTATATTCATTCGTCGAAACATTGATCATCGCATCGCATATAGGTTTGGATTAGCGTGTTACCCGTGCACTCACACCTAGCGTTGTAGGTTTGTGCACCACTAGCCTACCCCTACATCAGAACCCGTGCGACTAGATATATTATTTGTTATTGTCCTCCGCCTTGGAATTCTATAAATAACAGAGGCTCTATCATGCACAATTCAATTCCTTTGAATGTGGCTGAAGCACAAATCAGGGCGATCACAAAATATGGTGTCCGTACGAGTAACTGTTGCGAAGATTTTCGTAGCGCAGAGCCAAATGCAAGAAGAGTGCCTAACTTGGAATTTTGGAGCTTTCTGAAGCGCATGGACAATACTCAGTTTGTCGCCCGTCTTCCGCGGGAAGAGGAGCGGAACAATACTAGTAATGATGACGAGATTGCGGTACCATTGGATCACTTTGATCTTGGGTGGAGATTTCCTATCTTCTAGGAGGTCTTCAAGATCCTTAACCACTATGGAGTTATTCCGGCTCAGTTGTCGCCGAACTCTATATCGTCAATTTATTTTTTTGTTATTTATTCGCGGATAGAAGGCGTTAGTTTTTCTCTAAATGTTTTTAGAAGTTTATTTCTTATCCGGTCTTTGAAAGAGGGAAAGCGGACAAAAGAGCTCAAGGGTTTACTATACTTTAGAGCAAGAGGGATGAAATCCATGAACCTGCTGTCGAACAAAAACCATCATTGGATGGAGAAGTATTTGTTCTTTCGAGGCAACTTCGGAGGTCTCAACACCAGACCGCAAGTCCGAGAAGAGAAGACTTTTAAACCAACAATTCTAGGGGAGGTTGAAAAGGCGATTGGCACATTTCTTTTAAACGAAGGCGTTGATGTCGACTGCGACTTACTGTTGGCGCAAACCGTCATTGAGGTTACTCCTGATGAAAGTAAGTATAATTGCGGACAGTTTTCCTATCCACCCTTATACCATTTCTGACCTAATATTCTTCCTCTCTCAGCAGTCAAACTATCCCTTTGAACAAGTCGCAAAAGCTAGGAGCTGTTCAGATGCATCGAGAGAAGAAGAAGAAGAAAAATAAGAAAAGGGTTGAGAAGAAGGAAGCAGCAGGGAATTCGAATGTAGTGGACTCTGATGCGGACTCATTTATTTGGACAAGTGTTGGAGAGCGCTTAAAGGATACCCACAGCAAGTCTTTTATGCGATGGTGAGAGAAAGGGAAAAACGTTACAATCTCGACCTCCCTTCCCTCTTAGAAGGGCTACAAGACTTCTCACCACGCTAGTGCAATCGTGACTGCCTTATATGGGAGGAGGAATTATAGGCAATGGGAGGATATGTGACAAACGGATCTAGCTGCGGCGACCGTTCAAACAACAGTTAAGAGTACAATTTTAAACCATTTTACAGGCATTCGACTTCGCGGCACCTTGAAGGCCGATGAGGACTTACAAGAGGAGCTAAATGTAATTTCATCTGCGGTCAGAGCGTTTAGATTTTATGTTGTCCACATATTCTAATGTTCTTTGGATTTTTTCGTACAATATGCATATGATTTAGATAATCCCAACTTTCGGAGAGAATTTTTGAGTTCTGCAAACAATCTTCTAAAAAACAATAGAGAAGTTAAAAGCACGCGGCGTTTTGACAGGCAAGTTTGCGTACATCAGTTTTGTTGATCTTTTCCCAAAGCTGGCGGATGCAAATTTTGATGTGGGCGAGGCCGCTTCTGGGAAGAGGGGCTGAGATAGAAGAAAACATAGGAGGAGAAAAAGAGAAGAAGAAAGTGAAGATTTTGAGCCAGAGGACAATAAAGAGTGTTGGAAAAGCTCAAAGCTTGTATGTATTGCTTCTATGTCAAAATACAAGAAGAGAATACAAATATATAGGGAGAAAAGGAGAGAAGAAATCATATACAATGATGTGGGACTAAAAGGAGAAGAAGGAAAAAGGAGAAAACAAGGGCCCAATATGGGCCCATTTACATGGGCTTTTCTAACACTCCCCCGCAAGCTGGAGCGTACAAATCGTATGCACCAAGCTTGGACAAGCACTGATAGAAGAGTGTACTGGGAAGAGCTTTAGTGAGCATATCCGCAACTTGTTCTGTCCCGGGAACATGCTTCAAGTCAATCTTCTTCATTTGAACCTTTTCTCTGATGAAGTGGCAGTCAACTTCAATATGTTTAGTTCTCTCGTGGAATACCGGGTTCTTGGCAATATGTATTTCCGCTTGGCTATCACAAAGGAGAAGAGCTGGGGAAGGAAGTCGTACACCAAGATCGATAAGAAGACTCTCCAGCCATGTTAGTTCAGATACTACAGACGCCATTGCCCGGTATTCAGCCTCAGCAGATGATCGAGCTATAACGTCTTGTTTTTTGCTCCGCCACGTAATCAAGTGTGCTCAAAAATATGTGCAAAACTCACTGGTTGACCGTCGATCATCAAGAGAACCAGCGTAATCAGCATCCGAGTAAGCTATCAATGTAGGAGCTGAAGATGAGGTCTTGTACACTAATCCTTGACCAGGGGCCGTTTTGAGGTATCTGAGAATGCGTTCAACGGCGTGAAGATGAGATTTTCGGGGAGAATGTATGTACCGGCTGACAATACCAACTGCGAAGGATATGTCCGGTCTAGTTACCGTGAGGTAGATCAATTTTCCAACTAGACGGCGATAGTATTCAGGATTCTCAAGTAAAAGATCTGAGTCGGAAGCCTGAGCACATAACTTGTGATTCACATCCATTGGGGTATTGATCGGCTTACACCCCGAGTAACCTGCATCATGAAGAAGATCGAGACAATACTTCCGCTGGGAGAGGACGAGACCATCTGGCCGTCTAGCCACCTCAAGGCCCAAAAAATACCGGAGGGGTCCCAGATCCTTTGTTTGAAAAACGGTACCGAGATGTCGTTTGACCTCCTGTATTCCATGTGAGTCATCTCCCGTAATGATGATGTCATCAACATAAACTAACAAAAGAACCGTCCCCACTGTACGGTGGCGAGTGAACATCGAGAAGTCGGTCGTGCTGCGAGAAAAACCAACCTCCCGAAGAGCTTTGCTGAACCTGTCGAACCATGCCCGTGGTGATTGTTTGAGGTCATACAGAGCTTTCTGGAGACGGCAAACCTGAGACTCCCCCGTGGTCTCAAACCCGGGAGGTTGTTGCATATAGACAGTTTCTTGCAAGTCGCCATTCAGAAAGGCATTCTTAATATCCAGTTGCAGTAAGGGTCACCGGCGATGGGCAGCCACCGAGATAAGAACACGAACGGTGTTGAGTTTGGCCACCGGGAAAAAGGTTTCCTCATAGTCCAGCCCGGGTTGTTGGGTGAAGCCACGGGCGACTAGCCGAGCCTTGAGACGGTCAATCGTCCCATCAGCGGTGTGTTTGATGACGAAGACCCACTTACACCCAACCGGTTTCTGACCCGGGGGAAGCGGTGCGAGAGTCCAGGTCTGATTGGCCCAGAGGGCAGCCATTTCCTCCTCCATGGCAGCCTTCCATCCGGTATGTTGTAGCGCCTCCTGCACAGTGTTAGGAACCGAAATAGAGGAAAGAGAAGTGGCAAAGGTGTGTAGGTGGGGGGAAAGGCGATGCAAGGAGACATAATTCGCCAGAGGATGAGCGATGGAGGGAGATACCTGATCAGCAGAGCGCGGGGTAGCCGTGGAAGAAGCCGACGGCATAGGGGCAGCGGAACAGGTGGGGAGGCGACGAGAGTAAACCTGGATAACGGGCGGCCTGGAGGGAGCAGGTGGAGGGGAGGGAGCAGGTGGAGAGGAAGAAGGACGTAGGGAAACAGGCGCAGTAGTAGGGATGACGGGCCGGGGTAGAGGGAGCGGTGGAGATGTCGGCGTGGAGGAAGGAGGAGGAGGAGGGGAGAAGAAAGGTTGATCTTCCCAAAAAGTAACATCGGCGGAGACGATGACCTTCCGAGTAACCGGAGAGTAGCATAGGTAACCCTTTTGGGTGCGAGAATAGCTGACAAAAATGGATTTGGCGGCCCGGGAATCCAACTTATCTGAGGAGGGACCCAGGAGGTGAACAAAACAGGTACAGCCAAAGACTCGTGGTGTAAGAGGGAAAGCCGGAGTGGAGGGGAAGAGGAGACTGAAGGGGGTGGCAAAGTTGAGAACCGAGGAAGGGAGGCGGTTGATGAGCAAGCAGGCAGTGGAAACCGCAAAGTTCCAGTAATGTCTTGGAACCTGCATTTGGATCATGAGAGAGCGGGCAACGTCGAGAAGGTGACGGTTCTTCCGTTCGGCAACCCCATGGGTGGTGAATTCATGGTCGGTGTATTCGCGAGCGTTATCGATGCGCACCGTTTTAATAGTTGTGGAAAATTGCGTGCGAGTTTCTTGGATGAAGGCGCGAAATATGCGAGGGAGCTCGGAGCGGTCACGAAGGAGGTAAAGTCAGGTGGTGCGAGAGTAATCATCAATGAATGTGAGAAAATAACGGTAACCAGAGATACTGGTAACTTTAAAAGGACCCAAGATATCGGAATGGAGTAAATCAAAGGGAGCAGCGCTCCGAGTACAATGAGCAGGAAAAGAAGTACGCGGTTGTTTGCCGTAAATACAAGAATCACAGTGAAAAACAGGTAAAGATACATCAGGCAAGGCCTTTCGGAGAACAGGAAGAGGGGCATGCCCAAGACGACGATGCCAGTCCACAGCGGAGACAGAGGAGAGAATAGTCGGAGAGGTATCCAGAAGGTAGAGCCCGTTCTGCAGTCGTCATCTACCAATGGTAGTCCGCGTCTGCCGATCCTGTATCAAAAAAGAAGGAGTAAATGTGACGGAACAATCCATATCATGAGTGAGGCGGCCAACAGAAAGTAAGTTAAACGGAGAGCTCAGAACATAAAGAGTCGAGCGAAGAGAGAGGGAGGGGGCAAGAGAGATGTCGGCACAGCCGGAGACCGGAACAGTCGCACCATTAGCGACTGTGATATATTTTGGATGAGGAGCATCCGAGTACTGGAGAGGCCGCAGCGAGGTGATGTGATGAGTAGCTCCGGAGTCCAAGATCCAACGAGCACCGGAGGAAAGACAAGTAATACCTGTAGTAGAGGTGGAGGCAACAGAGGCAGGAGGAGGGCTAAGAAGTCCCTGGAGGTGCTGGAGCTGGAGGCGCACAGACGCAAGGTCGGTACCAGTGGAGGAGGAGCCATCAGCAGCAGCCGCAGTGGGGCGAGGAGGATAGTCATGTTTCTTGTAGCAAACAGCATCCGTGTGGCCATCCCGGCCGCAGTAGGAGCACTTGGAGCGGGCCCGACCCCCACGTCCCCTTCCGCGAGAGCCGGAACGGCCACCGCGAGCAGAAGGCGGTGGGGGAAGTAAGGGGGGAAGGGCCTGCTGAAGGAGAGCCGCAGACGGCCTCCTTTTGTGCGCGCTGAGCAGCAAGATCGGTGGTAGAAGGCTGATGCTGGATCCAGGCCTCGGCCAGAGTTTTGGCCCGAGCAACAAAAGATGTCATGTCAGCCGCCCCACCAGCATCAAGAGATTGAAGGTCTGTAATAATGTCATAGAGGTGTTGAAGACTATCCTTTCCAGAGTATAAGGAGTGAAGCTCCTCCCACATGGCTTTGGCGGTCTCATGGTACATGACCATTTGGTATGGCTCACCCACTAGAGAGTTAAGGAGCCATGTTTGAACTCGGTCGTCATTGCGTAGCCACTCCTCCATATTAGGAACAGGAGGAGCGTTAGTAAGGTGAAGCACAAGGCCCTTGGCCTGAAGAACACGCCGAACCGAGTGGACCCATGGAACAAAGGTTTTCTTCCCAGATAAGGATATAGTGGTGATCCGCAACTCATCACGAAGATCTGGAAGAGAGGCCGGGCGGTCAGCAGGAGGAGTAACCGCCTGTCCAGTAGAGTCAACGGAGGAGCCCATGGAGCCGGAGAAGACCGCTGCAAATTGGAGGGGCAGAGACCGCGCGAGAAAGAGAATTAGAAGAAGTCGCCGCGGTGAGAACAAACCGCGCGACCAGCAGAAGAGAGACCGCGGGAGGAACTCGAGCGGCTAGAGGAGAGAGGCCGCGAGTAGGAACTCGAGCGGCTAGGAGAGAGAGGCCGCGAGTAGGAACTCGAGCGGCTCGAGGAGAGAGGCCGCGAGTAGGAACTCGAGCGGCGAGAGGAGAGAGGTCGCGAGTAGGAACTCGAGCGGCTAGAGGAGAGAGGCCGCGAGTAGGAACTCGAGCGGCGAGAGGAGAGAGGTCGCGAGTAGGAACTCGAGCGGCTAGAGGAGAGAGGCCGCGAGTAGGAACTCGAGCGGCTAGAGGAGAGAGGCCGCGAGTAGGAACTCGAGCGGCTAGAGGAGAGAGGCCGCGAGTAGGAACTCGAGCGGCTAGAGTAGAGAGGCCGCGAGTAGGAACTCGAGCGGCTAGAGGCGAGAGACCGCGAGTAGGAACTCGAGCGGCTAGAGGAGAGAGGCCGCGAGTAGGAACTCGAGCGGCTAGAGGAGAGAGGCGGAACGGCTAGAAGCAGACAAACCGCAAGCGGCACGCAGACAAACCGTAAGCGGTTAGAAGCAGAGAGAAGTGGGTCCCACGGGAGAGAGAAGAAGAGGAGAGTGGAAGAGGAGAGTAGAAGTTATAAAAAGGGCGGAGGGGTGGATCCACGGGAGGGAGAGAGGAAGAGGAGAGTCAGCGGCTTAACAAGGGAGAAGCCGTTGATAGAAGAGATGGGTAGGAACAGGCCGCTACCCGGGCGAGTAGAGGAGCAGGCCGCAGAGGGAGAGCGGGTAGGCTAAGAAGCAAAGTCGGGCGGTTTAGAAAAGGGGAAACCGCGAGGTCGGATAACCTGTCTCTGATACCATGTTGGAAAAGCTCAAAGCTTGTATGTATTGCTTCTATGTCAAAATACAAGGAGAGAATACAAATATATAGGGGAGAAAAGGAGAGAAGAAATCCTATACAATGATGTGGGACTAAAAGGAGAAGAAGGAAAAAGGAGAAAACAAGGGCCCAATATGGGCCCATTTACATGGGCTTTTCTAACAAAGAGAAAGAAGCAAGGAGTACAAGGAGGAAGAAGAGTCTAGTAGCGAAACATCCGGCAAATACAGCGCTTCTGCATCAGGCTCAAGTTCCTCTGAAGCATTGGTGGATCGTAAGACTTTGTGGTCTCGTTGGGAATTGGTTCTCCGGAAAGGAAGGAGTGGAAAGAAGATAAAATTGTTTCCTGACGTGATTAGTTTTTGTTTAATATATGTTAACCTTTAATATACATAGGTGAGCAAGTCGGACAATTCCTGATTGTTGGGCAAGCCAATAACCCGCCAAGAAATCCTTGCAGATAGATTACATCTAGCAATGAGACATTTTTGTCCGCCCAAGAATAATATGATGTTTTGGCGAGAATGCTGATCTCCGGACAGAATATTGAATGATAACCCATACAGATCATAGAATTTGAAGTTGAAATTGCTGACCAGAAGAACCTATCTACAGAGATTGCGTGAAAAGAAATCTTTATTTTTCATGAGGTCGAAGGGGTTCTCGACGGCCAGAGGCTAAGATGGACCAATTGGGCAGGTGTCTGTGACATTATTTTTTTTAGAGAGGTCATATTAATTGTAGCGATATTTCCATCAGTGCACGACAAAGCTGATCAATTACCTAGACCTCCCATGATGTAGGGTGTGAAAGATGTCAGCAGAGATACAAAGTCCTAAAGACCACCGCATAAGATTGTTGAAGGTCCCACCACATGGCGCAAAATCTCCCCTCAACACATGGTCTTGGAATTACGTTGATGACTACAATTCGACGGGGTTCAAGTAGAACCTGGCGATTACCCTTTGGCGAACTTGGTCTTTCAAATCCAATATTACCCCAAGACTTCAAACTCGGGAGAATAATCTTAACAAGGTTGAACTTTCATGCCTTTGTCCTAGAGAAGTGGAACAAAAGCCAATGAATCAAATAACCTCTCTTCTCCCTTGATTTCGAACACCGGAGAACAACCTTAATAAGGTTGAACTTAATGACTCGATCTTGGGGAAGAGGAATCAAACCAATGAATCAAATAACCTCCCCCCCCCCCCTTGATTTTGAACTTGGGGAGAATAACATTAAGAAGGTTGAATCTGATGTCTCCATCTTGGGGAAGAGGAAACAAACCAATGAATCAAACTACCAATCTTCCTCTTGATTTCGAACTTGGGAGAACAACCTTATCAAGGTTGAACCTGATGTCTCCATCTTGGGGAAGAGGAACCAAACCAATGAATTAGATGACCTCTCTCCCCCTTGATTTCGAACTCGGGAGAACAACCTTAACAAGGTTGAACCTGATGACTCCATCTTGGGGAAGAGGAACCAAACCAATGAATCAAACTACCACTCTTCCCCCTTGACTTCGAACTTGGGAGAACAACCTTAACAAGGTTAAACCTAATGTTTTGGTCTTTGGGAAGAGGAACCAAACCAATGAATTAGATGACTTCTCTCCCCCTTGATTTCAAACTCGGGAGAAAACCTTAACAAGGTCGAACCTGATATCTCCATCTTGGGGAAGAAGAAAGTCTAGCATTTATTTAGAACTCTTGTTAGGTCATGAAGAACATGAACAAAAAAGGCAAAAGAGACAAGTTCTCCAAAGGATTTTTCTTCATTTCAAGGGAAGAACCGATTGAGAACATCCTCACTCCATGTATGTAATATCACTTCTCCGTCATAAGTTTGGAGACGATAATCTACTCCCAATAACACTTCCCTGATAATGTAAGGTCACGCCCAATTTGGATATAGCCTGCCAACCATATTAATTTTAGTTGTCGCATCGACTTTCTTTAAGACTAGATCCCCAACCATGAACTATTTTACTCAAACGTTCTTGTCGAAGTGTTTTGTCATTATTCTTTTGATTTCTTCCTGCCTAATGACAACTTGATCCCTCAACTCCTCGACAAGGTTGAGACTACACCTATCTCTTTTTCATTACTATCAATCCAATTCTAATTACCTTGTTTTGTTAATAAGTGTAACAACCTATAATTAAAAAAATAAAATAAAAGGGTTTAAATCAATTAAATTAAATAGTGGCAATTTTGTTATTAACCAATTTAGGTTTGATTTTCTTCTTGTAAAATAACTGAGGAGCGGGAGGAGGAGGAGAACGACGTACCTCAATTTTACACGTTAAACCCTAGCATATGCCATTTGAGTATATATGGAGGAGTCGAATCGGACTGATGAGTTGAACCGGGCTGTTGAGCTGAAACGGAAGATATTTCATAATCTAACACCCCCCTCAAGCTGGATCATGGTTGTTAATCATGCCAAACTTGTTACAAGCGAAATCCAATCTTTTCCCAGTGACAGATTTTGTAAGTATGTCTGCCAATTGATCACTTAAGTGAATGTAATCGAATTCAATAACCTGCTCGAGGTTTGCATTTCTGATGAAATGACAATCCACTTTGTAGAAAGCAATGAGCAAACCTTGTAAATACTTCTTCATTAATTAAATACAAGAGAGAATACAAGTATATAGGAGAAGAGATGAAGGAAGAATCATATACAATAGATGTGGGACTAAGGGAGGAGGAAAGGGGCCGATAAATGGGCATTTACATCATTTTTCTTTATGTCTTCTAACACTCCCCCGCAAGCTAGAGCGTACAAGTCGTAGGCACCAAGCTTGGACAAGAACTGGTAATACAATTTGCGAGGTAAAGCCTTGGTAAGGATGTAAGCAACTTGCCCAGACGCAGGAACACGTTCAAGCTTTAGCACCTTTTATTGAACCTTTTCCCGAACAAAGTGACAATCAACCTCAATATGTTTAGTCCGCTCATGGAACACAGGGTTCTTCGCAATATGTATTGCAGCTTGACTGTCACAAAACAACGTCGATGGTGAGGACCATTTAACTCTCAAATCCATTAGAAGACTTTCCAGCCAGGTTAGTTCTGATGTAACGGTTGTCATCGCACGGTACTCAGCCTTAGCAGACAAGCGAGCAACCACCGTCTACTTCTTACTCCGCCATGTGATAAGATTTCCTCCAAAGTAAGTACAGAAACCAGTAGTTGAACGTCGATCATCCAACGAGCCTGCATAGTCCGCGTCAGAGTATGCATTAAGAGAAAGGGAGGAAGATAGCTTATACACAAGTACTTGCCCAGAAGCAGTCTTCAGATATCTGAGAATCCGTTCCACTGCCTGAAGGTGAGAAACCCGTGGGGTATGCATGAACCGACTAACCACTCCAACTGCAACTGATATATCTGTTCTCGTAACGGTTAGGTATATCAATTTTCCCACAAGATAACGATAGTATTCTGAATTTGGAAGTAGAGAGTCAGCCTCAGATCCCTGAGCACACAACTTATGGTTGATTTCCATCGGGGTTTCCGCTGATTTGTAACCCGAGAGACCAGCATCTTTCAGAAGGTCAATGCAATACTTATGCTGGGATAAGAGAAGGCCATCAGGTTGTTGTGCTACATTTAGTCCAAGAAAATATCGAAGATTTCCAGATCTTTGATTTGAAAGATAGAATTTAAATGCTACTTAACATGTTATATCTCAGCGGAGTCATCACCAGTGATCAGAATATCGTCCACATAAACCAGAAGGATTGGAGTTCTCGTTGATTGGTGACGAGTGAAGAGAGAGGAATCTGCCGAGTTTTGTTTGAAGCCAACCTCATAAACAGCTTTGTTGAATTTGTCAAACCACGTCCGTGGAGACTGTTTGAGACCATAAATGAATTTGTGAAGTAAACAAACATGAGACTCCATCGTGGTCTCAAACCCGGGCGGTTGTTGCATATAGACAGTTTCAAGAAGGTCGTCATTCAAAAAGACATTCTTGACATCCAGCTGGTGGAGGGGCCAGTGGCGATGAACAGCTAAGGAGAGCAAGACTCGAACCATATTTAATTTCGCGACTGGGGAGAACGTTTCCTCATAATCAAGCATGTACTGTTGAGTAAAATTCCATGCCATAAGCAGAGCCTTTAAGCGATCAACTGTCCCATCCGCGGCATGTTTGATAGTAAAGATCCACATGAAGCTAACACAATTGTGGCCAGGAGGAGACACAAGATCCCAAGTATGGTTACCCCACAGAGCAGTCATTTCTTCATTCATGGCGACACGCCACGCCGGATGCTGGAGAGCTTCCTGCACAGACTCAGGTATAGAGATAGAGGAGAGAGAGAGAGAGAGCAAAGGTAAGAAGAGGTGAAGAGAGCTGCTGTAGAGAGACATAATTGGCCAAGGGATGGGTCGTCGAGGAGGAGGGCGGATCAACAGGTCGCGAGATCACACCGGTAGAGAGAAGTTGTGGCTGGGCAGCTGGACGAGGAGGACAATGAGTGTAAACTTCAATGATAGGAGGTTTGGAGGGGGCGGGTTTGGAGGGTACTGGTGGTGTAGGAATCGGAAGCAGGGGAGTAGGGAGAAGTGATGTAAGCGGAGACGTTACGGGAATGATGGGTCGAGGAGCGGAGGAAGAAGAGGAACAGAAGGACTGGCGTGATATGCTTGGTCTTCATGAAAGGATACATTAGCAGACACAACCACCTTTCTAGTGATAGGATTAAAGCAAACATACCCCTTCTGAGTGCGGGAGTATCCAACAAACATACCTCTGGTAGCACGAGGGTCTAGCTTGTCATTTGAAGGATCAAGATGGTGGACATAACAGGTACACCCAAAAACACGAGGTATGAGAGAGAAGAGATTCGTGGATGGGTAAAGGAGAGTAATGGGTGCCACAAATTTGAGGACAGACGAAGGCATGCGGTTGATGAGATGGAAAGCAGTAGAGACGGCAAAATTCCAATAGAGGGGAGGAACCTGTATTTGGATCATAAGAGATCTAGCCACATCAAGAAGGTGGAGATTTTTTTCTTTCTGCGATGTAATTTTGTTGTGGGGTGTAATCACATGAAGTCTGATGTATAATACCAAACTCAGTGCATAGATTGGAGAAGGTGCGACCAGTATATTCTAGAGCATTGTCTGTACGAAGAGTTTTGACACAGGGAGAGAACTGAGTGCGAGTTTCCGTAAGAAATGTACATAACGTGGTTGGGAGTTCGGTACGATCACGAAGTAAATACAACCAGGTTACCCGTGAGTAATCATTGATAAAGGTAACAAAGTATCGATACCCAAAAGTACTAGGGACCTTATAGGGCCACCAGATATCAGAGTGAACTAAGGATAAAGAAGCATCATTCCGGGTACAGGAAGGAGAAAAAGAGACACGGTGTTGTTTGCCGAAAATACATGTTTCACAAAAGAACTCTTGAATGGAGATAGTAGGAGAGAGCAGTGGGAGTAACATCAAGAAGATATAGCCCGTTAGACAGTCGCCATCTACCAAGTATATTCTGCGTTAGTCGATCCTGCATCACAAAGGAAGAGCGTGAGAAAGTAACACAGCAATTAAGTTCTTGCGTAAGACGGCTAACAGAAAAGAGATTAAAAGGAGAACCCGGAACATGAAAAACCGAGGATAAGCAGAGAGGAGTAAGAGGCAGATGAGCAGCGCCAGAAACCGGGATCATGTCACCATTGGCCTCGGTGATGTACTGGGGGTAAGCAATATCTAAGGATTTGGGTGGTTGCTGCGGAGAGAGATGATTTGTAGCACCCGAGTCCACAATCCAGTGAGAGTTGTGTGAGAGGCACGATATACCTTCCTGGAAGATCGAGGCCACGGAGCCAGAGGAGCGATGAACCACCTCTTGAAGTTGATGGAGTTGAGCACGCAACGCAGCAATATCATCAGCAGTGGTGGAGGCAGAAGCCATAAACCTGAGCAGCGACTAGCCATGGAAACCGGGCGGCAAGAAGGCATGCGGCTTACCGGAAAGATCCAGCGGCTACTTCGAAGGAAGCACTGATCGAGGTAGCACTGAGAACAGCGAGAATATGCAGCCGCGAGAGAACAAGCAACGACGAGAACAAGTCGCAGCGGCGAGAACAAACAGCGCGAGAAAGGGAAGCCGCGCGAGAAGAGGTAGCGGTGCGAGAAGCAGCGGCGAGAACAAGCCGCAGCGGAGAGAACAAGCCGCTCGAGAAGAGACAAACCGCAACCTGAAGAAAGCGGAGCAGAGAAGGGAAGCCGCCCGATCTTGGTGTCAAAACACCAGTGGTCAAGAGCCCGCGACCAAGAGGCGGTGCCCGCAGCAGGTAGAGAAGCCGCAACGACGAAGAGAAGGTCGCGCGAGAAGGGAATCCGCAAAGACTAGTCAAGGTAAGAAGCTGCGTGAGTAGTCCGCATCGATCACGGTGAGCACACCAGCGGCAAAGAACGATGTCGCGACCAAGATACGGAGCTCGCAGCGGGTAAGGAACAACTCGCGGCGAGAAGAGAAGAGAAGTCGCGGCGACTAAGTGAAGTCGCGGCGAGCAGGGAGTAAAGAAGCGAGAACAGAACAGAGAAGGAGGCCGCAGCGGAGAAAGAAGCCGGCAATCCGACAATCCGGAAGAACAGATCGCGCGGATAAAGAGACCGCAGTGAGCAGCAAGGCGACAGAGCGGAAAATCGGCAAAGCGGCAAAGAGAGGATGAGGCCGGCGAGAAGAAGAGAGTAGCGAACAGGCCGAAAAACAAAGCGGTTAGAAGGCTAACGGTATGGAAGTGGGGTCCACGAGTAAGAGAGAGAAAGGCTATAAAATAGCGGAGGAGTAGAAGAGGAGGTGGATCCACGTGAGAGAAGAAGGTAGCGAGTAGAAAAGTAGAGAAGCCGCAAACCGAGCGGTAAGTGGAAGGACCAAGCCAACCGGTTAAACAGAAGGACCGAGCGGTTAGGGAAGCAGAGAACCAAGTGGTTAGGCACAGGCCAGACCGGTTGCCTCTGATACCATGTAGAAAACAATGGGCAAACCTTGTAGATACTTCTTCATTAATTAAATACAAAAGAGAATACAAGTATATAGGAGAAGAGATGAAGGAAAAATCATATACAATGGATGTGGGACTAAAAGAGAGGGAGGAAAGGGGTCTATAAATGGGCCTTTACATCATTTTTCCTTATGTCTTCTAACACACTTCAATGTGTTTAGCGCCTCGATAAGGTCGAGACTACACATATCTCATCTTCCTTAGTATCGATCCAATTCTCATTACCTTGTTTTGTTAATAAGTGTAACAACCTATAATTAAATAATTAAAATAAAAGGGTTTAAATCAATTAAATTAAATAGTCGCAATTTTGTAATTAACCAATTTAGGTTTGATTTTCTTCTTGTAAAATAACCGAGGAGCGGGAGGAGGATAACGGCGTACCTCAATTTTTCGCGTCTAGCAGATGCCATTTGAGTAAATATGGAGGAGCCGAATCAGACTGATGAGTTGAACCAGACTATTGAGCTAAACCGGAAGATATTTCATAATCTAACACCCCCCCTCGAGCCGGATCATGGTTGTTAATCATGTCAAGCTTGTTACAAATGAACTCCAATCTTTTCCCAGTGACAAATTTTGTAAATATGTCTGCCAAATGATCACCTGAGCGAATGTATCTGAATTCAATAACATGCTCGAGATTTGCATTTTGATAAAATGACAATCAACTTCAATGTGTTTAGATATCTCATCAAAAACAGGATTATTTTGAATGTGAAACGCATATTGATTATCACACCATAACTTGGAGGGGCTCTCAACATGATAAGTAATTTCTCTTAAAAATTGATAAAACCACACAATTTCATCAGTAGTGCTTGTCATAGAGCGATTCTTGGCTTCACAACTTGACCTGGCCACCACATATTATTTTTTATTCCTCCAAGCAATTAGATTACCTCTCACAAGTATAGCATAACCAGAAGTATACCTTCTATCAAAAGGAGATTCATCCCAATCAACATCACAAAAGGCTTTTATACGTAAGTGTCCATGACTCTGGTACAAAACTCCCTTTTCTGGATCGTTTTAAAGATATTTAACAATTCTTAATGCAGTTTCCCAATGAATCCTGGGATCTGTCATAAACTGACTAACCACACTAATAGGAAAAGTGACATCAAGACGAGACATAGTTAAGTAATTCCATTTTCCAACAAGTCTCTGATACTTCTCAGGTTCAGGAATGGGAGTACCTTCATGTGGCATAAGCTTCACACCAGGAAGCACAGGAGATTTGCAACTATTTTCCTTTGACATCCCAGTATCTTGCAATAAATCAAAAGTATATTTCCTTTCAAACAAAAAAATGACATTCTCGTGCTCAGAAACTTCAATACCAAGGAAGTACCCCAGTGGTCCAAGATCTTTGGTTTGAAACTGCTCGTAGAGAAACACTTTTAACTTAGAAATGCCAATTGTATTATTACAACATCATAAACATACACAACCATATTGTAGAGAAATGGTCCCGAACCTTATGAACACTTTTCCATATATCAAAAACAAGTATGAGAACATATATATAGGAGAGGAGAGAGGAGAAGAGTCCTATACAAGAGATGTGGGACTAAAGCAAGAGAGAATAAAATGGGCCAAATTAATGGGCCTTTACAATATATCCTAATTCTCTAACACTCACCCGCAAGCTGGAGCATACAAATCGTAGGCACCAAGCTTGGATAAGAACTGATGGTACAAATGTCGGGGCAATGCCTTGGTGAGGATGTCAGCAACTTGCTTAGAAGCGGGAACATGCTCTAGCTCTATCTTCTTTAACTGAACCTTTTCACGGATGAAGTGACAATCAACTTCAATGTGTTTGGTCCTTTCATGAAAAACTGGGTTCTTCGCAATATGGATGGCGGCCTGACTATCGCAAAGTAGAACAGTTGGCGAGGATAAGGTGACTCCTAGATCACTAAGAAGAGCCTCCAGCCAGGTGAGTTCAGAAACAACGGCGGTCATTGCACGATACTCAGCTTCAGCAGAGGAGCGGGCAACAACAAATTGTTTCTTGTTGCGCCAAGTAATGAGATTCCCTCCAAAGTAGGTACAAAAACCCGTAGTAGAGCGTCGATCATCCAGGGAGCCCGCATAGTCCGCATCAGAATATGCAACAAGAGATAGAGAATAAGATGGTTTATATACCAACCTTTGTCCTGGTGCATTCTTCAGGTATCTGAAGATCCGTTCCACGGCTTGTAAATGAGAGCCGTTCCACAGGTTTACACCCGAAGTAGCCAGCATCACGGAGAAGGTCAAGGCAGTACTTCCGTTGGGATAGGGCAAGTCCATCAGGACGTCTTGCGATTTCAAGGCCAATGAAGTATCGAAGGTTGCCCAGATCTTTTGTTTGGAAAACAGAGCTAAGATGTTTTTTGACCTCTAGTATTCATGTTGAGTCATTGTCTGTGATTAGGATGTCATCAACATAAACCAAAAGGAGAATCGTGTCGGTAGTTCTATGTCGAGTGAACAGAGAGAAGTCTGCCGAACTCCGAGTAAAACCAACTGCCTGAACAACTTTACTGAACTTATCGAACCATGACCGTGGGGATTGTTTGAGACCATAGATAGACTTCTTAAGATGACAAACTCTAGACTCTCTCGTGGTCTCAAACCCGGGAGGTTGTTGCATATAGACGGTTTCGTGTAGGTCGCCATTGAGAAACGCATTCTTGATATCGAGTTGGTGCAAGGGCCACCGACGATGCACAGCGACAGAGAGAAGGACACGAACCGTGTTGAGCTTGGCGACCGTAGAGAAGGTCTCCTCATAGTCGAGACCGTGTTGTTGAGTAAAGCCGCGAGCCACCAGTCTGGCCTTAAGACGGTCAACCGTCCCATCGGAAGCATGTTTGATGACAAAGACCCATTTGCAACTAACTGTAGTCTGCCCAAGTGGTAGAGGGACCAGATCCCAAGTCTGATTCGCCCAAAGGGCGCGCATTTCTGCATCCATGGCAGCACGCCAACTTGGATGGAGCAAAGCCTCCTGCACAGAAGTAGGAATAGAAATAGAGGATAATGAAGTAGCAAAGGTGTGAAGGGTCGGGGACAGGCGATGTAACGCGACATAATTCGTCATGGGATGAGCAGTGGAGACAGGCACTGGATCAGCAGGCCGCGAAATTACTTCGGTAGAGGGAGGCCGAGGCAGGGCATGCGAGCTCGGAGGGCGACAAGAGTACACCTGGATGATAGGAGGCGTAGGACGGATTGGCGGGGGGTAGGTGTTGGAAGTAGAGGGGCGGAAGGAGACGTAACGGGTACAACGGGCCGAATGAGAGGAGGAAGACACGGATCTGTAGAGATGGTATGAAAGGGTTGATCTTCCCAAAAGGTGACATCAGCAGAGATGATGAGTTTACCGTCGGTAGGAGAATAGCAAACATATCCTTTTTGGGTGCGGGAGTAGCCAACAAACATCACCTTGGTGGCTCGAGGAGCGAGCTTGTCAGTGGGCGGAGCCAAGTTATGAACATAGCATGTGCATCCAAAGACTCGGGGCGTGAGAGAGAACAGAGCATTGGAAGGAAAGAGAAGAGTGACAGGAGTCACGAAGTTCAAGGTAGAGGAGGGCATGCGGTTGATGAGATGACATGCAGTAGAGACGATGAAGTTCCAATAGAGAAGTGGAACGTGCATCTGAAACATGAGAGAGCAGGTGACCTCGAGAAGGTGTCGATTCTTCCGCTCGGCAACGCCGTTCTGTTGAGGAGTATAGGCACACGAGGTCTGATGAACAATACCAAACTCGGTGCGGATATTAGAGAAGGTGTGGCCCGTATACTCGCGCGCATTATCGGTACGAAGAAGTTTGATGCAGGTAGAAAACTGAGTACGGATCTCTACCAGAAAGGCACGGAAAGTGGAGGGAAGTGCAGTACGATATCGAAGTAAGTATAGCCAGGTAACGCGTGAGTAGTCATCGATAAATGTGACAAAATACCGATAGCTGAAAACACTCGGGAGCTTATATGACCCCCAAATATCAGAATGGAGTAAGGAGAAGGGGGCTTCGGACCGAGTACTAGGGGAGGTAAAAGAGACGATGTTGCTTGCCATAAACGCAAGACTCACACCGAAACTCAGAAAGGGACACATCAGGAAGAGCTTTCTGGAGAATTGGAAGAGGAGCATGCTCAAGACGACGATGTCCAGTCAACAGAAGAGATGGTGGAGAGAGCGGTGGGAGAAGAGGAATCAAAAATGTAGAGCCTATTGGACAGCCGCCCTGTACCAAGGATGTTCCGTGTCTTGCGATCCTGCACAACACAAGAGGTTGAAGAGAAGGTGAGGTCGCAATTAAGGTCGTGAATAAGACGACTAATAGAGAGAAGATTAAAAGAAGAGTCAGGAACATGAAGAACAGATCGAAGGGTAATAGAGGGAGTAAGAGAGATGTCAGCGGAGCCAGAGGCGGGAGTGGTAGCCCCATTGGCAACAGTGATGAACTTAGGATGCACGGAGGCCAGGTAGTGTGGAGGCTGTAGTGGGGTAATGTGGTGCGTCGCACCGGAGTCCAAAATCCATAAGTAACTGGCTACAAGACAGGAGCTTCCACTATCAGAGATAGACACCACAGAGCCCAGTGGTGGGGTGAGCAGGGCGGAAGAGGCACACATCCTTATACGGGTCGACAAAGACCAGGCCGCAGCAAGGCCGCAGAGGCCGCAGCAAGGCCGCAGAGGCCGCAGCAAGGCCGCAGAGGCCGCAACAAGGACCGGGGAGAAGCCGAGCCCACAGCGAGAACCAGGCCGCAGGAGAAGTCGAGGTTGCAGCAAGAATCAGGCCGCAAGGAACTGTAGGCAGTAGCGAGTAGAGAGGAGCAGTCGCAAGTGCAGGAAGGGAGCCCGCCGATGGAAGAGAGGCAGCAGACGGAGCAGGAGCAGGCCGCAGCGGCGTGAAGTAGAAGGCAAAGAGCGCAGCGGTCTGGAGTAGAGAGCAGACCGCAGCGGATTTGAAGTAGAGGGCAGGCCGCAAGAAGGGGAGGGAGAGGCCGGCGGAAAAGAACAATCCGCAAAAGAGGAGAACCCGCGCGAGTAGAGCAGAGACCGCCTGGTCAAGATGTGAAAACACCAGCGGCAGGAAGAGGCCGCGACCAAAGGCGAAGCGGACAGGTAGAAGAAGTCCGCAGCGGGCAAAGACAGGCCGCGCGGACAGAGAAGAGAAGAGCCGGAGGAGACCGCGACCAAGATGCGGGTGAGAGAGGAACAACCCGCACGGTCAGGCGGATCACAGCAGCGAACGGAGGAGAAGGAACCCGCGAGGAGAGAGACTCAAGCGGATAAAGAAGAGACTACAGCGACCAAGATCAAATCGCAGAAGAGGCAGGCCGCAGAAGCCACAGCGAGCTGGAGCTGGAGGGGCAGTCCGCAGCGAACCGGATCAGGCCGCAACAAGCCGGGGCAGGCCGCTAGAGAGGGAGTCCGCTGCGAGCTAGAGCAAGCAGCGAGAGCAAGCCGCAGCGTGAGAGAACAGTCCGCGAGAGAGAGCGGTCTGGAGGAGAGAGAGGGAAGGTGGACCCGACGAGAGATAAAGAGGGGGAAGGCTATAAAATGCCGGAGGGGAGGGGTGGAACCACGGAGAAGAAGAGAGAGCTGAAGAAGAGGAGCGGAGCGGACAGGAAGGCAGGCCGCAGGAGGCCGAACGGGTAGCGAACAGAATACAGACCGCACGGGTTAAGAAAGGTGAAGCCGCTCAAGCAGAATCGCTGGCTCTGATATCATGTAGAGAAATGGTCCCGAACCTTATGAACACTTTTCAGTATATCAAAAACAAGTATGAGAACATATATATAGGAGAGGAGAGAGGAGAAAAGTCCTATACAAGAGATGTGGGACTAACGCAAGAGAGAATAAAATGGGCCAAATTAATGGGTCTTTACAATATATCCTATTTCTCTAACACATATATATGCAACCATCGGTAGTGGTTGGGTAAAGACGGAATTATCCTTGATGCTCTATTTCATGCCAAACCCGCGAACCACAGTTGTAGTAAGTCTGTCAAACCAAGGACGTGGTGATTGTTTAAGGCCATATAAGGAGCGATGTAATCTGCAAACCTTTTGAGTCTCCCCCTGAACAATAAACTCTGTTGGTTGCTCCATGTAGACCTCCTCATTTAAATGTCCATTTAGAAATGCATTTTTCACGTCAAGTTGATGTAACTTCCATTTATTCAAGCAACTAGAGAGATAAATAAACAAACGGAAGTTATTTTAGCTACTGGGAAGAACGTCTCAAAATAATCAATCTCATATTGTTGGGCATATCCCTTATCAACCAGGCGAGCCTTTAAGCAAGCAAGAGACCTGTCCGGATTGATCTTGGGTGTGAATATCCACTTATACCCAACAGTTTGCTTATTCTTAGGCAAGGGAACCAGTTCCCAAGTAGCATTTTGAACAAGAGCTTGCATCTCCTCAATCATAGCAGCACGCCAACCCGGATGAGTTAAGACATCCACAACTGACATGGGAACTTGCGTGGTA
Source organism: Platanthera guangdongensis (assembly GCA_039583875.1). Taxonomy (NCBI): domain Eukaryota; kingdom Viridiplantae; phylum Streptophyta; class Magnoliopsida; order Asparagales; family Orchidaceae; genus Platanthera; species Platanthera guangdongensis. The sequence continues at coordinate 132,114,227 of CM077164.1, forward strand.
TTCAAAGTGGTCATCAAATGTGTATTTTGAACAGATAATTATTTATATAAGTCGGTTTAAACCGGCCTATTTCGGCAATTCCGAACATCTTTCCGAAGGCCAATAGTTTCGCAATCAACTAGGCAGTCAGTATCAGGTGATTCCTTAATATCACCCATATGAGATGAAGAATCCAACAGGGTACCCACTGGAGGATCCAATGAGTCATTGGAAGTTGTATTGGTAGAGGGTGATTGAGTGGGAGGAGTCGCCTCTTGAGGAGCTGTATGTGGGAGGAAAGTAGGAGGCCGCATTTCTAGCACTTGAGTTTCAATTGTATGTTGTGGAGTAACCTCATTAAGAAGAAAAGGTGTCGACTCTTGAAAGGTAATGTCAGCCGACACAACATAATGATCGATCTCAGGAGAGAAACAGTGATACCCTTTCTGATGTCGGGCATAGACAACAAAGATATACCAAAGAGATCGAGGATCAAGTTTAGACGCATTAGGTCGCGTATCATAAACAAAACTAACACCCAAAAAATTTGGGCACCATAGGAAATAGAGAATGGGAAAAAAAAACTTCATGGAAGGGAGTTCTTCCATTAAAAATTGTAGATGGTAGACGATTGATAAGATAACAAGCTATTAAAACTGCATCTGAACAAAAAATCTAAGGAACATGATGTCAAAATAAAAGAGCACGAGCAACCTCAAGAAGGTGCCTGCTTTTACGCTCAGCCACCCCGTTTTGTTGGTGTGTGTCAGGACAAGAGCTCTGAAGAACAATTCTTTTGCAGGAAAGAAAATTCTTAAATTGACCAGAAAGATATTCACGACCATTATCACTACGTAAGCACTTAATAGTAGAAGAAAATTGAATTTGAATTTTAGCATAAAATTCACAAAATATTTGAAAAACAATAGAGCAATTTTTCATAGGATTCACTCGTGTCATACGAGAATAGTCATCAATGAAAGTAACATAATATCGAAAACCCAGTTTTGAAACAATAAAAGGACCCCAAACATCATAATGAACTAACTCAAACGGAGAAGACATCTATTTATTGACTCTAGGAACATAAGATACACGATGGTACTTCGCATACTGACATGACTCACACTCAAAAGAAATGCCTATAAACTTAGGAAACAGTTGATGAAGAGTGGGAGATGAGGGATGACCAAGACGACAGTGGATGTCATAAGGTGAAGTAGATGTGGCAAAGTAAGCAATAAGAGGGGTGGTTTCAATCACGTAAACTACGTCTTCAACCTTGCCTTTACCAATAGTCTTCCTCGTCAAAAGATACTGAAAAATGCAACCATCAGGAAAAAATGAGACCAGGCATTTTAATTGCTCTGTAATTTGACTTACAGATATCAAATTGAACGGTGAATCTGAAACATAAAGAACAAGTGATAATTTTAAATCTGTAGAAAGGTGGGAGGTCTCACTTCCCTTCACACTTGTTGAAGAACCACCAGCCACAGTGATAGCACTAATAAGAAATGATGAAGAAAAGGTTTTAAGATTACCTGTCGACCCAGTAATGTGATCTGAAGCCCCAGAATTTACAATCCACTTCCCTTAAACATAGAAATGCAAGCAGTGTGGTTAGTTGTCTGAGCATAAGTAATCATAGAATTTTGAACTTTAACTTGAAATCAAGTATATCTTTGAAATTCCTCACCACTCATCTCAATCATCCTTTTCTTAGGGGGATGATAAAAATCTTTATTCTCTCGAGAAGACAAAGAGGTGTAAGCCACTTTGTTGGCACTGGGATACTCATGCAGCTTGCAACAATTATGCATTAAATGTCCAGTGATCCCACAGTGATGGCAAACACACTGATCTCTATTGCCCCAGGCTCCTTTCCCGCAACGAGGAGCCTGGCCACCACGATTACCACGTCGACTATTCCTAGATGTGGGGAATAAAGCAGACTACTCACTATCATCTTGGTGAGTTATTGAGTGAGATTCAATAGTGATACTGCTTAGCCGATTGTACACTTCTGAAATAGATGTAGACATTTCTTAGATAAGATTAGATTCATGATAGACTCCAAGCAAGGATGAAGGCAACATAAGAAGCACATAACACCAAGTTGTTCTCTTTGAGCCATCTTTTCATGAGGAGAAGTGGGGATCGGTCACAGGACATCAAGCTCATCAAATAAGGATTGGAACTAAGTATAAAACTCCTGGATAGATCGCACCTCCTAATTCAATTGGAATAGCTACTTCAACAGATCACATATTCGCGACATGTTATTGGTATTTAAATACATAAGAGTTAATCGGACCGATGCATCCTTGAATGTAGAGCAATTAGCAATTATGACTGACTTTTTGATCCATGAAATTAAGAAGAAGACCAAAGATACGATTTTCTTCAATTTCACAGATTGGGTACCCTGAATCACATGGCTGAGGAAGATCGATAAGGTGTTTAGCTTTTCCCATGCCTTTCAAGCATACAAGAACAGTCTTCTTACAAATTTGGAAGTTTTGGGGACCTTCTAGTTTCTCATCTGTGAGTCTAGAAGGAAAATGCATAGGACTATGCATAGAGTCTTGTATGATCCCTCTAGACCCATCACCAATCGTCGCGTGTTTCAGAGTCTTCTTTCAACATCCCTTCACGAGACAGATGCAAACTCAGAAATCGAGCACTGTAGAAACTGCAGAAATCGCCATTCCTGGATCCAGAAATTGAGATTCCACCATCTTATGCTAATGAGGATCATCAGCAAAACCTTTCTAGCAAGAGACGAGTGATTGCTTATCTCTATGCAACACTCGATGCTTTGAACTTCGCGTGAGAAGAGAAGAGCAGCCGAGAGGACGATCAAAAAGACGGCAGAAGAAGGATTCGACTTCAGGAAACACAACCGAAAGCAGCTGAATCAAATCAGTCGGAAAACACAGCCGGAAGCAGCAGAAAGAGGCGACGAAGGGGATGAAAGCGACGAAAATAGTCGCAGATGCACGCGACACAGACGATGAAGACGGTCGCCAAAACACGTGAATCAGTCGACAGAAGAACCAGTTGAAGAGGCACGCGACAGGAGCCAACTGAGGCGACCAAGGCGATGACGGAAGATCCGCAACCAGCGGGCTTTGATAGCATGTAAAATAACAGAGGAACGGGAGGAGGAGAACGGCGTACAAAGTACCTCAATTTTTCGCGTTAAACCCTAGCAGATGCCATTTGAGTATATATGGAGGAGCCGAATTGAACTGATGAGTTGAACCGGACTGTTGAGTTGAACAAGAAAATATTTCATAATCTAACACTTCAAAACCGAGATACAGCCCCCCCCCCCCCCCATAAAATCATTCGGCCAAGCTCTCCCACTCCTGATTCCTCTGCTCCTGTGCCTCCACATTTCTGCTGCTCCAATTCCTCCTAATTTCGTCGACTGTTGCGTCTCTCGCTCACCCCTCTACTCGTGTGTCCTCCTTCTCCCTCTGCTCGACGAACTCGGTCCCTCCGAGTGTCGACAGCTCCTTCTCTGGTCGGCGACCTCAGTCCCTCCAAAAGTCGTCAGCTTCTTCTCTCCCCTCAAGGTCGGCATTCGCGTCCTCATCAAGGGTCGGCAACCTCTTTGATGTAGGCTCACATTAGAGTTTCAAAATTAAATATTTTTTTAGTCAACTATTTTATTTGTCAAGAAATAAAATTTGGATTTTAAAAAAAATGTGGATCTTTAATTTTGTAAAACAAGGCGGCCCAAGCGGGCCTAAACAATATTTACAAGCGCAAATCAATCTCGTCACTCTGAGCTTTAAGAAGTTCGTTAATATTGCTCAAGTGGATCTCTTAAGGGCTTTACGAGCCGAACCCTCCACAGAATTGTCACAACCACAAGAAAAAATTCACAAACAACTTATGGATAAACGATAATAAGAGTAGTGTGAACGGGTGGCAGGAGCTCAGGCGGTGGAAGGCAAGGGTGGGCTGATCGGCAAATAGCAGGGAAGCGAAAATACGCTTCCTGCACTGTCTGATCCTGCCAAGGAATTCTTCACGGTGGATTTTATATAAGTTAGAAGGAAAAGTTTAATCATGGTGGCTAAAACTTTGATCACAGTGGATTTCCAAACTTGTGGCTGAAACTTATAACTCTTTCCAAATATGGTATGTCTGAAATATGTTATCCTATGGTGGTTGAAAAATTTCACGATGGTCTGATCACAGTGGCCATTGGCAAAATGTTATTTCCAAAAAAAACGGTGTTTCCAAAATATGATTAATATTCTAAAGTTTGTTTGTTTTAATTATAAATTTATATTTTCTTAAATAACTTAGGCTTGTTTTTTTCATCCTACTACCACTAATACCGGATCTTTTATTCAAGGTCTCATCCGGCGATCAAACCGATGAGTCAAACGAGCACAAGAAATAAGAACGAGTACAAGGAACGAGTACATTGAATAAACGAGTACATGAAATACAATGCATAAATAAATATATGGAAGAAAAACTATGATGTGTTGCAGGATGCATCAATTTCTCCGGGGTTGAAAGAGCTCGATCCAAGCGATAACTAACGAAAACTAACAACAAAGAGATCTGGGCGGCGCCGTCGGAGCTCGTCAGTGCTGATCCAAGAGTTGTCTGTAACACCGCGTCCACGCCATGACATCAAGTAGCGTTGGAAAATCCCGTGGCGAGTACGAAACTCTCGTACATCAAGAACCTGATTTATCTCCTCAGTGGTGAGTGTCTGCACTGGAGCTAAGTCGGGTGGAATCTTAGGAGCTGTCGTAGGTGGACTCGGGCTAGAACTGGGTGGATCTCCATAGAATGGCGTCAGATTGGACACGTTAAATATCGGTAAGTACCAAATTGAACGAGCAAATCTAGGAGATAGGCATTCTACCTTGTGTGTTTCCGGACTTTGTAAAGGACCAAACTTTCTCTGTTGTAACTTATGGTATGTACCCGGAGTGAATCTCTGTTTCCTTAAATAATCAAACATTCAATCTCCTTTTAAAAAGTATAACTCCCGGCGGTGACTATCGGTCAGGGATTTATATTTTTCAGAAGTCACTCGCAATTTATTAGTAATATTTTTATACAATTCCTTTAAATAATCAACATGAGTTTGCGCATCAAAGGAAATATGTTCATGATTCGGAAGGGAGTGGCGATCAAATATATGATGTATAGAGAACCCATAAATAATCTAAAAAGGAGATTTATTAGTAAAGCAATTAGTATAATTATTGAATGTGTATTAGGAAAAAAAGAACCTTGTATATATGTTCACTTGTCACAAATACAAAGAATGAGTACATATTTATAGGAGGGAGAAAGAGAGAGTAAGGTCCTATGCATGATGTTGGACTAAAGAGAAGAGAGAAATAACAATAAAAAATACATAATTGGCATTTGTCAAATGGGCTTCTCTAACACTCCCCCGCAAGCTGGAGCGTACAAGTCATGCACCCAGCTTGGACAAACACTGGTAAAATAAGGTACTTGATAAAGCCTTCGTGAGAATGTCAGCAACTTGATCAGTGCCCGGAAGATGCTTTAATTCAAGTTTCTTCATTTGAACTTTCTCCCGAATAAAATGACAGCCTACCTCGATATGTTCCGTGCGCTCGTGAAACACTGGATTCTTTGTTATGTGTATGGCCGCTTGACTGTCACAAAATAGAACAGCAGATGAAGGAAGTTTTACCCCCAGATCAGCAACGAGGCTTTCAAGCCATGTGACTTCTGAGACAACCAATGCCATCGATCGGTATTCAGCTTCCGCGGAGGATCGAGCAACCACGACTTGTTTCTTACTTTTCCATGTAATGAGATGACCGCCAAAATATTTACAGAACTCACTGGTTGACTGCCGATCGTCCAGGGAGCCAGCATAATCGGCATCTGAATATGCAACCAATGATGGAATAGAGTTGTAGGTTTTGTAAACCAGCCCTTGACCCGGAGCTGCCTTAAGGTATCGTAGAATCCGTTCAACCGCCTGGAGATAAGAAACCCAGGGAGCATGCATCAACCGACTGAAAATCTCAACAGCGAACGATATATCAGGCCTCGTGACCATTAGGTAGATCAATTTTCCCACAAGGCGTCGATAGTATTCCGGGTTCTGGAGAGGCAGATCATCATCAGAGGCATGAGCACATAGCTTGTGATTAGCCTCCATCGGAGTAGTAGCTGGCTTGCAACCAGACTGGCCAGCGTCTTTGAGGAGATCAAGACAATACTTCTATTGGGAGAGCACAAGCCCATCTGGACGTTGTGCGACTTCAAGACAGAGGAAGTAGCGAAGATGGTCAAGGTCTTTCGTCTGAAACACGGTGCTAAGATGTTGTTTGACCGCTTGAATCTCCTTTGAGTCATCCCCAATAAGTAAGATGTCATCAACATAAACTAACAGAAGAAACGTTCTTGTTGCCCGGTGTCGAGTGAATAGGAAGAAGTCTGCGAAACTGCGAGTGAAACTCATGTCCCGAACAACCTTGTTGAACTTGTCAAACCACGTCCGATGGGATTGTTTGAGACCATAGATGGATTTCTTCAAAAGACACACACGAGACTCTCTCGTGGTCTCAAACCCGGGAGGTTGTCGCATGTAGACGGTTTCCTGCAGATCTCCATTCAAGAACGCATTCTTGATATCCAGCTGATGAAGGGGTCAGTGCCGATGCACAGCCACGGAGAGAAGGACACGAACGGTGTTGAGCTTGGCCACCGGAGAGAAGGTTTCCTCATAATCAAGACCCTGCTGTTGAGTAAAGCCACGGGCCACCAGGCGGGCCTTCAGACGGGCAATAGTGTCATCAGGAGCATGTTTGATGAGAAAAACTCATTTACACCCAACAGAGTGCTGACCGGGAGGTAAAGGGACAAGGACCCAGGTCTGGTTGGCCCAAAGGGCCGTCATTTCTTCGTCCATAGCAGCCCGCCAGCCTGGATGTTGAATCGCCTCTTGCACACAGTTAGGGTCAGAAATAGAGGATAATGATGCGGCAAAGTGAAGAAGTGGCGGTGAAAGGAGATGAAGCGAGACATAATTCGTTATAGGATGAGTGGTGGAGGCTGGAGCCGGAGCAGCAAGTCGTGGAGCGTCAGAGGTCGAAGCCGACTGCAGTGGGGCAACAGGACGAGGAGAGCGACAAGAATAGACCCGGATGACAGGTGGCTGGGGAAGGACCGGAGGCTGGGCAGGAGGGGGAGAAGGCGAAGAACGGGGAACAGAGATGACAGGGCGCACGACGGGCTCCGGAAGAGGAGCGAGATCCAGAGCAGAGAAGAAGGGAAGATCTTCCCGAAAAGCGACATCCGCAGAAACAGTCACCTTGCGGATAGTGGGTGAATAACACACATAGCCCTTTTGAGTGTGCGAGTAGCCCACAAAGACATATTTGGCCGCACGGGGATCCAACTTGTCAGTAGATGGGCCGAGGCGGTGAACGTAGCATGTATACCCAAAAATGCGGGGAGTAAGAGGGAAGGCCGGAGTGGAGGGAAATAGGAGGCAGAATGGAGTAGCATTCTGGAGGATGGAGGACGTTAGACGATTGATAAGAAAACAGGTCGTGGAGAGTGCAAAGTTCCAATATGGTTTGGGAACCCGCATTTGAAGCATAAGAGAGCGAGCCACATCAAGGAGATGACGATTCTTACGCTCGGTGACACCATTCTGTTGTGGGGTATATGCACAAGACGTTTGGTGAATAACCACAAACTCAGAGCAGAGGGTCGCGAAGTCATGGTCAGTGTACTCGCGCGCATTATCAGTGCGAATAGTTTGAATGGGCGCAGAGAATTGAGTGCGAGTCTCAAGAATGAAGGCCCGAAATACGCGGGCAAGCTCAGAACGATCACGAATGAGATACAACCATGTCATGCGAGAATAATCATCGATAAATGTAAGAAAATAACGGTAGCCAAAAATACTAGTAATCTTGTACGGATCTCATACATCGGAGTGTACCAAAACAAAAGGAGCAGAGCTCCGAGTACAATGAGAAGGAAAAGATGAACGTGGTTGCTTGCCAAAAATACATGTTTCACACTGAAAAGCGGGAAGAGATATATCCGGGAGAGCCTTCTGGAGGACTGGGAGAGGGGCATGACCAAGACGCTGATGTCAATCCGAAGAGGAGACAGATGCGAGGAGAGTAGGAGAGTCATCAAGAAGGTAGATCCTGTTCTGCAGTCGCCCCCTACCAATGATAGTCCGCGTCTGCTGATCCTGTATCAGAAAAGAAGAAAAAGTAAATGTCACGGAGCAATGTAAGTCAGTAGTAAGGCGACTAACAGAAAGTAAATTGAAAGAAGAGCCCGGAACATGAAGAGTCGAGCGCAGGAAAAGGGAGGAGGCGAGAGGAATATCAGCACAGCCAGAGACTGGGACAGCTGTCCCATTAGCCACCGTAATGTACTTCGGGTGAGAAGAAGACAAGTACTGAGGCGGTCGAACAGAGGTGATGTGATGAGTGGCACCGGAATCGATGATCCATTGCGGTCCAGTAGAGAGGCAGGTGATACATTCATTGGAGATGGAGGCGGCGGAGGCAACCGAGGCCGGCGGGCAGCTGAGCAGGCCGTGAAGATGCTGGAGCTGAAGGCGAACCTCGTCGAGGTCAGTACGAGTGGGAGAGGAGTCGGTGGCAGCAACAGAGGTCTGCGGACGAGGAGGACGACCATGCTTGCGATAGCACGTGGCTTCAAGATGCTCATCTTTGTTACAGAAGGAACACTTAGGCCGGAGTCGGCCACCCCGACCACGTCCCCGAGAATCAGAACGGCCCCCACGAGCTGAATAAGGGAGAGGTAATAAAGGTGCAGGGGCCTGCTGGACAAGGGCCGGAGAAGGAGGTCCAGAAAAATCCGAAGGCGGGGAGACCTTGAGAAGCATCGAGCACACATCCGAGAAGGACGGGGTAACTGTAAAGGAGAGAATCTGAGCCCGCATACTGTGAAGGTAATGCGGGACTCGAGCCATCATCATGGCGATACCAACGGCTTTCTTCTGGGCATGTTGGGCAGCAAGTTCCACAGTAGGAGGCTGATGTTGGATCCAAACTTCGACCAGAGACTGAGCCTACGCAACAAAGGAGGTCAGATTAGCCGCCCCACCAATATCAAGAGCCTGAAGTGCAGTGATGAGGTCATACAAATGATGGAGACTATCTTTGCCGGAGTAGAGGGTATGGAGCTCGTCCCACATGCCTTTGGCCGGCTCGTGGTACATGGCCAGGCGATAAGACTCGCCATCAAGAGAGTTGAGGATCCACGTCTGATCACGACCATCGTTGCGCAACCAGTCGTCAGTAGGAGCACCAGTAACGACCTGGGTCAAGTGATGAAGAAACCCCTTCGACTGCAGGACCCGGCGAACAGAGTGCGCTCATTCCACAAAATTCTTCTTACCGATCAGAGAGATAGTAGTAATTCGGAGCTCATCACGAACATCCGGAAGAGAGGCCGGGCGGTCTGTCCGGTAGAGTCAGCAAAAGAGGTCATGAAGACGAACCACGGCTAGAAGAAAAGACCAGGCGAACAACCCAGACGAGCAGGGACCTTCAACAGAGGAGGCTGCACGGATAGGTAAGTCCGTGCGACTAGAGGGCAGACCGCACGGTCACGGTGTGAACACACCAGCGGCAAGGAGGAGGCCGTGACCAAAGTGCGGAGGCCAGAAGAAGGAGAACGCAGCGGGCAGGGACAACTCGCCCGAGGAGACCGCAGCGGAGAGAAACAGGCCTCGCGGACAGACTGCAGTGTAGACAGAAGAACGCTGCAGCGGTCACGGTGATCAAGCACCAGCGGCAAGAGATGCCACGACCAAAAAAGCGGAGAGGCCGCAACGAACACACGGGCCAACCCGCGCGAGGAGACCGCAGCGGACAAGAAAGAGGAGACCGCGAGTAAGAGAACTCGAGCGGTAAGAGGAAAAAGGACGCCGCGAGTAAAACTCGAGCGGCTAGAAGAGAAAGCCGCGAGGAGAGACCGCAAGCGGGCCGGACAAAAGCCGCGAGTAGAACTCGAGCGGCTAGAAGAGAAAGCCGCGAGGAGAGACGGCGAGCGGGCAGGACAGAAGCCACGAGTAGACCTCGAGCGGTAAGAGGGGAGCAGGAAGACGCGGATAGACCGAGCGAGCAGGGAGAAGGTGTGGTCCCACTTGTTAGATGAGAATAGCTATAAAAGGGTGGGTGGGGGGAAGAGAGGTGGAGCCACGAAGGGAAGAAGAAGAAACCGCGAGAAGGTCGCGGATAGAAGATGGAGACCGCCGAAGTCGGAACCTACCGAAGCGGGCGGTTAGAAGACGGAGACCACCAAAGGGAGGCGGTTAGAAAAGAACGAGACCGCCCAAGTCGGAACCTCCCTCTGATACCATGTAAAAGAAAAAAAGGAACCTTATATATATGTTCACTTGTCACAAATACAAAGAATGAGTACATATTTATAGGAGGGAGAAAGAGAAAGGAAGGTCATATACATGATGTGGGAGTAAAGAGGAGAGAAATAACAATAAAAAATACATAATGGGCCTTTGTCAAATGGGCTTCTCTAACAGAATGCAAATTCAGCATGTGATAGTATCAGATCTCATTGGTTCAAATTCTCCCCAAACAAACACCTAAGAAGGTCCCCCAAACTCCTATTAACAACTTCAGTCTGTCCAATGGTCTGAGGGTGATATGCGTTGCTAAACTCGAGTTTGGTAACTAATCGGGCCTACAATGTTTTTAAAAAATACCTCATAAAATGAGTATCCCTATCAGAAGTGATCAATCTAAGAATTTCGTGCAACCTAACGATTTCCTTAAATAAAAGTTCAGTGACATATAGAACACTAGAGGTTTTCCTACACAGAATAAAATGCGACATTTTCGAAAATCGGTTTACGACTACAAAAATAGAGTCAACTTTCCTTTGAGTATGAGGAAGTCCTACCACAAATTCCATCGAGATGTCATCCCATGGCCGCTCAGGTATCGGTAAGGGAGTGTATAATCCAATGTTTTGTGTGTGCCCTTTGTATCGAAGGCAAGTCATACAATGCCTAACAAACTCGATAACATTGTGCTTCATATTGGGCTAATAATATCAAACATTAGCGAGATCTAATAATTTTGATTGGCCCACGTGTCCACCTAACCCAGATGAGTGCAGCTCCCTAATTAATGTCTCTTGGAATGGTTCTTTGCAAATTCAAAGGCGGGTGCCAACTAAACAGATACCCCTCACTCACTACGCACTGTGTAGTGAGATCAGTCACACTATGCTAACATGAGATCCAAATGTCGCGAAAGAACCGATCAGTAACGTATAAATCGCTTTGTGAATCTAAGTCAGTGATGCAAGGTTGTAGTGTAACTAGTAGATGGGTGCAACAAATAAGTGTGTCAGGTACTAGATTCGAGACATCGGGTTTGTGCTTCAAATGGAAAGTGAACTACTGCAGGTAAGCAACCAACTTAGTATGACATCTGATCTCCTTCTGGGAGTTCAGATGTTTTAGGGCATCGTGATCAGTATTCAGCACAAACTCGCGTTGAATCAGGTAGTGTCTCCAATGACAGAGAGCATGAACGATAGTGTAAAACTCTAAGTCATATGTGGAATATCTAGTCTTCACCTCATTCAGCTTCTCACTAAAGAATGTGATAGGTCGACCCTCCTGACTCAAAACTGCGTCAATGCTTATAATAGATGTGTCACAATCAACCTAAAAAATTTTATCAAAATCAGACAGCTCTAATACAGGTGCACTCGTGAGTCTCTCTTTGACCAATATAAACGCATGATCGGCTTCTTCAGTCCAAATAAGCAATCTCTTCAAACAATCGGTCACAGATGCTATCAAGGTACGAAAGTTTCGAATAAATCGTCGATAAAAATATGTTAACCCATGAAATCCCCGAGCCTCAGTAATTGTCTTATTGCTAGGTCATAATTCTATTGTATTGACCTCTCTAGCAATTCTAATGCTCTTAGAGAAAACGATATATCCTAAGAAGGTCAGGTTATCCGTCATAAAAGTGCACTTCTTCAAATTTATATATAATTTATTTTCAAGTAGGATTTCTAAGACCTGTCGAAGATGAATCATGTGCTGATCGTGATTAATGCTATAAATCAAAATATCATCAAAGTACACAAATACGCAAACTCTTATGAGTGGCCTAAGCACCTAATTCATCACACGCATAAATGTATTGGGAGCATTAGAGAGCTCAAAAGACATCACCTGTTTCTCGTATAATCCCTCACTAGTCTTAAACACAATATTCCATTCATCCCCGGGTCGAGTTCTAATCTAGTGGTATCCAAATTTTAAGTCAATCTTCGAAAATACAGGAGATGCACTAAGCATACCTAGCATGTCATCCAATCGGTGGATCGGATAATGATATTTGATCGTAATTGTATTAATAGTTCGACTGTCCACACACATTGGTCACGTCCCATCTTTCTTAGAAACTAGAAGTGTGGGGACTGCGCACGGACTCATACTCTCTAACATGACCCTTCGAAATCAGATTGGTCACCTATCTATGTAGCTTTTCATGCTCTTTCAGACTCATACGATAATGGGGTAAATGAGATAATCTAACTCCCGGTATGACATCGATGCAGTGTTGTATATCTCACATCGGGAGTAGCTGATCGGGCAACTCCTCCGGCATAATCTCAGAGAACTCATTAATGAGAAGACGCATTGTACTAGGGATGTCTAAAGTAGTGGAAGCAGAATCGATATCGAACAACATATAAACGACCTCACTATCTGTCATCTCCTCCTGGAATTGGGACCCAGTCAGTAACATGGTGGCGAAGGGAAATGATATCACAGAGACAGTGGTAGAAGGGTGTGAAGTCCTCTCTGGGGCCTTGGGAACAATACTATTCTTCTGAGGAAGAAGAACAATCTTGTGTCCACTGCGTTCGAAGGAGTGAGAGTTCTTTGCACCGTCGTGACCAATACGTCTATCGCGCTGCCAAGGTCGTCCTAATAGGATGTGACAAACCTCGATAGTAGCGACATGACACCATACTGCATCCTAATATATAATGTCAATGGAAAACTCTATGAGGCAGTGGTGTGTGATAGGAATAGTCGTACTGCAAGTGACCCATGACAAACTGTAGGGTTTTCCTAAGGGTTGTGTCTTCAACTTCAACTTATCAACCATAAGTTGAGAAACAAAGTTCTCCAAACTACCGGTAGCTATGATAATGGAGCAGAACTGCCTCTGTATGCAGGATGTGGTACGAAAAATATTATTGCTCAACGAGTCATTGTCAGCGGGAATCTTAGGAGTTATGAGACTATGTTGGAGAACATATACTAACTGATAGAGAAGCTCTTCCTCAACTTCGCACTCGCTCTCTAACTCAGTCTTAGGGGTCAGGTCAGTCTGGGAATCACTAAGGAAGACCCCGTACTCAGTTTCTGATCCACCCTCGGAATCAATGACGGCGACGAAGTGGCGTCGCGAGCACTCAGACGATTTATGACCTGGCATCATACACTTGAAATACTGAAATGTCTTAGGTTGAGGTCTAGTGCATATAACCTCCTTGCCTCTAGAGGGTGGGGCAGGGAGTGTTGGGGTACTCGTAGGTACTGTCGATCGACAAGGTCCAGCAGTCCTGTTAGTAGGAATGTAAGTGTGAGTCGGTGGAGGCCTATAAGTAGACCTGGCTCCAGATGTCCGCTTCTGTGAAGACTACTCTATGTGCGCGACTCGAGATCTCTCCTAAGTCCTTATAGTCAAATAATTCTAGCTAATCTCTAATGGCATATCGTAACCCGTTCAAATAATGGGAGACGGTCATATCGTCGTCCTCTCGGAAGGAGAAGCGAGACTGAAGAACTAGGAATTCATTTGTGTACTCACCCAGCGATAATTTATCTTGTCGCAGGTTATGGTACCTACGGTAGAGGATCTGCAAATAATCGGGTAGAACGTATCGTTTTGGAAGTTGCGATTTAAATTCTGCTCATGTAGTGATCGGGGGCATGCCTAAATTAAATCTAGATCGCTCTAATTGTCCCCACCAAACTAGGGCGGACCGTTTCAGTTTAAGTGTGACATACTTAACTTGCCTAGCTTGGGGCAATTGCTTGCAAGCTGGGAAACGATCATTCGTTCACACCAGTCTAAACAGTCTGTGGTCGCACAAACCTCTGACACTTACGCCCTTTCATCCGCAGGCGCGTAAATACATACAAAAGCGCAAAGATCGTGAACACTAAAAGTCATGGGAGAACTCGCATCAAAAAGACAAGGGTTAGTGAAATAATTCTAGACTCATCCTTTCTAAATTGCGACCTCTAGAAATTGGGAGCATTGATAGGATTCGCCTAAAAAGCAAGACAAATCGGCATTCATAACTCGCAAACCCAACCAGCACGCTAAACCAGCTCACCTCGATCGTGCTAGGTCTTGCCTCGATCAAAAGAATAACCCGACGTAGGAGGCCCGTCAGAGTCGGAACAGCGCGCGCGCTCACGCTCAAACAGGGCACGCGCGCGCGCCCGCACGTGTTCCCATACGGCCATGCGCGATGGCATGCACACATAGCAACGCGCGCAAGTTATCGTGCGTGCTGGCCCGCGTCCATCACTATCTCGCAGATGAGCCAGTTCGGGCCCCCAGGTTGCTCGAATCGCCCAGAGGGGCATGGTCGTCATTTCTCAAAAACCGGTGATCCAGGTGACCGAAAATGTTCAGAATCCAAAGGGGCGCAATTACCAGTGTGCCATGAAGAGCTATAAAAAGACAATCATGCCTTCCTTTGAGGGGGTAGAGAAAAAAAGGTGAGGAAAGAGCTCTGAAGTTTTCCGGCAAAAACTTGGCTTTTCATTCATCCTCCTCCTGCTGAGAGCTCGTTCTGCTTTAGACGAAATGCTCCAAAAACAGCTTATGTCAGTGCTTCTAAAGACTTATCTTTTTCTCAAGAACTTGTTAAGGAGCGGTGGCATGTCACCCTCTTAAAAGTCGAACTCTTATTAGTGAATTTCGCCAGAAGTGGGTCTGGCCCTGTGGTTTTTCACTTTTTGGGTTTTTCCACGTAAAACGTGTCGGTGTTTTGCTATTGGTACTCCATTTGACTGTTTGCGCACTTGGCTCACTCTCGAGCTAACACGGTTCAATTCCTCGGGTCCGTGGGTGCGCAAAACAATCCGCAACACTTCTCATGAATATATATAATAATGATATATGTCATTGGAGATTATACATGTCATTGCGCAAAACAATCCGCAAGACTACTCATTAATATAATAATGAACATATTACATTATGATTATCTAAATAATAACGTTAACCACCATTCATGTAGTAAGTTGCTTAGGAAACCACATTGGATATTATCGTTTGACATGCCAGTCTGAATGCAATCTACATGATAAGTCGCAAGTTACTTGGGTTTGTCCATAGAACAGTCTTCAGAGCTCTTGCAATCCCGTCATGAAGATCATCGACTATCACATCGATCAATTTCACCACGCCCTCGTAACAACCCGGTTATAATAGGGAATAATAATAATAATAATAACCATATTCCTCTCATTTAACCCGTGACCCCCCCCCCCCCCCGATACCTCATTTTCTCTCCCGGTCCAGATTTCTCCCGCACAGCCGCAACCCGCAAACCCTGCTCCCGATTCCTCCCCCGTCTCCCGCAGCTCGCACAGCAAGCCCCGCTCCCTGCTTCCGCCGGCGACTGCTCCTTTCGCTGTGGCCGACACGTTCTCCGGCTCCTCTTTCCCCTGTAGCCGACGACAACTCCTCTAGCTCTTCCCTCCATGGCTGTCGCTCGTGCCTGCTGCTCCTGCTAATCTCCAGGCCGGCATCTGTGCTTCCTCCCCTCCAATGGGCCGGCAGCCTCCTCCTGCTCCTCCCCAGGTCGGTTACCCTTTCGTCTCCTCCATTTCTGGAGGGTCGACAGCGACTCCTTCCTCCTAGCGGAGCGACAACTTCAGATCTCGCCTCCTCTTCCTCCGACAGCCGCTCCCTCTCCTTTTTGGCCGAGATTTGCGGCGAGGAATGCTTAGGGTTTCCTCACCTCTCTTCCTTGGGCTCCGATTTGGTTCATATTGGTAAGAATCTTCTCTTGTTCACTTCTATTCAGATTTCCATAAATTTTTCTTGGAAACTTTGCTCTCCAATTCCATATATCTTGTGTTTCTGATTTTTGCCCCTATCATAATCGTCTAATCTTGGGTATTTGTGATTTCTGGCGTCGTTCGTCGCTTTAATTGACGGTTCGTGAAGAAATCCCTCTCCGATTTAGGGTTTCTACTAGCCGAGTGCCGTCAAGTCTCCGTCTCCGTGTGGAATCTCTTCTCCCCTCACTCTTGAGGGAGGCAAATCGTTTAGCCGCTCTTGATTCAATTTTGTAGCGAATAATTGTCTGTGTTAGTGTGGTGGTAATTTGTTGTATCGCTTTCGTCATTTTTGTACTGGTTTGCTTGAGGAGTGTCAATTTTGCTAGCGCCGCTTAACCGCCGCAGCCAATTTCAGATTTTTAAGGCAAGTAGAGATCTCTCTCTTTTGCAAACATTGAATTTCAATTACTTGCTCTGTGCTTATGATTATACGAATTCACTCATGTTTGTTTGTGATGTCATATGAATTGAAGTATCGAATGTCTAATCCGGCAAGTTAATGTGTTAGGGTTAATATATTTGGAATGTCACGAGATTATGATCGCAGATAATTTTACTTGAATATTCACTGAGATGAACGGATTTTTTGTTTGATGTGTAATTCGAAGTATGTTGAATTTTTTGGAGTGATTAACAAATATTATATTGACAAATATTAAGGATTGTATGAATTGTATTCTTTGGATTCACATGTATATGAATGATAACTTACATTGATGGATTTTGTCCCTCTAGATGAATAATTTGAAGAGTCGTAAAGCGTTAATCACGAGCAATATTGTCACGATAATAATTATAACGAATTTTGATTAGAAAGTATTTTGAAATTATCAAATATTTTGACATGCATCATTTATTCACTCAGCTTGTCATTATCTGTTGTTCGCGGATGAAATATGCAGACACTCACTCATAAGCATGAGTAGTATGCACACGAATGTTAAGGGGTTATGGGCAAACTTAATATTTTTGTGCATATGAATTTCCACTAGGATATACACCGCTTGCGAATATTAAATTGTATGGGCGGTTTAATATTTTCAAGTACGCTGCTATTAGAGTCCTAATATGCATGACATGTTAAGTGATATGGACGTTTAACATGACATGTGCATCCATTCATTTGCATTCATATCATAAATCATTGCACAAGTGTAAAGCAAAAAACAATAATAATGATTGTACACACATAGATTTTTTATTTGCTTGACATTGCACATGATCTCGGTATTGCACTTGCATAATTATTACCTACAGTTGTCCAATGAAAATGTTGTAATTATTACATAATTTATATACATGACAGTAGAAAATGTGTTAAAATCTCTAATTTCTAGTCCCCGATATTTGTACTTAGTCTTTCTTGTTTCGCGTGCCGGTCAATCTTATCTGGTCATCTTGTATCTCTTTTTATATAGCTTCTAAGTGTTAGTGACAAATGAGAGTCTTCTCGTGAATTACTCTATTGTATTCCTTCAGCGTTGTCTTGTGATTCTTCAATACCAGTTTGACTTGCTTATGTCGATACTTAATCGTCATTCAGCTTCTTTTCCCCGTTGACGTTCTATCTTCGCTTCGTGCAAGAATTTTCCCGCTCTCAAACTCTCGAGTCTTACCTTTCAACTTTGAGCTAATTGAAGAAATTTTTGTTCTCTCTAAAGCCAATCTTTTATATCTGACCGAACCCGCTAAGTCTAAATAGTTCTCATGTGAACTTTAATCTGACCTGTGTTGCAAGTATCTGCAACTTTTCTCTTGATTTTGATAAGTCTCCGCGCTTGTTCCTCTCTCTGTTTCTTTGTATTCATAGTTAACTTCTATGTCTTGATCTGCAAACCTTGTTGAAATGAATGTTATCTGAATATTCACCTACGAGTCCTCATTCAGAAAATTTCTCAGAAAGTTTTGGGACGAAACTTGCTAAGTATGGGAGAATGTAACAACCTTGTTATAATAGGGAATAATAATAATAACCATATTCCTCTCATTTAACCCGTGAGCCCCCCCCCCCCCGATACCTCATTTTCTCTCCCGGTCCAGATTTCTCTCGCATAGCCGCAACCCACAAACCCTGCTCCTGATTCCTCCCCCGTCTCCCGCAGGTCGCACCGCAAGCCCCGTTCCCTGCTTCCGTTGGCGTCTTCTCTGACTGCTCCTTCCCCTGTGGCCGACGCCTTCTCCGGCTGCTCTTTCCCCTGTAGCGACGACAACTCCTCTGGCTCTTCCCTCCATGGTCGTCGTTCGTGCCTGCTGCTCCTGCTCCTCTCCAGGCCGGCATTCGTGCGTCCTCCCATCCAATGGGCCGGCAGCCGCCTCCTGCTCCTCCCCAGGCCGCAACCCCTTCGTCTCCTCCATTTATGGAGGGTCGGCAGCGACTCCTTCCTCCTAGGGGGCCGACAACTTCAGATCTCGCCTCCTCTTCCTCCGACAGTCACTCCCTCTCCTTTTTGGCCGAGATTTGCAACGAGAAACGCTTAGGGTTTCCTCCCCTCTCTTCTTTGGGCTCCGATTTGGTTTTTATTAGTAAGAATCTTCTCTTGTTCACTTCTATTCAGATTTCCATAAATTTTTCTTGGAAAGTTTGCGCTCCAATTTCATATATCTTGTGTTTCTGATTTTTGCCTCAATCATAATCGTCTAATCTTTGGGTATTTGTGATTTTCGGTGTCGTTCGTCGCTTCAATTGACGGTTCGTGAAGAAATCTCTCTCCGATTTAGGGTTTCCCCTAGCCAAGCGTCACCAAGTCTCCGTCTCCGCGTGGAATCTCTTCTTCCCTCACTCTTGAGAGAGGTAAATCGCTTAGCCGCCCTTGATTCAATTTTGTAGTGAATAATTGCATGTGTTAGTGTGGAGGTAATTTGTTGTATCGCTTTTGTCATTCTTGTACTAGTTCGCTTGAGTAGTGTCAATTTTGCTAGCGCCGCTTAGCCGCCGCCGCCAATTTCAGTTTTTTGAGGCAAGTAGAGATCACTTTCTCTCTTGCCAACATTGAATTTCAATTACTTGCTCTGTTCTTATGATTATATGAATTCACCTGTCTGTTTGTGATGTAATATGAATTGAAGTATCGAATGTCTAATCCGGCAAGTTAATGTCTTAGGGTTAATATATTTGGAATGTCACAAGATTATGATCGCAGATAATTTTACTTGAATATTCACTGAGATGAACGGATTTTTCGTTTGATGTATAATTCGAAGTATGTTGAATTTTTGGGAGTGATTAACAAATATTATATTGACAAATATTGAGGATTGTATGAATTGTATTCTTTGGATTCACATGTCTATGAAAGGTAACTTACATTGATGGATTTTGTCCATCTAGATGAATAATTTGAAGAGTCGTAGAGCGTTAATAACGAGCAATATTGCCACGATAACAATTATAACGAATTCTGATTAGCAAGTATGTGATTGGTGATTTGATATATCATACTCGTAACACACATTTTTTCTTGGAAAATACTTGTGTCAGAGGATGGTTTACCATAGGTGAGTACTCGATATCTCTGACCCGACACATGTCAACTTACCTCTGCAATTTACTCGAAAAATCTTCTTGATATTATGACCTTGACCTCTCGAACCCGCGAGACTTAAACTCACTGTTTGGTTCCTTCTGTATCGTCGAATCTGGTTTCGTATGTCTGTCTGAGTAAAATATATTTTTGTTCTAATCGCTCACTTTAACTGTTTTCGTTTGCGTTAAAAATCACCTAAGTATGAAATTCGAAAACAAATCTGTAGTTGTAAGCAAATCCTTGAACTGTAGCGTCTGACTGGGCATCTGTCTGCCGTCATGGTCACGGCAAGCAGGATTACTTTTCCGACAAGACTTGCACACATATCTGATCGTGAACCATGGGCGCCCGCTATAGCACCTACATCATTCATTGATCACGCCTTACAACATATTACATGAATAATTTTAGGCAATGCTCCGGAGTAGTCTAATAAACTAACTTGCTCTGTTTAGCTCTTTTGTTTGTTGATCATTGAATAGTTTTGCTTCATGAGATACTGGTAGACTCATGCTTTTCTGCTTCTGTTACTGTTCTATACTTTACTCTGTTCACACTGTTTATTTCAATGTTCTGAGCATTTTCCTTTGTGTTTTGGAATTGCCTTAGCTTTCATGTCAGCGCCGTCAGGTTCTTGAACCCGATCTGCATCAATCTTCTGCTTTCCGATGATTGATCTTCTAGTCGTGTCAGGTTTGATGTTTTTGATTCATATTTTTACTGTCAGATGTTTTATTTATGTGATAATTATGAACAGTAATACATGGACAACTGCTAGGCTATTTATATATTATATGTATTAAAATTTAGTATTATTTACATGTTCATTCATCTGAACATGTCATGACATAAAAACCTATATTTGAAACTTGTTTTCGGAATTTTATTAAAAATACTTGTGCATTCAAAATTTCCATTTTCATGTTCTAAAAGCTTTCGCATATAAAAATCAACATGTTTCTACTTAACAGTAACTATTTCTAAACCTATTTTCAGTATCCTCTGCATCCACCTTAGCTGGCATGGCTTTCTTTCCGCTCATGTCTGTGGCATCATGGTCCGCCCGAAGCGCGCTTTGACTTATGTCGAGACGGGTCGTGACAGCCCTCAACCAATTTCCATCTTCAACTCTTCAGGAAAAGAGTTGATGGGGTTCATCCTCGGTGCCGATGTTGGACGTTGGGCCACCACTCGGCGGGGCCCGTATTCGTGTACTCGCGCAAGAGGTGTTGATCGAATCGGCGATCCGAGACCATGAGTGTGTCTGAAGCGCCATTTTACACTTCTAATATTTTTTCGTTTTTTTAGTTTGATTCGGACATCGAGCGTAACGGTCAATCATAAACGTTCACGCCGGATGCCCAAGCCCTCATTCACTACAAATAGGGATGATAGTTGTCACTTTGAGGAATTGTTAGTCTTGTGAGATAGTCCAAACCCGGCAATCACGTATGATCCTCATTCCCTATATAAGTCATAACTGATGCCTCCTTCCTAGTGCATTCCACCACAAACTCCCATGTTCACTCCAGAACTAATCTTGATTGACACCCGTACTGCTCGGGTTCAACCACAGTCCTCACTCTCCCGGCCTCGCCACAAATTGCAGCCATGTCGCCTCTTTTTGTCACGTGCACAGTAACCTATGTCACGCCAGTTATGTCGTAGCACACTCCCACATCCCTTGCCATCCCACTCCCCCCCCCCCAATGTCAATGACGTTCATCTGTTGCCCCTTCCCCTACCTCCAGATTCTAGCTAGAATTCCTCAACATTTGATTTCTGATCGCCTCCCATCTCTGTCTATAGTCAAAACCCCTCCACAATCCACCTCCCCTTCTACCTCTCAACCCCCTTTCCCACATATTACCCCTAACCCCCCATCGAAGCAGAATACAATCGTCACATTTTCCTCTTGGAACTCCTCTGACCACCACTATCGGATCTGAAAGGTGAGGGTAAGATTCTAAGAATCACGCTAAAGGGGGTGAATAGGGTTTTAAAGATTTTTCTATTCTACAATCAATCACATTACATGTCACAGTTTATTTGTATATTAGCGGTGAAAATATTATAACAAAAAGATAAACACATAAAGCTATAGAGATCTATGCAACCAGAAAACACAAAAGAGTTTTATAGAGGTTCTCAAAATGGTGGATGCGTCCCCACTTCTACCCCTTGGTAGAATATCCAATAATCATTGCTGAGCTTTTTGATAAGGAGACTTTTAGAACTAATACAATAAATCTTTTGATTAGGCGATCTTCAAAACTAGCAAACTGAATCTTTTGATAAGGACATTCACAAAACCAATCATAATCCTTCGATAAGGGGATTCTTAGGACCAGTTGAGCATTTTGATAAGAAGATTCTAAGAACCAAGATATTAAGAGATCAAAAGTGATCACATGTCTTTTCTTTCATCTGAACTGCCTTCAATGATTCTAATTAAGGAGTCTCGGATCTCTTTAGCAGGTTGACAAACGGTAACTTTTTGGAACATCTCGTCAGTCATAGTAGACACCAAGATATTCATGGTCTTTGCATCGTTGACTTTAGCCTTTTTTTCATTACCAGTTCAATCAGCTTTGGTCTTAGGGGCAATGAGCTAATTTTCATTTGTATTGGTACGAATTAGAGGACCTACAATCACATATTCAAAAATATCTTTATCAATATAATTCACAAATAACTTAATTTTTTATTTCATAAGGAAAATATATCAAGACAACAAATAGGAGGTCTTGTAGTCACATTTTTTAACTATATAAAGCTCATGATTGTGTTTAGAAATCTCACAAGTAATTCTTAATACCCTTGGATGTTGATTAATCAAGGTTTTAGCCTTTTAATGATTAACCTGGCTCTAATACTATTGAAAGGGTGGGGGTAAAGTGCTAAGAATCCTTCTAGATAGGGGTCAATATAATTTTAAGAATTCTTTTATCCTACAATCATTCATAACACATGCCGCAATTTATTTGTATATTAGTAGAAAAAATATTATAGAAAAGAGATAAACACAAAGTTATAGAGATTTATGCAACCAGAAGACAAAGAATTTTATAAAGGTTCCTCAAATTATGGGTACGTTATCTCTTCTACACCTTGGTAGGATATCCACTAATCAGTGTTGAGTCATTTGACAAGTAGACTCTTGAAATCAATACAATAGATATTTTGATAAGGTGATCTTTGAAACCAATAAATGAATCTTTTGATAAGGAAATTCACAAAACCAATCGAAATCCTTTGATAAGAGGATTATTAGAACCAACTGAGTCTTTTGATAAGAAGACTCTTAGAATCGGATGAGTCTTTTGATAAGGAGACTCTTAAAATCAACAGAGTCATTTGATAAGAAGACTCTTAGAACCGACTAGATCTTTGTGAGAGAGATTCAAATAACTTTGTTCGAGAATGATTGATGTAGAAGCAGCTTTTCTACAATGTGATTCTTCTTCAACAAATTTTTGAAGAATCTAGATCTTAATGCACTACGTGAATTCTTAATGAACGCAGCAATAGCAGTCGGTTTGTTCCTCTAGACAGAGATAACTGGATTCAAGAGAGAAGGATGAATCATGTCGTTTGAGGAATTCTGAATTAAACCCTTAAAAGAAAGTGACTTAGATCTGAGAGAAGAAGATCTTGTCGGCTATGATTGTTGGAGAACTTCTTCATGATAGATGAGAAGGGAAGACGAATTCTCTAAGCTCAGGCGTTCAACAATCCTTTTCTATCACTTTAGATCTGAGGCAGAATCACTCCTTTTCAAATTTTAAGATAAGAGAGCGATGAAGATGATTCTTGACCCTAAGAGAAGATGAGTCTTTTCATCAAGAGAGAAGACGAAGATAATTTCAAAAAGATTCAAAATAAATCTATGTGCTGAAAATCTCTCGTGTTGTTTGAAACTTTTTTACTTATAGACAACCTCTGATTTGAAATCACCTTATTTCAGTCTTATTTCATTGTAATCTCACTCCATACATGAGGCACCAACGGCTAGATTTAAAATCAAATTACGGCATTTATCTGCTTGGAAATAGAATACTGAATGTTGGAAAGAAGTCGACGTTTTGTTACTTATGCGTCAAACACTTCTCGACGTATGTCGAATTATTGAATAGAGAGAATTCGACTTAAGTTGAATCTCTTTGATATGAGTTGTCTTTCCTTTTTAGGAGATCTTTATGTTCATAGGGAACTTTTCTTTCAGCGTGTGTTGGATTATTTCTGGATGAATTGAGTCACCCTTTCACCGTGCGTTGAATTCTTCTCGATGCACAAAGGTTTAACTTAGTTGACTATTTTTCTTTGAATATCATTAACTCCTTGGCAGTTGCTATCTAATTTCAACTTATGCTTTCACAATACAGTGCTTTTCTATACATATAATGAGGCAATAAATCATTTATATTAACATGATATATCAAATTAAGAGGTTTTTCCCAACAAGACCCCGCACTCGTGAGAATTATGTATTTGATATTACTTTTATTATTGAATATGTGGATGACTATTGCATAGTGTTTGGAAATTGTGGTTTGTTGTGCTTTTGTTACATTTTCCAATTTCTTATCATTCTCATTTGTGCAAGTGTGGCTTGAAACCCTTCATGCGAAGGACAATTTGTTTTCTTGCTTGCTTGAAATTGTGGTGAATGTCATGTGAATTGTTAAACTTATATAATCTTATTTGCTAAAATTTAATTCTAGATTGAATCGAATCATACACGCATCATATAAATTATGTTTATTTGACTTCATTTTGCACCACTCACATAGGTTTGTATTAGTGTCGGCGCATAACCTCACGGACTACCCTGCATAAAGAGTTCCTGTGGTTTGGAAAAATTGGCTCAATACAGTTGAAATCAAGTCGTCTTATTTCTAGTCTATTGTATTCCACCCATAAGGGTAGTTTTGTCCTTTGTATTTGTATTTTGTCTCCCTTCATATATATATGTGTGGGGAGCTTTCAATAATAATCAAGCCTTTTATTTTCTCTACTTGGTATCAGAGCTGGAACTCCCCGAACCCTAATCCTCCTCGCTCGACGCAGCCGCCCGCTCCTTCCTCGCCTTTCGTCGCTCGGTCGCTCCCCCGATCCCGTTTTGGTCGCCACCTTCGCGCATGGCGACCGACGGCCCTCTCGCGGGCAGCGGTGCATGCTAAAGGAGCCGGTCGTCTCCTCATGAAGCATCGCACATCTTCCGCTGCCTGCGCTCCCTTCCTCTGTTGCCCGACATCGCCGCTATTCGCGTCGACAACGACATCCAGCCGCGGTTTTTTCCTTGCTGCCGCTGCCGCTCTGCCTCACCTCCAGTCGCGCGTCTACCTGCCACTGCTTCCGCATCGCACGGTCGACATCGACATCCTGCCGCGACTACCTGCTGTCGCTTCCGCTCTGCCTCACCTCCAGCCGCGTCTTCCTGTTGCTGCTCTCGCACTGCCGCACCTCCAGTCGTGCATCTCTGCTGGTCTTTGGTTGTTCTCGGCACTACATCTCCCCCGATGTCTTCTGATCGTTCCTGCTGTCAAAGTAATCTTACTCTCTCCTTGTGGGATTAGCTCGTTGTCCTTTTCTCGACGGGCTGCTCCTTCGTCATGGATGATTTCTCGACAGCGGTTGATTCCACCTCCCCGGTGGTTATGGCTCCCCCGATGGGTAAACCTCAGCGGCCCTCTGGTCATACTGGCTCCTTGAAAATTACCATGGTTCCACTGGATGGAACGAACTACCTCGAATGGTCTCGTGCAGCTCAACATGTTATCCGCAGTCACCAGTTGTTTGGGTACATTGATGGAACTAAGGTGGCACCATCTAGGGCCGATGCTTCCTGGCCGCGATGGGATTCAGAAAATTCTTTGGTGGTATCCTGGCTTCTCCATTCTATGTCCCCCAAGGTATACCGCAGTTATATGTTAATGGACTCAGCTTACGAGATTTGGACTCGTGCCCGGGAGACCTATTCTCAGATTGGAAACTCCACTCAAGTTTACGAGCTCACCCGCAGTATGTTGGAGCTACGGCAGGGATCTATGACAGTGTCCACCTACTACTCCGAGTTCGAGCGTATATCTCAGGAGTTGGATTACTTTGACCAGTTCACTCCCGCCTGCACTGTCGATGCAGTCCTGTTGCAGAAGCGTGATGAACGATTCCGCCTACATGTGTTCTTGATGGGTTTAGGAATGGAGCTAGATATGGTTCGCACCAATATTCTTCATCGGTCTCCTCTTCCATCTCTTCGTGAGGCCTTCAGTATGGTTCTTGGTGATGAAGATCGTCGTCGTTCTTTCAGCAATACGGCTCCTCTTCCTGACCGTTCTGCCTTTACAAGTACTGGACGTGGTGGTTCCAGTCATACCAGCACGATTCCCACGTGCGCTCATTGTGGTCGTCGGGGTCATTCTCGTGAAGTGTGTTTCAAGCTTCATCCTCACCTTGCTCCACCTGGATATGTCTGTGGCCGTGGACGTGGTCGTGACCCTGGACGTGGAGGTTCTCGCCCGACTAGTACCCGCTCTCATGATGCTGCTTATTCCACAGAGATGCAGGAGGGTCATCATAGCCAGCCCCTGGATCACCTCGCTACATCAGAATTGGATGCTCTACGACGCCTGCTTCACTCTCAGTCTGATCCGACTCCCAGTGGTACTTCTTCATTGTTTGTTACTGCTGCGATGCTCAGTGCCCATGCCGCTATGCCTCCCCCGTCTGAGTGGATCATCGACTCCGGAGCCACTGATCATATGACCGGGTCCTCTACAGGTTTTTCCTCCTACACTCCTGTTGGGTACATTGGAATATATGTACCATATTTGAAAAAGTCTCACCCTACTCAATGATATACATCAAGGTGTATTTGATGTGCTTTGAGTTTATTTGTGCAGGTTAAGTAATTGCAAGATTGCAGAAAAAGTTTCTAAGTCCATGTGTCGACACCTAGAAGAAAAGTGTCGACACTTATGAAGGCTTGTGTCAACACCTAGAGAAGCTGTGTCGACACTTGGAGTAATTGTGTCGACACCAGAGAGGCAGAGTCGACACCAGAAGAAAAGTGTCGACACATACAGGCAGTGTCGACACACAGTGAAGAATTGTCTACATAATCAGTGTCGACACTTAGAAGCAGTGTCGACACCCAGAGAAACTTTGTCGACATCAAAAGTGTCGACACAAGGAGGCTGTGTCGACACTCAGCAAACTTCAACAAAGTTTAAGTACATGTGTCGACACAAAGGAGATGTATCGACACTCAGCAAAGTTTCAACACATGAAGGCATGTGTCGACACAAAGGAGATGTGTCGACACTCAACAAAGTTTCAACACATGAAGGCATGTGTCGACACAAAGGAGATGTGTCGACACTTAGCAAAGTTTCAACACAAGAAGATGTGTCGACATAAAGGCGTTGTGTCGACACACAGCAGAAATCAACTAAGTATTGAAGATTAAGTATTTGTGTTGACACACTCAACTAGTATCGACACATTCAACAGGAGGCTTGTGTCGACACACAGAATCAGTGTCGACACATTCTGAAGAAGCAGTGTCGAGAAGCTGTTACAACAACACAAGGAGTTGTGTCGACACCATGAAGGCTAGTGTCGACACTTAGTCTACTTGTGTCGACACTTAGTCTATTTGTGTCGACACATAAATACTATCTGTCTCGACACTTTCAGACAGTGACAGAGATTTCAAGAAGTGACTGCATGACTTGACAGCTGTCATTTCAACCGGTCAACTGCAACTGTCAGAGCCATCAGAAGGTTGTTATAAACTGGATCAGTCGGTCACCATGGAGAAAGCCTATATAAAGGCCTTTCTCCTTCAACAGGAGAAGTGATCAATGAATTGACAAACAACACAACAAGAAGAAGACCTTCAAGAGAAGATCTAAGAAGTTGGAGAGAGAGAGCTCCTTCTAAGAAAAGCAGCTGTTAAACCGGGCTGTTAAGTAAGATTCAGATTGAAATCAGAATCTCAAGACAGCAGTTGATTGAAGATCATCTGCATAGAGATACAACCCTACTGTGTTCTAATTCAATAAGCTTTGAAGAAAGTCAAGGGAGGTTGATCTCTGCCAAGTTCTTCCAAGAACTCATCAAGAAACCAGTCAACTCATCTCTCTCTTTCAGAGTTGTGGTTATATACTTTGTAAACTTTATTTTCTGTAGGATCCTAAGGGATCTGAGCTGTAAGCCTATTTTATAAAGGCTGAGTGTAGGAGACAGTGTGCTCTGAGTGTAGGTCTTGTTGAAGACTGAGGTAGGGCCTAGTGCCTGAGTTGTAGGAGACTTTGTTCTCTTAGTGTAAGTCTTGGTGAAGACTGAGTGGTAGAGCTTTTGTGCCTGAGTTGTAAGAGTGGGATCACTCTGAGTTGTAGGAACCTGTTTGGGGTTCTGAGTTGTAAGATCTGAAGATCTGAGAAGAAGTGGAGAAGTTAGGCCAAATCTAATACACTACTAGATAGGCGAAGGGGGAAAGTGGATGTACCCAGACCTTGGGGAACCACTATAAAACTCTGTGTGTACTCTGTGTGTGATTAATTCTGTGATTGCTATGTTATCTGTGGTGAATTGCTGTAGACAATTGCAAATACAGGTATTATAATTCAGTGTTTCTGCCTTTAAAGTTAAAAAGATTAAGTTCACCTATTCACCCCCCCTCTAGGTAATTAGGCATTAGTTCTTTCAAGTGGTATCAAAGCGAGCTTGCTCAAAAAGGACATAACAGTCTGAGTAAAGATCCTGTAGGCAGAATCAGAATAATCAAGAATCAAGAAAATGGGTTCTACTGAGAATCACAAAGAGCTAGGATCCATGAAATTGTCAATCTGCAAAAAAGAGATTTTTGGCATATGGAAAGAGAGGGTTAGACTCTTTATGGAAGCATCTGACCCAAGAATATACATCACAGTCAAAGAAGGGTCATATGTGCCAATGAAGATCTTCATTCTAGATACAAATCAGAAAACTCTTAAAGACTATTCAGAAATGACTAAAGATGAAATAATTCTGGCCACTATGGACAAGAGGGCCCAGAATATTATTGTAAGTGCAATTGATGATGCCACATTTCAGAACCTAATACATTGTAAAAGCTCAAAAGAAATGTGGGACACACTAATAGTTTACATGGAGAGATCTGAAGAGGTAAGACAAGACAGGAAGTCTTTGTTAAATCAGGAGTATGAAAGCTTTAGACAAGGAAAGTCTGATAGCATTACTGAATGTTACAAGAAATTCTATAGGATAGTCAATGAATTGATGTCCTATGGAAGAGAATTCAGCAACTATGAGCTGAATGACAAGTTCTTAAGATCCCTAACCAAGAACTGGGACACCAAGATTTGTGTCATTAGGGAAATGGCCAAATTAGCTGATATACCTCCTCCAACCTTGTTTGGAAAACTGCTATCTTATGAAATGCAGTTAATGGTTAGAAAGGAGGAAGAGAAGACTACTAGAGTGGAGCACAAGGAAAGATCTGTGGCCTTCAAGACTGAAGTCACTAGGAAGTATATAAGCAAGTCTCCAACTCCACCACAAACAGTTGCTGATACTGCTTCAGAAAATTCAGAGAACCAGAACTCAAACAGCAGTGAAAGTGATGAGGATTTTGCTGCCTTTACAAGGCAGTTTCAAAAGTTTCTGAAGAAGCAGTGGAGCTCTAAGACATCCACTTCACAGACAAAAGATGACTATTATCAGAACAGGAAGTCATCAAGAAATGACAAAATAAAGTCCAAGCCAAGTAAAAATACATCCTCAAAGATAGTATGCTATTGTTGCAATAGACAAGGACATATAGTAGCTGACTGTCCAGAAAAGAGGAAAGAGTCAACTGACAAGAAGAAGACTCAGTTTAAGGGCAAAAAGGAAAGGTCCTTTGTTGTCAAGAAGGATAAGAGTCTGACTGATCAGTCATCTTCAGAAACTGAGTCAGAAGCTGAAGCCTATATTGGACTATATGCTGAAGAGGATGAAGATGAGTTCTTACAGTTAATGAACTCAATTTATGAGCATGAGGACAATCAATGCAATGGACTAATGGTTTTATCAGAAGGAGACAAGATCCAGGATCAGTCTGGACCAAGGTACAATGTCTTTCAGATTATAGTACTGATTAAGAATCAGATACATCTGCATCAAGTGATGTGGGTGGGTCTGAATCTGAGGGTGATATTCATCAGTTGATGGATGAATATAGAGGTGTTTTGCAGGCACTTAAGAAGAGCAAAAATCAGGTCAAAACACTGACTAAGGAAATTGCTAGTCTTAAGTTGGCAGCTGCTGATTCAGAAAAATTGTTAGATCAAAAACTGAATGAGATTGCCAAGTTGAAGAACATTACTGTTATTCAATTGGGCACAATCACATTTAAGAATGATCAAATTAAAAGTCTGGAGACAAGACTCCAGAAAGAGATGGAGATAGTTACAAGTTTTTCTAAACCAAATCTGTTTTACCCTTAATAGATGAGTTTGTACCTCACAAGGGTAAGGCTGGATTAGGATTTAAAAAACCTGCCTGTACTGCTAAGTCCAAATCCAAGGGCAAACCTCCAGCACTCAACAAAAAGCCTGCTGTAGATAAAACAGCCAGGGTTGTACCTAAACAAAGGTACAACAGATTTGAGTGCTGGTGTTGTGCCAAGGTAGGCCACTTTGCCTTGGATTGTTGATACAATTCCAGTACCAAGGAGAGTAGCAAACTACCTGCTAGAAGAGCTACAGGTAGTTTTGTTAAAAGTCAAACTAACCTGCACCAAGGACCCAAGAATTATTTGGGTTATAAGGTTAAGTAATCTGTTTTGCAGGTGAGTGCAAGTGGTCATACCCCTATATGGTACTTGGACAGTGGATGTTCCAGGCACATGACTGGAACTAGGGGAATGCTGAAGGACTATACATCCAATCAAGGATGGTCCTCAAGTTACCTTTGGTGGTTCAGAAAAAGGAATCATCAAAGGCTTTGGTAACATTTCTAGTAACCTGATTACAATTACTCAAGTGGCTTATGTAAAGGGTTTGAAACATAACCTCATTAGCATAAGTCAGCTGAGTGATTTAGGATATGACATCTCATTTGTCAAGGATGGTTGTCATATCAGGAGGTCAAGTGATCAAGAGATCATTCTGACAGGATATAGGAAGAGAAATGTCTATTGTCTAGACATTATGTGTGAGAACATTGTTTCTCATATTTGTCTTGTACCTGATGAGAAAGTCTCACATTGTGTTAAATGACACAAGAGGCTGACTCATCTTAACTATAAGACAATTGGTCAACTCTTTAGCAAAGAGTTAGTGAGGAATGTTCCTCAGGTTAAGTGTATAAACGATGGGATATGCTCAGCATGTCAAAAGGGCAAGCAGACCAAATCCACCTTTCATAGCCTTGAGAACAAGGATTCTGTGAGGTGTCTATACCTCTTGCATATGGATCTTTTTGGTCCTATGCCAGTTCACAGCCTAGGTAGGAAGGTCTACACATTTGTGGTAGTTGATGACTACTCAAGGTATTCCTGGGTGTTCTTCCTAAAGCAAAAATCTGAAACTCTAAGTATCTTGTATAGTTTTGTTAAACAAATTCAGAATGAATTGGGCATTACAGTGGTCAAAATCAGAAGTGACCATGTTACTAAATTTCAGTCTGAAAGTATGACAAAACTGTGTGAAGAATTTGGAATTTTTCAGGAATTTTCTTCACCAAGAACACCTCAGCAAAATGGTATTGCTGAAAGGAAAAATAGAACCTTGATAGAGGCTGGTAGAACCCTATTGAGTGACACTTCTCTCCCAGAATATTTCTGGGCTGAGGCAGTTAATACTGCATGTCATGTAATCAATAGGGCTACTATCACCAAGAGCCACAAGAAGACATCCTATGAGATTGTGAAGGGCAGAAAACCAAATCTATCCTATTTCAGGATCTTTGGTTGCAAGTGTTATATACTTAACAATGAAAGTCTTATCTAACCAAGTTTGCTGTCAAATCCCAAGAGGGGATCTTTGTTGGGTACAGCAATAATAGTAAGGCTTATAGGGTCTACAACTTGATTACTCAAGTTGTAGAAGAGTCAGTACATGTAGTTTTTGATGAAGCAAGACTCATTAACAATGAATTGCCAAGTAGTGTTTGCAGCTCCACAGGTGTAACTGAAAGAATGGACAAGCTTACCTTAACAGAAGGTTCTACTGCAAGTCAGCAAGTGGAAGATGGTGGCTGCTGTCCAGGGGGAGTACAAGATACTCCTGATGCTGATGAAAACCAAGAGGTGCAGTTGAATGAAGAAGCTGAAGGTGTACAACCTGAAGACAGGCTGCTTCCAGCAAATAGGCATTTAAAGGATCATTCAGCCAATCAAATAATTGGAGATCCCAGACAAGAAGTGCAAACAATGAGCAGGAATCTAAGTAAAGTTCTTTACTCAAGTTTCATATCTCAAGTTGAGCCAAAGAAGTTTGAAGAAGCAATCATAGACCCTCATTGGATTGAGGTCATGCAAGAGAAGCTGAATCAATTCAAGAGATGCAAGGTCTGGGAACTTGTTCCTAAACCCAAGGACCACAACATTATTGGAACTAAGTGGATCTATAGGAACAAGTAGGATGAGCATGGAATCATCATAAAGAATAAAGCTAGGCTCGTTGCAAAGGGATATAGGCAGGAAGAAGGTATTGATTTTGATCAAACTTTTGCTCCAGTAGCAAGACTGGAGGCAATAAGGATGTTACTTGCCTATGCAACATACCAAGGGTTTAAGGTATATCAAATGGATGTTAAGTCAGCTTTTCTGAATGAAAATCTGAAGGAAAAGTCTATGTAGAGCAGCCATCAGGTTTTGTAGATTCTCTTAAACCTGACTATGTATATAGACTTAGAAAGGCTTTGTATGGGTTAAAACAAACCTCCTAGGGCTTGGTATGAAACCCTGTCTAGTTTCCTCATTGAGAACAAATTCTCAAGGGGGAAAATAGACAAGACTTTATTTCTTAGGGAATCCAGAGGCAAGATTATCTTAGTCCAAATATATGTAGATGACATAATATTTGGGTCTACAGAAAATAGTGTTTGCAGAAAGTTTGCAAAACTTATGCAAGGACAATTTGAAATGAGCAGTATGGGGGAACTTAAGTTCTTCTTGGGGCTCCAAGTTAGACAGACTGAAGATGGATTATTCATATGTCAGTCTAAGTTCACCCTATAGTTGATAAAGAAGTATGTTATGTAATCATCCACTACTATGAAAACTCCTATGGGGTCAAGCATGTCTCTATGCAAAGATGATGCAGGGAAACCTGTAGATGAGACTTTGTATAGAGGGATAGTTGGCCCCCTACTATATTTGACTGCTAGTAGATCAGATATCATGTATGCTACATGTGTCTGTGCTAGGTACCAAGCTTGTCCTAAAGAATCTCATTTGACAGCAGTCAAAAGAATTTTGAGATATCTTAAGGGCACTCCTTATCTAGGCCTTTGGTACCCTAGGAATGGAGACTTTGTACTGACAGGTTATTCAGATGCAGATTTTGCAGGCTGCAAGCAAGATAGGAAGAGTACAATAGGAACCTGTCAATTTCTAGGTGGAAAGCTAGTGTCATGGAGTAGCAAGAAGCAAACCAGTGTGTCTATCTCCACAGCAGAGTCAGAGTATGTGGCTGCAGGAAGTTGTTGTGCTCAACTTCTATGGATTCAACATCAGCTAGAAGATTATGCTATTCAAGTAAGTAGAACACCTTTATTTTGTGATTCTACTAGTGTCATTTCTATTGCAAATAATCCTGTCTCTTATAGTAGGACTAAGCACATAGAAATAAAATATCATTTTCTTAGGGAACATGTAGAAAAAAAAGATATTTCCCTATAGTATGTTAAGACAGATAATCAGTTAGCTGATATGTTTACTAAGCCCTTAGATGAAACCAAATTCAATAAGTTTAAAATTGAATTAGGAATGATAAACTTAGAATAGTTTACAAAAATTGGCTAAGTAAAATAGTGTCGACACACAGAGTTGTCTGTGTCGACACATAGAAGTGGTGTCGACATTTCAGAGAAATGGTGTCGACACATCTAGGAAGTCTGTGTCGACACTTCAGAGAATTAGTGTCGACACATGCAGTGTAGGTGTCGACACATCCAAGGTGGTGTCGACACTTAGGAGTTATACAGAACTAGTCTAGTAGAGTCTCGACTAAGTGTCGAGATGAGATATATAAGTGTCGACACATATATTCTGTCGACTATATTTGTGTCGACACATGATTGTCGAGACATTAGAAGTCAGTGTCGACACTTATCAACAGTGTCGACACATTTCAAGTAATTTGACGCGCCTTTTCACCTTCAATTCTAGAAAGGTATAAATAGGTTTTCCCCATTGTTTGTCGACACGCTCACCTTAGTCTCGAGACCAAACTTGTGTGTCGACACTTTTCTTCTCTAAATTCAAAATTTCTTCAAACCCTAATGGCGCCCAAGCTAGAAGAGAACATTAATGAAGGATATGAGCTCGTGCGTCACGCCTTTGATGACGCAGAACCAGAAATCAAAGGTGTGGTAACACTAATTGCCGAGACTGGACTGCAGTATCTTGTATCAGAACCAATCAAGATCTGGAAGAAGGAGATCCTTGAATTCTTGGGTGCAGCTACTCTTGATGAATCAGGACTCAAGATTAAGTCCAGAGTTCATGGGACAAAAGTCAAGGTCACACAGAAAAGTCTAAGAAAGGTACTTCAACTACCAAGAACAAAAGAGGAAGAAGATGTATTTGCTTCTAAGACTAGAGAGGCATTGAAATGGTGTGGATTAGACTCAAACCTGAAAATTGGATCAGTTTTCAACAGAAAAGGGATGAACATTCAAGGAAAGTTTCTATCTGAAATAGTAGGAAAAGTAATACTGAGCAAGCCTGGTGGGCATGATAGAATATCTGCTCACATGTTCAGTCTAATGATAAGGATAATTTTCAACCTTAATACTGATTGGTCTGCAGTCATGTTTGATAAGATAAAAGAAAGCCTGAAGAAACTCAATCTGGGTAGAATTCTGAGTCTATACCTAGCTGGAAGTATTCCTGAAGTGATGAACCAAGCTGCTAGTTCTAAGATCAACCACATGAGGAGAATGGATGTCAGAATTTTCTCCAGGTGGGATAGAGTGTTGACAAAGGAAATGTCAACTCCAGAAAAGGCAACACCTCAGAAGAAGAAGACAGTCATTGTGGCTCAAGAATCCTCTAGTAGCTCAGAAGAGCAAGTGGTGTGTAGTTCTGATGATGGAGGAGATGACAATGCTAGACAGTCACCAGCAAGACAAGAAGATGCCCAGAGGCAGGGGGAGCTACCATCAGCTAGCCCTATTCACATGGCTCCACTCCAAGGGGAGCCTCTACTTGTGGATGAGCCAACTCAACTAGAGAGTGAAAGGGCTACCCAAACAATACTAGAGGTAATCACTGAAGTTAATCAATTAGATTTTACTATTGAGGATGAAGTTTTGTCTGAACCATTACTTGATGTTGATCAGCAAACACGGATACAACCTCAACCACAAGATGTTGTCATGGAGGACACATCTGTTGCTGATAAAGTAGACTCAGTTGCTCCAGAAATAAGAGATTCTCCTGTACAACCTCAGCATGAGTTTACATTAGAAGAGCTGTTCCCTGACCTTTCTACAGACTGATTTTGAAAGAGAGAAAGCTGCTACTGAGGGGGAGAAGGTAGACTTTGAGGGGGAGCATGTAGAGCATGTGGAGGAGATTGCTACAAAAGAGACTGAAGAGCAAAGAATTGCTGAGGAGCTACCAAGGACTGAGAAGGATTTACATCCTAGTCCTAACGAAAGAGTAGATATTGCTAGCACTTCTGCTTCAGAGGATGAAGAGGCTGCTAGAGCCAAGAAGAGGAAGTTCCAGGTCTTCAAGAGAAGAAACCAGAACTACAAGAAAGCACTACAGACAATTGCTCCACAGCCTGCTTCAACTACTGATTATAGTTCTCTAATGGTGGCATTGCAAATCAAGCTGGATGAACAAAGGCAAGCTCTAGAGAAATATGTGGATGAAGGACATAAATCCCTTTAGTTTGATCTGGCTCAAGACATCAAATCTATCAGATTTGAAGTGAATCAAAACAAAAAGGAAATGACTGAATGTTTCCATAAAAGAGGGAATGCAGTGGTCTATCTGGCTACTCATCAAGAGAATATTAAGAAACTGATTGAAGACTTGGCAGTCAAACAAGGCTATGTCCTGGAAAACCAGATAAGAATGAATGATAATTTAACTGAATCACACAATGTGATAGTCACTGAAATGCAGAATCTAGCTGCTGCTCAAACTACAGCAAGGACTGCTGCCAAGTCTGAATTTGATAAGCAACTACAAGAGAGCATCACTGCTGTTAAATCTGTCATTAAAGAATCTCAAAAGGCAATTACTGACAAGCTCCAAAGGTTGAAACTTTTTTATAAGGATTGAGTTAACTATTTGAATGCTCAAATCAGATTCCAAAAGGATGATCTTAGAGATCATATAGAAAGAGAAGTCATAAATGGGGAGAGGGTATTAGTCAAGGCAGGCTCTGATCATGCAAAATGGATTTCAAACTCCATCAGAGCTACCCTTGGATATCCACTTTTATGTGATGATGATAATGTGGCAGAGTCTGTAATTAATCCTGCATATTTTGGAGGAGAACAAGCTGAAGTGGCTCAAGTGATATATCCTCCTGCAGATTTTGACATGATACATCAGGAGGTACAGTCTATGTATAGTCCTCCTGAGGGTAATCAGAATGTTATTCTTGAGAAAGTGGTACAGCCTGTGCTAGAGGCAATCTTAAAAGAGCAAGAGGCATTACTAAAAGAACAAGAGGCACAATTATCTAAGAAGAGCTTCAGAGAACAAGCTGAATTAAGGCCAGATTTTGAACAATGGAGCCCCACATCCAAGAATATCATATTGACTGCTTGGAAGGCTGCTAAGGACAATATCCTGGATAGAGGCAAATGGTATTCTGAACAGAAGTGGAGAAAACATGAGAATAAGCAAGAGGTCATAGTACAATATAGAAGGAAGGCTAAACTGGGAAAGCTATCTCCTAATGCACAGGAGCCTAGCAAGTATTTCCCTAAGTCTTATCACTATTTTGAAATGCAGAAGATAAAGGCTGAAGAGCTGAAAAAGAAAGATCTCAAAGGGAAAAAGCATGCTGATGATGACAATGAAGCTCCAGTCCAAGCAAAGATTCAATCTGGAAAGTGCATTGTCATCAAGGAGCCTGAACAGCCATAGATTAGAATTTTCTTAAGTTTACAATCTGTAATCATTTGCATTTAACTCTATGTAAACTTTTGATTAATGAAAATGTTTGAAGTTGTAAGAACAATGATTATATGTACAATCTATTACATTATTGTTCTAAGAAAATTGTTCATACATGTTCTGTTTATGCATGTTTAAGTACTTACTCTGTCATTTAATATTGTTATACATCATATTGAGTATTTGTTATGTATGGTGTATATCATTGACTAAGGGTTATGACTTCTCCAAATAGGGGGAGATTGTTGGGTACATTGGAATATATGTACCAGATTTGAAGAAACCTCACCCTACTCAATGATATACATCAAGGTGTATTTGATGTGCTTTGAGTTTATTTGTGCAGGTTAAGTAATTGCAGGATTGCAGAAAAAGTTTCTAAGTCCATGTGTCGACACCTAGAAGAAAAGTGTCGACACTTATGAAGGCTTGTGTCGACACCTAGAGAAGCTGTGTCGACACTTGGAGTAATTGTGTCGACACCAGAGAGGCAGAGTCGACACCAGAAGAAAAGTGTCGACACATACAGGCAGTGTCGACACACAGTGAAAAATTGTCTACATAATCAGTGTCGACACCCAGAGAAACTTTGTCGACATCAAAAGTGTCGACACAAGGAGGCTGTGTCGACACTCAGCAAACTTCAACAAAATTTAAGTACATGTGTTGACACAAAGGAGATGTGTCGACACTCAGCAAAGTTTCAACACATGAATGCATGTGTCGACGCAAAGGAGATGTGTCGACACTCAACAAAGTTTCAACACATGAAGGCATGTGTCGACACAAAGGAGATGTGTCGACACTTAGCAAAGTTTCAACACAAGAAAATGTGTCGACACAAAGGCGTTGTGTCGACACACAGCAGAAATCAACTAAGTATTGAAGATTAAGTATTTGTGTCGACACACTCAACCAGTGTCGACACATTCAACAGAAGGCTTGTGTCGACACACAAAATCAGTGTCGACACATTCTGAAGAAGCAGTGTCGAGAAGCTGTTACAACAACACAAGGAGTTGTGTCGACACCATGAAGGCTAGTGTTGACAATTAGTCTACTTGTGTCGACACTTAGTCTATTTGTGTCGACACATAAATACTATCTGTCTCGACACTTTCAGACAGTGACAGAGATTTCAAGAAGTGACTGGATGACTTGACAGCTGCCATTTCAACCGGTCAACTGCAACTGTCAGAGCCATCAGAAGGTTGTTATAAACTGGATCAGCCGGTCATCATGGAGAAAGCCTATATTAAGGTCTTTCTCCTTCAATAGGAGAAGTGATCAATGAATTAACAAACAACACAACAAGAAGAAGACCTTCAAGAGAAGATCTAAGAAGTTGGAGAGAGAGAGCTCCTTCTAAGAAAAGCAGCTGTTGAACCGGGCTGCTAAGTAAGATTCAGATTGAAATCAGAATCTCAAGACAGCAGTTGATTGAAGATCATCTGCATAGAGATACAACCCTACTGTGTTCTAATTCAAGAAGCTTTGAAGAAATCCAAGGGAGGTTGATCTCTGCCAAGTTCTTCCAAGAACTCATCAAGAAACCAGTCAACTCATCTCTCTCTTTCAGAGTTGTGGTTATATACTTTGTAAACTTTATTTTCTGTAGGATCCTAAGGGATCTGAGCTGTAAGCCTATTTTATAAAGGCTGAGTGTAGGAGACAGTGTGCTCTGAGTGTAGGTCTTGTTGAAGACTGAGGTAGGGCCTAGTGCCTGAGTTGTAGGAGACTTTGTTCTCTGAGTGTAAGTCTTGGTGAACACTGAGTGGTATGGCTTTTGTGTCTGAGTTATAGGAGTGGGATCACTCTGAGTTGTATGAACCTGTTTGGGGTTCTGAGTTGTAAGATCTGAGGATCTGAGAAGAAGTGGAGAAGTTAGGCCGAATCTAGTACACTACTAGATAGGCGAAGGGGGAAAGTGGATGTACCCAGACCTTGGGGAACCACTATAAAACTCTGTGTGTACTCTGTGTGTGATTAATTCTGTGATTGCTGTGTTATCTGTGCTGAATTGCTGTAGAGAATTGCAAATACAGGTCTTATAATTCAGTGTTTCTGCCTTTAAAGTTAAAAATATTAAGTTCATCTATTCACCCCCCCCCCCCCTCCTCTAGGTGATTAGGCACTAGTTCTTTCAACTCCCTTGTCTGGTAAGGACAAGGTGGTCTCTGCTAATGGTACCTTGTCTCATATTGCTGGCAAGGGGTTTTTTTCATGTTCCTCTTCTCTTCCTCTCTCTTCCGTCTTGCATGTCCCTTCCTTTCCCCGCAGTTTACTTTCTATTAGCAACCTTACTAAATCTCTTAACTGTTTTGTAACCTTTTTCTCTGATTCTTGTATCTTTCAGGAACTGGGTACGAAGAGGATAATTGGCAGTGGTAGGAATCGTGGTGGTCTGTACTACCTGGATACTACACCATCATCCCTTGCTCTTTCCTCTTCGGCTGCTACTGCTACTGACGCTCGCCGCTGGCACTTGCGTCTTGGTCATCTGTCTCCTGTTTATCTCCAGAAACTCTTTCCTGCTTTATCTCAATTTATTCCTAGTTTAAAATGTGATGTATGTGTAATGTCTAAACATGTTCGTCATTCGACATCCCATGTATCTTCTCCTAGCAGTACACCTTTTGTTGTTATACATTCTGATGTCTGGGGACCTTCCCCAATTGTCTTTAACTGGTTATAGATGGTTTGTTACCTTTATTGATTGTTTTTCTCGTACTACGTGGTTAATCTTTTGAAGAAGAAAGGAGAAGTTACTTCTGTTTTTCAAACATTTCATAAGATGATACAAACACAGTTCAATGGCACAATTCGTGTTCTTCGAAGCGACAATGGGGGGAATATAATGATCGTGGTGTTTTGGGGGTCTATCTCTCGAGCAATGGCATCCTCCACCAAACCACGTGTGTCTATACTTCCACCCAAAATGGTGTGGCCGAACGGAAAAACAGGCATCTTCTTGATGTTGCCCGTTGTCTCCTCACCAAAATGCACCTTCTGAAACCCTATTGCGGCGATGCCATCATGACGTCCACTCATCTTATCAACCGTCTCCCTTCTCGGGTTCTCGAGTATGCTACCCCTCTCGCGCGCCTTTCTTCTACGACGATTGTTCATACCTCTTCGCTTCCACGCCGCGTGTTTGGGTGTGTCTGTTTCGTGCATGTTCATCAGCCACTCCATGACAAGCTCGATCCTCGAGCTCTCCGTTGTGTTTTCCTTGGCTATTCTACCACCACCAAGGGGTATAGGTGCTATCACCCACCCTTTAGACATACTTACTGTACCATGGATGTGACGTTTCGCGGAGATGAATCATATTACTTAGCTTCGACTCATTCTCGTCAGGGGGAGGAAGATAATGATGTTAGTGGTGTTGCTCCTCTTCCTGTTATCCCCCCTAGGCGTAGTAGCACTCCCACTTCCACTATGTCATCCACTACAGATATCTCTCCTACTTCCACTATGTCATCCACTACAGACATCTCTCATATACCCTTCTCTCATCATCCATCTCTCATCACGCCGCTACCTCATGTTTATCATCGTCGAAAAACAGGTGAACAGCCCGTCATTGTTCCGCCGCTGCCAATGCTGCCTTTGGACTCAGATCCTGATACTGATTTACATGTTCCTACTGCTCAACTAAGAGGTAAGGCCCGGTGTACCGAACACCTCATTTCTAACCATATTACTTATAATCACCTCTCTAAGCCTCACCAGTCTTTTATATCCTCTTTGTCTGAGATTTCTATTCCTAAGACATGGCAGGAGGCACTTGGCATTCCAGTATGGGCTCAAGCAATGAAGGAAGAAATGTCCGCTTTGGAGAAGAATCACACATGGGATGTCACCCCTCTTCCTCCTGGCAAGAAACCCATTGGTTCAAGATGGGTCTTCTCTGTCAAGCAGAATCCAAATGGGAAAGTCGAGCGCTATAAAGTTTGGTCGGTTGCTCGTGGTTATATCCAGACTCAGAGGATTGATTACCAAGAGACCTTTGCACCAGTTACAAAGATGGACTCTATTCGTGTGATCATATCATGTGCTGTGATTTTAGACTGGGAGCTTCATCAACTGGACGTCAAAAATGCATTCTTGCACGGGGACCTCGAGGAAGAGGTGCACATGGTCTTTCCTCCAGGCTTTGTGAGTAAGGGACAAGAGAGTCTTGTTTGTCGCTTACGAAAGTCCTTGTATGGGCTGGAGCAGCCCTCGAGGGCATGGTTCGGTAGATTCCACAAGGCCATGATCCAGTTTGGCTACAAGCAGGGTGTTGAAACCGAAAATCGGTCTCCTGTGGAGTTCGACCCGTGGGGAAGGGGTGACCGCGCACCCACTACCCTCAAGCGAACGATCTAGGCACAAGACTAGGAACACAAGGGACAGACCCAAGGTCTCAGCGTGGAGGACCCGCCGCATACCCGGAAGACTAACAAACTCTTCCCCTCCCAAGTCAAGGGCTGAGCTAAGGCACCTTCGGAGGGCTCTCTTGGCCGACCGGAACATATAAGGAGGATCTCAAGATCCACTCCCTAACTAGAGGTGGCACCTCGGGTCTATGTAAAATGTTCCCCGCCCGCCTTACTATTGGCACAAAACCGCCCAGCAGTCATACTCTACGCAGCCCTAATTGGGCCGCTAACAGCGGAACTCCGCTATTCTGAAAGGATGACAACAGGCCATCAGGGGCTTCCCGGCATCTATACCTCGGGGTCCCCACGGGGGGAGCGGTTCATGAACACACCGCTCGTCCAAGATAGGAGGAGTAAACTACATATTCACTGAGCATCACAGATATGAAAAAATATTACAGGAATATGAATTTCATACTCAGCACGCAGACCGGCAATATAAACAAAAAAGGCATTCGAGGGCCGGCACGAGCTTGGGCTTAAGCCCGCTACTCCCCGCCTGGTACTGCAACACCTGTACGCCAACGTCTCGACGAGCGGCGGCCAACTAGTCATCGGTCGGCTAACATAAGCGGGCCAAACATATTGCGCACACCCCTTCTTTTGGGGCTTGTGGCGCGCATTCCCTGCAAACGGCTAATAAACAACTTCCTCGGAGTCTTCTCCGGGAACCCCAGAACATCACCAATCCGGCTCACACGTCCGGATGGGCTTCACACAGCATGTCTAAACCCGTACTCACGCTTCCGGGTACTAATGCAATTAACTGCGGGGACGTACACGTCAACCCGTCGGAAAGCTCCCTTCCCCCCACCCGTTGGTGGAGAGGGGCTTTCATGCAAATATGTAAACTGAGGGCTTCACCTGCCCAAGTAGAAACATCGTTACCCTTGTCGCGTGCTTGGCGGCGGGGCTGGGAGAGGAGCTCCGGGTCGATCCTACTGCATGCGGCCGCGTCGGTGGTCGATATCCACTCTAGGCCGAGCCTTGCTCCAGGCCGAGCCTTGCTCCAGGCCGAGCCTTGCTCCAGGCCGAGCTTGCCGCCGGTGGTAAAAAGCTAGGGCTTAGCTCCAGGCCGAACCCCACTCCAAGCCGAGCCCTGCTCCAGGCCGAGAGAAAGGGAAGGGGGCCGGGTTGCTCCAGGCGGCCGGGAGAGAGGGAGGTCGGGGTGTGCTGCTCCAGGCCGGGAGAAAGAGAGGGCCGGCCGGGGTGTGCTGCTCCAGGTCGGGAGAAAGAGAGGATCGGCCGGGGTGTGCTGCTCCAGGTCGGGAAAAAGAGAGGGCCGGCCGGGGTGTGCTGCTCCAGGTCGGGAAAAAGAGAGGGCCGGTCGGGGTGGGGTTGCTGCTCCAGCCGACGAGAGAGAGAGAGGATCGGGGGGGTTGCTGTTCCAGCCGACGAGAGAGAGAGAGGATCGGGGGGGTTGCTGTTCCAGCCGACGAGAGAGAGAGATGGAGGCGCGGTCGGGGCTGTGCTACTCCAGCCGACGGGAGAGAGAGAGGGAGGGAGCGGGGTTGTCTTGCTCCAGGCCGACGAGAGAGCGGGGAAGGGGGCGCTAGGGTTCTACTCCGCCTTTTTCATTTTTCCCCTGCTTCCATTTTCCTTCCCCCCCCCTGCTGTACCCGACCCCCACCCTTTTTACTTCCTTTTTTCCCCTTTTCCCTGCTGTACCCCCGCTTCTCCTTTCCAATCCCCCCTTCTTTCTCATCTTATAACATATATATAATATATATATATATAATATATTATATATATTATAATATAATATATATAATATATATATATATAAATTATGAACCTATGCGCATAGAACCTCCGCACGCACGCACGCACGAGGACCCGCACGTCTTCGAACGGGGTCGGACCAACTCGTCGCCCATAACACGCCCCTAGGCTGATATTTGGGGAGGGCCCCACTCGCCCGGCTACGGGGTTGTACACAATCCCCGCTCTTTTCGAGATTGGTACAAGCTCGGAAAGAATCATCCAACCCAACGTATCCGGCGAGTGGGGGCCGACCCAAAAAAAAAATTTTGAGAGAAACTGAAATTTGCACTCGGAACATCAATCTCCCCATGATTTTTCTTGTCCTTTTGAATCACTCGATAGCCTTTGGCTCACTGCTATTGAATTGTCCTTATATCATTACTTACAGCA
The DNA here is from genome assembly GCA_039583875.1 of Platanthera guangdongensis. Lineage (NCBI taxonomy): Eukaryota > Viridiplantae > Streptophyta > Magnoliopsida > Asparagales > Orchidaceae > Platanthera > Platanthera guangdongensis. The sequence goes on from CM077164.1 coordinate 132,157,847, forward strand.
AGTACATAATTTCTCGTGATATCGTGAAACAACAAAGTCGTATCCTCTTGTACACGCTGAGCTAATCCTTTCCCCTCAGGTGTGCCTACAATCCTGCCCAGCTAATGAGAGCCTGAGAAGCGAGTCTACCCGGGGTCCACTACTACCACCATCGAGTGACTTCCTGCCCTGCCAGCTAGGTGAGAGCCTGACAGCGGGATCTGCTCGAGGCCAAGGATGACACCGAGTGACTTCCGGCCCTGCCAGTTAGGTGAGAGCCTGGCAGCGGGATCTGCTCGGGGTCCAAACACATTCCATCGAGTGACTTCCGGCCCTGTCAGCTAGGTGAGAGCCTGACAGCGGGATCTGCTCGAGGCCAAGGATGACACCGAGTGACTTTCGGCCCTGCCAGCTAGGTGAGAGCCTGGCAGCGGGATCTGCTCGGGGTCCAAACACATTCCATCGAGTGACTTTCGGCCCTGTCAGCTAGGTGAGAGCCTGACAGCGGGATCTGTTCGAGGCCAAGGATGACACCGAGTGACTTCCGGCCCTGCCAGCTAGGTGAGAGTCTGGCAGCGGGATCTGCTCGGGGTCCAAACACATTCCATCGAGTGACTTCCGGCCCTGTCAGCTAGGTGAGAGCCTGACAGCGGGATCTGCTCGAGGCCAAGGATGACACCGAGTGACTTTCGGCCCGGCCAGCTAGGTGAGAGCCTGGCAGCGGGATCTGCTCGGGGTCCAAACACATTCCATCGAGTGACTTCCGGCTCTGTCAGCTAGGTGAGAGCCTGACAGCGGGATCTGCTCGAGGTGGAAACATCCTGTTTACTTAAGAGGTGTTGGAGAGTTAATTGCACCGATGCTTTCACAAACGGAGGACGCATTCTATACATAAGAAAGACGATCTGGAAGTCATCAAATCGGGAAGCTGGCGTCCGAGCCTGTTCCTACTAATTCCTTCAATCGGAAGAGAGATGCAATCGGGGGGACATAGGCCGACATGCAAGGGGGGAGCTGATCTCGGCCGTCAGTGCAGAGGCTCGGTCTTACAATAGCGCTTAAAGTCCCGAGGCATCGTCCCATCATCCGAACTGGGCTACTTAGAAGGAACAGGTCGACGGCTTGTATCCTGATCTAATGACAAAGATCGCTTTCCGCCATGTCACTTGTGATTGCTTGGAGAGATCGGCCCTTTATCAAATCTGGGAGGTTAGCGTCTAGGCTCGTTCCTGATAATTCCTCTAGTCGGAGGAGAGGTGCGATCGGGAGGACATAGGCCGACGTGCAAGGGGGGAGCTGATCTCGGCCGTCAGTGCAGAGGCTCGGTCTTACAATAGCGCTTAAAGTCCCGCGGCACCGTCCCATCGTCCGAACTAGGTTATTTAAAAGGAACGGGTTGGACGTTTGGCCTCCGGAGTCGATCGCGAGGCTAACCCTTGAAGCCCTCAGAAGCTCGAGGCGAATTGGTAATAAAGAGAAAACTTGGCCGCTACTGAATTACAAGGAAGAGATAACATATTACCGTTAGGGAGGGAACCCTTTCAGGTCACCTCGGCTCCTAATGCCTCTCAGCTGCTCTCTTACTTGATCTTGAAGATAATAACCTTCAGGTCTCTCGTTGATGCAATAAGTGGGGATACACGGGTTTTCATAGGTAGAAGCGCTTCAAATAGGTGCAAATCTTACTCCAAATGCTATGGGATTCAAACGACAGCTTTGGGAGGGGACAACTCTGAGTATGAGGACCTCACATACAAAGCACCAACGCATGACCCTGGTCGTCACCTGCTTCCACTTCTATAGCCATGACGCTCGCCAGAGTTCTTCTGTACTGGTCACTCTCCACGCTCACCGCACCAAAATGTTGAAACCGAAAATCGGTCTCCTGTGGAGTTCGACCCTTGGGGAAGGGGTGACCGCGCACCTACTACCCTCAAGCGAACGATCTAGGCACAAGACTAGGAACACAAGGGACAGACCCAAGGTCTCAGCGTGGAGGACCCGCCGCATACCCGGAAGACTAACAAACTCTTCCCCTCTCAAGCCAAGGGCTGAGCTAAGGCACCTTCGGAGGGCTCTCTTGGCCGACCGGAACATATAAGGAGGATCTCAAGATCCACTCCCTAACTAGAGGTGTCACCTCGGGTCTATGTAAAATGTTCTCCGCCTGCCTTACTATTGGCACAAAACCGCCCAGCAGTCCTACTCTACGCAGCCCTGATTGGGCCGCTAACAGTGGAACTCCACTATTCTGAAAGGATGACAGCATGTCATCAGGGGCTTCCCGGTATCTATACCTCGGGGCCCCCACGGGGGGAGCGGTTCATGAACACACCGCTCGCCCAAGATAGGAGGAGTAAACTACATATTCACTGAGCATCACAGATATGAAAAAATATTACAGGAATATGAATTCCATACTCAGCACGCAGGCCGGTAATATAAACAAAAAAGGCCTTCGAGGGCCGGCACGAGTTTGGGCTTAAGCCCGCTACTCCCCGCCTGGTACTGCAACACCTGTACGCCAACGTCTCGACGAGCGGCGGCCAACTAGTCATCGGTCGGCTAACATAAGCGGGCCAAACATATTGCGCACACCCCTTCTTTTGGGGCTTGTGGCGCGCATTCCCTGCAAACGGCTAATAAACAACTTCCTCGGAGTCTTCTCCGGGAACCCCAGAACATCACCAATCCGGCTCACACGTCCGGATGGGCTTCACACAGCATGCCTAAACTCGTACTCACGCTTCCGGGTACTAATGCAATTAACTGCGGGGACGTACACGTCAACCCGTCAGAAAGCTCTCTTCCCCCCACCCGTTGGTGGAGAGGGGCTTCCATACAAATATGTAAACTGAGGGCTTCACCTGCCCAAGTAGAAACATCGTTACCCTTGTCGCGTGCTTGGCGGCGGGGCTGGGAGAGGAGCTCCGGGTCGATCCTACTGCATGCGGCCGCGTCGGTGGTCGATCTCCACTCTAGGTCGAGCCTTGCTCCAGGCCGAGCCTTGCTCCAGGCCGAGCCTTGCTCCAGGCCGAGCCTTGCTCCAGGCCGAGCTTGCCGCCGGTGGTAAAAAGCTAGGGCTTAGCTCAAGGCCGAACCCCACTCCAAGCCGAGCCCTGCTCCAGGCCGAGAGAAAGGGAAGGGGGCCGGGTTGCTCCAGGCGGCCGGGAGAGAGGGAGGTCGGGGTGTGCTGCTCCAGGCCGGGAGAAAGAGAGGGCCGGCCGGGGTCTGCTGCTCCAGGTCGGGAGAAAGAGAGGATCGGTCGGGGTGTGCTGCTCCAGGTCGGGAAAAAGAGAGGGCCGGCCGGGGTGTGCTGCTCCAGGTCGGGAAAAAGAGAGGACTGGCCGGGGTGGGGTTGCTGCTCCAGCCGACGAGAGAGAGAGAGGATCGGGGGGGTTGCTGTTCCAGCCGACGAGAGAGAGAGAGGATCGGGGGGGTGCTGTTCCAGCCGACGAGAGAGAGAGATGGAGGCGCGGTCGGGGCTGTGCTACTCCAGCCGACGGGAGAGAGAGAGGGAGGGAGCGGGGTTGTCTTGCTCCAGGCCGACGAGAGAGCGGGGAAGGGGGCGGCGGCGGCTGGGCTCCGGATCGGCCGGGCTAGGGTTCTACTCCGCCTTTTTCATTTTTCCCCTGCTTCCATTTTCCTTCCCCCCCCCCTGCTGTACCCGACCCCCACCCTTTTTACTTCCTTTTTCCCCTTTTCCCTGCTGTACCCCCGCTTCTCCTTTCCAATCCCCCCTTCTTTCTCATCTTATAACATATATATAATATATATATAATATATTATATATATTATAATATAATATATATAATATATATATAAATTATGAACCTATGCGCATAGAACCTCCGCACGCACGCACGCACGAGGACCCGCACGTCTTCGAACGGGGTCGGACCAACTCGTCGCCCATAACACGCCCCTAGGCTGATATTTGGGGAGGGCCCCACTCGCCCGGCTACGGGGTTGTACACAGGGACACTCAGATCATACTGTATTTGTCAGGAGGAATGAAAAGAAAATCGTTGTTTTGATTGTCTATGTTGATGATATTGTGATCACAGGAAATGACACAGATGAAATCTCCAAATTGAAGGCTCGTCTCTCAGCTGAGTTCGAAGTAAAAGACCTGGGAAGGATATGGTACTTCCTAGGAATTGAAGTAACCCGTTCTGACAAAGGTATTTTTATCTTCCAACGCAAGTATGTGTTAGACCTGCTAACGGAGACCGGTCTGCTCGGTTGTGCCCCTGCAAACACTCCTAAGGAGGACAACTATAAGATTAATGAGGATAGCAATGGTGATCGTACTGATCCCTCCAGTTATCAAAGATTGGTGGGAAAGCTCTTATACCTCTCGCATACTCGCCCCGTCATTACATATGTTGTTGGGATTCTGAGCAGATACATGCATGCTCCAAGAGTCAGACACCAGGAGGCAGCTTACCGTGTCCTCCGGTATTTGAAGAAGTCCCCAGGACGGGGGCTAATGTTCTCTAAGAACAATCACTTGCGGATCGATGTTTTCACTGATGCAGACTGGGCTGGATGCCACGATAACCGGAAATCTACAACAGGCTATTGTACATTCATTGGAGGAAACCTGGTCACATGGCGTAGTAAGAAACAGAATGTGGTGGCCAGATCAAGTGTCGAGGCTGAGTACCGGTCAATGTCCCAAGGCCTCTGTGAAGGCCTGTGGTTGCGTACCCTACTGTATGATCTTTGGCTTCAGGAGGAAGCTCTCATATCTCTGTACTGCGATAACAAAGCTGCCATCAGCATAACACACAATCCAGTTCAGCATGACAGGACTAAGCACGTTGAGGTGGATCGCCATTTCATCAAAGATCATCTTGAAAAAGGAAACTTAGTCACATCCTTCGTGCACTCCAGAGATCAGTTGGTTGACATCTTCACCAAGAGTCTAGGTTCTGATGTCTTCACTAATGACACTCATAAGCTCGGAATGACGGATATCTACCGTTCGACTTGAGGGGGAGAGTTGAAATCAAGTCGTCTTATTTCTAGTTTATTGTATTCTACCCATAAGGGTAGTTTTGTCCTTTGTATTTGTATTTTGTGTCCCTTCATATATATGTGTGGGGAGCTTTCAATAATAATCAAGCCTTTTATTTTCTCTACTAATACTTCACTCGGTTGGCCCAATCAATTTCAGTTTTACCCAGACCAAATATAAGGGACGAATCAGGACACGGCTGAACTGAACCCATTTGAGCATCTTTCTGACACTGTACTTTTGATAACTTTTCATTATTAATACATTTAACTTATTTTGACTCCAAAAAGAATAAAAATGATTACACTTATCTAGGTTTTACTTTAATTTTGAAGTAAATAATAATAAAGATTGTTTATTCAATTTTAGGTTGTAATTTTCCAATAATAGGGATATACTAGATTATGAGATGATGAATGATAATGAACAAGTAAGACCGAGTTCTTCGATTGAAAATCAACCTTAATGTTCGAGAAATAGCATCGTCTTAAGGATTAGATAACATCAACTCGAGGATTCATTGGTCTTTCCTCTAATTTTCCAAAAACTGTTCTTTATTACACTGGGCATAAAGCATCACTTGGTCTTTTTTTTCTTTTTTCTTTGATGGTTTCAACCTTATGGGTTCAAGGATTATGGTGAATGAATGATTCCCTAAAACTATTCTGAATTTGTGGTATATTTATTAATATTTCAAGATTAAAATATCAATCATTTGTGCCACAGAAATAATTCTTGGCGGTCTAGTTTGTGTTGGACGGCAGAATGAGATTGATTTCATTTCAATAATAGGTCCCTCTATATAGAGAGGTAATACAATATTCTAAAAAATTCATATGCTAACACTTCCCCTCAAGTTGGGCGAGAGAAGTTAACCAAGCTCAACATGTCAACAATCCTGCCAAAATATATTCTCATGCAACCCTTTGGTGAGAATGTCCGCTAGCTGCCTGTCAGAGGGCACAAAAGGCATACACACAATTCCTCGCTTAATGTTCCCCTTTATAAAGTGTCGATCTACTTCAATGTGTTTAGTGCGGTCATGTTGAACGGGATTGAGGACGATACTAATAGCGGACTTGTTGTGACAATATAGCCGGATGGGTCCTGCTTCAGCAAGACCAAGGTCACTCATCAATGAGTAAAGTCATAAACCTTCACAAACCCTGTGAGTCATAACTCTAAACTCGGCTTCTGCACTAGATCTTGCAACAACTTGTTGCTTCTTGCTCCTCCAAGTAACAATGTTATCCCCAACAAGGGAATAATATCCTAAAGTTGGTCGTCGATCCTTAACAAACCCGGCCCAATCAACATCAGTATAAACTTCAATACTTAAACCTGAATTCGGAGCAAACACGACACCCCTTCCTGGTGAGGACTTGAGATACCTGAGAATTCTGTGAGTTGCATCCACATGACATGTCTTAGAAGCATGCATGAACTGGCTGATAACACTCACCGCATAAGAAATATTTGGGCGAGCGTGGGACAGGTAGATCGTCCTCTGAGATGTCTTCAATCACCTCTCCATCATTGTGCCTCAATCGGTGTTTTGCTTCAATCGGGGTGTCAGCCGGTCCACAACCACTCATCCCCACCTTCTCAAGGGAATCCAGAGTATATTTTCTCTGAGAAATGAAGATTCACTGCTTGGATCTTGCAAATTCAAAACCCAAGAAATACCTGACTAATTTTTGTTTTAGATTCTGGATTCCTTCAGCAGCATCCCCTGTTATGACTATATCAGCAACATACACAATGAGAACAGTGAGTTTCCCAGTTCTATGTTTGATGAACAACATATGACACCATTGCTCTGGTAAGATCCAAATGACATCATAACCTTGTGGAACCTGCCAAACCAGGTTCTTAGAGATTGTTTCATCCCATATAGAGCATTTTTTAATCTGCAGACATTCCCTTTTGCACCTCTAGGAGTGAGACCTGGAGAAATAGACATGTAGACTTCCTCATGTAGATCGTCGTGGAGGAATGCATTTTTCACATCAAACTGTCGAAGGTTCCAACCCTTGCATACAGCATAAGATAACAAGACCCTGATAGTGTTCACTTTGCTACCGGAGCAAACGTTTCCTGATAGTCAATACCAAGAGTTTGTGTATAACCCCTTGCCACCAGTCTTTCTTTACACCTCTCGACAATCCCTTGTGTATTATGTTTCGCAGAGAACAGTCATTTACACCCAACCGTCTTATTTCTATAAGGAAGAAGCACCAAAACCCATGTCTTCTCAAGAGCATTCATTTCCTCAATCATCGCCTCTCTCCACAAAGGGACCTCCAGAGCCTGCTTCCATGATACAGGTATGGAAAAAGAAGCAAAATAGGACACAAAGGCATTGTAGGCAGTAGAAAGAGAGTCATAAGATACATAATATGATAGAGGCTGACGAGTACAAGAGCGGAAACCATTTCTTAGGGAAATCGGTGGATCAGAAGGTCCTGAGTCAGGATCCAATGATTGTTTTGGTGGCATAGTCGAATCTTGTGTGTTTGGTCTCTTTGTACGCAGAGTATATACATGCAAGCTCGGAGCAGTAGAGGGAAGAGATTGAGACATAGTAGGAGGACTCACTTCCACTGGTGGAGTCTCCCCCTAAAGTGAGGAATACGGTGGAGGTATAGGCAGAGGAATAGAGGGAACAGTAACAGGAGAGGATTCACCCGGGTTGGATCATCCGAAGTAGGGTAGTATGCCTCGGATTCACAGAACGTGGCATCCATGGTGACAAACACTTCCTTCGTAAGTGGGTGAAAACACGTGTACCCCTTCTGCGTAGGAGAGTATCCAATAAAACACACTTGAGTGCGCAAGGATCGAGTTTGGAAGGGCGAGGGTGGTGGATGTGAACGAAGCAGACACATCCAAACACCTTAGGGGAAAGCTGAGTAGGAGGCACATGGAGAGTGCCAGGAGGAGTAGCATTCTCAAGGACACGGGAGGGCATACGATTAATGAGATATCTCGCAGTTAGAACTGCATCGCCCTAATAGAATTTCGGAAGATGCATAGTGGACAATAGACAACGAGCAACTTCCAGGAAATGACAATTTTTCCTCTCAGCAGCACTATTTTGTGTTGGGGAATGCACAGGTAGTCTTGTGGAGGATGCCATAATTAGCAAGATATCGCTCAAACTGCGAATCCATGTATTCTCGGCCATTGTCACTGCGAATAATTTTAATGGAAGTATGAAATTGAGTGGAGATCATGTTATGAAATCATCGGAAAACAGAAAAAAAAAACATTACTTTTGTGGTGCATCAAATATAACCAAGTAGTACAACAGAAAAAATTAATAAAAGTAGCAAACCACACACAACCAGAAATAGAAGGTGTGGGGCAAGGCCCCCAGATATCAGTATGAATAATGACAAGAGGTGTAGAACTAAGCAACGAAACATACTTAAACGAAGTACGATGATTTTTGTTTAAAATACAGACATCACACACAAATGAATCAAAGACAACAGTAGACATAGCGGGAAAGAACAATTTCATAACAGAATTAGACGGGTGCCCAAGGAGACAACGTCGGGAATACAAAGGATGGGTGATGCTGGAATGAAGAGTCAAAGGAGGTAGAACTGGACTGGAGTCGAGCACATAGTCCATTGACCATGCTACCAGAGCCAATCACCTTTCACGTTGTCGGGTCCTGAAAAACACAAGAGAAAGGAAGAAAGGTCACAGAGCAGTGCATGGAGTTAGTTAAAAGACTAATAGAAAGTAAATTACAAGTAAAATTTGGAACATGAAGGACAGAGGAAAAGGTGAGAGAGAAGGAGATGGAACCCTTTTTGATAATAGAGGAGAGAGAACTATATACAATGCTCACCTTATCACGGCCAGAGAGGGGGGTATAAAAGATAAAACTTATAGATGACCCATTCATATGATCTATAGCCCCAGAGACAATAATCCACAGGGTGGAAGGATGAGAGGCAGCAGAATGAGCACCTGGAAGTCGCATGTGAGCGTAGGAGGAGGAAGCGGAAGGCTTCGTAGAAAGTCCATGCATCAAGCATCGGAGGGCTGGTATTTTATCTGCAGAAAATGCACAAGGAGGGGCAGAGCCATCAGAACTGGAATAGCTATGAGGGATATCGGCAGTAGCATCAGTGAGAAGAGCAGCACGAGAAGCGTGATGACCAGAGGAGCGCCCAAAACGACGACCGCCACGAGGCGGAGCACCCCCACTCGGCAGAGGGAACCCATGGAGCCTGAAGCAAGTATCCCAAGTGTGGCGATTCTTGCCACAATAATCACAGAGGAGATGATCCTTATCAGAGCCCTTCAACTTTGAGTCACGGGATGGATGACTACCAAGAAGAGAAGGGGATGTAGCAGCCAAAGAAGAGCCCTCAGGCACAGGATCAGGAAGTAGGGTCTGACGACGATCGAATTCCCGTTGCACAATGTTGATCTGATCGAAGTATCGATGCAGGTCATGAAGAAATTCAAATATGTGATTGTGGTCGTCTCTGGCATGAACCATTGCCTCATCAACAGGGCTAACAAATGTAAGAGAATCAAAATAATCATATTCCTGATATAGTTGCGTGAACTCCAGGTAGTACGCAGAAGGAGGACGATCATCCTGTCAGAGTAAGGAGAATTTTTGTCGTAATTGTAAGATCTGAGCAGCATTACCTCGATGAGAGTAGGTAGACTCCGTTCGTCGTCAAATGTCTGCAGCATTATCTAGGAATAAATAGTTACGGCTAAGCCAAGACATGACTAAGAAATTTTCCGACTCCCACTACACGCATTCAGAAGAGGTCATGTCTGGTTCCTTCATTTGGCCAATGACATAGCCAAAAAGACGACCGCACTTGAGCACCAGGGTGATAGACCGGGAGCATGAAAGGTAATTAGAGTCATCTAGACAAATGGTATTGATTTGAAGAGTATTATGATCAAGGTTTCCATGGAGAAAAATCGTCGGAGGAACAACCCCTGATGAGAGAGCGGGAGAATCAGCTTCGCTTGACATAATGGCTCGGGAATAGAAATCCGGAGACAACCCAAGATTTAAGGCGACAAGAAAAACGGAAGAGGAAGAGAAAGCCACTCGATAAGAGCACCAAGAAGGGTTGACGGTGCCAGAAGAAGCGGGTCACTCACTGCATTGAGGATCCGGCGCCGCAAGAAGGGCTGAAGAAGAAGAAGGAGAAGAAGGAAGGCCTGGCAGAACCGGGCGGAGAAGTCCCGAGCAGAATTCGTGAGAGTCGCGAGAGAAGGGCGAACGAAGAAGGAAGGAAGGCCTGGCGTAACCGAGCGAAGAAGGGTGAACGACTCGCCGGAGTCGCGAGAGACGGCAAGCAAACGACTCGTGGGAGTCGCGAGAGACGGCGGGCGAGAGTGAACGGCGGAGCGGACAGAAATTTAGGGCACCGGGAACTTGTCGAGCTCTGATACCATGTTGGACGGCAGAATGAGATTGATTTCATTTCAATAATAGGTCTTTCTATATATAGAGGCAATACAATAATAGAGGCATAAAAAATAAAACATTAAAAAAGGCATATTCTAACAGTTTGCATTGGATTTCTTAAGGTAAGGAAAAGGCATCAAGATGAGAAGACACAAAAGTAAAGTCATTGAACAAAACTACTAACCTTCTCTTTCTGTGACTCAGGTTGAATACATGGCTTTACATTTGACTCTGCTGAAGGTATTTTGCTTCCATCAGGATCTCCAATCTCTACAATATGTGTTTCAAAGGATAGTGTTCCACCAGATTTAATTATCTCATCTTTCTTTAAGAATCTTCTATCTATGAGTTTCTCGTGTTCATCATACAGTATAACCTGAGGCTGAGTTATGTGCCAAGAAATAATTCAACAAATACCAAAAATGAATAAAAATGTGTTTCTTTAAGGATAGGAGCATTAGGAAGAAAATAAGTGAATGATACAAAGAATTACTTAGTAGGTATATTAGTAAAGTTCCAAGCTCATGCTAAAAACTGTCTAAGGTCAATAAATATTAAACATTTGGTTCGATAATACACAACATTGGATACTGCAATTGATTCTTTATATGAATGAGCTAGCAAAAATGTGGAATAAATTGGAAAGATTCTGTAAGTTGTTTAGATCCATGAATAAAAGATGCTAGGGAAATAAAGAAGTTTGAGCCATTATGGAAGCAGGTTATAAGATGGGCAAAGAATTACCAAAGGGAAGGATAAAAGTGGAGCCAAATACACTAGAGCGCAATCTTGGCCCAAAAACCTACAATTGGTTTTGTTGGATCGAGAGGCAACCATAGAGGAGATGAATAAAATTTATGATAAATTCTTGATTCCTTTCATAAATCAATTTAATACCCAGTGGAAAATATATAGTTTGGAGATGATTAAATCGAAAGCATGTCAATGATCATAACAAAGATAGCTTTATTCATAAACAAAGAGATACAAGGTTGGATCTTTTCACGCAAATACGAAAGGTGAAGACTAATAACCCATGGTGTTTTCTATACAGGCTCAAACCTCGAACCGGTTGGCCTTAGCAAATCTTCCCCCGTATTTGCCTCAAGTCTCTCCTCCCCGAAGAATCCCTAGACCTAAACTTAAAGTCTAGTCACCGCAACATGAACGATTTTCACCCCCTAGATCTATCAAAAATCTAGTCATCATATCAGCGGAGAATTCAAACTCCCTAGATCTACAAAATATCTAGTCACCACAATAACGGCGAATTCATACAATAACAATAATCAAAGTGAGAAAGCAATAAGAGAAAAATACAAGATGAAAAACTACAAAAGATTTGAAAAATTCCACAAACCGATGTCTCATCCTTTTTAAAAATGAGAGTCTAGTCCGTTGGGTGCTCAAGGATTCCCCTTTATTTCATGGTTGTATGTTTATATTTAATTTTGTGTATTGAACAATCATACACTTTCATGTCTACATATTAATGTTAGTGTTTGATTTTCTTCATTTGAAATGTGTGAAGATTGGATAAAGGTTTTCTCCTCTTACCATTAATGCCTAGATAATGTTCTCCAATGCATCCAAACCAAATTTCAATAGCTTAAATAGAATTTGACATTGTATTTTGGGAATCTTCACTCAGTGTTCCTTGTGGATACAATAAACTCCATCACAATATTATTTCGACTGGTACACTTTCAATGCTCTTCTTTCGTGATTTGGACAGCGTGATTTTGGGCGGTCATGGTGTCACAACTCATGCTTTTGGTAAAGATATAGCTAAATGATCTTGGAAATGGATAAAATGTCTGTTAATTTCAACATGTTTTGTTCGGTCAAGTTAAGCGGGAGTGTGGGTAATATTTATAACATTTTTTGTCACAATAAAGATGTATATGATTTCCATCTTGTAGCTTCAGATCCGCTTTATAGATTGAAATCATAATCCCCTGCATATCCCCTGTGGCATTGCTCTATATTCTACTTCTGCACTGGACCTTGCTACCACAATTTGTTTCTTACTTCTCCAAGTTACAAGATGATGCATCCTTCGTCGCATCCGGAGATATACCATAGCGTCTCTTTATTTCTGTTATTTATTTTACGCATTCTTATATTACTATGCATTTTTAATTTTTGTGTGCACATGTCTCATGTTTGTAGACGGTTTCCTGGATTGACCGGTCAGCAAAACCATTAATAAAGAAGGTCCGGTAATTTAGAATAGTTAGGGAGAGAAAGGCAAGCTCTCATTATTTAAGTAACTAATTGTTAGTGTTAAGTTTGGCGGTTTAGCCGAACTAGTCGCAGCGGCTTATCTAGTCGGCAGTCTGGCGGTTTGGCTCAGTGGCCTGTTTAGACAACGGTCTGGCGGTTTGGCCCAGCGGTCTATGTAATAGCATCTCCAGCGGGTTGGTTTGAGGCCGTAGTAGTGCATCAAATATTAGCCGTTGCGGCCTGGTCGTTGGCTGCAGTGGCCTAGATAAAGCCGCAGCAGCGGTTTGATGATTAGTCGCAACTGCGGTCTGGTGGCAACCCGCACTTGCGGTCTGGTGGCAACCCGCACTTGCGGTCTGATGGCTTACAGCGGTTGCGGTTTGATGGTTAGACGCAATTGCGGTCTGGTGTCAACCCGTAATTGCGGTCTAGCGGTCTGTTCCAGCGGTTTTTCGTAGCTGTGTGGCGGTTTTCCTTGGTTGCCTCTAGGTGTACAGATATTTGTTGTATAGTGTGCGGTTTGACCATGTCAAACCGCATAAGCCTCCCGACTGTTTTTAGTCTCACATCGATTGTTGTATTCTCTCTCATCTCCCCCGTTTTCTATAAATAAGGGGGCATACCTATGTAATAATTATCTTTTTGGAGCAATAAAATTTGTCTTTATTTACCTCTTGCCAGTTTTCTCGCTCTTTTCTCACATGGTATCAGAGGGAAACGATACTTTGCTCCAATCAGATTGCGGTTTCTTTGTCTAACCGCGCCGGCCACTTCAGGTTTGTTTCTCGTGCGGCTTCTTCCGGTTTGCTTCCCGCGCGGCTTCTTCTGGTTTGCTTCTCGAGCCGGCTTCTTCTTGTTCGCTTCCCTCCCTTCCCTCCATTTTTTGTTTGTCGCTCTCGTGCGATTTCTTTTCTGTTGTGAGTTCAGTATTTCGGTCGCGGCTTGTCGCTGGTGTGTTGCCGCTCAGACCGTGCGGACTCCTTCTCTTCTCTCTTTCTCTCTTTCTTCTTCTTCTTCTTTGCGACTTCTTTTCTTGTTCGCGCGGCTTCGGTTCTGTCTGCGCGGTTTCCCTCTCTGTCGGTCTATTTCTCTTGGTCGTTGTCTTTCTGCGATTTGTTTGTCTTCTTGTTCTGTTTCGTCTTGTGCCCTTCTTGGTCGCGCGGTTTCCATGTGTGTGCGCTCCCATTGCTTCTCTTCTTTTCTCTTCTCGCGCGCGGTTTGCTTGTTCGCGCGGTTTCCTTGTCGCCGCGGTTTTTCTACCCGCTGCGGGCTCCGCATCCTGGTCGCGGCTTCTTTTTCTAGCCGCTGGTGTGTTGTCACCTTGACCGTGCGGTCTTTGCTCTTGTCGATGCGGTCTTCTCGCGCGGTTTTTTCGCTACTTGGCCGCTGCGATCTCTCTTCTTTCGCTCCTCTTTTGCCGGCTTGTTTCTAACTGTGCGGTTAGTCTTTCCGCTGTCCAGTTTCTTCTTGATGATGGCTTCCCTTCTCTCTTCTACCACTCATGCTCTTGTGGTCTCCTCTGATAAGTGGTTTGTTGACTCTGGTGCCACTTGTCATATGACCGGCAACTTTAGTTTGTTCTGCTCTTTGCTTGAACAGAACAGGCTATCTCCTGTTATTATTGTCGATGGGACTTCTGCTCCTGTGCATGGTGTTGGCAGTGTGCGTCTCTCTCCGTCTTTGTTGTTTGAGGAAACTCTTTATGTCTCTACTTTCCCGTGCAATTTACTCTTTGTTCATGCTCTTTGCACTCAGTTAAATTGCATAGTTACTTTTACGGGCACCACTTTTACTGCCAGTGGTGGCCTTTTCTTTCTTGACCACGACGTGGCTCTTTCTGCTTCTTCATCTCTTCAGCAATAGCATCGTCGTCTTGGTCACCCTCCTTCTCGCATCATCCACCAACTTCTTCCAGATCTTTCTCAAGAGGATTTCTCTTTGAATTGCGAAGCCTGTCAGTTTAACAAACATCATCGCTCTTCTTTCCCAGTACGAACAGGACGAAGTTCTTCGCGTCCTTTTGAATTAGTTCATTCTGACATCTGGGGTCCTGCTCCTACTGTCATTGTCGGTAGAGGAAGTTTATATTTTGTCACTTTCATTGATGATTTCTCCAGGTGTACTTGGTTGTATCTCCTGACAGATCGTTCTGAACTTTATGTTGTGTTTACCGCCTTTTATCATGAGATCTCGACAAAGTTTCAGGTGTCTATTCAAGTTCTTCGTACAGATAATGCCAAGAAATATGTCAGCCAACAATTTTCTGATTTTTGTGCAAACCATGGTTTGATTCATCAAACTTCTTGCCCATATACCTCTCAACAGAATGGCGTTGCCGAACGCAAGAATCGTCGTCTCTTGGATGTTGCTCGCAGCTTTCTGTTACAAATGAATGTTTTCGGTCTTATTGGGGGCATGTCGTTCTTCTCTCCTGCTATCTCATTAATCGGATACCCTTATCTGTTTTTCAGGGCAAGACTCCTTTTTCCATTTTGTATCTCACGGCCGAGCCATTTCCTTTATCTCTTAAGGTTTTTGGATGTACGGCGTTTGTTCACATACCTTCTCCTGTTCGTGACAAACTTTCTCATCGTTCTGTTAAATGCATATTCCTTGGTTATTGTCCTACTCAGAAGGGTTATCGTTGTTTTGATCATTTCTACGCAAACAGTATGTGTATGTGGATGTTACCTTATTTGAAGATACACTGTATTTTCTCCTGATTCTTCTCTCTTGCCTTCTGATACTTCTTATTCATTGCTTATTGTCTCGGCACCTCTGTCGGAACCAGTTCTTTCAACAACTGTTCCTGTTGTGCCGTCTCTTTCTCTCGAAACTGATTCTTTGCCCTTAGAGCCTTCTTTATCTGTTGTCGGACCTCTTCTTTCTTCTGGTAGTGAATTGCCTTTTTCGGACAAGAGTGATCTTGATCTTCTCATTGCCCTGCGGAAGGGCGTTCGCCAATGCACTAAGCATCCTATTGATGAGGTTGTCTCCTATACTCAGCTTTCTCCGGATGGCAAGCGTTTTGCTCTTGTTATCTCTTATACTGTTATATCGACTACGTATTAAGAATCTCTTGTCATTCCTCAGTGGAAAGCCGCTATAGATGAAGAAATGCACACATTAACTGAGAGAGGTACTTGAACTCTTGTTTCCCCGCCTCTGGGCATTGACGTGGTTGGCTGTCGGTGGATCTTTGTTGTTAAATATCTTTCAGATGGTTCGGTTGATCGCTATAAGGTGAGGCTTGTGGCAAAAGATTTTACTCAGACATATGGAGTAGATTTCTTTGATACTTTTTCTCATGTTGCTCACATCAGCACTATACGCGTTCTCATCTCTGTGGCTGTTAATCGAGACTGTGAGATGTCTCAGTTATATGTGAAGAATGTCTTCCTTATGGTGATTTGCAATAAGTGGTTTATATGGAGCAACCTCCTGGGTATGTTGCTCGGGGGGAGTCTCAGGTATGCAAGCTTCAGGAGGCGATTTATGATTTAAAGCAGAGTCCACGAGCTTGGTTTGAAAAGTTTAGTGGAGTTGTTTCTCTTATTGGGTTCAGTCGAAGCACTGTTGATCATTCTTTGTGTATACGCAAGACTAATAAAGGCCTTGTGGTTCTTGTTGTCTATGTTTATGATATTCTTCTGACCGGTGATGATAAAGAAGACATTGATCTAGCCAAACGACATTTTCGACAACATTTTGTTACTAAGGATATGGGACCTCTGAAATACTTTTTGGGAATTGAAATTTCAAGAAAGAGGGACTCGGTGGTTCTTTCCCAGCGAAAGTATGCGCTAGATCTGTTAAAGGAGACTGGTCTTCTTGGCACGAAACCTGCTCGTTGTCCAATAGCTGTTGGAGATGATAAGGGGTGGACTGAAGATTCACCTCTTCTCCCAGATTTCACTGTGTACAGACGATTTGTAGGCAAACTCATATATCTGACTGTTAATAGACCAGATATTTGTTATGTGGTTGGAAAGGTCAGTCAGGTTATGAGAGTGCTAGAGAGTGTCATCTTCGGTCTGCCATGAAAATTCTGGAGTATGTGAAAGGGTATACAAGAAAGGGCATATTGTTTCAGAAGAATAATCATCTGAAAATTGAAGCGTATTCTGATGTCAACTATGCTTATAACAAAGAAAATAGAAAGTATACATCAGGTTTTTGCACCTATGTAGGAGAAAACTTTGTTAGCTGAAAAAGCAAGAAGAGGGCAGTGGTATCAAGGTCAAATGCTGAAGAAGAGTACAGGAGTATGGCTTCAACTATCTATGAGTTGAAATGGTTACGAGCGCTTATGCTTGACTTGGGAGAAGTCTATGATCATCTTCTTCCTATGTTCTGTGATAACAAAGCCGCAATTTACATATCGAAGAATCCTGTTTTTCATAAGATGACAAAGCACATTGAGGTTGATTGTCATTTCATTAGGGAAGAGGTGTTGAAGAATCAGATATGTACTTTCTTTATCACTTCAGATAAAGAACTGGCAGACTTCTTCATGAAATAAGTTTTCGCTTCAGATGTTTGTAGCAAGTTGGGCATGGTTGACATATACGCTCAAGCTTGAGGGGGAGTGTTAAGTTTGGTTGTTTAGCCGAACTAGTCGCAGCGACTTATCTAGTCGGCAGTCTAGCGGTTTGGCCCAACGGCCTATTTAGACAGCAGTCTGGCAGTTTGGCCCAGCGGTCTATGTAGTAGCATCTCCAGCGGGTTGGTTTGAGGCCACAGTAGTGCATCAGATATTAGCCGCAGCGGTCTGGAGGTTAGCCGCTGCGGCCTGGTCGTCGGCTGCAGCGGCCTGGATAAAGCCGCAGTAGCGGTTTGATGATTAGCCGCAACTGCGGTCTGGTGGCAACCCGCACTTACGGTCTGATGTCTTACAGCGGCTGCGGTTTGATGGTTAGTCGCAACTGCGGTCTGGTGGCAACCCGCAGTTGCGGTCTGGCGGCCTGTTCCAGCGGTCTTCCCTAGCTGTGTGGCGGCTTTCCTTGGTTGCCTCTGGGTGTTCAGATATTTGATATCAAACCGCATAAGACGCCCGACTTATTTTTTAGTCTCACATCGGTTGTTGTATTCTCCCTCATCTCCCCCGTTTTTTAAAATAAGGGGACATATCTATCTAATAACTATCTTTTTGCATCAATAAACTTTGTCTTTATTTACTTATTGGTCGTTTTCTCGCTCTTTTCTCACAGTTAGGAACATTGACCACAATATTCTATATTTGAAGAAACCGCATAAGTCAATAATATACACAAGTATGTATTCGATATTACTCTAAGTTATCAGGTGCAGTAATCAATATTTGATTTACTAACAGCTTGGAAGTAAGTCAGCACACTCCAATAGTGAAGAAAATTTGCTAAGTACAAATGCGTCGAGTCATCTCACTTCACTCGACGCTCGAGGTCTATATGCGTTGACACAATACTATTCACTCTGCGCCTCAGAAGAGAACCAGAGAATCTGCCTAAGTTCAAATGCGTCGAGTCATCTCACATCACTCGACGCTCAAGATTCATATGCGCTGACTGAATGTTACTCTCTCAACACTTCAGTAAAAGAACAGAAATTCTGACCAAGTACAAATGCGTTAAGTGAATGCCTTTCACTCAATACCTCAGTAAAAGAGCTGAGATTCAGACCAAATACTAATGCGTCGAGTGAAGATTATTCACTCAATGCCTCAGCAGTGAAGCAAAAAAATTGTCAAAGTTCAAATGCGACGAGACAAAAGACTTGACTCAACACCATAGTTGTTTGCGCTGAGTTAATTGTAGTCACTCGACGCCTCTTCAGAAAGACTTCACTCAACACTTCAGCAGAAAGGAAAAGTTATCAAAGTACAAATGCGTCGAGACACATAAGATCACTCAACGCCTAAGTAGAATGCGCTGAGTTATGTGTTATCTCTCAACGCCTCATCAGAGTTCAAGTATTTGACTAAGTCATGTTGTTTCCAGCACTCAATGCCTCTACAGAAGATTAGAAATTATTCTAAGTCAATTGACTTCTAGTTTATTCTGCTGATGTCATACATTATTCAAATCGACGAAGGTTGCGCGCTAAAAGACGGAAACCACCGTATTTCTCTGACACGCAATCTTGGGATGATTCAACCATTAAAGTCGGTCATGTCGCTTACCTAAACAGGATATAGCTGTTGCAGATGCTAAGATATAAAAGCTAATTGTGTGGGACTTTTACATAGAACTTTTTGGAAAACTTTCAGAAACCATATTCACAAAAAGTCGCCGCCAGCAGAGAAGGAATTATTTTTCATTGTCTTCAAGCTTGGTAGTCTACGTAACAATCTTTCTAAAGCTTGAAGAAGAAGAAGATCTTTGCTAGTATTCAACACAGCAAATGGTTGTTTCTCATTTAAAGATCATTTTTTGTTGTTGTGGCGAAAAAAAGTTGTGTGGTGATATAGCTAAAGAAAAAGACTTCAGAGTTTTTGTTCTAGAGTCATTGTATTACTCTTTAAATCTCTGTTGTAAGATCTCTCTGAGATCTGAGTGTAGGTATGAGTTAAAAAGGCTGAGAGTAGAACTTTTTCAAAGTCTGAGATAGGATTCTTGTAGAGAATCTGAGATAGGCATGTGTTATAAAGACTTAGGTGGAGCTTACTTGTGAGCCTGAGATAGGAGACTTGTTGTTATCTCTGAGGTAGGAGCGTGAGCAGTCTGAGTTGTAGGAGTAGAAGACACTCTGAGGTGTAGGATCCTGGGAAGGATCTAAGGTGTAAGAATCTTTTGATCTGAATTTTGGAGGAGTTGGCCGAATCTATCTCTCTGCTGGATAGGTGAAGGGGGGAGTAAATGTACCCTAAATAGGAGAACTACTATAAAGTGCTTGTGTGTTCTGTGTGTTCTTGAAAGCTACTAACCTAATAACAACACATCAAGTATAGTTCTAAAAAGGCTTAAAAGATTTAAAAGAAATCTATTCACTCTCATCTCCCCCCCTCTAAGTGTTTAGCTAGTCTTAAAAGATTTTAAGTGGTATCAGAGGGAGGTTGTTCAATAAAGACCTAACAGTTTGAACAAGATCTTCAAGGATAGTAAAAGTTAATCATCATGACTTCTGGTGAGAACCACAAAAGCTGAGTTCTATGAAACTTCAAATTTGTAGAAAAGAAAAACGTTGGGATACGGAAGGAAAGGGTGAGGCTATTCATGTAAGCCTCGGACCCTAGGATCTTTATAACAGTGGAAGAGGGACATTTCATTTCCATGAAGGTCTCAGCAATAAATGTCAACATCAAGACCCCAAAGAAATACTCAGAAATGACAGGATGAGGTGGTTCTGGATATTATGGACAAGAAGGCCCAAAACAATATAGTCAGTGTTATAGATGGCTCAACCTTTCAGAACATTGTTCACTGCAAGACTGCAAAGAAAATGTGGGACTCTTTGATTGTCTACATGGAAGGGACTGAAGAAGTGGGAGATGACGGAAAATTTCTTTTAAATCGACAGTATAAGGATTTCAGACAAGACAAGAATGATTCAATAGTTGTGTGCTATGAGAAGTTTTTTAGAATTGTGAATGATCTGAAGACTTATGGCAGACAATTCTACAACTATGAACTAAATAACAAAATCCTGAGGTCATTCAACAAAGAGTGGGATATCAAGATTTGTGTCAGAAGGGAGATGGGCAACTTAGCCAACATTCTGCCACAAAATCTGTATGACAAGTTGTTATCACAAAAGCTTCAGCTGAACTCCAGAAAAGCTGAAGAAGAATCTGCCAAGTCATTCAGTAGAGAGAAGTTAGTGGCCTTCAAATCTGAAACCTCTAGAAGCAGCAAAGAGAAAACTCCTCCTCCCCTAAGAAGGGTTGTTGAGTCAGAAAGCTTTGCACCCAGCTCATCAGAAGCTGAGCTATCTGATGGAGAACTAACATTGTTCTTCAAGCAGATCAAAAAGATGTTGAGCAGAAGAAGACAGTGGAAGAACAAGGCCACTACAGGCTCTAGCTCAAGAGAGCCCCAAGCTAACCATGACAGATCCAAAAAGGACCCCACTAGGGAAAGGTACGTGTCTAAACAGAAAAACAATTTAAATTGATGTGATTTGCTACTGTTGCAACAGGTCAGGACATGTTATTATTGACTGTCTTGTCAAAAAAAAGAGTGCAAGAGGTCTGATGATAAGAAATATCATAAAGACAAAAAGATTGACAAGAGCTTCTTGGCTAAGAAGCATTCAAGACTATCTGACAGTGATTCTGAGACTGCAAAATCTGAAGATGAAAATGCCTACATTGGTCTATTCTCTATGGAGGAGGATACAGATCACCCAGCAGCCAAGGTTGGCATAAGGGCACCACTGTCCTCTACTAACAGTGACTCTGAAGATGAAGAAGACTGCAACCTCATGGCCATGACTGAAGAAAATTAGGATAAATCTGATCCTGATGAGGTAATCATTTCGAACATGTCTTCTTCAGACTCTGATTATAAAACTGGCCCAGATTCTGAGGCATCATCTTCATCCAATGAGGATGGATTAGAACCTGAAGAAGATATCAATCAATTGATTGACAGATAAGGTGTTCTCCTGGAAGCTCCGAAGAAGAGCAAAAAATTTGTCAAGAGGCATTCTAAAGAGATTACTTCTCTACAGCAGGCTAAATTCATGCAATCTGAGTCAGCTTTCCAACTAGCTCAAATGAGCAAAGAGATAAGTCAGTTGAAAACAATCACTATTATCCAAGTAAATACCATAAATCAGAAGAGCGAGGTCATTAAACATCTTGAAGAGAAGCTCCTCAAAGAGAGGAAGCTAGTGGAGAAATTCTCCAAACTCAAGACTATGTTTCTACTTATTGATACCTTCTCCTTCCAAAATAATAAAAGGGGATTGGGGTTCAAGTGGAAAGCTGGAGCTACTAATTCTAAGTGGAAAGGCAAAGCTCCAGTTGTGCCTCGAACCATGTTTCAGAAGATAGTGTTCCCTTCTAACAGGTAGGACCATGATAGTATATATGATCACTGGAAGAATGGATGTTCCTCAAGTAAGGGCAATAGTGCACCTTATAATGGGAGGAGAAAGGGCATGGGGTTGAGTACTTTGAAAGCATACATTGTTTGTGCAAAATCAATTATCGGACTTCAATGTAGGTAATCAATGGACCACGGCCTCTTGGCTGCAGTTGAGATCCATGGAAAATCCACAGAGCCGCCACCACGGCAAATACACAGATTTTCCGCGCGGGCGGAAGGCCGCCGCACAGTAGCGACTCCCGCCAAACGGGCGGTGGTCTCAACCGTGTGGTTCTGGGTAAATCCGCCGCACCAAATGCGCCCTTAAGTATTACTGGAGATTTATAAATTTTCGTAACTATTACAGATGAAACCGCATACCGTTCCTGTTGAACTACACAGCTCCAGAACTCCATCTTGATAGACCTTTCTCTTCTGTTTCATATGCTTTGTATACGTTACTATCCATCTATGTGTTGCCATCTTCTGAGAAGAAACAAGTTTAGCAACAAAGAAACGGATTAACGTTTCGTTTAGCACGGCTTCTTTTTTGTTCCAAAGAGTTGGGACAAAGAATCCACTACAGTACCCCGCTAACCCTAATAAGAATCAATCAGTTACGCATTTCTTCGAGGAGGAAGGGGAACTTACCAGCTAGGCATTATCCCATTCCACTGCGTCGACTGCGACCATGGCCGCTGGCAAAAGTGAAATGAGCTCTCGGAGATGAAAAATGAGCATCCGGCGCATATGAACGATTTTTTAAGGGTATTGTTATTCATACCCTTATTTGCATATTCATATTTAAATTAAGATAATTTTTTCACTTTTGCTTCATCTCCTCTACTCGCTATTTGTACCCAGAAGAATGAATCCCAGCAACCCTAATCTCTCATACCCGAAGACCATGCAGCCCCTTCTTCCCCACTCTGCACGCTGTCTCTCACTGCAGTCGCTCCCTCGACATCCGACGACATCCCCGCGGCCATAATCCCCCACACCCGAACACCCTGCAGTCGTTTCTTCTCCTCTCTGGTCACATTCACTCGCCGTTGTCGTACCCTCGACGTCCGACGACGGCCCCGCAACCCTAATAGGCCACACCCGAAGACACTGCAGCCGCTACTTCTCCTCTTTGCTCGTTTTATCTCGTCGTTGTAGCACATCCCGACGTCCGACAATGGCCCCTCTACCCTAATCTCCTGGACGCAGCCTTCGCTGGCAAACGCTAAGGCCCCGTTCGTTTGCACCGTTTTCATTTACGGTTTTCGTTTTGCTTCAAAACCAAAAAAATCAAGCGTTTTCGTTTTGGGGTGAAACGAAAACTTATGTTCGTTTGTAACATGGTTTTCAAGTCCGTTTTAAGGCAAAATGAAAACATATGTTTGTTTGCATCATGATTTTGTTTTGAAATATCTTGTTCCCAAAAAAACAGAACATTAAGGTCTCTCTCTCATCCCATGGTGGAAAACCAAAAAGTACTGCTCCTCTGAATCTCTCCTCCTGTCCATATTCTCCTACGGAGAGTTGAATCGAGCTCAAGAAAGCCAATCCATGAAGCCAAGAAGGGATGCCTACGCACACAACTCGCTGCCACCGTCCTCCTCCCTCCCCCTCATATGCCGGTGAGCAATCAGATCCATCCCGCTGGCGCAGTCCAAAGTCACCGCCCAGTCGATCGGGCAGAGAAGAGGAGGATGCCAGAGAAGAGGAGAGGAGGATGCAGCTCTGGATCTCTCCAAGCATGAGAATCATCACAGTATCGAGCAGCTATGGCTTCCTGTTCCCCTTCGCCTTCATCCTCACCGCCGTCGTCACCCTGGAGGGCGTCGATGAGTGTTCCTCCCTCGGTACGCATCAACACCTTTTGCACCTTTGCGGAGACGCGGGTGGCGATGTCTGCCGGGGGAGATTTCGCCAATGATTCGCACCATCGGCACAATAGCGATGTCCGTGCGGGGAAGAAGAAAGTTTCTTTTCCAAAATAGAGGGAAAACAGACCTCAGGAGGTCTGTTTTGAGGGGAGCGCTCTTACGAAGGAGTGAAAACGCTATGGTTTTGGTTCAAAACCAAAACAGCTCAAAACTGAGCCAAACGAACACCCGTTTTTCTTTTTCCAAAACTCAAAAACAAAACCAAGAGTCAAAACAGAGCAAACGAACGGGGCCTAATTGTAGGTTCATGTGCTTTTTTGCGTTAATTTTTCATCTCTCCTACCCGCTAATTGAAACTTCCTGTACAATTTTTCACTTTGTAAACTTTGTAGTTGTGATTTGTTATTTTTCTTGCAGATTTTCTGCAGGGGCACTGGTTTTTTGCGGGTTCCTGTCTTCCAGACTAGCTAGAGCAGAGTCTTGAAGTCCTGAATTTTTGGTTCCCTATCAGCTCACGTTTGTGCTTAGTTTTCATGTTGGTTAATTAGTGGGTGTTTTGGCACATGCAACCATTTAGTTACTGTTTTTAGAGCTTTCTCCTATTTTTATGATTGTGTTTAGGGGTCATGTAATCATAAGCTCAAAAAAATTGATTTTGTTTGAGAATGTTCAATCTTCCCAATATGTTGGAATGCACTTTTGCACATCCGTTAGTTTTGAAAGCAAAGAAGACTTAATTGAGTGGGCTAGGAATGTCACCAAACAGTTGAGATTTGTCATTATTATACGAAGGGCAGATAAGCTCAGTGATAGAGCTACACCCAGAGTTATTTTGGGTTGTGATAGGGGCGCGTTACCTCCAGATACTCAGAAACATAAGGGGTACGTTAAGAGAAATATCAGGAAATCAAGTTCCAAGTCATAAGAAAACCCACTATCTCTATAAATCAAGTTCATACCCCTTATTTGGATATTTATAAATGAAAACCACTTCATTTTTTTGAGGATGAAAGATGAATGTTCGCTACCTCTTATATTTTTTGTGTGGCGAACATTTCATGAACAGGTAGCAGAAGAATGAGACATTTCGTATGTTACACGACTAGTTTAAGTGGTCAGGTATGTGAATTTAAATAAACTCATTGCACAAAATATATTTATTGTTTTAAATTTATAATGCTAATTTAAATCATTTTTCTTGTAGGTGGAGTTCGTTTTGACAAAAAATGATATTTTGATGCTGAGGAGAATTTGATGTCACTTCAAATTTTGCTTATGAAGATATTAATGTATTCTATGCAATGTTCATTTTCATAATTTCTGTTTTTAAAATTGTATGAAAATATTAGATTTTTGCATTTATGAATGACTGTGTTGTCCATTTATAAAAATATGACATCACAAAAATTAGTTTTCTTAAGATTATTATGTATGAGTATAAATATCAATTATTGGTACAAATTTCTATTCTGAGTGCAACTATCAATGGGTTACAAATATTCATTTATGGGGTACCAATAACAATCCCCCTTTTAACTACGCATTTCTTAAAGCAGTAATGAGAACATAGCACTTCAGGTACCTCAATTTCGCACTATGCACCTCCCACCATGTGAGCTCGCAAAACAAAAGTTGTTATTGTAGCAAAACATATTTGTATATCAATAAATATTATTTTTCAGTGTAGCATTATTTTTGCAAAAAAAATATTCTGTCGTACAATGACAGATGGGACGAAGGTACGAAAAACGCATGAAGAGAAAGGTGCAAGTAATGCACCTAAATATTTCTTCTATTTGGAGGGAAATTTTTTTGTGCGTGTAAGATACCTAAATTTAGGAGCACAAATAAATACAGCATTCTTTGTTGTGGGACCCATCACTTCCGCTCAAAATTTTCAATTCCCGACAAAAGCACAAAAAAGTCGACGCAGAGGGCGTGAGCTCTACACATCCAACAACAAAATATGCGCCATTTGGCTGCCGAAACTATAAATTTTGTAGAGATGCTTCGTTCGAGTACGTAGAAGACAAGTTGTGTGAACCTCACTCGCGACATCTAACTAGCAGTCTGGCAACTACTCGTTGAATCACTGTCTCGCGCATATGGCTAAGGTTCCTCTAAATCATATCATATCTCTGTCGGTATTAGAAGAACATTCTTCATACATCTCTGGAGTTTGTTGAACATGAAATGCTCTCCAAGGCTAACGAGGTCATGAATATTATAAGATGCTTAATCTGTAGACGTTTTTGTGTTCTTCTTGCTTATTGGTCTCTCATACCAGTTTGTATAGTGGATATTGAAAGTCTTTATTTTTAAGCTAGCTTATAACCTAGGGGTGAATACATTGTCTCACTGTTAGTTTTCTCTTTTTGATTTTATCTTGTACTCTAAGTGTGTTGGCCGTAGTTTGCTTTCAAAAACCTGCACAAATAAAACAACACAGCAAGTAGACACAGATTTATAGTGGTTCCCCAATCTTTGGGTACATTGATGAGTCCAAGTTATATACATATTTTTGGACTCATCTGGGCCAGTTTTCTCATTAAAGCACTACACTTGAGAGTCATAATTGTTCATATTCGTTTCTCTGTCCATTTCATGTTAAGTGCACTTTAGGCCCGTTTTCAGTGTGATTTCATAGTTTTTGTACTTTTGCCATACTTTGTGTTTTCTGTGTCTAGAGAATGTAGTGTGCCCTTTCTAGTGGCTTTTTTTTGTTTCTACTGCAGGTCCAGGGGTCGTGTGCGTGTTCCAGGATTGTTCGGGAAATCCCAAACGGTACAGGAACACTGTGTACGATCAGTGGATCTATTGCGCGCGATCACTGGTCGTGCGCCACTAATCGTGCGCCTATATTCTCCATTTTCCAAGTTCTGCATGGGCAACCGCACGACCATTGGACATAGTGTGCACGACCACTGGTCGTGCGTCACTGCTCGTGCGCATTATTCCAGTTTTTCTGAAGTGTTGTCATTGCTTATTGCACGATCAGGGGATCCAGTGCGCACGAACATCGGTCGTGCACATATATATTAATTTTTCTTTACAGCTACAAGTTTCTCTGGGAGCTGAGCGCACGATCATCAACCGTCAGGGCGCACGACCATTGGTCGTGCGCCACTGATCGTGCGCTCTGTTTTCTGCTGCAGTATTTAAGCGCGGCTCCGCGAATTACGGCATGGACGCTTTTCATTTCCGCCACGCTGCTGCGCGCTGAAAGTTATGGTACCTAAACACCTAGAGGGGGGGGGGGTGAATAGGTGACCTAAACCTTTTTAAAACTTTGTTGGCAGCAAAACAGTTATCTCACAGATTTCTACAGCTAACAGCAATAACAGAATATAAACAGTTAATTCACAGCACAGCACAGCACAGCAGACACACAAATTTATAGTGGTTCCCCAATCTTTGGGTACATCCACTTTCCCCTTCACCTATCTAGCAGTGTACTAGATTCGGCCAATCTTCTCCACTATCTCAGAACCCAACTAGGTTCCTACACCTCAGGCCCAAAGCCTTACACTCAGCCACAAAGGCCTACACTCAGCCACCCAGGCCTACACTCAACCAATTAAGGCCTACACTCAGAGTTCTTCAACTCCTACACTCAGGCAACCAAGCCCTACCCTCAGCCTTTATAATATAGGCTTACAATTCTCTCAGATCCAATGGATCCTACAAGTTAAGATTGAATTACAATAACTAACTCTACAACTCAGAAAATAAGAGAGGAGTTGAGAGTTTCTTGAAGAGTTCTTGGAAGAACTCAGTTAGATCCAAACTGACTTAGCTTCCTTCAAAGCTTCTTGAGTAGAACTGAATTAGTC
The DNA here is from genome assembly GCA_039583875.1 of Platanthera guangdongensis. Taxonomy (NCBI): domain Eukaryota; kingdom Viridiplantae; phylum Streptophyta; class Magnoliopsida; order Asparagales; family Orchidaceae; genus Platanthera; species Platanthera guangdongensis. The sequence goes on from CM077164.1 coordinate 132,185,251, forward strand.
TGAATCCTCTGCAGTTGATCCTTGACCTCTGCTTCTTGAGATCCAGATGATTCTGAATCCTTCTTCTCAGCCTAAGTTCCAAAGACTGAATTCTTGATTGGAGCTCTCTCTCTCCAACTTCTTAGATCTGCAGTTAGACTGCCAGATCTTCTTGTGTTGATCCTCTGTGTATCACTTTTCTGATTACTTGAATGATCTGATCAACCACTTTAATTATTCTCACTACTTGAAAGAACAACTTGTAATTCTTACAATAACAACAACAACTTCTGTAAACTGTGAGTGCCTATTTATAGGCTTCCTTCATGGTAACCGGCTGGTCCGGTTCATAACAGACTTCTGACTTCTCTGACAGTTGCTGTAGACCGGCTGGATCGGCAGCTGTCATGTCAACCAGTCACTTCTTGAAATTCTCTAACTGTCAGATAGTGTCGAGACTTTCTGTTCTTAAGTGTCGACACTTATAGACTAAGTGTCGACACATGCTGTGTAAGTGTCGACACAAGTCTACAAGGTGTCGACACAATTCCTTGTATGTCTCGACACAGATTCTTCTGCATGTGTCGACACTGAAATTGAGTGTCGACACAAGTACTTGTTCTTCATTCTTTAACTGTATTCTTCTAAGTGTCGACACATCTCCTTTGTGTCGACACATCTTCATGTGTTGAAACTGTCAAGTGTCGACACTGCTTCTTGGTGTCGACACAAGTCTTCAATTTTATTTCTTCAGCTGAGTGTCGACACATTCCCTTAGTGTCGACACTTGTACTTAGAATATTTTGTAAACTTTTCTGTTCTTTGCTAAGTGTCGACACAGCTCCTTGTGTCGACACTTTCTTCAAGTGTAGAGTCTTCAACTAAGTGTCGACACATTGTGCTGGTGTCGACACTTTCTTCAAGTGTTGACTCTTCTGCATAGTGTCGACACATTGTGTTGAGTGTCGACACTTACTTCAATTACTGATTCTTCTGTTTGTGTGTCGACACATTGTGCTGAGTGTCGACACATTCTTCATATGTTGACTCTGCTGATTGAGTGTCGACACATTGTGTTGAGTGTCGACACTTGTCCTTAGTCTCTGCAGAATTTTGCTGAGTGTCGACACAACTCCAAGTGTCGACACTTTCTGATGTAGACTCAGCTCTTCTAGGTGTCGACACTTCTGCTAAGTGTCGACACAGCTTTTCTGCATTCTTCTTCACTGAGTGTCGACACAGCTCCAAGTGTCGACACTTTCTGTCTGGTGTCGACTCTTCATCCCAGGTGTCGACACAATGACTCCAAGTGTCGACACTGCTTGTCTGGGTGTCGACACAAGCTTTCTCAAGTGTCGACACTTTCCCTCTGGGTGTCGACACATGGACTTAGAAACTTTTAGCTTCAGTCCAGTGAATACCTAACCTGCACAAGTAACTCAAACAAATATCAAATACATTATGATGTATATCATTGAGTTAGGTGAGGCTTCTTCAAATCAGGTACATTTGACCAATGTACCCAACAATCTCCCCCTATTTGGAGAAGTCATAACCCTTAGTCAATGATATACACCACTCATAATTAAAAATTAGAGAATGATGTAAAGCAGGTATATGTCAACAGGGTAAACTTAAACATGTAATAAAGCACACATGTATACTCATTCAGCATTACAGAACAAACAAGAATTAGACACATTCTTCTGAACAATCATGAAATATATTTATCAAAAACTGTTCAAACATTGTTTTAATACATTTTCAATGATTTACAAAAATGTTTAGATGTAACAGATTACAACATTCTTCAGTCTAATCTTAGTCTAATTCTGATCAGGTTCTTTTATAACAATTCCTTTCCCAGCTTGTACTTTAGCCTTTACAGCAGCAGCAGCAGGCTCAGCATCAGCAGTCTTCTTTCCTTTGGAGTCCTTCTTCTTTAGTTCTTCAGCCTTGATTTTCTGTCTCTCAAAGTAATGATAGGGCTTAGGAAAGTACTTGCTAGGCTCCACAGCTGTAGGAGGTAGCTTTCCTAACTTAGCCTTCCTTCTATACTGGACAATGGCTTCCTGCCTAATCTCATGCTTTCTCCATTCTGCTTCTGAAAACCATTTGTTCCTTTCATGAGCATTGTCCTTGGCTGCTTTCCAGGCTGTGAGAATGATGTTCCTAGAAGTAGGGCTCCACTGTTCAAAATCTGGCTTCTTGCTCAGCTAGTTCCCTAAACTTCTTCTTTGACAGCCTTGTCTCTTCTTCTTTGTCCAAAGCCTCTTGCATAGCTGCTGTTATAGGTTGAACAACCTTTTCCAGAACAACATGGACTTTCCAGCAGTTGGGCTATACATTGTGCTTACATCTGCATGAATCATTTCAAAATCTGGAGGTGGATAAATGACTTGAGCTACTTCCTGTTGCTCACCTCCAAGATATGCACTTTGAATTCCTGATTCAGCAACATTATCATCATCACACAGGGGAGGATATCCAAGGGTAGCCCTGATGGAATTTGATATCCATTTAGCATGGTCAGAGCTTGCTTTGACTAACACCCTCTCCCCCTTTATGACTTCTTGTGCAACATGATCTCTTACATCATCTTTCTGGAACCTGATTTGGCTGTCCAAGTACCTGATTCCATCCTTAAAATAAGGTCTAAGCTTTGTAAGCTGTTCAGAAATGACCTTCTGTGAATCCTTGATGGCAGTCTTGACAGCAGCAATTTCATCTTGAAAAGCTTTATCAAATTCAGCCTTTGCAGCAGCAGATGATGTTGAAGGTTCAGCAGTCTTATTCTTTAGTTCAGTGACTATAGCATTGTGGGAGACAGTTAAATTATCATTCATTCTTAATTGATTCTCCAGCACATAGCCTTGCTTTAGTGCTATATCATCTACTTGAGTCTTGATCTTTTCCTGATGAGTTGCCAGAAATACCACTGCATTTCCACCCTTGTGGAAGCATTCATTCATCTCTTTCTTGTTCAGGTTCATCTCAAACCTGATTGATTTTATATCTTGAGCTAAATCAAATTGTAAAGACTTGTGGCCTTCATCAATATACTTCTCTATAGCCCTCCTGTGCTCATCCAGCTTAACTTGCATTGCTACCATTAAGCCACTGTAATCAGTTGATGGAGCTTGTTGGACTAAAGAGTGTTGAGCAACAGTTTGTAGAGCCTTCTTGTAGCTCTGACTCCTTCTTTTGAATACAAAGAATTTCTTCTTTTTAGCTTGTTCAGTCTCATCTTCCTCAGACTCTGAAGTACTGGCTATATTTACCCTGTCCTTAGGGCTTGATGGTTTTTCAGCTTGCACATCCAGTGCCTTCTCAGTGTCTAGCCTTAAAGGCTCATTCCTGAACTTCCAAGTTCTCCCCCTCAACAGCAGCACCTTTCTCTTCAGCAGCAGCATTCTTGTCCATGTCAAAATCCTCTTGATCTAAATTCAGAAAGAGGTCTTCCATTGTGTATTCAGGAGGTGACTGTGCAGGAGAAGTACTGGGTTCATCAACTACTTTATCAGGAACTTTTTGCACAACAGCAGATGTGTCTTGGAGAACAACATCTGGTTCTTGATTTGCTTGCTGAGTTTGCTGATGGACATCAGACAAATCAGAATCTATTACAGAAAAATCTAAAGTATTGAGGTCAGAAAGTACCTCTTGGATAATGAGTGTAGCTTGCTCACTCTCCAGTGTAGAGGGTTGTTCTACAGCTGGAGGCTCCCCCTGGCTTGGATCCTTTTGCATGGGGCTAGCTGGAGGCAGCTCCCCCTGGATTTCAGCTGGCTCTTGAGGAGCAAGAGACTTCTCTGCAGCCACATCTACTTGACTATCAGGAGTGAAAACAACTTGTTCTTCACTACCTGAACTGCTGGAGGACTCCTGTGTCACAGGAGCTATCTTCCTCTTCTTCTTTGGAGGTGAAGCTTTCTTAGAAACTTGCTTCTCTGGGGTAGGAACTTCCTTTGACAGCACCCTTTCCCACCTTGAGAAGATCCTCATGTCCATCTTTCTCATGTGGTTGATTTTGCTACCTGCAGCAGTGCTCATTACCTCTGGTATTGTACCAGCCAGGTAGAGACTAAGTATCCTGCCCAGATTGGGCTTCTTCAGACTTTCCTTTATCTTCTCAAAGATAACCATTGACCAGTCTGTTTTGAGGTTGAAGATAATTCTGGTCATAACACTGAACATGGAGGCTGACACCCTGTCATGCCCTCCAGTCTTGCTGAGTATAACTTTACCCACAATTTCTGATAGGAATTTTCCTTGGGTATTCATTCCTCTCCTGTTGAATACAGATCCTATCTTCAGCTTAGGATCTAGACCACACCAGGTAAGTGCTTCTTTGGTCTTAGATGTAGTCACTTCCTCTTCTTCTTGAATTTTAGGTAGCTGAAGTACCTTTCTCAGAGATTTGGGTGAAATCTTGACCTTGGTGCCATGCACTCTTGATTTGATTCTGTAACCTGAGTCATCTACAGAAGCTCCAGTAAGGAATTCGAGAACTTCCTTCTTCCATATTTTGGTTGGTTCTGAAACCAAGTACTCCAATCCAGAATCGGTGACTAGGGTTATCACCGATTTGATTTCTTGATCGCCATCGTCGAATGCGCCACGAACCAGCTCATAGCCTTCATTGACATTCTCCTCGAGCTTGGGAGCCATTAGGGTTTGTAGAATTAGTCTTTAGAAGAGAGAAATGTCGACACAGTAGTTTGGTCTCGAAACTCTGAAAGCGTGTCGACAAACAAAGACAGAACCCTATTTATACCTTTCTGGTTTGAAGACGAACAGGCGGGATGGATTACTAAAGATGTGTCGACACTGGCAATAAGTGTCGACACTGACTTATAATGTCTCGACACACATGTGTCGACACAAGTTTAAGTCAACAGATTTTATGTGTCGACACTTGGTTAAGTGTCGACACCACACTACTCGACATGTAGTCGAGACTTTACTTAGAAAATTCTGAGTAAAACTTAAGTGTCGACACCTCATTGAATGTGTCGACACCAACTCGACATGTGTCGACACTAACATTCTGAAGTGTCGACACCAACTTCCTAGATGTGTCGACACCATTTTCCTGAAGTGTCGACACTTACTATTCTGTGTCGACATAGACTTGTCTATGTGTCGACACCTTTTTACTTAGCCAATTTTTAGTTCTGTAAACTTAGTCTAAGTTTATCATACCTAGTTCAATTTTGAACCTATTGAACTTAGCTTCTTCTAAGGGCTTAGTAAACATATCAGCTATCTGATTATCAGTTTTAACATATTCAAGTGCAATATCATTTCTTTCTACATGCTCCCTAAGAAAGTGATATTTAATCTCAATATGTTTAGTTCTACTATGTGATACAGGATTATTAGCTATTGAAATAGCACTTGTAGAATCACAGAAAAGTGGAGTTCTACTTACCTGAAATCCATAGTCTTCTAGCTGATGTTGAATCCACAGAAGTTGAGCACAGCAACTTCCTGCAGCTACATATTCTGACTCAGCTGTGGAGATAGCCACACTGGTTTGCTTCTTACTACTCCATGAAATGAGTCTTCCACCTAGGAATTGACAGGATCCAGTAGTGCTCTTTCTATCTTCTTTGCATCCTGCAAAGTCTGCATCTGAATAGCCTGTTAGATCAAAATCTCCATTCCTAGGGTACCAGAGGCCTAGATAAGGAGTGCCCTTTAGATATCTCAAGATTCTCTTGACTGCAGTCAAGTGAGACTCTTTAGGGCAGGCTTGATACCTGGCACAAACACATGTAGCATACATAATGTCAGGCCTACTTGCAGTCAAGTATAGTAGGGAGCCAACTATCCCTCTATACAAGGTTTCATCTACAGGTTTCCCTGCATCATCCTTGCTCAGAGACATACTTGACCCCATAGGAGTCTTCATGGTACTGGATGAATCCATACCATACTTCCTTATGAGTTCTAGGGTGAACTTGGACTGACATATGGATAGACCACTTTCAGTCTGTTTAACTTGGAGACCCAAGAAAAACTTTAGTTCTCCCATACTACTCATCTCAAATTGACTTTGCATAAGCTTTGCAAACTTTTTGCAAAGGCTACTTTCAGTAGACCCAAATATAATGTCATCTACATATATTTGGACAAGTATGACTTTGCCTCTAGATTCCCTAAGGAATAGAGTCTTATCTATTTTCCCCCTTGAGAACTTGTTCTCAATGAGGAAACTAGATAGGGTTTCATACCAAGCTCTAGGTGCTTGTTTTAACCCATATAATGCTTTCCTAAGTCTATAGACATAATGAGGTAGAGTTGGATCAACAAAACCTGCAGGCTGCTCCACATAGACTTCTTCTTTCAAATTACCATTTAGGAATGCTGACTTCACATCCATTTGGTATACCTTGAATCCTTGATAGGTTGCATAGGCCAAGAACATCCTTATGGCTTCCAGTCTGGCTACTGGAGCAAAGGTTTGATCAAAATCAATACCTTCTTCTTGCCTATATCCTTTTGCAACCAGTCTTGCTTTATTCTTAATGATGACTCCTTGTTCATCTAACTTATTCCTGTAGATCCACTTTGTTCCTATCACATTGTGATCTTTAGGTTTAGGAACCAAGTCCCAAACCTTGCACCTTTTGAACTGATTAAGTTCTTCCTGCATTGCTTCAGTCCACTGTGGATCTTGTATAGCTTCTTCAAATTTCTTTGGTTCTATTTGAGACAGAAAACTTGAATATACTACAGCATTCTGATTTCTGCTCCTTGTCTGAACACCTTGTCTTGGATCTCCAATAATCAGCTCTACTGGATGATCTCTTAGATGCCTGTTGGCTGGAGGCATCCTTACTTCTGGTTGAACTTCTTCAGCATCTTCATCAAGCTGAGTTCCTTGTACTTCTTCAGCTCCTGGTACATGTAGTTCTCCCCCTGGACATAAGCCATCTTCTTCTACTTGCTGTCTTGCAGCAGGTACATCTTCTATGGTTAGCTTGTCCATCTTCTTAGTAAGACCTGTGGGGCTGCATACATTGCTAGACAACTCATTGTTAATTAGTTTTGTCTCATCAAAAACTACATGCACAGACTCCTCTACAACTTGTGTAGTCAAGTTGTAGACTCTATAAGCCTTACTATTATTGCTGTACCCAACAAACACTCCCTCTTGGGACTTGGCAGCAAACTTAGTTAAGTAAGACTTTCCATTGTTAAGTATGAAGCATTTGCAACCAAAAATCCTGAAATAGGATAGGTTTGGTTTCCTGCCTTTCACAACTTCATAGGGGGTCTTGTTTAACCTTTTAGTGATGGTAGCCCTATTTATCACATGGCATGCAGTGTTAACTGCTTCAGCCCAGAAATACTCTGGCAGTGATGAATCACTTAATAGGGTCCTACCAGCCTCTATCAAGGTCCTATTCTTCCTTTCAGCAATGCCATTTTGCTGAGGTGTTCTAGGTGAAGAGAATTCTTGAAATATCCCAAAATCTTCACACAGTTTTGTCATGCTTTCAGATTGAAACTCAGTACCATGGTCACTTCTAATTTTGACCACTGTACAGTTCAATTCATTCTGAATTTGCTTAACAAAGCTATAGAAGACACTAGGTGTTTCAGATTTCTGCCTTAAGAAGAACACCCAGGAAAACCTTGAGTAGTCATCAACAACTACAAAGGTATAGACCTTCCTACCTAAGCTGTGAACTGGCATTGGACCAAATAGATCCATATGCAAGAGGTATAAACACCTCACAGCATCTTTGTTGTCTAAGCTTCTAAAGGTGGATTTAGTCTGCTTGCCCTTTTGACAAGCTGAGCAAATGCCATCTTTGACACACTTAACTTGAGGACCATTCCTCACTAACTCTTTGCTAAAGAGTTTGCTAATAGTCTTGTAGTTAAGATGAGCTAGCCTCTTGTGCCACTTGACACAATGAGAGATTGTCTCATCAGCTACAAGACAGACAGGAGAACCATTGTTCTCAATCATAATGTCTAAACAGTAGACATTCCTCTTTCTATATCCTGTCAAAATGATCTCTTGATCACTTGACCTCTTGATATGACAACCATTTTTAACAAATGAGATGTCATACCCTACATCACTTAACTGACTTATACTAATGAGGTTGTGTTTCAACCCTTTAACATAAGCCACTTGAGTAATGGTAACAAGGTTTGAAGAGATGTTACCAAACCCTTTGATGATTCCTTTTTCAGAACCACCAAAGGTCACTTTAGGACCATTTTTGATTGGAATGTAGTCCTTCAGTAGTCCCCTTGTTCCAGTCATATGTCTGGAACATCCACTATCCAAGTACCATGTTGGGGTATGGCCACTTGGATTCACCTGCAAAACAAATTAATGAACCTTAGAACCCAAAGTAAACTTGGGTCCTTGGTGATTGTTAGTTTGCAACTTGACAAAGCTACCTGTTGGCTTTCCACCAGGTAACTTGCTACTCACCTTGGCACTGGCATTGTGCCAACAGTCCATTGCAAAATGGCCAATCTTGCCACAGCACCAGCATTCAAACTTGTTGTACCTTTGCTTAGGTACAACCTTTGCTGTCTTGACTACAGCAGGCTTGTTGAATGTTGGGGCTTTGCCCTTGGACTTGGACTGATCCTTAACAGTCCTAGCTGGTTTAATAAAACCCAATCCAGCCTTTCCTTTATGATGAACAAATTCATCAATCAAGGGTAGCACTGATTTAGGTTTTGAAAACCTAGCAACTAGCTCTCTTTCCTTCTGGAGATTGATCTCCAGTAACTTAATTTGATCATTTTTATAAGTGATAGTTCCCATCTGAATCACAGTAATGTGTTTCAGCCTGGCTACCTCATTGAGCTTTTGATCAAATTCCTTCTCAAAGTCTGTTGCAGCTGCCTTTAGATCAGCAATTTCCTTTGCCTGACTTTTGGCAAGGGACTTGCTTTTCTTATAGGCTTGCAACAGTACTTTATATTCATCTAAGAGCTGATGAATATCTCCCTCAGATTCAGAAACACTTCCATCACTTGATGAAGATGAATCTGACTCTGAACTAGAACTGAAATCTGAACTTTGAGTTGGACTTTGTACCTGACTAGGTCCTGGCTGCTCCAGGATTTTGGTACTTTCAGTCAATGCCATCAGTCCTTGGCACTGACACTCTTCTTGTTCATAGATTGATTCCATGATCTGCATAAACTCCTCTTCTTCTTCAGCAAATAGCCCTATGTAGGCTTCAGCATCTGTCTCAGTGTCTGAAGAAGAAATGTCTGAAAGAGTCTTCTCATTCTTTGCAACAAAGGACTTCTCCTTCTTTCCTTTGAAGTGAGTCTTCTTTTTGTCACTGGATTCTTTTCTTCTCTCAGGACAATCTGCAATAACATGACCCTGTCTATTGCAGCAGTAACACACTATCCTAGACCCAGTTGCCTTGCTAGTCTTTGTCTTTTTCTTGTCCTTCTTTGAAGGCTTCTTCTCCTGATACTGAACTTCTTTCCCTTTGGAAAATGAAGGTCTGGACCTCCACTGTTTCTTCTTCAGGAATTTCTGAAAATGTCTGGTGAATGCAGCAAAGTCTTCATCACTTTCACTGCTTGTAGACTTTGTGCTAACAGACTCATCAGATTCTGATTCAACTACCTCTGGAGGAGGAGTTGATGACTTAGTCCTGCCCTTTCTAGGTACTTCTGACTTGAAGGCAACAGTCCTTTCCTGTGCTCAGTCCTTGTTGATTTTTCCTCCTCTTTTCTCACAGACAGCTGCATCTCATAAGACAGCAACTTGCCAAACAGTGTGGGAGGAGGAATTTCTCCCAACTTTGCCATTTCTCTGATGGCACAGATCTTAGTGTCCCAATCTTTGGTTAGGGACCTCAAGAACTTATCATTCAATTCATAGTTAGTGAACTCTCTTCCATAGGACATGAGTTCATTAACAATTCTATAGAACTTCTTGTAGCATTCAGTGATGCTATCTCCTCTTCCTTGCCTAAAGCTCTCATACTCTTGATTAAGCAAGGACTTTCTATCTTGCCTAACTTCTTCAGAACCTTCCATATAGACAATGAGGGTATCCCACATTTCTTTTGCTGTTTTACAGTGAATTAGGTTCTGAAAAGTTGCATCATCAATGGCACTTACTATTATGTTTTGTGCCCTTTTGTCCATAGTGGCTAGGACAATTTCATCCTTGGTCATCTCAGAGAAATCCTTTGGAGTCCTCTGATTTGCATCCAATACTGAGATCTTCATGGGCACATATGGCCCCTCTTTGACTGTGATGTAGATTCTAGGGTCAGAGGCTTCCATGAACAGCCTTACCCTCTCTTTCCAGATTCCAAAAATCTCTTTTCTGCATATGGGCAGTTTCATTGAACCCAATTCCTTGTGATTCTCTGAAGAACCCATGTTTCTTGATTTTCTTGAAACTGTGTTCTGACTTACACTGAATCTGCCAAACTGGATCTCCTCAGACAGTTAGTCCTTTTTGAGGAACCTGGCTCTGATACCACTTGAAAGTTATGGTACCTAAACACCTAGAGGGGGGGGGGGGTGAATAGGTGACCTAAACCTTTTTAAAACTTTGTTGGCAGCAAAACAGTTATCTCACAGATTTCTACAGCTAACAGCAATAACAGAATATAAACAGTTAATTCACAGCACAGCAGACACATAAATTTATAGTGGTTCCCCAATCTTTGGGTACATCCACTTTCCCCCTTCACCTATCTAGCAGTGTACTAGATTCGGCCAATCTTCTCCACTATCTCAGAACCCAACTAGGTTCCTACACCTCAGGCCCAAAGCCTTACACTCAGCCACAAAGGCCTACACTCAGCCACCCAGGCCTACACTCAGCCAATTAAGGCCTACACTCAGAGTTCTTCAACTCCTACACTCAGGCAACCAAGCCCTACCCTCAGCCTTTATAATATAGGCTTACAATTCTCTCAGATCCAATGGATCCTACAAGTTAAGATTGAATTACAATAACTAACTCTACAACTCAGAAAATAAGAGAGGAGTTGAGAGTTTCTTGAAGAGTTCTTGGAAGAACTCAGTTAGATCCAAACTGACTTAGCTTCCTTCAAAGCTTCTTGAGTAGAACTGAATTAGTCTGAATCCTCTGCAGTTGATCCTTGACCTCTGCTTCTTGAGATCCAGATGATTCTGAATCCTTCTTCTCAGCCTAAGTTCCAAAGACTGAATTCTTGATTGGAGCTCTCTCTCTCCAACTTCTTAGATCTGCAGTTAGACTGCCAGATCTTCTTGTGTAGATCCTCTGTGTATCACTTTTCTGATTACTTGAATGATCTGATCAACCACTTTAATTATTCTCACTACTTGAAAGAACAACTTGTAATTCTTACAATAACAACAACAACTTCTGTAAACTGTGAGTGCCTATTTATAGGCTTCCTTCATGGTAACCGGCTGGTCCGGTTCATAACAGACTTCTGACTTCTCTGACAGTTGCTGTAGACCGGCTGGATCGGCAGCTGTCATGTCAACCAGTCACTTCTTGAAATTCTCTAACTGTCAGATAGTGTCAAGACTTTCTGTTCTTAAGTGTCGACACTTATAGACTAAGTGTCGACACATGCTGTGTAAGTGTCGACACAAGTCTACAAGGTGTCGACACAATTCCTTGTATGTCTCGACACTGATTCTTCTGCATGTGTCGACACTGAAATTGAGTGTCGACACAAGTACTTGTTCTTCATTCTTTAACTGTATTCTTCTAAGTGTCGACACATCTCCTTTGTGTCGACACATCTTCATGTGTTGAAACTGTCAAGTGTCGACACTGCTTCTTGGTGTCGACACAAGTCTTCAATTTTATTTCTTCAGCTGAGTGTCGACACATTCCCTTAGTGTCGACACTTGTACTTAGAATATTTTGTAAACTTTTCTGTTCTTTGCTAAGTGTCGACACAGCTCCTTGTGTCGACACTTTCTTCAAGTGTAGACTCTTCAACTAAGTGTCGACACATTGTGCTGGGTGTCGACACTTTCTTCAAGTGTTGACTCTTCTGCATAGTGTCGACACATTGTGTTGAGTGTCGACACTTACTTCAATTACTGATTCTTCTGTTTGTGTGTCGACACATTGTGCTGAGTGTCGACACATTCTTCATATGTTGACTCTGCTGATTGAGTGTCGACACATTGTGTTGAGTGTCGACACTTGTCCTTAGTCTCTGCAGAATTTTGCTGAGTGTCGACACAACTCCAAGTGTCGACACTTTCTGATGTAGACTCAGCTCTTCTAGGTGTCGACACTTCTGCTAAGTGTCGACACAGCTTTTCTGCATTCTTCTTCACTGAGTGTCGACACAGCTCCAAGTGTCGACACTTTCTGTCTGGTGTCGACTCTTCATCCCAGGTGTCGACACAATGACTCCAAGTGTCGACACTGCTTGTCTGGGTGTCGACACAAGCTTTCTCAAGTGTCGACACTTTCCCTTTGGGTGTCGACACATGGACTTAGAAACTTTTAGCTTCAGTCCAGTGAATATCTATCCTGCACAAGTAACTCAAACAAACATCAAATACATTATGATGTATATCATTGAGTTAGGTGAGGCTTCTTCAAATCAGGTACATTTGACCAATGTACCCAACACGCGCGACGCGCCGTCCTTCGCCCCCACAAGTCCTCCACTCATCTCTCTCCTCCTTGGAGACCGGCCACCATTCTCCCTCCAAAAGTTTGCAATAACTTCATCTCTGGCCACCATTTTCTTCTCCAAACTCCAAGCTCCATTTCAAGCTCATAAGGTGCTGCATCCGTGGAGTTCTCCAGATAGATTTAGCCCAGCGACTATTCACGAAGAAGACGGGTTATTGGAAGGAGGTGACAGCCCTTCTGGACCCCGGACGTCATCCGTAGACCGAGCTCGGGCAAGGCCCGACAACCCTTGACTCTGGTCGCGAATCTCGAAAAGCCTTCATGTATTTGGTTGTATTTCTCCCCCTCCTCTTATAGTTACTTTGTTCTGAACTTGTGGTTGTTTGATTGTTGCTTAAGAACACTGTTTAGTTTAAGTATTTCAACATGTCTATGTGTTATTATATCTTAGATCATGATTGTGTTGCTGAGCTTCAGTTTTTCGTGTTCTTATTGGGATAGTGTCGTTCTAGCGATTGCTAGAAGCATGCGTGGCGAAAAGGTGATTGCGACCCTCATTGGCTCATTCATCTTTCATATTACACTCTTGAGTAATCCACCAAAGAGATGCGGTGACGGCGACCCGCAATAGTTTTATTAGTGTTAAACTTAGGAAACTCCAAACCAAAACCCCTTTTGTTTACGTTAACACTTGCAATCACTTTTTCAATAGCGAAATCACCCTCCCTACATGCACTCCTCGAGAGATCGATATCCAGGGATTCAACTCCTCAACTTTATTGCTTGACTACGATTAGTACACTTACCGACGCATCAACTTTTTGGCGTCGTTGCCGGGGAGTGCAACCGTTGCGTGTATTTTTCATTTGAAAAATTTTGTAAGTGTTTTTGATATTTTTGAAAGGATTTTTTGTGTTGTATGACAGATCCCAACTGCAGTGATAGGGTTGAAGATCTTGTGTGTGAGCTTGAAATCACACGTGCGAGGCGAGCTCGCCCGCATGCTGCTGCTGCTGAAGAAAGGATGGAAGATTTAGGCCGAGGTGGAAATGGCCATGGTCAACGGGTTGTTGAGGGCCCAGAGGTGGTCCAACCACGCATTAGGACAATGCGTAATTTCACAACCCCTACTGCGGGAAGTGTTTACCCAGGCTTCGAACCGGCCATCGTAAACAACCGCTTCGTGATTAAACACGCCATCCTGAATATGATCCGAAATAATACTCAGTTCTCAGGCTTGCCGAGTGATGATCTGCTGCTCCATCTGGCAGAGTTCTCAGAGATTTGAGGCACATTTCGCGATGCCGGTATTTCTGATGATGTAGTAAAGCTGAGGTTGTTCCCGTTTTTGCTGGGGGACAAGGCCAAAACCTGACTCCACACTATTGTTCCTAGGGACCGCTACTACATGGGGTGCCTTGTCCTCTATGTTCTTGGCTAAGTTCCACCCGGTGGATAAGATTGTGAATGCCCGTAGGGATATTGCAACCTTTCGGTAGCTGGACTAAGAAACATTATCTGAGGCGTGGGAGAGACTCGCTAACCTGCAGCGTCGATGCCCCCATCAGGTTGTGAGCCGTGGAATTTAGTTGAAATATTTTACTTTGCTATTGAGCCTAATTTCAGGGCTATGATCGACGTAGCAGCTGGAGGCACAATAATAAACCTATCTCCTGATGAGACATTGAGGCTACTTCGCGACACTACCTCCCATAGCACATATTGGACTGCCGGAAGAAATACCCCATAGAGGGGTGAGGAATCTGTTTGAAGTGAATGATGTGGTGCAACAAGCGGAGGCGAGCCATCATACTTTGGATGGAAGGACGATGTTGACCAGATCGGCCCCTCCTCTAGATCGGTTTATGGACATTTCATGCCAGGGTTGTCGTAACCCCGACCATCATGCTTATGAGTGCACTGCTAGAGAGACCTATGTTGAGCCGCCAGGTATAACTTCTGACAAGAGCATAAATTTTATAAATAATCAAAAACGCACTGCTCCTTATAATAATGCGTATAACCCCAACGCAAGAAATCATCCTAATTTCTCGTGGAATCAAAATGCTCTCGGTCAAAGGTGGCAGGGAGGCCAACATCAATTTGATGCTCAAGCCTCTAGTGGACAGCCGCGACCGCCGCATACGGGTTATGATCAGAATGCGCAGGTGGCGCGTAAGAGTGCGTTGGAGTAAATGATGGAAAAATTTGTGGATATGACCCAAACTAATATGGCCACTCAAATCGCTTCCATGAGGAACTTGGAAACACAACTGGGGTAACTGGCCCAGGTGTTCTCCGAGCGTACTCGCGGAACCCTCCCAAGTGATACAGAGAAAAATCCTCATGAGCAAGGGAAGAGTGCTGGGGAGGCGGAGGAGTGCAATAAAAATGAAATGGTTGTTAAGTGTGAGATTAATATGATGGAGATAGTAGCTTTTTGTGATTCTGGATCGTCGTGCAACATTCTTGCTTTGCAAGATGTTGAGAAACTGAATTTAAACATCGAATCAAATTTTCGGAAGTCACTAGTGCTTGCTGATGGGTCGGTAGTAAAGACCGACGGGGAAATCAAGGAGGTAGAAGTGAAACTGAATGGGGGCTATTGTAGTCACTGACTTCCAGGTGTTGGGACCCATTGGAAATGCATCGAAACCCATCTTGGGGGTCCCATTCCTAAAAGCTAGTGAGGCTACATTGCAGTTTAATGTGAGCGGCATCACCTTGGCTCCCAAGGTTGATTTTCCTTCATCGCCGTCCCTTCCCCCTATTCCTCCGATTGAACCTAGAAAAATACAGGAGTTGAATGTTTTGTTATCTAATGATTTATCTAGTGCTACTGAGTCAGGTGTTCTCCTGATTGAGGAAGATCAAATTAAGAAAGTGGAAGAGCTGCGGATGTTAGCTGATGGAGATACAAAGATGGAATTGCTTGAAATGAAACAAGACTCGGATAAGAAGGAACGTGAGCTGAGCACGGCTGTAGAGAGCGTGCAGAAGATAGAATTAAAAACTTTTATTGATCTGAACAAATTCTGTAAGACTATAAAACAGGTCACTTGGGCTGATCTATCACCCGTCGCGGGTGAGGAAAGGATGCCCGCAGATGGAAAGCCTAGACCTGTTGCTGATTCACATGGAGTGGTTATACGTCCCTGTCGATCCCCATCTGTGGATTTGAAAAGAAAAGAACTGCTCATGCGCAAGGCGAAGAATTTTGCTCGCCAGCGCGAGATGGAAGAGGTTAGGAGCAGGGGAGATTCGTCTTCCCTGGGCCCTAAAGCTTTCGCCTCTCCCTCATCTCGTGTGACTGGGGGGATCTATCATAAGTCTGCATTCAGCTGAGAAGTGAAGGATCTCCGGGGCCCCTTTTCTGCCTTCTCTGGTTTTAATTTTTGCTTAATGATGTGTGTAACTCTAGACCTTTTCGTTGCGTATTAAACTTATGCTCTGAACATTATATATTATGCCTAATACAAGTATTTGGTCCACCTTAAGGACGGTAAAGAAAAGTGGCTTATGGGAGACAACCCAATTTCTCTGCTTTCAATTAAGTTTTTTTTTGTGATTTTATGTTTATAGTTTTTGTGCTTTGAGATGTTCTCTTTTGCAGGTGGTGCTTGCTTGGGCCGTGGACTTTCTACTGAATTTAACGTCAATCTTCTGGTATGCTCATTTGTTGAGCATGGGTAACCTTTCTCCCAACTCTTATTTATTTGATTTTATTGCAAATCTTGGTTAGGTTGCTTAGTTTAAGTCTAGGGGGAGAGCATGCCTGTGGTCACTGCACAACACATTTTATTGCATACTAATCTATTATTTATTTATTTCATAATCACTGTAGCACACACTAAATCAACCACTTGAGCGCGATCTTAACCACGCGCGCAGCTTGAGTCAAATGTATTATTTTTGTGTAAACTTTAAAATAGTGGTGCTGGCTTAGGATTTTAGGATAGAGTAGTTCGAAACTCGTGCAGTACTCCTAATCGAGTACTCATGGTCTGTGTAGAAATAGTATAGATTTAATTTTTCTTTATGCTCGTAGATTTATATTTTTCTGCAGATGTAAATATTGTTTATACTACTCAAAAATGTGAATCTGGAGTAATCGAACGGTAGTGTAGGAATGCGTGTAGCCGTCACTAGACTCGTATTGCTCGAGTCGGAAGGAAGGATCATCTTTCTCGGTGGCTAAGAACTTGCCCCAAGCTACTCTCGAAGCATTGGTGCATGGTTAGTCAAGCGTGAGCGTGACGTAGGCCATCATTTTGGCTAGTTTGAGCTCTGTTTACCATGTCCTAGCCGCTAACCATTGCATGCCAAGTTTGTACCTATCCCTCCTTTGATTCAGCTCCACCTTCATTCACCAAAGCCTAAAGCCAATCCTACTATCGCAACCAAATCCATGAGCTTGATTGAATTTAATATTTTGATGAGGTGTGATATGTGGAATTCAAGTGATATGGTGATGAATACAAAAAAGTTTCTACTTGCTAAAATTGGGGATTGCAAAAAGAAAAAAAGAAGAAAATTGAAAAAGAAAATCTAAAAGAATTCCAATGAGAAATTGAATCCTCATCATGTTTATCGTGATTTTGGTCGGGTTAGGCCGTGTACACACCGGGTTTTCAAGCTAAGTCTGGGGGTGTGTCACACGTGCATTTCTGAGTGGTTGTTTTGGGTTTAGCTTGTTGTTCTCTCGCTTTGGTTGCGTGTAGCCCCCATGTTTATCTTTGACCACCAAACCTTAGCCTAAGCCCCATTCGGTCCTACAAGTCCTACCGATTCTTCTCTTGAGTCTAGCTAGCATCGTGGAGAGAGTGTGAACGGGCAAGCGTATGGTCCCCGACATTGATGGATTTCTTTGGAGGTGATCATGAGCCCCGGTCTTTGGCAATGCTCATCTTAGTGTCTTGTGTACTTTCTTCCTACACATGACCAAACGATTCCTTAGAATTCTAATTTTGAGTAGATACAATATTTATTTACGCCTGTCGAATAGTTTTAACTCCGTAGTATAATTAAAAAGTTTTTCTATTATATTTTCTATGCCCATGATGTATTTGATTTCTCGTCTTACTTTATTTTGAAATTACTGAGCCATCTAGCTATTTTCTAGTCCACGGAGTGATGATTTGCTCGGGACGTGCAAATGGGTAAGTCTGGCGGTGTGATGAGTCCAAGTAATATACATATTTTTGGACTCATCTGGGCCAGTTTTCTCGTTAATGCAATACACTTGAGGGCCATAATTGTTCATATTCGTTTCTCTGTCCATTTCATGTTAAGTGCACTTTAGGTCCGTTTTCAGTGTGATTTCATAGTTTTTGTACTCTTGCCATACTTGGTGTTTTCTGTGTCTGAAGAATGTGGTGTGCTCTTTCTGGTGGCTTTTCTGTTTCTACTGCAGGTCCAGGGGTCGTGTACGTGTTCCGGGATTATTCGGGAAATCCCAAACGGTACAAGAACACTGTGTACGATTAGTGGATCTATTGCACACGACTACTGGTCGTGCATCACTGATCGTGTGCACTATATTCTCCATTTTCCAAGTTCTGCCTGGGCAATCGCACGACCATTGGACAAAGTGCACACGACCAGCGTGCGCCACTGCTCGTGCGCGTTATTCCAGTTTTTCTGAAGTTCTGTCATTGCCTATCACACGATCAGGGTATCAAGTGTGCACGACCATCGGTTGTGCGCCACTAGTCGTGTGAATATATATTAATTTTTCTTTGCAGCTACAGGTTTCTCTGGGAGTTGAGCCCATGATCATCAACCGTCAGTGCGCACGACCACTGGTCGTGCGCCACTAATCGTGCACTTTTTTGTTGCAGTATTTGAGCTCGGCTCCGCGAATTAGGGCATGGACGTTTTTCATTTCCGCCCCGCTACTGCGCGCAAAGCGCCGTCCTTCACCCCCACAGGTCCTCCACTCATCTCTCTCCTCCTTGGAGAGTTGATCCGGCCACCATTATCCCTCCAAAAGCTTGCAATAGCTTCATATCCGACCACCATTTTCTTCTCCAAACTCCAAGCTCCGTTTCAAGCTCATAAGGTGTTGCATCCGTGGAGTTCTCCGGATAGATTTAGCCCAACGACTATTCACGAAGATGATGGGTTATTGGAAGGAGGTGACAACCTTTCTGGACCCCAGACGTCATCCGTAGACCGAGCTCGGACAATGCCCGACAACCCTTGACTTTGGCCGCGAATCTCGGAAAGCCTTCGTGTGTTTGGTTGTATTTCTCCCCCTCCTCTTGTAGTTACTTTGTTCTGAACTTGTGGTTGTTTGATTGTTGCTTAAGCTCACTGTTTAGTTTAAGTATTTCAGCATGTCTATGTGTTGTTATATCTTAGATCATGATTGTGTTGCCGAGCTTCAGTTTTTCGTGTTCTTATTGAGAGTGTCATTCTAGCGATTGCTAGAAGCATGCATGGCGAAGAGGTGATTGCGACCGTCATTGGCTCATCCATCTTTCATATTACTCTCTTGAGTAATTCACCAAAGAGACGTGGTGATGGCGACCCACAATAGGTTTATTAGTGTTAAACTTAGGAAACTCCAAACCAAAACCCCCTTTGTTTACGTTAACACTTATAATCACTTTTTCAATAACGAAATCACCCTCCCTACTTGCACTCATCGAGAGATCGATATCCAGGGATTCAACTCCTCAACTTTATTACTTGACTACGATCGGTACACTTGCCGACGCATCATACATCCACTCTCCTCCCACCTTGCAAAATTCCTATCATTTAAGGCACTTCTCCAAAACAATGCTCCAAAGAGCTTACACCTCAGATCCCTCACGATCTATGTCTCATCCAAGACCTACAACTCAGCCACAAGGGCCTACAACTCAGTGATCAGTTGATCACCTACCTCAGGACAAGGGCCCTACACTCAGGCTGGGAGGATAGCCCTATCTCAGATCCACTAGGGATCCTAACTCAGACCCAAAGGTCCTACACTCAGAGAGTATTCCTCTCCTATAACTCAGTGATCAATTGACCACCTACCTCAGACTTGAAATCAAGTCCTACAGCTCAGATCTAGTTGGATCCTACAACTCAGAGAGCTTCACTCTCCTACAACTCAGACAATATTGCCCTACCTTGGGCTTAGAGAGCCCTACAACTCAGATCCAAAAAGGATCCTATAGGAATAAAATAGATTTATATCTATCACAGAGAAATTTCTCTGTGACAGCCCCTTGAGCTGAGTTATCTTAACTCAACCTTTCTTCACATCTACAAAGATCTTGAGCTGGAAGTATCTAGCAGTAAACTGCTTTGCTTTCTCCTCCTTCCCTAGACAGAGTCAGCCGCTTTCTTCTTTCTTCTTTTCAGCTTTAGAAAATGGATCTTCAGTTTAGATCTTGCTGAGCTAAGAAGCAACTTGATATGCAGAGATTTCTTCCTTGTTTCTGTTACTCCCTTCGAAGAAAAGCCTTCTGATCTTGCTGGTGTCGATGAAGAAGACACAGAGCTAGCTGAGCTTCTTGTAGGAAGACTTCAAGCTTTTTCACGCAGCAATGGCGAAGAAGATGTAGTTCAGTCGCAACACTTTTTGAAAATGATAAGCCTTGAAAAGTTGTTGTCGTCTTGCCCACGCACTTCCTTTTGTAGTTCGCCGATCAATTGCTCTTAGAAGTCAATGGGCCCCGCTTGCAGCAACCAGCTGCACCTTGCTTCAATGGAAGAAGACGTACAGTAGCTTCACAACAGAATTTGTCGTGTTCTGTAGTTTCTCTGTACTTGATTTGAAATAAGTTGACTTTGTCGATTTTGTAGATTTTGCTGACGTCAGCACCTGTGAACTTAGCCAAAATCGAGCATTAGTAGAATATGAATTGAGTGAATGAGCTTCACTCAACGCCAAAGTACTAAGACAATTCTGTCTATCTAGGTGTTAACAACGTTGAGTGAGTAAGTCTCACTCAACACTTTTTTCCTTCACCATTTCTGCAGCCTTTTCTGCATGCCTGGCGTTGAGAGCGTTGAGTGAGCACACTTTACTCAACACCTTGTGCCTTAGCCATACATTCTGTAATTTAGGCATTGATAGCATTGAGAGCGTTGAGTGAGCATGTGTCACTCAACACTTTCTGCCTTAGCCAAATTTTCTGCTTCTTGGCATTGAGTGTGTAAACTCTACTCAACGCCAAACTACTTAACAAATTTTCTTCTGTTATCTTGCGTTGAGTGAGTGGGCTACACTCAATGCATTTGGACTTAGCCAAATTTCTATTTCTAAGAAACAACACTAACTTTGAGATTTAGTAAACACATTATCACATGGCGTTGAGTGAGCTTGCCTCACTCAATGCTTGTCCACTTTTCTGCCCATTTATCTTTAGGCTCTTACAACATTAGCCTTACTCACAGTCTTTTGTTGTATGGCGTTGAGTGAGTTGACTTCACTTAATGCCTATGGACTTAGCCACTTTCTCAGCTTGTCACTACTTTGGCTTTGACTGTATAGGCTCTACTCAGCGTTATAAGTCATCTGGCGTTGAGGGAATGACCTTCACTCAATGTCTGTGGACTTAAACAGTTTTCTATCCTTCAACACCTTGGTAAGTGTTTACCTGACCTATCCACTTAGGATATCTGTCCCCACCGATGTTTCTAGGACAACCCTGCATGCATGAATCCGACACACATCAAATACACTTTTATGTATACCATTGATAAGATTAACTTCACTCAAATCCAGGACATTGAGGGCAATGGACCCAACAATCTCCCCCTATTTGAAGAAGTCAAAACTCTTAAGTAAATGATTCAATAATGAGTCGATGACATATATAACACTATGCAGCAATAGGAATTATAAAAACATATAACTGGAGAATGATTTATAGTTACCACTCTTTACCACTCCTCGTTGCCTGCAGGGTGAATTATACCTGCTCCCCCTGAATTGTTGCTACCCCTTAATTGCTTTAATTACTGCAACCATTCTTGATCATGGTTACCACACCTCCTTGCTTGCTCATCTTTTCCTCCCCCTTTTTGACTTCAACAAATAGCTAGCAGGGTCCTAAATTGCTAGAACAATGCTGGATATGCTCCCCCTTAACTGATGCATCATCTTGAAGAGTCTTCATTTTTCTGAAGAAGAATTCCATCTACAACATACACAATAATTTGCAACTAAATGAGGAACAACTGAAGCTATACCAGGTTTAACATTCTCAATTCAAACTTGAAGGTGTTAAACTTTGCTTCATCTAGTGGTTTAGTGAAGATGTCAGTCACTTGTGTAACGCCCCACTCGTCACATGGCATATAACGGTGGATCTGGTCGGGGCCCCACGCCATATGTCACAGACAAGCGACAGAATTACTTGTGGAAATCAAAATCGACTCGCATACTAACTCAATCCATTCTAGCGCAGCATTTTACGTTAACATGAACTCAACTCAGAGAATGTCCACTACTATATAAACTCCACATTTATATATATCCAAATCAGGAATGTATACAACTCACACACACTGGTCTTAAGGCCTTACAGATTTCTCTTTGCACAAATAAATTTTCGTACATCGGCACGCAGGCCGGCCACACATGAAATCCAACCACGATTCGAACGACCTTCAAGGGCCTTTAGCAGCAAGCCTCCATTCTGCTCAAGCAAATCAATTCAAGAATCAACACCTGCAATTAGCCATCCAATCCAAAGCGGAAAACAAAGTAACGGTTAGCTTTAGCTGACCACTTATAACGACCCTACCTATTACCCGGGGCAGTGGTTCTTTCCCTGTATGCATTGCCATATCATAATCATTTCAATCGAGCAAATCTACCAATCACAATCACATCACAAACACCGGTATCCACCAGACGCTCCGTGCACTCAGGGCACCTTACAGTGTACCGGACTCCGTGGCAACACCACCGATTAGAGGTTATTAACATGTTGGCTGACCGATCCTAGTCCACCAACGCGCAGACCGGCGACATTCCGCCCAGACTACTCAGAGGTGAGAACCTCACGATAAACTTGAGCATTAACAAATCGATCCACCATTATGGTGCAGCAAGTAGGGTCTGCCTCACTTCCTCCCACACCTTGCCAGTAATCGACCTATCCACCAGGAGCGGGTTGGCCCTTCCCGTTGCCCAATCCGTCAGTAGCGCAGTACTAGACGTGGGTCGACCTTCCCTCCTGAGTAGCCACAACTAGCGCCCACCGCGCTCACATCACAAGGGACGCGCAAGCCCCCCCCCCCCAAAACGAGCAATCATACAACAGAGCTTACACGTACAATTCATATGCATCCATCAAATACACAGAGTCTTCTCCGGTTTACCCATGATCATCACCAATCCAGTCTAACCGTCCAGATGGGCTTCACACAGCATGCCTACGCCGTACTCCACACTTCCGGCTCTAGATGCAAACTCAACGAAGGAATCGCTTACGAGATCCATCTCTTGATGGAGGATTCCAAGCACATGCATAATAGAAAGGACTTCGATGTCCACGAAGGAGATCGTTACCCTTGAAGATCGCTTCGGTGCCATAAAGTAGCCGGATGGAAGTCACCGCCTCGGCTTTGGCTTCACGAATCCGTTCTCAGATCTTCAATCCGCACTCCACAGCTCCTTCAGCAGCTGGTTCTCTTTCCTCCTTCCTTCCCTTGCTCTCCCTTTCTCTTTCTCTCTCTCTCTCTTGACATGAGAAGAAGAAGAAGGAGAATGAAAAATGATGGAAGAAACCTCATTCTCGGCCCCTTTTAACCACCGGGAAGAGTTCTGGACCATTAGATCCAGAACAAGGAAATGAACGGCCAGAAAACGCTGACAAAAACACTTTTCGGGCCTGACACGCCCTGTGACACGCCCATGTCACAGGGCATGTTCCTTAAGCGGTACACGAACCTACTTATTCTGACTTATCTATGACAAGGTGACACGCCCATGTCACGCCCGTGACACGGGGCGTGTAACCCCCTCGAGACCTACTCGAGAGGACTTACTCGAGAGAAAACCAACTACTCGAGTACCCAGATAGAACACGCCCGTGTCACAGGGGTGACACGCCCGTGTCACCCCCCCCTCTTACTCGAGTACTTTTCCACCTACACGAGAACTACTCGAGTATGAGCGGGACACGCCCTGTGACACGCCCGTGTCACAGGCCGTGTACCTTCTCTCTCGAGTATTCACCGACCTCAACTACTCGAGAGAAAATCGTCGACCAGGGGAGGACACGCCCTAGGTCATGCCCCCTGACACGCCCGTGTCACGAGCGTGTACCTCCCGAAAATTCGTCGAACGAATGTCGTCGACCACGCGCCCATCTGCTCAACCCGAACAGGACATGCCCTGGGACACGCCCGTGTCCCAGGCCGTGTCACCCAATCTCTTCCCATTCTGAAATTTGGGCTGTTACAACCCTCCCCTCCTACAAGAAATTTCATCCTCGAAATTCGTACACAGGAGGGAAACCAGCAACCGAACTATTATAACATCACAATTTTATGTTACAATAACATTTGGACGATACAACCACGTTGCCCCATTTGCAACCGAGCACTCAACAAGGCGAGCCGGGTTTGAGCTCAGAGGTCGCGGCTTGTCTCATGACAGATTCACATCACCTTATATACCACATTATTCACATCACTAAAGTGATACAAGTCGTTACTCTCATTTCCGCTCAGCCTCTCGATTTTGCATTTCTCGTGTAAGAGCGAAATTAAACACTCGAGGATGAATTTCACCAATTGAGCTTTGCGGCTCTTGTACTTCCAAATTATGCAATCGAGGTTACGTCCGGGATGCAGATGATTCAGCCACTGCTTTACCCTTGTCTTCATAAGACACACCTGTCTTTTTCTCACTTTCTAGAAGGGCCACTCCAACAATCACGGGCGATATGTCCCGGCTTTTTGCACTTAAAACATGTGCGTATTTCACTTCGTCCTTGCCCATAGGTTGCCCCAGACGAAACAGTAGACGGAGTTGGTTCAGTCCTGAACTTTTTCTTCTCTTGTCTCTTAAACTCCAACTGTTCTGACTGCGGAACTTTAAATTCTCATTTTTCCACCGCCAAGCTCCCCTTCTCTTGTACCCGCTTTAGATCTTTCTCCAACGCCCGGGCTGTAACTACCAATGCTTGGAAGCCTTGGCTCACCGAACTCAGGAGTGCCAACCGCAACTCGTCGCGCAATTCCTCATAAAACCGATTCGTCTTTCGTGCTTCCTCAGCGAAAGTAGACCACGCATAACGCCCTAGTCTGGTGAACTCATGCAGGTAAGTATCAATATCCCGCTCACCGTGCACCTGACGTAGAAACACATTCTCCATGGCAATCCGCTGCGATACTGGCACATACTTTGCCCGAAATAACTGTGAGAATTCTTCGATCAATACTTATTCCAATATTCGTCCCACCAAGTGATGCACTTCCACTTCGTCCCACCACATTCGTGCATCACCTTCCAATAGAAATGTGGCTAGAGTCACTTTCTGTGCCTCCGCAGTCCTGAGTGCAGTTAGGATTCGCTTCACTCTTGCCAGCCAATCCTCCGCCTGCGTTGGGGAGATCGTCCCACCAAACGTAGGTGGATGAAAGTCCATAAACCGCTTCAACTGCTCATCCGTTCCTTGTTCTGCCATTACGACTTCAGCACACCCTTGCCTTACGCCAGGCCATACTGGCACCCCTGCAGGCCTTGCCTGTCCAGTAGGTTGTGCCTAAAACACAGCCAGCACCGTCTCAGTCACCACACGTATAGTCTCCGCCGAAGGAGGCATAGGCGCTTCAACTGGTGTCGCACTCTCATCGGACCGCTGGGGCTCAGACTGCCCCGCACCACTCCTCGCCACCTATTAATGTACAAAACACCATTAATCATTCATGTCATAACGGTAATTATACATTGACTACACACTCACGCACTATACGTACATGAACTACATTCCTAGTGGACATTCGTGAGTTCAATTATGTTCTCTCTGGTTTACCCATGATCATCACCAATCCAGTCTAACCGTCCAGATGGGCTTCACACAGTATGCCTACGCCGTACTCCACACTTCCAGCTCTAGATGCAAACTTAACGAAGGAATCGCTTACGAGATCCACCTCTTGATGGAGGATTCCAAGCACATGCATAACAGAAAGGACTTCGATGTCCACGAAGGAGATCGTTACCCTTGAAGATCGCTTCGGCGTCATGAAGTAGCTGGATGGAAGTCACCGCCTCGGCTTTGGCTTCACGAATCCGTTCTCAGATCTTCAATCCGCACTCCACAGCTCCTTTAGCAGCTGGTTCTCTTTCCTCCTTCCTTCCCTTGCTCTCCCTTTCTCTTTCTCTCTCTTTCTCTTGACATGAGAAGAAGAAGAAGAAGAATGAAAAATGAGGGAAGAAACCTCATTCTCTGCCCCTTTTAACCACTGTGAAGAGTTCTAGACCATTAGATCCAGAACAAGGAAATGAACGGCCAGAAAATGTTGACAAAAACACTTTTCGGGCCTGACACGCCTTGTGACACGAGTGTACCTTAAGCGGTACACGAACCGACTTATTATGACTTATCTACGACAAGGTGACACGCCCATGTCACGCCCGTGTCAGCCTAGTCACGCCCGTGACACGACGCGTGTAACCCACTCGAGACCTACTCAAGAGGACTTACTCGAGAGAAAACCAACTACTCGAGTACCCAGATAGGACACGCCTATGTCACAGGGATGACACGCCCGTGTCACAGGGATGACATGCCAGTGTCACCCCCCCTCTTACTCGAGTACTTTTCCACCTACTCGAGTACATTTTGACCTACACGAGAACTACTCGAGTATGAGCGGGACACGCCCTGTGACACGCCCGTGTCACAGGACGTGTACCTTCTTTCTCGAGTATTCGTCGACCTCAACTACTCGAGAGAAAATCATCGACCAGGGGAGGACACGCCCTAGGTCACGCCCCCTGACATGCCCGTGTCACGGGCGTGTACCTCCCGAAAATGCGTCGAACGAATGTCGTCGACCACGCGCCCATCTGCTCAACCCGAGCAGGACACGCCCTGGGACACGCCCGTGTCCCAGTCCGTGTCACCTAATCTCTTCCCATTCTGAAATTTGGGCTGTTACAACTTGCTTGTCGGTTGGGACAAATTCAAGGTTGATATCTTCACATTCCACATGCTCCCTAATGAAATGATATCTGATTTTAATGTGCTTAGTCCTGCTGTGGGAGACAGGATTCCTAGCAATTGAAATGGCACTAGTAGAATCACAAAATAAGAAACTTCTACTTATTTGAAGGTTGTAGTCCTGGAGCTGATGTTGAATTCACAACAACTGAGCATAGCAGCTACCTGCTGAAATGTACTCTGACTCTATAGTTGAAATTGCAACACTAGTTTGCTTCTTGCTGCTCCATGAAACTAGTCTTCCACCTAGGAATTGACATGTGTCAGAAGTGCTCTTCCTGTTCTCCTTGCAGCCTACAAAGTCTTCATCTGGAGGCTGCTCAACATAGATTTCCTCTTTTAAGTCATCATTCAGGAATGCTGACTTCACATCCATTTAGTAGACCTTGAATCCCTTGTATGCAACATATGCAAGGAACAATCTTATGACCTCCAACCTTGCTACATGGGCAAAGGTTTGATCAAAATCAATGTCTTTTTATTGTCTGTACCCCTTAGCTACCAGTCTTGTTTTGTTCTTGATTATAATCTCATTTTCATCAAGTTTGTTTCTGTAGATCTACTTGACTCCAATGACATTATGTCTATGAGGTCTGGGAACCAGCTTCTAGACTTTGCATCTTTTGAACTGGTTCAGTTCCTCTTGCATAGCCACTATCCAAAATTGATATATATTGGCCTCTTGAAACTTCTTTGGCTCCACTTGTGACAGGAAGGTTGCATACATAGCTGTATTCAGATTTATCTAGTGCTACTGAGTC
Organism: Platanthera guangdongensis; assembly: GCA_039583875.1. Taxonomy (NCBI): domain Eukaryota; kingdom Viridiplantae; phylum Streptophyta; class Magnoliopsida; order Asparagales; family Orchidaceae; genus Platanthera; species Platanthera guangdongensis. Next base: position 132,212,802 of record CM077164.1, read on the forward strand.
AGGTGTTCTCCTGATTGAGGAAGATCAAATTAAGAAAGTGGAAGAGCTGCGGATGTTAGCTGATGGAGATACAAAGATGGAATTGCTTGAAATGAAACAAGACTCGGATAAGAAGGAACGTGAGCTGAGCACGGCTGTAGAGAGCGTGCAGAAGATAGAATTAAAAACTTTTATTGATCTGAACAAATTCTGTAAGACTATAAAACAGGTCACTTGGGCTGATCTATCACCCGTCGCGGGTGAGGAAAGGATGCCCGCAGATGGAAAGCCTAGACCTGTTGCTGATTCACATGGAGTGGTTATACGTCCCTGTCGATCCCCATCTGTGGATTTGAAAAGAAAAGAACTGCTCATGCGCAAGGCGAAGAATTTTGCTCGCCAGCGCGAGATGGAAGAGGTTAGGAGCAGGGGAGATTCGTCTTCCCTGGGCCCTAAAGCTTTCGCCTCTCCCTCATCTCGTGTGACTGGGGGGATCTATCATAAGTCTGCATTCAGCTGAGAAGTGAAGGATCTCCGGGGCCCCTTTTCTGCCTTCTCTGGTTTTAATTTTTGCTTAATGATGTGTGTAACTCTAGACCTTTTCGTTGCGTATTAAACTTATGCTCTGAACATTATATATTATGCCTAATACAAGTATTTGGTCCACCTTAAGGACGGTAAAGAAAAGTGGCTTATGGGAGACAACCCAATTTCTCTGCTTTCAATTAAGTTTTTTTTTTGTGATTTTATGTTTATAGTTTTTGTGCTTTGAGATGTTCTCTTTTGCAGGTGGTGCTTGCTTGGGCCGTGGACTTTCTACTGAATTTAACATCAATCTTCTGGTATGCTCATTTGTGGAGCATGGGTAACCTTTCTCCCAACTCTTATTTATTTGATTTTATTGCAAATCTTGGTTAGGTTGCTTAGTTTAAGTCTAGGGGGAGAGCATGCCTGTGGTCACTGCACAACACATTTTATTGCATACTAATCTATTATTTATTTATTTCATAATCACTGTAGCACACACTAAATCAACCACTTGAGCGCGATCTTAACCACGCGCGCAGCTTGAGTCAAATGTATTATTTTTGTGTAAACTTTAAAATAGTGGTGCTGGCTTAGGATTTTAGGATAGAGTAGTTCGAAACTCGTGCAGTACTCCTAATCGAGTACTCATGGTCTGTGTAGAAATAGTATAGATTTAATTTTTCTTTATGCTCGTAGATTTATATTTTTCTGCAGATGTAAATATTGTTTGTACTACTCAAAAATGTGAATCTGGAGTAATCGAACGGTAGTGTAGGAATGTGTGTAGCCGTCACTAGACTCGTATTGCTCGAGTCAGAAGGAAGGATCATCTTTCTCGGTGGCTAAGAACTTTCCCCAAGCTACTCTCGAAGCATTGGTGCATGGTTAGTCAAGCGTGAGCGTGACGTAGGCCATCATTTTGGCTAGTTTGAGCTCTGTTTACCATGTCCTAGCCGCTAACCATTGCATGCCAAGTTTGTACCTATCCCTCCTTTGATTCAGCTCCACCTTCATTCACCAAAGCCTAAAGCCAATCCTACTATCGCAACCAAATCCATGAGCTTGATTGAATTTAATATTTTGATGAGGTGTGATATGTGGAATTCAAGTGATATGGTGATGAATACAAAAAAGTTTCTACTTGCTAAAATTGGGGATTGCAAAAAGAAAAAAGAAGAAAATTGAAAAAGAAAATCTAAAAGAATTCCAATGAGAAATTGAATCCTCATCATGTTTATCGTGATTTTGGTCGGGTTAGGCCGTGTACACACCAGGTTTTCAAGCTAAGTCTGGGGGTGTGTCACACGTGCATTTCTGAGTGGTTGTTTTGGGTTTAGCTTGTTGTTCTCTCGCTTTGGTTGCGTGTAGCCCCCATGTTTATCTTTGACCACCAAACCTTAGCCTAAGCCCCATTCGGTCCTACAAGTCCTACCGATTCTTCTCTTGAGTCTAGCTAGCATCGTGGAGAGAGTGTGAACGGGCAAGCGTATGGTCCCCGACATTGATGGATTTCTTTGGAGGTGATCATGAGCCCCGGTCTTTGGCAATGCTCATCTTAGTGTCTTGTGTACTTTCTTCCTACACATGACCAAACGATTCCTTAGAATTCTAATTTTGAGTAGATACAATATTTATTTACGCCTGTCGAATAGTTTAAACTCCGTAGTATAATTAAAAAGTTTTTCTATTATATTTTCTATGCCCATGATGTATTTGATTTCTCGTCTTACTTTATTTTGAAATTACTGAGCCATCTAGCTATTTTCTAGTCCACGGAGTGATGATTTGCTCGGGACGTGCAAATGGGTAAGTCTGGCGGTGTGATGAGTCCAAGTAATATACATATTTTTGGACTCATCTGGGCCAGTTTTCTCGTTAATGCAATACACTTGAGGGCCATAATTATTCATATTCGTTTCTCTGTCCATTTCATGTTAAGTGCACTTTAGGTCCGTTTTCAGTGTGATTTCATAGCTTTTGTACTCTTGCCATACTTGGTGTTTTCTGTGTCTGAAGAATGTGGTGTGCTCTTTCTGGTGGCTTTTCTGTTTCTACTGCAGGTCCAGGGGTCGTGTACGTGTTCCGGGATTATTCGGGAAATCCCAAACGGTACAAGAACACTGTGTACGATTAGTGGATCTATTGCACACGACTACTGGTCGTGCATCACTGATCGTGTGCACTATATTCTCCATTTTCCAAGTTCTGCCTGGGCAATCGCACGACCATTGGACAAAGTGCACACGACCAGCGTGCGCCACTGCTCGTGCGCGTTATTCCAGTTTTTCTGAAGTTCTGTCATTGCCTATCACACGATCAGGGTATCAAGTGTGCACGACCATCGGTTGTGCGCCACTGGTCGTGTGAATATATATTAATTTTTCTTTGCAGCTACAGGTTTCTCTGGGAGTTGAGCCCATGATCATCAACCGTCAGTGCGCACGACCACTGGTCGTGCGCCACTAATCGTGCACTTTTTTGTTGCAGTATTTGAGCTCGGCTCCGCGAATTAGGGCATGGACGTTTTTCATTTCCGCCCCGCTACTGCGCGCAAAGCGCCGTCCTTCACCCCCACAGGTCCTCCACTCATCTCTCTCCTCCTTGGAGAGTTGATCCGGCCACCATTCTCCCTCCAAAAGCTTGCAATAGCTTCATATCCGGCCACCATTTTCTTCTCCAAACTCCAAGCTCCGTTTCAAGCTCATAAGGTGTTGCATCCGTGGAGTTCTCCGGATAGATTTAGCCCAACGACTATTCACGAAGATGATGGGTTATTGGAAGGAGGTGACAACCTTTCTGGACCCCAGACGTCATCCGTAGACCGAGCTCGGACAATGCCCGACAACCCTTGACTTTGGCCGCGAATCTCGGAAAGCCTTCGTGTGTTTGGTTGTATTTCTCCCCCTCCTCTTGTAGTTACTTTGTTCTGAACTTGTGGTTGTTTGATTGTTGCTTAAGCTCACTGTTTAGTTTAAGTATTTCAGCATGTCTATGTGTTGTTATATCTTAGATCATGATTGTGTTGCCGAGCTTCAGTTTTTCGTGTTCTTATTGAGAGTGTCATTCTAGCGATTGCTAGAAGCATGCATGGCGAAGAGGTGATTGCGACCGTCATTGGCTCATCCATCTTTCATATTACTCTCTTGAGTAATTCACCAAAGAGACGTGGTGATGGCGACCCACAATAGGTTTATTAGTGTTAAACTTAGGAAACTCCAAACCAAAACCCCCTTTGTTTACGTTAACACTTATAATCACTTTTTCAATAACGAAATCACCCTCCCTACTTGCACTCATCGAGAGATCGATATCCAGGGATTCAACTCCTCAACTTTATTACTTGACTACGATCGGTACACTTGCCGACGCATCATACATCCACTCTCCTCCCACCTTGCAAAATTCCTATCATTTAAGGCACTTCTCCAAAACAATGCTCCAAAGAGCTTACACCTCAGATCCCTCACGATCTATGTCTCATCCAAGACCTACAACTCAGCCACAAGGGCCTACAACTCAGTGATCAGTTGATCACCTACCTCAGGACAAGGGCCCTACACTCAGGCTGGGAGGATAGCCCTATCTCAGATCCACTAGGGATCCTAACTCAGACCCAAAGGTCCTACACTCAGAGAGTATTCCTCTCCTATAACTCAGTGATCAATTGACCACCTACCTCAGACTTGAAATCAAGTCCTACAGCTCAGATCTAGTTGGATCCTACAACTCAGAGAGCTTCACTCTCCTACAACTCAGACAATATTGCCCTACCTTGGGCTTAGAGAGCCCTACAACTCAGATCCAAAAAGGATCCTATAGGAATAAAATAGATTTATATCTATCACAGAGAAATTTCTCTGTGACAGCCCCTTAAGCTGAGTTATCTTAACTCAACCTTTCTTCACATCTACAAAGATCTTGAGCTGGAAGTATCTAGCAGTAAACTGCTTTGCTTTCTCCTCCTTCCCTAGACAGAGTCAGCCGCTTTCTTCTTTCTTCTTTTCAGCTTTAGAAAATGGATCTTCAGTTTAGAACTTGCTGAGCTAAGAAGCAACTTGATATGCAGAGATTTCTTCCTTATTTCTGTTACTCCCTTCGAAGAAAAGCCTTCTGATCTTGCTGGTGTCGATGAAGAAGACACAGAGCTAGCTGAGCTTCTTGTAGGAAGACTTCAAGCTTTTTCACGCAGCAATGGCGAAGAAGATGTAGTTCAGTCGCAACACTTTTTGAAAATGATAAGCCTTGAAAAGTTGTTGTCGTCTTGCCCACGCACTTCCTTTTGTAGTTCGCCGATCAATTGCTCTTAGAAGTCAATGGGCCCCGCTTGCAGCAACCAGCTGCACCTTGCTTCAATGGAAGAAGACGTACAGTAGCTTCACAACAGAATTTGTCGTGTTCTGTAGTTTCTCTGTACTTGATTTGAAATAAGTTGACTTTGTCGATTTTGTAGATTTTGCTGACGTCAGCACCTGTGAACTTAGCCAAAATCGAGCATTAGTAGAATATGAATTGAGTGAATGAGCTTCACTCAACGCCAAAGTACTAAGACAATTCTGTCTATCTAGGTGTTAACAACGTTGAGTGAGTAAGTCTCACTCAACACTTTTTTCCTTCACCATTTCTGCAGCCTTTTCTGCATGCCTGGCGTTGAGAGCGTTGAGTGAGCACACTTTACTCAACACCTTGTGCCTTAGCCATACATTCTGTAATTTAGGCATTGATAGCATTGAGAGCGTTGAGTGAGCATGTGTCACTCAACACTTTCTGCCTTAGCCAAATTTTCTGCTTCTTGGCATTGAGTGTGTAAACTCTACTCAACGCCAAACTACTTAACAAATTTTCTTCTGTTATCTTGCGTTGAGTGAGTGGGCTACACTCAATGCATTTGGACTTAGCCAAATTTCTATTTCTAAGAAACAACACTAACTTTGAGATTTAGTAAACACATTATCACATGGCGTTGAGTGAGCTTGCCTCACTCAATGCTTGTCCACTTTTCTGCCCATTTATCTTTAGGCTCTTACAACATTAGCCTTACTCACAGTCTTTTGTTGTATGGCGTTGAGTGAGTTGACTTCACTTAATGCCTATGGACTTAGCCACTTTCTCAGCTTGTCACTACTTTGGCTTTGACTGTATAGGCTCTACTCAGCGTTATAAGTCATCTGGCGTTGAGGGAATGACCTTCACTCAATGTCTGTGGACTTAAACAGTTTTCTATCCTTCAACACCTTGGTAAGTGTTTACCTGACCTATCCACTTAGGATATCTGTCCCCACCGATGTTTCTAGGACAACCCTGCATGCATGAATCCGACACACATCAAATACACTTTTATGTATACCATTGATAAGATTAACTTCACTCAAATCCAGGACATTGAGGGCAATGGACCCAACAATCTCCCCCTATTTGAAGAAGTCAAAACTCTTAAGTAAATGATTCAATAATGAGTCGATGACATATATAACACTATGCAGCAATAGGAATTATAAAAACATATAACTGGAGAATGATTTATAGTTACCACTCTTTACCACTCCTCGTTGCCTGCAGGGTGAATTATACCTGCTCCCCCTGAATTGTTGCTACCCCTTAATTGCTTTAATTACTGCAACCATTCTTGATCATGGTTACCACACCTCCTTGCTTGCTCATCTTTTCCTCCCCCTTTTTGACTTCAACAAATAGCTAGCAGGGTCCTAAATTGCTAGAACAATGCTGGATATGCTCCCCCTTAACTGATGCATCATCTTGAAGAGTCTTCATTTTTCTGAAGAAGAATTCCATCTACAACATACACAATAATTTGCAACTAAATGAGGAACAACTGAAGCTATACCAGGTTTAACATTCTCAATTCAAACTTGAAGGTGTTAAACTTTGCTTCATCTAGTGGTTTAGTGAAGATGTCAGTCACTTGTGTAACGCCCCACTCGTCACATGGCATATAACGGTGGATCTGGTCGGGGCCCCACGCCATATGTCACAGACAAGCGACAGAATTACTTGTGGAAATCAAAATCGACTCGCATACTAACTCAATCCATTCTAGCGCAGCATTTTACGTTAACATGAACTCAACTCAGAGAATGTCCACTACTATATAAACTCCACATTTATATATATCCAAATCAGGAATGTATACAACTCACACACACTGGTCTTAAGGCCTTACAGATTTCTCTTTGCACAAATAAATTTTCGTACATCGGCACGCAGGCCGGCCACACATGAAATCCAACCACGATTCGAACGACCTTCAAGGGCCTTTAGCAGCAAGCCTCCATTCTGCTCAAGCAAATCAATTCAAGAATCAACACCTGCAATTAGCCATCCAATCCAAAGCGGAAAACAAAGTAACGGTTAGCTTTAGCTGACCACTTATAACGACCCTACCTATTACCCGGGGCAGTGGTTCTTTCCCTGTATGCATTGCCATATCATAATCATTTCAATCGAGCAAATCTACCAATCACAATCACATCACAAACACCGGTATCCACCAGACGCTCCGTGCACTCAGGGCACCTTACAGTGTACCGGACTCCGTGGCAACACCACCGATTAGAGGTTATTAACATGTTGGCTGACCGATCCTAGTCCACCAACGCGCAGACCGGCGACATTCCGCCCAGACTACTCAGAGGTGAGAACCTCACGATAAACTTGAGCATTAACAAATCGATCCACCATTATGGTGCAGTAAGTAGGGTCTGCCTCACTTCCTCCCACACCTTGCCAGTAATCGACCTATCCACCAGGAGCGGGTTGGCCCTTCCCGTTGCCCAATCCGTCAGTAGCGCAGTACTAGACGTGGGTCGACCTTCCCTCCTGAGTAGCCATAACTAGCGCCCACCGCGCTCACATCACAAGGGACGCACAAGCCCCCCCCCAAAACGAGCAATCATACAACAGAGCTTACACGTACAATTTATATGCATCCATCAAATACACAGAGTCTTCTCCGGTTTACCCATGATCATCACCAATCCAGTCTAACCGTCCAGATGGGCTTCACACAGCATGCCTACGCCGTACTCCACACTTCCGGCTCTAGATGCAAACTCAACGAAGGAATCGCTTACGAGATCCATCTCTTGATGGAGGATTCCAAGCACATGCATAATAGAAAGGACTTCGATGTCCACGAAGGAGATCGTTACCCTTGAAGATCGCTTCGGTGCCATAAAGTAGCCGGATGGAAGTCACCGCCTCGGCTTTGGCTTCACGAATCCGTTCTCAGATCTTCAATCCGCACTCCACAGCTCCTTCAGCAGCTGGTTCTCTTTCCTCCTTCCTTCCCTTGCTCTCCCTTTCTCTTTATCTCTCTCTCTCTCTTGACATGAGAAGAAGAAGAAGGAGAATGAAAAATGATGGAAGAAACCTCATTCTCGGCCCCTTTTAACCACCGGGAAGAGTTCTGGACCATTAGATCCAGAACAAGGAAATGAACGGCCAGAAAACGCTGACAAAAACACTTTTCGGGCCTGACACGCCCTGTGACACGCCCATGTCACAGGGCATGTTCCTTAAGCGGTACACGAACCTACTTATTCTGACTTATCTATGACAAGGTGACACGCCCATGTCACGCCCGTGACACGGGGCGTGTAACCCCCTCGAGACCTACTCGAGAGGACTTACTCGAGAGAAAACCAACTACTCGAGTACCCAGATAGAACACGCCCGTGTCACAGGGGTGACACGCCCGTGTCACCCCCCCTCTTACTCGAGTACTTTTCCACCTACTCGAGTACATTTCGACCTACACGAGAACTACTCGAGTATGAGCGGGACACGCCCTGTGACACGCCCGTGTCACAGGCCGTGTACCTTCTCTCTCGAGTATTCACCGACCTCAACTACTCGAGAGAAAATCGTCGACCAGGGGAGGACACGCCCTAGGTCATGCCCCCTGTCACGCCCGTGTCACGAGCGTGTACCTCCCGAAAATTCGTCAAACGAATGTCGTCGACCACGCGCCCATCTGCTCAACCCGAACAGGACATGCCCTGGGACACGCCCGTGTCCCAGGCCGTGTCACCCAATCTCTTCCCATTCTGAAATTTGGGCTGTTACAACCCTCCCCTCCTACAAGAAATTTCATCCTCGAAATTCGTACACAGGAGGGAAACCAGCAACCGAACTATTATAACATCACAATTTTATGTTACAATAACATTTGGACGATACAACCACGTTGCCCCATTTGCAACCGAGCACTCAACAAGGCGAGCCGGGTTTGAGCTCAGAGGTCGCGGCTTGTCTCATGACAGATTCACATCACCTTATATACCACATTATTCACATCACTAAAGTGATACAAGTCGTTACTCTCATTTCCGCTCAGCCTCTCGATTTTGCATTTCTCGTGTAAGAGCGAAATTAAACACTCGAGGATGAATTTCACCAATTGAGCTTTGCGGCTCTTGTACTTCCAAATTATGCAATCGAGGTTACGTCCGGGATGCAGATGATTCAGCCACTGCTTTACCCTTGTCTTCATAAGACACACCTGTCTTTTTCTCACTTTCTAGAAGGGCCACTCCAACAATCACGGGCGATATGTCCCGGCTTTTTGCACTTAAAACATGTGCGTATTTCACTTCGTCCTTGCCCATAGGTTGCCCCAGACGAAACAGTAGACGGAGTTGGTTCAGTCCTGAACTTTTTCTTCTCTTGTCTCTTAAACTCCAACTGTTCTGACTGCGGAACTTTAAATTCTCATTTTTCCACCGCCAAGCTCCCCTTCTCTTGTACCCGCTTTAGATCTTTCTCCAACGCCCGGGCTGTAACTACCAATGCTTGGAAGCCTTGGCTCACCGAACTCAGGAGTGCCAACCGCAACTCGTCGCGCAATTCCTCATAAAACCGATTCGTCTTTCGTGCTTCCTCAGCGAAAGTAGACCACGCATAACGCCCTAGTCTGGTGAACTCATGCAGGTAAGTATCAATATCCCGCTCACCGTGCACCTGACGTAGAAACACATTCTCCATGGCAATCCGCTGCGATACTGGCACATACTTTGCCCGAAATAACTGTGAGAATTCTTCGATCAATACTTATTCCAATATTCGTCCCACCAAGTGATGCACTTCCACTTCGTCCCACCACATTCGTGCATCACCTTCCAATAGAAATGTGGCTAGAGTCACTTTCTGTGCCTCCGCAGTCCTGAGTGCAGTTAGGATTCGCTTCACTCTTGCCAGCCAATCCTCCGCCTGCGTTGGGGAGATCGTCCCACCAAACGTAGGTGGATGAAAGTCCATAAACCGCTTCAACTGCTCATCCGTTCCTTGTTCTGCCATTACGACTTCAGCACACCCTTGCCTTACGCCAGGCCATACTGGCACCCCTGCAGGCCTTGCCTGTCCAGTAGGTTGTGCCTAAAACACAGCCAGCACCGTCTCAGTCACCACACGTATAGTCTCCGCCGAAGGAGGCATAGGCGCTTCAACTGGTGTCGCACTCTCATCGGACCGCTGGGGCTCAGACTGCCCCGCACCACTCCTCGCCACCTATTAATGTACAAAACACCATTAATCATTCATGTCATAACGGTAATTATACATTGACTACACACTCACGCACTATACGTACATGAACTACATTCCTAGTGGACATTCGTGAGTTCAATTATGTTCTCTCTGGTTTACCCATGATCATCACCAATCCAGTCTAACCGTCCAGATGGGCTTCACACAGTATGCCTACGCCGTACTCCACACTTCCAGCTCTAGATGCAAACTTAACGAAGGAATCGCTTACGAGATCCACCTCTTGATGGAGGATTCCAAGCACATGCATAACAGAAAGGACTTCGATGTCCACGAAGGAGATCGTTACCCTTGAAGATCGCTTCGGCGTCATGAAGTAGCTGGATGGAAGTCACCGCCTCGGCTTTGGCTTCACGAATCCGTTCTCAGATCTTCAATCCGCACTCCACAGCTCCTTTAGCAGCTGGTTCTCTTTCCTCCTTCCTTCCCTTGCTCTCCCTTTCTCTTTCTCTCTCTTTCTCTTGACATGAGAAGAAGAAGAAGAAGAATGAAAAATGAGGGAAGAAACCTCATTCTCTGCCCCTTTTAACCACTGTGAAGAGTTCTAGACCATTAGATCCAGAACAAGGAAATGAACGGCCAGAAAATGTTGACAAAAACACTTTTCGGGCCTGACACGCCTTGTGACACGAGTGTACCTTAAGCGGTACACGAACCGACTTATTATGACTTATCTACGACAAGGTGACACGCCCATGTCACGCCCGTGTCAGCCTAGTCACGCCCGTGACACGACGCGTGTAACCCACTCGAGACCTACTCAAGAGGACTTACTCGAGAGAAAACCAACTACTCGAGTACCCAGATAGGACACGCCTATGTCACAGGGATGACACGCCCGTGTCACAGGGATGACATGCCAGTGTCACCCCCCCTCTTACTCGAGTACTTTTCCACCTACTCGAGTACATTTTGACCTACACGAGAACTACTCGAGTATGAGCGGGACACGCCCTGTGACACGCCCGTGTCACAGGACGTGTACCTTCTTTCTCGAGTATTCGTCGACCTCAACTACTCGAGAGAAAATCATCGACCAGGGGAGGACACGCCCTAGGTCACGCCCCCTGACATGCCCGTGTCACGGGCGTGTACCTCCCGAAAATGCGTCGAACGAATGTCGTCGACCACGCGCCCATCTGCTCAACCCGAGCAGGACACGCCCTGGGACACGCCCGTGTCCCAGGCCGTGTCACCTAATCTCTTCCCATTCTGAAATTTGGGCTGTTACAACTTGCTTGTCGGTTGGGACAAATTCAAGGTTGATATCTTCACATTCCACATGCTCCATAATGAAATGATATCTGATTTTAATGTGCTTAGTCCTGCTGTGGGAGACATGATTCCTACCAATTGAAATGGCACTAGTAGAATCACAAAATAAGAAACTTCTACTTATTTGAAGGTTGTAGTCCTGGAGCTGATGTTGAATTCACAACAACTGAGCATAGCAGCTACCTGCTGAAATGTACTCTGACTCTATAGTTGAAATTGCAACACTAGTTTGCTTCTTGCTGCTCCATGAAACTAGTCTTCCACCTAGGAATTGACATGTGTCAGAAGTGCTCTTCCTGTTCTCCTTGCAGCCTACAAAGTCTTCATCTGGAGGCTGCTCAACATAGATTTCCTCTTTTAAGTCATCATTCAGGAATGCTGACTTCACATCCATTTAGTAGACCTTGAATCCCTTGTATGCAACATATGCAAGGAACAATCTTATGACCTCCAACCTTGCTACATGGGCAAAGGTTTGATCAAAATCAATGTCTTTTTATTGTCTGTACCCCTTAGCTACCAGTCTTGTTTTGTTCTTGATTATAATCTCATTTTCATCAAGTTTGTTTCTGTAGATCTACTTGACTCCAATGACATTATGTCTATGAGGTCTGGGAACCAGCTTCTAGACTTTGCATCTTTTGAACTGGTTCAGTTCCTCTTGCATAGCCACTATCCAAAATTGATATATATTGGCCTCTTGAAACTTCTTTGGCTCCACTTGTGATAGGAAGGTTGCATACATAGCTGTATTCAGATTTATCTAGTGCTACTGAGTCAGGTGTTCTCCTGATTGAGGAAGATCAAATTAAGAAAGTGGAAGAGCTGCGGATGTTAGCTGATGGAGATACAAAGATGGAATTGCTTGAAATGAAACAAGACTCGGATAAGAAGGAACGTGAGCTGAGCACGGCTGTAGAGAGCGTGCAGAAGATAGAATTAAAAACTTTTATTGATCTGAACAAATTCTGTAAGACTATAAAACAGGTCACTTGGGCTGATCTATCACCCGTCGCGGGTGAGGAAAGGATGCCCGCAGATGGAAAGCCTAGACCTGTTGCTGATTCACATGGAGTGGTTATACGTCCCTGTCGATCCCCATCTGTGGATTTGAAAAGAAAAGAACTGCTCATGCGCAAGGCGAAGAATTTTGCTCGCCAGCGCGAGATGGAAGAGGTTAGGAGCAGGGGAGATTCGTCTTCCCTGGGCCCTAAAGCTTTCGCATCTCCCTCATCTCGTGTGACTGGGGGGATCTATCATAAGTCTGCATTCAGCTGAGAAGTGAAGGATCTCCGGGGCCCCTTTTCTGCCTTCTCTGGTTTTAATTTTTGCTTAATGATGTGTGTAACTCTAGACCTTTTCGTTGCGTATTAAACTTATGCTCTGAACATTATACATTATGCCTAATACAAGTATTTGGTCCACCTTAAGGACGGTAAAGAAAAGTGGCTTATGGGAGACAACCCAATTTCTCTGCTTTCAATTAAGTTTTTTTTGTGATTTTATGTTTATAGTTTTTGTGCTTTGAGATGTTCTCTTTTGCAGGTGGTGCTTGCTTGGGCCGTGGACTTTCTACTGAATTTAACATCAATCTTCTGGTATGCTCATTTGTGGAGCATGGGTAACCTTTCTCCCAACTCTTATTTATTTGATTTTATTACAAATCTTGGTTAGGTTGCTTAGTTTAAGTCTAGGGGGAGAGCATGCCTGTGGTCACTGCACAACACATTTTATTGCATACTAATCTATTATTTATTTATTTCATAATCACTGTAGCACACACTAAATCAACCACTTGAGCGCGATCTTAACCACGCGCGCAGCTTGAGTCAAATGTATTATTTTTGTGTAAACTTTAAAATAGTGGTGCTGACTTAGGATTTTAGGATAGAGTAGTTCGAAACTCGTGCAGTACTCCTAATCGAGTACTCATGGTCTGTGTAGAAATAGTATAGATTTAATTTTTCTTTATGCTCGTAGATTTATATTTTTCTGCAGATGTAAATATTGTTTGTACTACTCAAAAATGTGAATCTGGAGTAATCGAACGGTAGTGTAGGAATGTGTGTAGCCGTCACTAGACTCGTATTGCTCGAGTCAGAAGGAAGGATCATCTTTCTCGGTGGCTAAGAACTTGCCCCAAGCTACTCTCGAAGCATTGGTGCATGGTTAGTCAAGCGTGAGCGTGACGTAGGCCATCATTTTGGCTAGTTTGAGCTCTGTTTACCATGTCCTAGCCGCTAACCATTGCATGCCAAGTTTGTACCTATCCCTCCTTTGATTCAGCTCCACCTTCATTCACCAAAGCCTAAAGCCAATCCTACTATCGCAACCAAATCCATGAGCTTGATTGAATTTAATATTTTGATGAGGTGTGATATGTGGAATTCAAGTGATATGGTGATGAATACAAAAAAGTTTCTACTTGCTAAAATTGGGGATTGCAAAAAGAAAAAAGAAGAAAATTGAAAAAAAAATCTAAAAGAATTCCAATGAGAAATTGAATCCTCATCATGTTTATCGTGATTTTGGTCGGGTTAGGCCGTGTACACACCAGGTTTTCAAGCTAAGTCTGGGGGTGTGTCACACGTGCATTTCTGAGTGGTTGTTTTGGGTTTAGCTTGTTGTTCTCTCGCTTTGGTTGCGTGTAGCCCCCATGTTTATCTTTGACCACCAAACCTTAGCCTAAGCCCCATTCGGTCCTACAAGTCCTACCGATTCTTCTCTTGAGTCTAGCTAGCATCGTGGAGAGAGTGTGAACGGGCAAGCGTATGGTCCCCGACATTGATGGATTTCTTTGGAGGTGATCATGAGCCCCGGTCTTTGGCAATGCTCATCTTAGTGTCTTGTGTACTTTCTTCCTACACATGACCAAACGATTCCTTAGAATTCTAATTTTGAGTAGATACAATATTTATTTACGCCTGTCGAATAGTTTAAACTCCGTAGTATAATTAAAAAGTTTTTCTATTATATTTTCTATGCCCATGATGTATTTGATTTCTCGTCTTACTTTATTTTGAAATTACTGAGCCATCTAGCTATTTTCTAGTCCACGGAGTGATGATTTGCTCGGGACGTGCAAATGGGTAAGTCTGGCGGTGTGATGAGTCCAAGTAATATACATATTTTTGGACTCATCTGGGCCAGTTTTCTCGTTAATGCAATACACTTGAGGGCCATAATTATTCATATTCGTTTCTCTGTCCATTTCATGTTAAGTGCACTTTAGGTCCGTTTTCAGTGTGATTTCATAGCTTTTGTACTCTTGCCATACTTGGTGTTTTCTGTGTCTGAAGAATGTGGTGTGCTCTTTCTGGTGGCTTTTCTGTTTCTACTGCAGGTCCAGGGGTCGTGTACGTGTTCCGGGATTATTCGGGAAATCCCAAACGGTACAAGAACACTGTGTACGATTAGTGGATCTATTGCACACGACTACTGGTCGTGCATCACTGATCGTGTGCACTATATTCTCCATTTTCCAAGTTCTGCCTGGGCAATCGCACGACCATTGGACAAAGTGCACACGACCAGCGTGCGCCACTGCTCGTGCGCGTTATTCCAGTTTTTCTGAAGTTCTGTCATTGCCTATCACACGATCAGGGTATCAAGTGTGCACGACCATCGGTTGTGCGCCACTGGTCGTGTGAATATATATTAATTTTTCTTTGCAGCTACAGGTTTCTCTGGGAGTTGAGCCCATGATCATCAACCGTCAGTGCGCACGACCACTGGTCGTGCGCCACTAATCGTGCACTTTTTTGTTGCAGTATTTGAGCTCGGCTCCGCGAATTAGGGCATGGACGTTTTTCATTTCCGCCCCGCTACTGCGCGCAAAGCGCCGTCCTTCACCCCCACAGGTCCTCCACTCATCTCTCTCCTCCTTGGAGAGTTGATCCGGCCACCATTCTCCCTCCAAAAGCTTGCAATAGCTTCATATCCGGCCACCATTTTCTTCTCCAAACTCCAAGCTCCGTTTCAAGCTCATAAGGTGTTGCATCCGTGGAGTTCTCCGGATAGATTTAGCCCAACGACTATTCACGAAGATGATGGGTTATTGGAAGGAGGTGACAACCTTTCTGGACCCCAGACGTCATCCGTAGACCGAGCTCGGACAATGCCCGACAACCCTTGACTTTGGCCGCGAATCTCGGAAAGCCTTCGTGTGTTTGGTTGTATTTCTCCCCCTCCTCTTGTAGTTACTTTGTTCTGAACTTGTGGTTGTTTGATTGTTGCTTAAGCTCACTGTTTAGTTTAAGTATTTCAGCATGTCTATGTGTTGTTATATCTTAGATCATGATTGTGTTGCCGAGCTTCAGTTTTTCGTGTTCTTATTGAGAGTGTCATTCTAGCGATTGCTAGAAGCATGCATGGCGAAGAGGTGATTGCGACCGTCATTGGCTCATCCATCTTTCATATTACTCTCTTGAGTAATTCACCAAAGAGACGTGGTGATGGCGACCCACAATAGGTTTATTAGTGTTAAACTTAGGAAACTCCAAACCAAAACCCCCTTTGTTTACGTTAACACTTATAATCACTTTTTCAATAACGAAATCACCCTCCCTACTTGCACTCATCGAGAGATCGATATCCAGGGATTCAACTCCTCAACTTTATTACTTGACTACGATCGGTACACTTGCCGACGCATCATACATCCACTCTCCTCCCACCTTGCAAAATTCCTATCATTTAAGGCACTTCTCCAAAACAATGCTCCAAAGAGCTTACACCTCAGATCCCTCACGATCTATGTCTCATCCAAGACCTACAACTCAGCCACAAGGGCCTACAACTCAGTGATCAGTTGATCACCTACCTCAGGACAAGGGCCCTACACTCAGGCTGGGAGGATAGCCCTATCTCAGATCCACTAGGGATCCTAACTCAGACCCAAAGGTCCTACACTCAGAGAGTATTCCTCTCCTATAACTCAGTGATCAATTGACCACCTACCTCAGACTTGAAATCAAGTCCTACAGCTCAGATCTAGTTGGATCCTACAACTCAGAGAGCTTCACTCTCCTACAACTCAGACAATATTGCCCTACCTTGGGCTTAGAGAGCCCTACAACTCAGATCCAAAAAGGATCCTATAGGAATAAAATAGATTTATATCTATCACAGAGAAATTTCTCTGTGACAGCCCCTTAAGCTGAGTTATCTTAACTCAACCTTTCTTCACATCTACAAAGATCTTGAGCTGGAAGTATCTAGCAGTAAACTGCTTTGCTTTCTCCTCCTTCCCTAGACAGAGTCAGCCGCTTTCTTCTTTCTTCTTTTCAGCTTTAGAAAATGGATCTTCAGTTTAGAACTTGCTGAGCTAAGAAGCAACTTGATATGCAGAGATTTCTTCCTTATTTCTGTTACTCCCTTCGAAGAAAAGCCTTCTGATCTTGCTGGTGTCGATGAAGAAGACACAGAGCTAGCTGAGCTTCTTGTAGGAAGACTTCAAGCTTTTTCACGCAGCAATGGCGAAGAAGATGTAGTTCAGTCGCAACACTTTTTGAAAATGATAAGCCTTGAAAAGTTGTTGTCGTCTTGCCCACGCACTTCCTTTTGTAGTTCGCCGATCAATTGCTCTTAGAAGTCAATGGGCCCCGCTTGCAGCAACCAGCTGCACCTTGCTTCAATGGAAGAAGACGTACAGTAGCTTCACAACAGAATTTGTCGTGTTCTGTAGTTTCTCTGTACTTGATTTGAAATAAGTTGACTTTGTCGATTTTGTAGATTTTGCTGACGTCAGCACCTGTGAACTTAGCCAAAATCGAGCATTAGTAGAATATGAATTGAGTGAATGAGCTTCACTCAACGCCAAAGTACTAAGACAATTCTGTCTATCTAGGTGTTAACAACGTTGAGTGAGTAAGTCTCACTCAACACTTTTTCCTTCACCATTTCTGCAGCCTTTTCTGCATGCCTGGCGTTGAGAGCGTTGAGTGAGCACACTTTACTCAACACCTTGTGCCTTAGCCATACATTCTGTAATTTAGGCATTGATAGCATTGAGAGCATTGAGTGAGCATGTGTCACTCAACACTTTCTGCCTTAGCCAAATTTTCTGCTTCTTGGCATTGAGTGTGTAAACTCTACTCAACGCCAAACTACTTAACAAATTTTCTTCTGTTATCTTGCGTTGAGTGAGTGGGCTACACTCAATGCATTTGGACTTAGCCAAATTTCTATTTCTAAGAAACAACACTAACTTTGAGATTTAGTAAACACATTATCACATGGCGTTGAGTGAGCTTGCCTCACTCAATGCTTGTCCACTTTTCTGCCCATTTATCTTTAGGCTCTTACAACATTAGCCTTACTCACAGTCTTTTGTTGTATGGCGTTGAGTGAGTTGACTTCACTTAATGCCTATGGACTTAGCCACTTTCTCAGCTTGTCACTACTTTGGCTTTGACTGTATAGGCTCTACTCAGCGTTATAAGTCATCTGGCGTTGAGGGAATGACCTTCACTCAATGTCTGTGGACTTAAACAGTTTTCTATCCTTCAACACCTTGGTAAGTGTTTACCTGACCTATCCACTT
Source organism: Platanthera guangdongensis (assembly GCA_039583875.1). Taxonomy (NCBI): domain Eukaryota; kingdom Viridiplantae; phylum Streptophyta; class Magnoliopsida; order Asparagales; family Orchidaceae; genus Platanthera; species Platanthera guangdongensis. The sequence goes on from CM077164.1 coordinate 132,230,689, forward strand.
AGGATATCTGTCCCCACCGATGTTTCTAGGACAACCCTGCATGCATGAATCCGACACACATCAAATACACTTTTATGTATACCATTGATAAGATTAACTTCACTCAAATCCAAGACATTGAGGGCAATGGACCCAACAATCTCCCCCTATTTGAAGAAGTCAAAACTCTTAAGTAAATGATTCAATAATGAGTCGATGACATATATAACACTATGCAGCAATAGGAATTATAAAAACATATAACTGGAGAATGATTTATAGTTACCACTCTTTACCACTCCTCGTTGCCTGCAGGGTGAATTATACCTGCTCCCCCTGAATTGTTGCTACCCCTTAATTGCTTTAATTACTGCAACCATTCTTGATCATGGTTACCACACCTCCTTGCTTGCTCATCTTTTCCTCCCCCTTTTTGACTTCAACAAATAGCTAGCAGGGTCCTAAATTTCTATAACAATGCTGGATATGCTCCCCCTTAACTGATGCATCATCTTGAAGAGTCTTCATTTTTCTGAAGAAGAATTCCATCTACAACATACACAATAATTTGCAACTAAATGAGGAACAACTGAAGCTATACCAGGTTTAACATTCTCAATTCAAACTTGAAGGTGTTAAACTTTGCTTCATCTAGTGGTTTAGTGAAGATGTCAGTCACTTGTGTAACGCCCCACTCGTCACATGGCATATAACGGTGGATCTGGTCGGGGCCCCACGCCATATGTCACAGACAAGCGACAGAATTACTTGTGGAAATCAAAATCGACTCGCATACTAACTCAATCCATTCTAGCGCAGCATTTTACGTTAACATGAACTCAACTCAGAGAATGTCCACTACTATATAAACTCCACATTTATATATATCCAAATCAGGAATGTATACAACTCACACACACTGGTCTTAAGGCCTTACAGATTTCTCTTTGCACAAATAAATTTTCGTACATCGGCACGCAGGCCGGCCACACATGAAATCCAACCACGATTCGAACGACCTTCAAGGGCCTTTAGCAGCAAGCCTCCATTCTGCTCAAGCAAATCAATTCAAGAATCAACACCTGCAATTAGCCATCCAATCCAAAGCGGAAAACAAAGTAACGGTTAGCTTTAGCTGACCAATTATAACGACCCTACCTATTACCCGGGGCAGTGGTTCTTTCCCTGTATGCATTGCCATATCATAATCATTTCAATCGAGCAAATCTACCAATCACAATCACATCACAAACACCGGTATCCACCAGACGCTCCGTGCACTCAGGGCACCTTACAGTGTACCGGACTCCGTGGCAACACCACCGATTAGAGGTTATTAACATGTTGGCTGACCGATCCTAGTCCACCACCGCGCAGACCGACGACATTCCGCCCAGACTACTCAGAGGTGAGAACCTCACGATAAACTTGAGCATTAACAAATCGATCCACCATTATGGTGCAGCAAGTAGGGTCTGCCTCACTTCCTCCCACACCTTGCCAGTAATCGACCTATCCACCAGGAGCGGGTTGGCCCTTCCCGTTGCCCAATCCGTCAGTAGCGCAGTACTAGACGTGGGTCGACCTTCCCTCCTGAGTAGCCACAACTAGCGCCCACCGCGCTCACATCACAAGGGACGCGCAAGCCCCCCCCCCAAACGAGCAATCATACAACAGAGCTTACACGTACAATTCATATGCATCCATCAAATACACAGAGTCTTCTCCGGTTTACCCATGATCATCACCAATCCAGTCTAACCGTCCAGATGGGCTTCACACAGCATGCCTACGCCGTACTCCACACTTCCGGCTCTAGATGCAAACTCAACGAAGGAATCGCTTACGAGATCCATCTCTTGATGGAGGATTCCAAGCACATGCATAATAGAAAGGACTTCAATGTCCACGAAGGAGATCGTTACCCTTGAAGATCGCTTCGGTGCCATAAAGTAGCCGGATGGAAGTCACCGCCTCGGCTTTGGCTTCACGAATCCGTTCTCAGATCTTCAATCCGCACTCCACAGCTCCTTCAGCAGCTGGTTCTCTTTCCTCCTTCCTTCCCTTGCTCTCCCTTTCTCTTTCTCTCTCTCTCTCTTGACATGAGAAGAAGAAGAAGGAGAATGAAAAATGATGGAAGAAACCTCATTCTCGGCCCCTTTTAACCACCGGGAAGAGTTCTGGACCATTAGATCCAGAACAAGGAAATGAACGGCCAGAAAACGCTGACAAAAACACTTTTCGGGCCTGACACGCCCTGTGACACGCCCATGTCACAGGGCATGTTCCTTAAGCGGTACACGAACCTACTTATTCTGACTTATCTATGACAAGGTGACACGCCCATGTCATGCCCGTGACACGGGGCGTGTAACCCCCTCGAGACCTACTCGAGAGGACTTACTCGAGAGAAAACCAACTACTCGAGTACCCAGATAGAACACGCCCGTGTTACAGGGGTGACACGCCCGTGTCACCCCCCCTCTTACTCGAGTACTTTTCCACCTACTCGAGTGCATTTCGACCTACACGAGAACTACTCGAGTATGAGCGGGACACGCCCTGTGACACGCCCGTGTCACAGGCCGTGTACCTTCTCTCTCGAGTACATTTCGACCTCAACTACTCGAGAGAAAATCGTCGACTAGGGGAGGACACGCCCTAGGTCATGCCCCCTGACACGCCCGTGTCACGAGCGTGTACCTCCCGAAAATTCGTCGAACGAATGTCGTCGACCACGCGCCCATCTGCTCAACCCGAACAGGACATGCCCTAGGACACGCCCGTGTCCCAGGCCGTGTCACCCAATCTCTTCCCATTCTGAAATTTGGGCTGTTACAACCCTCCCCTCCTACAAGAAATTTCATCCTCGAAATTCGTACACAGGAGAGAAACCAGCAACCGAACTATTATAACATCACAATTTTATGTTACAATAACATTTGGATGATACAACCACGTTGCCCCATTTGCAACCGAGCACTCAACAAGGCGAGCCGGGTTTGAGCTCAGAGGTCGCGGCTTGTCTCATGACAGATTCACATCACCTTATATACCACATTATTCACATCACTAAAGTGATACAAGTCGTTACTCTCATTTCCGCTCAGCCTCTCGATTTTGCATTTCTCGTGTAAGAGCGAAATTAAACACTCGAGGATGAATTTCACCAATTGAGCTTTGCGGCTCTTGTACTTCCAAATTATGCAATCGAGGTTACGTCCGGGATGCAGATGATTCGGCCACTGCTTTACCCTTGTCTTCATAAGACACACCTGTCTTTTTCTCACTTTCTGGAAGGGCCACTCCAACAATCACGGGCGATATGTCCCGGCTTTTTGCACTTAAAACATGTGCGTATTTCACTTCGTCCTTGCCCATAGGTTGCCCCAGACGAAACAGTAGACGGAGTTGGTTCAGTCCTGAACTTTTTCTTCTCTTGTCTCTTAAACTCCAACTGTTCTGACTGCGGAACTTTAAATTCTCATTTTTCCACCGCCAAGCTCCCCTTCTCTTGTACCCGCTTTAGATCTTTCTCCAACGCCCGGGCTGTATCTACCAATGCTTGGAAGCCTTGGCTCACCGAACTCAGGAGTGCCAACCGCAACTCATCGCGCAATTCCTCATAAAACCGATTCGTCTTTCGTGCTTCCTCAGCGAAAGTAGACCACGCATAACGCCCTAGTCTGGTGAACTCATGCAGGTAAGTATCAATATCCCGCTCACCGTGCACCTGACGTAGAAACACATTCTCCATGGCAATCCGCTGCGATACTGGCACATACTTTGCCCGAAATAACTGTGAGAATTCTTCGATCAATACTTATTCCAATATTCGTCCCACCAAGTGATGCACTTCCACTTCGTCCCACCACATCCGTGCATCACCTTCCAATAGAAATGTGGCTAGAGTCACTTTCTGTGCCTCCGCAGTCCTGAGTGCAGTTAGGATTCGCTTCACTCTTGCCAGCCAATCCTCCGCCTGCGTTGGGGAGATCGTCCCACCAAACGTAGGTGGATGAAAGTCCATAAACCGCTTCAACTGCTCATCCGTTCCTTGTTCTGCCATTATGACTTCAGCACACCCTTGCCTTACGCCAGGCCATACTGGCACCCCTGCAGGCCTTGCCTGTCCAGTAGGTTGTGCCTAAAACACAGCCAGCACCGTCTCAGTCACCACACGTATAGTCTCCGCCGAAGGAGGCATAGGCGCTTCAACTGGTGTCGCACTCTCATCGGACCGCTGGGGCTCAGACTGCCCCGCACCACTCCTCGCCACCTATTAATGTACAAAACACCATTAATCATTCAGGTCATAACGGTAATTATACATTGACTACACACTCACGCACTGTACGTGCATGAACTACATTCCTAGTGGACATTCGTGAGTTCAATTATGTTCTCTCTGGTTTACCCATGATCATCACCAATCCAGTCTAACCGTCCAGATGGGCTTCACACAGTATGCCTACGCCGTACTCCACACTTCCAGCTCTAGATGCAAACTTAACGAAGGAATCGCTTACGAGATCCACCTCTTGATGGAGGATTCCAAGCACATGCATAACAGAAAGGACTTCGATGTCCACGAAGGAGATCGTTACCCTTGAAGATCGCTTCGGCGTCATGAAGTAGCTGGATGGAAGTCACCGCCTCGGCTTTGGCTTCACGAATCCGTTCTCAGATCTTCAATCCGCACTCCACAGCTCCTTTAGCAGCTGGTTCTCTTTCCTCCTTCCTTCCCTTGCTCTCCCTTTCTCTTTCTCTCTCTTTCTCTTGACATGAGAAGAAGAAGAAGAAGAATGAAAAATGAGGGAAGAAACCTCATTCTCTGCCCCTTTTAACCACTGTGAAGAGTTCTAGACCATTAGATCCAGAACAAGGAAATGAACGGCCAGAAAATGTTGACAAAAACACTTTTCGGGCCTGACACGCCTTGTGACACGAGTGTACCTTAAGCGGTACACGAACCGACTTATTATGACTTATCTACGACAAGGTGACACGCCCATGTCACGCCCGTGTCAGCCTAGTCACGCCCGTGACACGACGCGTGTAACCCACTCGAGACCTACTCAAGAGGACTTACTCGAGAGAAAACCAACTACTCGAGTACCCAGATAGGACACGCCTATGTCACAGGGATGACACGCCCGTGTCACAGGGATGACATGCCAGTGTCACCCCCCCTCTTACTCGAGTACTTTTCCACCTACTCGAGTACATTTTGACCTACACGAGAACTACTCGAGTATGAGCGGGACACGCCCTGTGACACGCCCGTGTCACAGGACGTGTACCTTCTTTCTCGAGTATTCGTCGACCTCAACTACTCGAGAGAAAATCATCGACCAGGGGAGGACACGCCCTAGGTCACGCCCCCTGACATGCCCGTGTCACGGGCGTGTACCTCCTAAAAATGCGTCGAACGAATGTCGTCGACCACGCGCCCATCTGCTCAACCCGAGCAGGACACGCCCTGGGACACGCCCGTGTCCCAGGCCGTGTCACCTAATCTCTTCCCATTCTGAAATTTGGGCTGTTACAACTTGCTTGTCGGTTGGGACAAATTCAAGGTTGATATCTTCACATTCCACATGCTCCCTAATGAAATGATATCTGATTTTAATGTGCTTAGTCCTGCTGTGGGAGACAGGATTCCTAGCAATTGAAATGGCACTAGTAGAATCACAAAATAAGAAACTTCTACTTATTTGAAGGTTGTAGTCCTGGAGCTGATGTTGAATTCACAGCAACTGAGCATAGCAGCTACCTGCTGAAATGTACTCTGACTCTATAGTTGAAATTGCAACACTAGTTTGCTTCTTGCTGCTCCATGAAACTAGTCTTCCACCTAGGAATTGACATGTGTCAGAAGTGCTCTTCCTGTTCTCCTTGCAGCCTACAAAGTCTTCATCTGGAGGCTGCTCAACATAGATTTCCTCTTTTAAGTCATCATTCAGGAATGCTGACTTCACATCCATTTAGTAGACCTTGAATCCCTTGTATGCAACATATGCAAGGAACAATCTTATGACCTCCAACCTTGCTACATGGGCAAAGTTTGATCAAAATCAATGTCTTTTTATTGTCTGTACCCCTTAGCTACCAGTCTTGTTTTGTTCTTGATTATAATCTCATTTTCATCAAGTTTGTTTCTGTAGATCTACTTGACTCCAATGACATTATGTCTATGAGGTCTGGGAACCAGCTTCTAGACTTTGCATCTTTTGAACTGGTTCAGTTCCTCTTGCATAGCCACTATCCAAAATTGATATATATTGGCCTCTTGAAACTTCTTTGGCTCCACTTGTGACAGGAAGGTTGCATACATAGCTGTATTCAGATTTTTGCTTCTTTTCACTACTCCATGGCTTGGTTCACTAATGATTTGGTGAGCTGGATGGTCTCTTAAATGCCTTATTACTAGAGGTAATCTTCTTTCTACATCAGCTTCAGGAACAGATCCTTGCTGATCCTCATCTACTCCAAGTGATTCTGGAGGACCTTATGGAATATCCACTTCATTCTGAATAGCTAGTTCTGCTTCCTTGATGGTCAGATTCTCCATCATCTATTCTGTACCTGCAGTACTGGATGAGGAGCTTGACAGCTCCCTGTTAATTATGGTGGACTCATCAAAGACTATATGTACAAATTCTTCTATAACTTGACTTTGCAAGTTGTATATCCTATAAGCTTTGCTATGATTATTGTACCCAACAAAAATCCCATCAAAGGACTTGACAACAAACTTAGTTATATAGGACTTCCCATTATGAAGCACATAGCATTTACTACCAAAGATTCTAAGATATCTCAGGTTTGGTTTTCTGCCTTTCAAGATCTCATAGGGAGTTTTCTTGTGGCTCTTGGTGATAGAGGCTCTATTGAGGACATGCCATGCAGTGTTGACTGCCTCAGCCCAGAAATATTCTGGGAGAGATGTGTCACTTAATAGGGTCCTACCGGCTTTTATGAGAGTTCTATTTTTCCTCTCAACAATCCCATTTTGTTGGGGTGTTCTAGGTGAAGAGAATTTTTGATGAATCCCATGCTCTTTACAGAACCTTGTCATGGTATTAGACTGGAATTCAGTCCCATGGTCACTTTTAATTTTGACAACAGAGCTGTTAAACTCATTCTGAATTTGCATGACAAACTTGATGAAGATATCAAGGGTTTCATCCTTTTTTTTTGAGAAAGAAAACCCAAGCAAACATGGAAAAGTCATCAACCACCACAAGGGTGTATACCTTCCTACCAAGACTATGAACTGGCATAGGACCAAACAAGTCTATATGCATGAGGTATAGACACCTCATAGCATCTTTGATCCCAATACCCTTGAAGGAAGCTTTTATTTGCTTGCCCTTTTGATAAGCAGAGCAAATGCCCTCCTTCGAGCACTTAACATTGGGACCATCCCTAACTAGCTCTTCACTAAAGAGCTTGCCTATAGTCTTATAATTTACATGGGCTAGCCTCTTGAGCCATAGGACGCTATAAGAGGCTTTCCCATTTGCCACTAGACAGATAGGAGAGTCTGTATTTAAGCATAAAAAGTTCAAGCAATAAACATTTCCACTCTTAGTGCCTATCAAAATAACCTCTTGGTCACTTGACCTCCTAATTAGGCACTTATCCTAGTGGAAGACAATAACATAGCCACGATTAGAGAGCTGGCTTATGCTTATAAGGTTGCGTTGCAACCCTTCAACATAAGCCACCTTAGTGTCACAACCCGCATTTTCTCAACCGTAAAATCGTATCAGAGTAAGAGAAAACACGTGCCGTGATGCCACGTCGTGCAGGGGATAACTGCACACGCTCAGGCAAAACTCCAGACGTTAGATCTTAAGGAAAAATTATTGATTAAATATGAAAGAAAATCAATTATGTTGAATGGTCGTATCCCTCGGCCCGGTGGATCAACTAGTCCACAGTTAAAATTATATTTATACACAGCAGAAAATACTTTGGTTCAATTAAGTTGACACCCTAAATGAGCATAAGTGTCCCCGGGGGACGACTCATGGTATGCACGACCCTAAGGTGAATATAGTAGGTATGAAAAATAGTGTTTTACGTTGAGGAAAAATAGTGTCTTTGATTTAGAAACATGTTATGCATGGGGTACATATAATAATACTTTTAGGTTTTAAAATACCTAACATACAACCTAGCATAAATCCTTCCCAGAAGCAAGTAACCAACCACAAGTAGACAAAATTAGCAGTTTAAATTCATACCCAGCATCACAAGAAGCCACCAGTGGGCGTCAACAACCTGACACGAACCCACTGGCGAGTATGTATGTCTATACGAAAAAGTAAAGAACTATCTCACAACAAAACGGGGATCAGCTATCTCAGCTACCCTAGAGGCCACCAACAAGCCCCTCCAAAAGAACTAGCCGCTGAACTGGCTACAACCTAGACCTGAGGCATTCAAGAAAAGAACACCTCAGCAAGGAAACAATCAAAAGGTAAATAGAGCAATAGATTAATTAGCAAATAAGAAGAAGGGTTTACCAACCCGGCAACAAACTGCTATAAGCAAAAGAAAAGGGGTGACAGTAAGAGGAGAGTACTGTCTAAAGCACAGCAGAGCACACCAAGTGCGAGCAATAAAACCATTATGCCCTACCAAAAGAGTCTGCAACAACAACAAGACATATACATATATGCCAAAAGAAAGGAAAGCATAAACAGGAAAGGGACTAACAGTCCTAACACGTGGGCAAGTGGCAGTGGTCAAAACATGGATCTGAATACATAACCAAAATCAGACCTAAAAAGGGCTAAGGGGTCAAACAGTGGCAGCTTTAGGGTCCCACACACACCAACCCAAACCGAGGCAAAAGGCGGTGGCCACAACTCTCCACATAAAACCACCCCTCCAGAGGCCACCAAAACTCCACCACCTGCCACAACCCAAGAGTCGGCATGCAGAAATTAGTCGAACACCCAATGCCCCCCTCCTAGGGAAAAGTCACACTAACAGTCCTAAGAAACACACGAACCCAAGGCAAAAATGTCGGGTCCAACCGACGCGGCCTTGCACGCCTAACCAAAACCAACCCCGAGTCTACCTGACCCCAAAACGAGCGCAGCACCCAGTGTCGACACGATGTGTCGACACCACGACAAGCCGGTGTCGACACAAGGTGTCGACACAACCGCTGCCGGTGTCGACACCAAGTGTCGACACCACTGCGCCGGTGTCGACACAAGGTGTCGACACTGCCGCTGCTGGTGTCGACACCAAGTGTCGACACCACTGCGGCCAGTGTCGACACAAGGTGTCGACACTGCCGTTGCTGGTGTCGACACCACTGCGGCCGGTGTCGACACAAGGTGTCGACACTGCCGCTGCTGGTGTCGACACCAAGTGTCGACACCACTGCGGCCGGTGTCGACACAAGGTGTCGACACTGCTGCTGCTGGTGTCGACACCAAGTGTCGACACCACGACTGGCCGGTGTTGACACCAAGTGTCGACACCACGACTGGCCGGTGTCGACACAACGGTGTCGACACCCCAACTGGCCGGTGTCGACACAACGGTGTCGACACCCCGACTGGCCGGTGTCGACACAATGGTGTCGACACCCCGACTGGCCGGCGCCAGATCCAGCAAACAACCAGAAACGAGAACGAGGTCTCTCTCTAGGGTACAACATCCATCGACAATAACAACTACTCGACCTGAACCGAACCAAATCTGTCCCTAATAGACACAATCCCTCAGGAAATCTGAGATCTAACTGGAACTTTCTACACTAACCATGACATGATCGGGAACGAATCCTAGCGTACGCCTAAGATCTAAGCAAGAAAGAGATAAAAATTTAATCAAAAGAAGACAAAGATCAACTATGACAAGGATGAGGAACATCACTTGCCTCAATACCAGAAAAGCTTGGTCGGCGGCATCCCCCACTCTCGGATCTAGTCACAGAGCACCAGCTGAGGAGCAGAAAGAGTGCAGATCCAGGCGAGGGCAGTCCAGATCCACTCTCGAAACCGAATTTTGACGGCTAAATCTCCAGGAAATCGGCGTCCGAAGGCTAGGGTAGTCCAGCGGTTCTCTTCCTCTCGCACATGCGGCGGCTTCTTCCAAGCAGAGAAAGAGAAAAGACAAATGAACCGAGCCCTAATTCTAACCTAAGGCTATATATATACAACAGTTTAATAATAAACAATCAACATAATAATTACTTATACTCAAAATCAGGACAACACGAGACCCGAAACATCTCGGAAAATGACGAAATTCACGTCGCAGCTAAAAACCCATGCTACGAACACAACTGCGAAGTCGAAATTAGCATTCGACGATCAAAACCCGGGATAACACCACCCGAAGCCAAAACACAAGCATTCCCTAAGAGGCCCAGCCGAGTCACCAAACGGACTCCGGCTAGCTGGGGAATCTTGCTAACAGGCTACACAGGGACCCTAAGAGCTAAGACCACGCTCTACAACGGCAAAAAGCCGGAAATACGCCATCGTAACGCCAGCCAAAGATCAAACAAAACACAGAAAAACAGGGGGCATTACAACCACTCCCCCTAAAAGAAAGTTTCGCCTCAAAACTTTACTCACAACACTCCTATATAGAAGGAGAGAGAAAGAGCTAGGAAAGGGCTATATAAATAATAAAATAGAACATACCAGGCACAAGATCAGGGAAACAGATGAGGGTGAGCCTCCCTCATAGCCGACTCCAACTCCCAAGTCACGCTTTCCACATCCTGATTTCTCCATAACACTTTAACCATAGGAATAGTCTTCTTTCGCAACGCCCGAACTTGAGAATCCAAAATGCGAACAGGCACCTCCACATAAGAAAGGTTCGGCTCCAACTGAGGCACAGAATCCAAAACCTGCCTGCCATTTACCACACATTTTCGCAGCTGAATGACGTGAAAGATATCATGCACGCCAGGGAAATTTGAGGGCAAAGCCAGCCTGTAGGCTGATACCCCAATCCGCTCAACAATCAGAAACGGCCCCACGTACCTCGGGTCCAACTTCCTATTCTTGCCAAACCGCTTGACTCCAATCAACAGGGAGACCTTTAAGAACACCGAGTCCCCCACAACAAATTCCAAGTCCGATCTACGCCGATTGGAGTTCTTCTCATATCTCTCCTGGGCTATCCGAAGCTTTTCCCGAATAAGCTTCACAGCGGTTTCCATCTCCTCAAGCGCTTCTGGACCCAACAAAGGCCCCTCGCCAAGCTCAGCCCAAAACAAGGGAGTCCTGCAGCGCCTCCCATACAAAGCTTCAAAGGAGCCATTTGCAAGCTTTCTTGATAACTGTTGTTATATGCGAATTCCATAAGCCGCAAGCGCTCGTCCCACGCTCCTCCGTGGTCCAGAATATAGCATCGGATCATATCTTCCACAATCTAATTTACTCGCTCCGTCTGACCATTGGTCTGCGGATGATAAGTCGTGGAATATCTCAAATCTGTACCCAACACTTCTTGAAGGCTCTTCCAAAAACGAGACGTGAACCTGGAGTCTCGATCTGATATGATACTTACGGGTACACCATGCAATCTGACAACCTCTTCCAGATACAGCTCGACTATCTTCCTCATCGGATAATCGATCTTAAATGGTACGAAATGAGCGCTCTTCGTCAATCTGTCTACGATTACCCAAACTGAATCATGCCCCTTTGGAGATCTCGGTAAGCCGGTAATGAAATCCATCGAGATACTCTCCCACTTCCACATCGGAATCTCCAAGGGAGTCAGCTTGCCACCAGGCCTCCCATGGTCGGCTTTCACACGCCTGCAAGTGAAACACTCTGAAACAAATCTGGCTATGTCCTTTTTCATCCCATACCACCAGGAAATCTGCTTCAAATCATGATACATCTTGGTAGACCCTGGATGGTAGGCAACACTAGATCCGTGGGCGTCTCTGCACACCATATCCCGGATATCTCCAACTGCGGGGATGCAAAACCTGCCACGATACTTCAAGGTACCCGCATTATCTATAGAGAAATCTGGTAATTCACCCTTCTCAGCTCGAAGATACAAATACAGGAGGTCAGGATCGTCCTTCTGATGCAGTCTCGTAAGCGCAATCCACGAAGGTTCTACTACTGCTAAGCTACTCTGCGAATCACAGCTTCCCACAGAAATGTCCATCAAAAGAAACTCTTCCACTAGACGCTCGGCGGAAAGATTAAAATCTTACCTGACTTCCGACTCAGGGCATCAGCCACCACATTTGCCTTGCCCGGATGGTACTGAATTTCAACATCATAGTCGGCCACGTACTCCAACCACCGCCGCTGGCGCAAATTCAATTCTTTCTGAGTGAAGACATACTTCAAACTCTTATGATCCGTGAAAATCATGCACTACGCGCCATATAGCAAATGCCTCCACAATTTCAGCGCATAGATCATAGCTGCAAACTCCAGGTCATGCGTAGGGTAATTCCTCTCGTGAGTCTTTAGCTGCCTCGACCCGTACGCAATCACCTTCCCGCCCTGCATCAAAATGCAGCCCAGTCCGACATGCGACGCATCCACATATATATCATACTCACTACCCCCCGTAGGCAAAGACAAAATTGGAGCCGAACATAGCCTTCTTTTTAGTTCCTCAAAAGCCTTCTCACACTTACCATCCCATATAAATGCTACATTCTTCTGCGTCAACTTGGTCAACGACGCGGACAAGGTAGAGAAACCTTCTACAAATCTTATATAATAACCAGCCAAACCCAAGAAGCTTTTGATCTCTTTGGGGGTAACAGGTCTCGCCCATTCCATAATAGCAGCGATCTTTTCTGGGTCCACCGATATTCCCTCCTTATTAATCACGTGGCCTAGAAAAGAAACTTGAGGCAACCAAAATTCACATTTGCTCAGCTTGGCGTATAGCTTATGGTCTCTCAGAGTCGCCAAGACCAGCCGCAAATGTCGATCATGCTCCTCTGCATCCTTAGAATACACCAAAACATCGTCTATAAAGACAATCACGAACTTATCTAGAAAATCCTTGAAAACTCTGTTCATCAAATCCATAAAAGCTGAGGGCGCATTAGTCAAACCGAATGACATAACCAAAAACTCAAAATGCCCATGACGAGAGCGGAACGCCGTCCGCGGAACATCTGACTCCCGAATCCTCAACTGGTGATAGCCCGAACGAAGATCTATCTTGGAAAACACGGCACTACCACGCAGTTGGTCGAACAAATCGTCGATTCGCGGCAAAGGGTACCTGTTCTTAATAGTAACCTTGTTCAGCTCTCTATAGTCAATGCATAACCTCATCGACCCATCCTTCTTTTTAACGAACAGCACTGGCGCGCCCCAAGGCGAAGAACTCGGCCTTATAAAGCCTTTTGCCAACAACTCATCCAGCTGAATTCGCAACTCTTCCAGCTCCCGCGGGGCCATCCGGTACGACGCCTTTACGATAGGACGCGTGCCTGGCTCCAAATCTATGGCAAACTCGACATCTCGATCGGGTGGAAGACCGGGAAGATCGTTAGGAAACACATCAGAAAAGTCACACACCCCAGGAATCTCTTCCAAACGGGGCACACTAACAATCGTCCCTACCAGAGAAACCACACAGGCAAAACAGCCAGAAACAAGCAACTTCCGAGCATGCACCGCAGAAATGATTGGAGACTCCTGGAGAGAATATCCATAAACGCTCCCTGGCTGACCATTGTCTTTGACGAAGTCCAAGCGCTTACCCTTGCACTGGATCACAACATCGTACCTTGACAACCAGTCCATGCCCAAAATAACGTCGAAGTCCTCCAGGTCAATCACCTTCAAATCTGCCTTGGCTAGAAAATCTCCCAACAAAATTGGACAATCGAGAACACCCAGGTCCGTAACCACAGAGTCACCGGAGGGAAACTTTACGCAGAAGGCACCACCAACACGATCTAGGCCCAAACTGAACCGCTCCACGAAGGCTCTAGCTACAAACGAGTGGGTAGCGCCGGAATCGAAGAGAACAACTCTGATATTAACCTGTAACTTCGCCGCCTGTTTGTGGCATATGGTGTGGGGCCCCGACCGGACCTTCTATTATATGTCATGTAACAGATGAAGGTGTTACAAGACCGATGGCGAGACCTCCACGCCGCGAGTCGACACCCCAAACGACGACTCGCGGCCTCAGAATCCCCCCAACACTCGCCTGCAGAGCAAATCACCCCCTTTGGGACAACGGGGATGGACTCGCTAAGGTCTAGGTCGTCAGCTCGCACTCCTTCTCAGTAGCCCACACCTATTGCACTCACCAGGGAAAGGGTCGGAGACATCCAGGTTCCCAGCTTCAACCTTATCTTGCCTGGGATCCACCCCCTGGTCGCGTTAAGAACTTAGCCTTACCGCCTTCGAACACCCTCCAAGGACTGCCAAGCTCATCCCGTAAGCTCCACTTTCACGATAAGATTTTACCTAGACATCTTTGCTGCACTCGCTCCCTCTTTCTACCGGAGTTGATTGTTTTTTGTAGGGCTCCCCTCTCCGTCTGAAGTGAAGGAATCTTCAGAACAAGCTCTTCACTCGCCACCCCCTGAGCCTGGGGTGGAAAGCTTCCTGGATGACTCGCTGGATCCTGGCGAGTTGAGATGGAGAACGGTGGAAGTGCTAAAGAAGCAGGACGCCGCCTTGTGCCAACTTCAAGCGGACAACACATATGGAGAGCAGAGACTGCAAGCGCTGGAGAGGGACTATGTGCTACTCGCAGATAAGATAGAACGCGTCTCGGCGGGCGAGATGATGTCCCCCACCTCAGTTATGGAGAGAATTGATGAAAACCTACAGACCTTTGGTCGGGACCTGAACCTGGTCCGCGAGTTCCTCAACCCGCGCCGACCTCCGGAGATGGGAGTGCGAGGCCGGGGTAGATGGAAATGGCTCCCTAGCCGAGCCTACGGGCCCTCGCCCCCAGCACCCCCAGCTAGCGCATGTTGACCGAACTTTCTTCTGTTTGTTATGAACTTCTTCCTTCTTGTGTCTGCGAATGTTCCTGTCTGTAATAACTTGAATAAATTTTTAGAACTCAATATCTATTTAAAATAATAGGATGTGCCATCTAGGTTCAGCTTGCACTAAGATAGGCCAGGTCGCCGGGTCGACGAGCTGGAGTCGGCGAGTTGGGGCTGGCGAGCTAGACTGACCGGTCAGCTCGGACATAAATCTGATTTTCTATAAATAGGACCCCTCACCAAGCCCCCGGGCCATCGCTTTTATTGCATTCATACCCCCTTTGCTGCTCTTCTCGCTACCTACTTTCACACCCCAACCCTTTTGCGGACATGGGCAAGACACGACCTGATGCCGACAGGCGGTCCAAGTGCGCCCGACAGTTTGACGACTACCTCTTCTTTGATGGAAATACCACTGAGCGTGAGCTCACCAAATTCAAAGCCGTGTATGTGCCCCCCGACTATGAGGCGCGCCAGCTCGCATAGGGCGCGACCATTAATTCCTTCTACCAGGACGAGCTCACCTTCCCCATCTCTCACTTCGAGGTGGTGTTGTGCTTGCCCCTCTGGCTTGAAATCCTCCAGATTCTCAAATATTTCGGCGTTGTGCCCGCACAACGGAACCCGAATGCGATCTTTATGATGGTCGCATTCACCTGCTTCTTCTGCCAGGAGCGGATTGAATTCAACCTCTCCATCTTCCGCAAGCTTTTCACCTACCGCGCGACCAGCGACGGGGTCACCTTCCTGATGGGATCGCACATCAAGGTTCACGAGACTATGAAGAAGAGCCACAATTGGGTGTCCAAGATCATCTTCATCAAGGACAACCTGGGCAAAATTCCCTTCTCCCCCTAGCAAAAGAGCGAGGAGGTATATCAGCCTCCAACGCTATCCGACGACGACGCCGAGCTACACAAGTTCTTCCTGGGGAAGGACTTCGAGGTCGCATTCCTTCGAAGGGGCCTCGAGTCGCTGCTCCCGGTTCTACCCGACGAAGGTATACTTTTCCCTTTTCTCCTTACAGGCTCGCCTATGGTTATCGCTTAATAACTCCAAGTCATTTCCTGCAGGGGAGCGATCAATTCCCGAGAATCCGCAACATGCGGACTCGGGACTATACCCGGATCCGCTAGCACGCGAGCAAGCAGCCGTGGTGGCCTCCCGAGGCGAGCTGGGGTCAGGTGGACCCTCCTCCAGCAAGAGGCGACCTGACCGCGCCTGATCCAGCTCGCCTCGCTGCCCCCCGCTGCCAAAAAAGATGAAAGCTTTGGTGGGTTCCAGGAAACAACCACAAATCTACATCAGCTCGCCGGAGACGACAACCGAAGAGTCGCCAGAGAGCTCGCTGAAGGACTCACCGAAGAAAGACCTGGAGGGTGGCGAGCCCTCTGCTCCCTCTGTTAAAGCGGAAACTATGGCCCGCGAGCCGGGTCTACCGAAGAGCCACCCCCTTTTCGACTTTGGGGGAAAATCAAAAGACTCGGCCGACGTGCCTATGGTGCGATGGGATGAGCAGACCCACATGGTTTCCATCTCATTACTCCATCCCTCCTGGTCGGGGGGTCAACCCGCCTCTGGGCATGCCTATGCGCTGGGCTTCGGCCTGTATGGGCGCGAGGATGCTGAGGCCTACATGGGCCTGACTCTTCGGCAGCTCGGCCGGGAAGGTCTGCAAGCCCAGATGCGGGCCTTGGTGCTGCATCATATGGTGGTCCGCCGCGACATCAGCCTCAACCACCAACTGCTGAAAATTGAGCAGGAGCGCGACCTCGCCAAGGACAACGTCGCTGACCTGGCGAGGCGACTACTGGTTGCTGCTTACCTTCTCACAAAGGCCGCCGGCAGGATGGTAAGTGGCGGCTATCCCCTACCTTTTTCACTCGGGATTATTCATGCATATTGATCTTACGTGGCCGTTCTTCCTAGGATGCTGAAGCCGCGAGCGAGCTGTAACATCCCATTTCCAACTAGACCCCTAGGTGTGGTTTTGTCCATGACTAGGTCATGCCAAACCCTAGGAAGCCAGGAATGGGCCAAGAGATAGGAGACAAAATGTGGAAAATCATCATGGTCTGCAAATAGTAGAACTATGAACAATGGTTTAGGATGACCATGGGCTACACCTTGACCCCAAGACCCTACCACAACACCCCCTAACACCTTGGGAGGCCCATTAGAGCCATAAGGACCCATTGAGGTCAATCAAAGAGACTCAGTTGACCAAGGTCAAGCCTAACCCAAAATGGGTCAAACTGGCCTACTTAGGGTCAATTGACCTACTCCTAGCCTAGAGGACCCCACCTATGCCCTCCTAACCCTAAAGTGAGGTCAATGGGTCACTAAGGACACATTGGGGTAAGCCCTAGAGGCCAGGTTGACCCAAGTCAACTCAAGCCCCTAATCTGGTCAAAGTACCCTTACTAAGGGTATGTGACCTCCAAAGTGCAGGTTAACCCTACATAACCATACCTAGACCTTAGGGGAGGCCAATGGGTCACCAAGGACCCATTGGGGTCAACCCAAATGGTCATGTTGACCCAAGTCAACTCTAGCCCTAAAATGGTCAGAGTGCCCTTACCAAGGGACATGTGACCCCCAAGATGCCCAACCAACCCTACATAACTATTCCTAGACCTTAGGGGAGTCCAATGGGTCACCAAAGACCCAATGGGGTCAACTCAGAAGATCAAATTGACCCAGGTCAACCCTGACTTAAACCAAGTCAAACCTAGCCCAAAAGGGCTAACCCAAGCCCAAGCCACTTCTTCCTTGGGCTAACCTCACTTTCATGATCCTCATGACTAAGTGAGCTGCACTTAGCCTATGGGGTTGACCAGTCAACCAGGGGTGACTAGGAGAGAGAAGGGAGCTTCCCCCCATGTTAATGGTGGAGAGAGAAGATGAGGAGAGGAAGGGGAGAGTGGAGCCGGCCAAGGGAGGCTAACAACCACCTTTAATGGCTTCAATCAACTCCTCTAGGGAAGAGGAGTTGATTCCAGATGTTTCCCGGCCACCAAGGGGTGAATTCAGCCCCCCTCCACTCAACCCGAGCCTCACCATAAATGGTGTTGATGAGCATTGAAGAACCAGCCACCCCCATCCCTAATTGCCATTTAAACACCATCAGTGGGCAGAGGGGAACATTTTCGAGCTTTTACCTGGAGGAGACAGGCCGTCCCACTATACTGTTGTAGAAGCCGAGCGCCGCCGCCGCCAACAATGGCATCCCGCCGCTCCACCCGCATTCAGGCCGCCAGGAAGGTCCTCCCCCTCTCCTTAACTCACGGGTAGATCATAGGATTCCTTAGGTTTAAGTTTCGGGCTCAATTGAGCCCGATCAAAACAGAGCTTTTCATGATTTTCGGCAAGAAATTTTCCTGCTAGAACCGCCGGAAAACGCCCCTCCGGCGGCAGAGCCGCCGCCTGGCGATAGCCACCACCTCAACGGAGGTGGTGGTGGCGGTGGCCGGCCGGGGAAGGGGCTGGATCGCCGGCAGCAGGGCTTGGAAACGGCTCCAGGCGGGATGGATCCTGACCGTCGGCTCAAGGAGGAAGATGAAGAGATCCCGTCCCTTTTGCTTCAAGATCTGTGCGGCTAAATGATTAAACTATAGGATATCATTTTATATTAATGTGAATTATGTCACAAAATTTGATATAATTGGTTTTAAATTTTAAAAATACTTAGGCCCCTCTGCAGAAAAAGTCACAAACATGAAAGTTGTAGTCCTTTGTGTCTACTGTATTTTAAAATTGGTTTGAACCAATTTGGATGCATGGTCTGACCAGGGCACCCATTTTGGTGAGACATGTACTTAGGCCTAGACAGTCATTAAACTGAGAGCCCACACCTCATCCCTGGTCCAAATCACTTGATATTTTGGCAGGGAGCCTACCTAGCTATACCTAGGGCCTGCCCAAAACTCAGAATTTTTGGACACACTTTTCCTAAAGTTTTTGCTTTTATTTAATAAAGCTAGGGTAATTTAATTAAGTGGTCAAATGACCTCCAAACCCTCCCAAATTTTGGTGAGTGGTCCCTGGCATCAAGACCTAGTTCTGTACAAAATTTGAGCACATTTGGATGAGTTTTGTTCCCACCAAACCCTAGTTTGGCCTTAAGAGGGTATTTTTGATTACAACTGCCCTATGGACTTAGGGTGGTCCCCTCCCCTCAACAGAGGCTGAGGTTTTGGACACTGACTTGGCAAGGCTAATTTCACCCTCTTATGGAAAATGGGATGATTTAGGCTTGATTTGCCCTAGGGTTCAACCTCAAACCCTAAGGAAGGACTTTTGAGGGTTGTGAAGGACATGCGGGCAAATGCCCTTGCATGGCCTTGGAAATCCAGAAGAACTGAGGGTAATGTAACCTAAGATCTCTGGTAGGAACTTTAGAAGGATTGGAGCAAGGTAGACACCTCAAAACCCTAACCCTAGTTTTAGGGTAGGAGCACAAATTTGAAGATTCAGCCACTAAACCTTCCCCAAATATTATGAAACTTGGGTAGAATAGGTTTTAGGCCACCTAGAACCTCTGGTAATTTTTGTAGAATTTTATGAATTTTATTCTTGGTACTTCTTTTGTTAATTACCAAAAGGCCCAAAATGATTTTTGATTTTCTTATGGATATTATGTGCTTTAAAATATGATGAAACTTGGTCAGAGGTTAGTCTAGGGCTAGTTGAACATCTCTGAATTTTTATCATAATTCTTAATAAATTTTATTTGGTACTTCCTTCATTAATTTCAGAAAGGGGCTTTGGTAAAGAAAATTCATTATTGATGATATATCTATTGAAAAATCATGAGACTTAGGTTTTGATGTTTTTAGGCCAAAAAGTACTTGTAGAAATTTATTTATAATTTTTAGAGGTCTGTTTTCAGAACTTTCTTTACAAGGCCGTATTTTTGAGAATAGGATAATTAATTAATTTAGGGAATAATTCTTTCAAACAATTTATGAAAGTTTTCTTAGAGGTTTTATGTGCCCTTACAATTATCCTGGAATTTTCTCTGAATTTTTGGAAGTATTTTTATTGTGCATCCCCTTTTAATGATTTATTTTGGAATAAATTGGAAGTAAAATTTAAGGGCTAAAATCTTGCTGGAAAATTTGGAGATTCTGGATTTTTAGATGATTACCCATCTTGCATTTATCATAATTTTAGTGGAGCTTTATTTTGCATAAATATTGTACTTCCTGTTCAACCTTGGAACTTTTGGCTTTTAAAATAAATAAATAAATTAGCGTTTAAATTATGAAAATTAGAAAATTGTGGATTCAGTCTACATATGCCAATATAGACCTCTAATAATTATTATATGAGCACTGGATGATCATTTGGCATACCTCCCTTTTTACGAGTCATATAGCTTAAGTGGTCTACATTTAGTAAAACTGCAGGAAATCATTCGGGATATGAATTAGAGCACATGTGATGGGTCTTGTTGGTTTGCCGGAAAGGATAAATAAAATCAGGTGCATCTTTGGAAGATAAGTGAGTAGGGTGTTGTTTTGTCTAGGGTTTAGAAGCGCTCGGGCTCGACGAAAGATCGTCCTCCCCGAGGTGAGTGGCGTCAAATCACCTTAGGATTAGCCTATCGTAACATGAGGAAGTAATGGGTAAGGGAATCAACCAATAACAAAATAAGTACCTTGCGAAAGGGAACGCTGGACGTAATCCCAACACAGTTCCTAGTGCCCCTTGAGAGCCCTTCACAGGAAATACCGGGGGCAGTCCTGGGTTAACGTAAACTGTTTTAACAAGCTGAAAAGAGTAACTTAGTAATTAGGGTTGCACTTTTCACAAACACTGATAGCACCGGAAGATAGCTGTGAGCTTCGGCTCGGATGGTTAAAAGACGGACTTTGGGTCCGGGGAGCTTCGGCTCGCTTGTTGAGACGGACGTTTTGGTCCGGGGAGCTTCGACTCGGTTTTTGATTACGCTAAGTTTGCATGTGCATAACAGGAAAGAGAAATTAAGGTGGTGGGTCTTCGGTATTGGAGGGTCGATGCACCGACGCCAATACGTTGACTCGGCAAGTGTGGTTAGCACTTCGCCAACAGAAGTCCGGTGCGCCAGCCGGCAAGAGTACGCAGGAGTCCGCTTCGTGCACCAAGCGTTGAGGCGTACGATAGGTCTGACCGATAGTGCTTTACTGGTTAGAGGTGGGTGAGGCCCAACCCACCGCTTCCGTCTGCCACTACGGAGGTATCCTGGGAGGTTACGGCTCCAGAAAGGGGGAACTAAAGGTCTGTGTGCACAGAGTCGGGTATGTGCGTTGCACTTGCATGTCCATCGTACCCACGTGCATGTCATAGCATAATCGATTCATTTAACCCTGACACCTAAAGTATAAGTGGAATGAGACGCTTATACTTTAGGCCCTGCAAAACGACCCCTTAATTTATAAGCTTGTGTGGGCAGGTTTATAAATTAAGGTCAATTTTGATATATATATATTCATTCACTGCTGTTTGATAACCGACACCCCAACGTATAAATTGGTATGAGACTTTTTATACAATGGGAGCCTTGCAAAAGACCCCTTGGCTTATGTGATCTCACATAAGTGAAAGTTACATTTCTTATTTAATCTTATTGTCAATATCTGTTATAGAATTGCTAGTATAGGTCTGCTGTCATCTGTTTTTGATATTCTCCACCTTCAAGTCCTCCCCTTTCTTCCTCTCCGCTCGGTGCCTAGGAGCCGTGTGGGAAGGGGCGGGGGATGATAGGACTTAGTCTTTTACACTAACGGTTTTCGAACCGCATCATTTAGGGGATCGTGGAGTCCAGCATGGAGGAGCAGCCCCAGAGACCGGTGCGCTTGGAGGTGGGGCAGTCTAGCTCCGGAGTTCATACAACCGGGACCGTGAGTCTCAACCTTGAGTAGTTTTTCTGCTTTTGCTTCCGCATGAGTGATTTTGTAGTGAGGATATGATGTACCAAACATAAGCCCGTAGTTTAGCACTCTGATGTTTTATTCTGTGGACACTCCCTTCGTGGAGATTTATTACTATGTTATGTGATTTTCTGTGGACTGATAGTTTCCATTTACTTCTTTATGCTACTTTTCTGTGATCGAAATCGGCCGGCAGAATCGGCGCTTTGTGGTGATGACCCTTCAGGGCTTGAAGGAGTCACCGCAAAACGGCGGTTCTGGGCCTAAGACCCCGGTGTCGAAGAGAAAAAAAGGGGGTCTTACAAGTGGTATCAAAGCAGACCTCGATCAAAAAGTAGCAGTCCACAACCCTGGGTCACCCCCGCGCGAGTTTAGTTTGGGGACAAACTAAGCAGCGGAAGCAGGGGTGTGCCCATGTGAGGGATCACATGTAAATTGTCCACTTTTTATTAGGTATTGAGTCGATTACCTACTAATGTAGCTCGTTTTTGCAGCCCCCAGCTCAGCCCACCCCACAAGGTGGAGCTCAGCAGACTCCAGACATTGCACCACCTCCCATGGTCCCCATACCTTTCCTTCAGTAAGACATGGGGCATACTCTTACAACTATCCTTGAGGCCTTCCGGGCTCAACAGGCCCCGGCCCAGCAGCCAAACCCAGGGGACAAATGGATGAGCACCTTCCGAGGACTCTCTCCCCCGTCATACTTGGGGACAGAGTCGGCAGTGCGGATAGAGGAGTGGCTGGATGTTATGTACGAGATGTTGACCGGGATACGGTGCCCTTGGGAGGAGAGGGTGGCTTTGGTGGTATCTTGCTTGGAGTCCCATACCAAGAGGTGGTGGAAGACGTTGTTGGACACGACGTTTGCCGATAGGGAGATTGCATAAATTACTTGGGAGGAATTCAGGGCCACGCTGCTGGAGCACTTTGTTCCGCAGTCAGCCAGGGATGAGTTGGAGGAGCGGTTCTTACAGCTGAGGCAGGGCACCAGGACGGTGGTGGAGTACCACCGAGAGTTCGACCATTTGGCTCGATATGCAGGTTCTTAGCAGCTGGACGAAGCAGGATACGCCAAGAGATTCTATAAGGGCCTAAAAGAGGAGTTGAGGGAGGTTATGTTGTTTGTATATGACGGGCCTATCTCCCGGATTTTGGAGATGGCAAAGAGGATTGAGGCTGATTGGCACACCACTCGGGGCCGGAAGCGGCAAGTGGAGGATCAGGGCCGGAGGGCCCGAAATGATCAGCGGCGAGGCACCATACCAGATGGGAGAAGGACAGAGGAGCAGCCTCGTCAGGAGGTGAGGCAGGAGCCGAGAGAGCAGGTGGTTTTGGCCCCTCAACCTCTTCGGATACAGGAGATGCCGGACCCCGCTTTCTTGGGTTCAGGACGAAGATCCGAAGGTGTTGGGATCAGAGTTTGTTGAAGACACCGAGGCTCAGGTGAGGCTGATCAGAGATAGGATGCTAGAGGCGCAGAGCAGACAGGCTAAGTACTATGATGCCGGCATTGGCAGGTGGAGTTCCAGGTGGGAGACCGTGTGTTTTTGAAGATCCGGCCCATGCATGGAGTCTCGTGGGTGCGTGGTCGGAGGAAGAAGCTCAGCCCTAGGTACATGGGCCCTTACAGGATCCTGGAGCGGATCGGGCCCCTAGCCTACAGGCTGGAGTTACCACCAGAGCTGGAAGCTCTGCACGACGTCATCCATATTTCTTCACTGAGGAGGGCTCTGCTACGCCCGGAGCAGCAGATTTTGACCACCGAAGGGCCGGTAGCTTCAGACCGGTCAGTTCGTTTGGAGCCGGTTAGGATCGATGACCGAGGAGTACGGGTCTTGCGTCGCACGAAGGTCCCACTAGTCAAGGTCCTGTGGAGGAACCACGGCCAGGAGGAGCATACCTGGGAGCCGCAGGACTTGATGCGACAAAGATACCCAGAGCTGTTCAGTCAGGTATACCTCACAAACCCCTCAAGATGTTTCATTTATTTTCCTACGTTAAACTAGCAAGGGCTGCTTTAGACAGGTAGATGCTTATCTTTTGTTTATTGGGGGCTTATCTTTTGTTTATTGGGATCTTGGCTTCATCAATTGGGTGAATTGGTCATAGATTTAGGTTTCCTTTAAAACCTAGTTTAGCAAACATAACATCGTGATGAGATGTTACAAGTTTCTCTCTTCGGTAGAAATTCCCGTAGGCTTAACCTTGATTTCGGGGACGAAATCTTTGTTTTGTTTATTGGGATTTGTAACATCCCATTTCCAACTAGACCCCTAGGTGTGGTTTTGTCCATGACTAGGTCATGACAAACCCTAGGAAGCCAGGAATGGGCCAAGAGATAGGAGACAAAATGTGGAAAATCATCATGGTCTGTAAATAGTAGAACTCTGAACAATGGTTTAGGATGACCATGGGCTACACCTTGACCCCAAGACCCTACCACAACACCCCCTAACACCTTGGGAGGCCCATTAGAGCCATAAGGACCCATTGGGGTCAATCAAAGAGACTCAGTTGACCAAGGTCAACCCTAACCCAAAATGGGTCAAACTGGCCTACTTAGGGTCAATTGACCTACTCCTAGCCTAGAGGACCCCACCTATTCCCTCCTAACCCTAAAGTAAGGTCAATGGGTCACTAAGGACACATTGGGGTAAGCCCTAGAGGCCAGTTGACCCAAGTCAACTCAAGCCCCTAATCTGGTCAAAGTACCCTTACTAAGGGTATGTGACCTCCAAAGTGCAGGGTAACCCTACATAACCATACCTAGACCTTAGGGGAGGCCAATGGGTCACCAAGGACCCATTGGGGTCAACCCAAATGGTCATGCTGACCCAAGTCAACTCTAGCCCTAAAATGGTCAAAGTGCCCTTACCAAGGGACATGTGACCCCCAAGATGCCCAACCAACCCTACATAACTCTTCCTAGACCTTAGGGGAGTCCAATGGGTCACCAAAGACCCAATGGGATCAACTCAGAAGATCAAATTGACCTTGGTCAACCCTGACTTAAACCAAGTCAAACCTAGCCCAAA
This sequence comes from Platanthera guangdongensis, assembly GCA_039583875.1. Taxonomy (NCBI): domain Eukaryota; kingdom Viridiplantae; phylum Streptophyta; class Magnoliopsida; order Asparagales; family Orchidaceae; genus Platanthera; species Platanthera guangdongensis. The sequence goes on from CM077164.1 coordinate 132,255,618, forward strand.
AGGGCTAACCCAAGCCCAAGCCACTTCTTCCTTGGGCTAACCTCACTTTCATGATCCTCATGACTAAGTGGGCTGCACTTAGGCTATGGGGTTGACCAGTCAACCACGAGTGACTAGGAGAGAGAAGGGAGCTTCTCCCATGTTAATGGTGGAGAGAGAAGATGGGGGAGAGGAAGGGGAGAGTGGAGCCGGCCAAGGGAGGCTAACAACCACCTTTAATGGCTTCAATCAACTCCTCTAGGGAAGAGGAGTTGATTCCAGATGTTTCCCGGCCACCAAGGGGTGGATTCAGCCCCCCTCCACTCAACCCGAGCCTCACCATAAATGGTGTTGATGGGCATTGAAGAACCAGCCACCCCCCATCCCCAATTGCCATTTAAACACCATCAGTGGGCAGAGGGGAACATTTTCGAGCTTTTACCTGGAGGAGACAGGCCGTCCCACTGTACTATTGCAGAAGCCGAGCGCCGCCGCCGCCAACAATGGCATCCTGCCGCTCCACCCGCATTCAGGCCGCCAGGAAGGTCCTCCCCCTCTCCTTAACTCACGGGTAGATCATAGGATTCCTTAGGTTTAAGTTTCGGGCTCAATTGAGCCCGATCAAAACCAAGCTTTTCATGGTTTTCGGCAAGAAATTTTCCTGCTAGAACCGCCGGAAAACGCCCCTCCGGCGGCAGAGCCGCTGCCTAGCGATAGCCACCACCTCAACGGAGGTGGTGGTGGCGGTGGCCGGCTGGGGAAGGGGCTGGATCGCCGGCGGCAGGGCTTGGAAAGGGCTCCAGGCGGGATGGATCCTGGCCGTCGGCTCAAGAAGGAAGATGAAGGGATCCCATCCCTTTTGCTTCAAGATCTGTGCGGCTAAATGATTAAACTATAGGATATCATTTTATATTAATGTGAATTATGTCACAGAATTTGATATAATTGGTTTTAAATTTTAAAAATACTTAGGCCCCTCTGTAGAAAACGTCACCAACATGAAAGTTCTAGTCCTTTATGTCTACTATATTTTAAAATTGGTTTGAACCAATTTGGATGCATGGTCTGACCAGGGCACCCAGTTTGGTGAGACATGTACTTAGGGCTAGGCAGTCATTAAACTGAGAGCCCACACCTCATCCCTGGTCCAAATCACTTGAAATTTTGGCAGGGAGCCTAGCCTAGCTATACCTAGGGCCTGCCCAAAACTCAGAATTTTTGGACACACTTTTCCTAAAGTTTTTGCTTTTATTTAATAAAGCTAGGGTAATTTAATTAAGTGGTCAAATGACCTCCAAAACCTCCCAAAGTTTGGTGAGTGGTCTCTGGCATCAAGACCTAGTTCTGTACAAAATTTGAGCACATTTGGATGAGTTTTGGTTAGGGAATCACCAAACCCTAGTTTGGCCTTAAGAGGGTATTTTTGATTACAAGTGCCCTATGGACTTAGGGTGGTCCCCTCCCCTCAACAGAGGCTGAGGTTTTGGACACTGACTTAGCAAGGCTAATTTCACCCTCTTATGAAAAATGGGATGATTTAGGCTTGATTTGCCCTAGGGTTCAACCTCAAACCCTAAGGAAGGACTTTTGAGGGTTGTGAAGGACATGGGGGCAAATGCCCTTGCATGGTCTTGGAAATCCAGAAGAACTGAGGGTAATGTAACCTAAGATCTCTGGTAGGAACTTTAGAAGGATTGGAGCAAGGTAGACACCTCAAAACCCTAACCCTAGTTTTAGGGTAGGAGCACAAATTTGAAGATTCAGCCACTAAACCTTCCCCAAATATTATGAAACTTGGGTAGAATAGGTTTTAGGCCACCTAGAACCTCAGGTAAGTTTTGTAGAATTTTATGAATTTTATTCTTGGTACTTCTTTTGTTAATTACCAAAAGGCTCAAAATGATTTTTGATTTTCTTATGGATATTATGTGCTTTAAAATATACTGAAACTTGGTCAGAGGTTAGTCTAGGGATAGTTGAACATCTCTGAATTTTTATCACAATTCTTAATAAATTTTATTTGGTACTTCCTTCATTAATTTCAGAAAGTGGCTTTGGTAAAGAAAATTCATTATTGATGATATATCTGTTGAAAAATCATGAGGCTTAGGTTTTGATGTTTTTAGGCCAAAAAGTACTTGTAGAAATTTATTTATAATTTTAGAGGTCTGTTTTCAGAACTTTCTTTACAAGGCCGTATTTTTGAGAATAGGATAATTAATTAATTTAGGGAATAATTCTTTCAAACAATTTATGAAAGTTTGCTTAGAGGTTTTATGTGCCCTTACAATTATCCTGGAATTTTCTCTGAATTTTTGGAAGTATTTTTTTATGCATCCCCTTTTAATGATTTATTTTGGAATAAATTGGAAGTAAAATTTAAGGGCTAAAATCTTGCTGGAAAATTTGGAGATTCTGGATTTTTAGATGATTACCCATCTTGCATTTATCATAATTTTAGTGGAGCTTTATCTTGCATAAATCTTGTACTTCCTGTTCAACCTTGGAACTTTTGGCTTTTAAAATAAATAAATAAATTAGCGTTTAAATTATGAAAATTAAGAAATTGTGGATTCAGTCTACATATGCCAATATAGACCTCTAATAATTATTATATGAGCACTGGATGATCATTTGACATACCTCCCTTTTTACGAGTCATATAGCTTAAGTGGTCTGCATTTAGTAAAACTGCAGGAAATCATTCGACATATGAATTAGAGCACATGTGATGGGTATTGTTGGTTTGCCGGAAAGGATAAATAGAATTAGGTGAATCTTTGGAAGATAAGTGAGTAGGGTGTTGTTTTGTCTATGGTTTAGAGGTGCTCGGGCCCGACGAAAGATCGTCCTCCCCGAGGTGAGTGGAGTCAAATCACCTTAGGATTAGCCTTTCGTAACATGAGGAAGTAATGGGTAAGGGAATCAACCAATAACGAAATAAGTATCTTGCGAAAGGGAACGCTGAGCGTAATCCCAACACAGTTCCTAGTGCCCCTTGAGAGCCCTTCACAGGGAATACCGGGGGCAGTCCTGGGTTAACGTAAACTGTTTTAACAAGCTGAAAAGAGTAACTTAGTAATTAGGGTTGCACTTTTCACAAACACTAATAGCACCGAAGATAGCTGGGAGCTTCGGCTCGGATGGTTAAAAGACGGACTTTGGGTCCGGGGAGCTTCGGCTCGCTTGTTGAGACAGACGTTTTGGTCCGGGGAGCTTCGGCTCGGTTTTTGATTACGCTAAATTTGCATGTGCATAAAAGGAAAGAGAAATTAAGGTGGTGGGTCTTCAGTATTGGAGGGTCGATGCACCGACGCCAATACGTTGACTCGGCAAGTGTGGTTAGCACTTCGCCAACAGAAGTCCGGTGCGCCAGCCGGCAAGAGTACGCAGGAGTCCGCTTCGTGCACCAAGCGTTGAGGCATATGATAGGTCTGACCGGTAGTGCTTTACTGGTTTAGAGGTGGGCGAGGCCCAACCCACCGCTTCCGTCTGCCACTACGGAGGTATCCTGGGAGGTTACGGCTCCAGAAAGGGGGAACTAAAGTTCTGTGTGCACAGAGTCGGGTGTGTGCGTTGCACTTGCATGTCCATCATACCCACGTGCATGTCATAGCATAATCGATTCATTTAACCCTGAAACCTAAAGTATAAGTGGAATGGGACGCTTATACTTTAGGCCCTGCAAAACGACCCCTTAGTCTATAATCTTGTGTGAGCAGGTTTATAAATTAAGGTCAATTTTGATATATATATTCATTCACTGCTGTTTGATAACCGACACCCCAACGTATAAATTGGTATGAGACTTTTTATACGATGGGAGCCTTGCAAAAGACCCCTTGGCTTATGTGATCTCACATAAGTGAAGGTTACTTTTCTTATTTAATCTTATTGTCAATACCTATTATAGAATTGCTAGTATAGGTCCGCTGCCATCTGTTTTTGATATTCTCCACCTTCAAGTCCTCCCCTTTCTTCCTCTCCGCTCGGTGCCTAGGAGCCGTGGGGGAAGGGGCGGGGGATGATAGGACTTAGTCTTTTAGACTAACGGTTTTCGAACCGCATCATTTAGGGGATCGTGGAGTCCAGCATGGAGGAGCAGCCCCAGAGATCGGTGCGCTTGGAGGTGGGGCAGTCTAGCTCCGGAGTTCATACAACCGGGACCGTGAGTCTCGACCTTGAGTAGTTTTTCTGCTTTTGCTTCCGCATGAGTGATTTTGTAGTGAGGATATGATGTACCGGGCATAAGCCCGTAGTTTAGCACTCTGATGTTTTATTCTGTGGACACTCCCTTCGTGGAGATTTATTACTATGTTATGTGATTTTCTGTGGACTGATAGTTTCCATTTACTTCTTTATGCTACTTTTCTGTGATCGAAATCAGCCGGCAGAATCAGCGCTTTGTGGTGATGACCCTTCAGGGCGTGAAGGAGTCACCGCAAAACGACGGTTCTGGGCCTAAGACCCCGGGGTCGAAGAGAAAAAAAGGGGGTCTTACACGAGCTACGAGCTTGCGCCGCCGAGCTGGAGGTTCGTACCGCCGAGCTGGAGAAGGAGAATAACAAACTGAGGGAGGAGAACAAAGGGCTCCAAAGCGAGCTGATCCGACAGACAGACATCTTCCCTCAGTCCGGCGGCGAGCCAAGCATTCCTCCCCAATGGCCAAAAGTCTATAGCGAGGCCGAGGTCGTCGAGAGGCTGCAGATCAACTCCATCAGCACCGCCGACTATACCTTGTAGATGATGAAAGATATGGAGGTGCTGGTGGAGGTATGCGAGGAGATCACGTCGAGGGACCTTGTGCCGAACCTGTTCCTGCCGGCTACCCCACCCAGCGAGGAGGAGAGTTTTGAATCTCTTCAAGGATGTGAAGGGTTACAGGGGCGGCCGTGCATCCGGGGGGGGGGGGGGGGGGCAGGGCGAGGAGGACCACCCATCCGGAGGGGACGACGAGAGCCGACTCCCACCTCCCTCTCATTTTTTTTCTTCCTTCTGTTGTAATTCTCTTCCCCTTTCTGTAACCTCGCCGAGACGAGCTCTCCATTTTGTAAAATAAATTGCTAATGAAAAAATGATTTGGCTCGAATTTCTTTTTTTTACTTACTGCGATGTACTCACCTACGAGCTGCCCTCCTCCATAGGGCGACCTCACCAGGGTAGAGCTAGCCGTTAGAATGTACTTCAGTTAGGATTCATACCCGCAGAGAGACCTTGGGAGCTCGCCAACCCGGACAGTCAAGAGGCGGATTATTCGCCGCGCTAGGCTCGTGACTACCCAGCCCGGCCACGAGATCTTTTTCGCCAACGTCAAGCTGTTGTTGTTAGAAATTCTAAAGTAAAACTTTAGGAGGGTGGAAATGTACCGCCGAGGGCCTCCTCCGCTCGCCTTCCTCAGTCAATGCCGAGACCTCAGCTCGCCATCCCCTTTACTCTGCCTTTAGATATTTACCCCACGGTAGTTGGGCTTGTCGCTTGCTGAGCTGAGCCTGCGAATGCCCAACTCGCCTGTAAGGCCCCTTCTTCCCCGAGACTTTGCCAAAAACTGAAAATCTCCCAAGTAAAATATGCCAAGACCTCGGCTCGCCCTTGCCAGCTCGCCTTGAGATTTGCTAGATCCAACATTTCCCCAGCCTCTGCCCCAAGTAACTTCAGATGCCTGGTGTTGATTGGCAAACGTGATCTGGGATAGCTCCAGAACCAAAATGGTGCCCATCGAGGATCCCGACCCTGCCAACTAGGTGAAAGCCTGACAGTGGGAGCGTCTCGAGACCTAACTCCAGGGCCAGAATATTTTCCATCAGTTAACCTCCGGGCTCTACCACCGGCGCCATCAGCTAGGTGAGAGCCTAGGGACGAGTGTTGAGCATCAACCAGAATCAGCCCTCCAGGGTCATAACGACGTCACTCGAGAAATCCGGCCCTGCCAGCTAGGTGGAAGCCTGACAGCGGGAGCGTCTCAGGACCTAACCCTAGAGCGAGAAAACTTTCCATCCATCCACCTTTGAGTGCTACCACCGGCCCAAACAGCTTGGTGAGAGCCTGACGACGGGTGTTGAGCATCAACCAGATTCAACCCTTCTGGGTCATAACGACATCACTCGAGGATCCCGGCCCTGCCTGCTAGTTGGAAGCCTATCAGCGGGAGCGTCTCGGGACCTAACCCTAGAGCGAGAAAACTTTCCTTCCATCCACCTCCGGGTGCTACCACCGGGCCAATCAGCTAGGTGAGAGCCTTGCAAAGGGTGTTGAGCATAAACCAGACTCAGCCCTCTGGGGTAATAACGACGTCACTCGAGGATCCTGGCCCTACCAGCTAGGTGGAAGCCTGACAGCGGGAGCATCTCGGGACCTAACCCCAGAGCGAGAAAACTTTCCTTCCATCCACCTCCGGGCGCTACCACCGACCCAATCAGCTAGGTGAGAGCCTGATGACGGGTATTGAGCATCAACCAGACTTAGCCCTCTAGGGTCATAATGACGTCACTCGAGGATCCCGACCCTGCCAGCTAGGTGGAAGCCTGACAGCGGGAGCGTCTCGGGACCTAACCCCAGGGCGAGTATACTTCCCATCAGTCAACCTCCGGGCACTACCACCGGCCCAATCAGCTAAGTGAGAGCCTGACGGCGGATGTTGAGCATCAATTGGACTCGGCCCTCTAGGGTCATAATGACATCACTCGAGGATCCCGGCCCTGTCATCTAGGTGGAAGCCTGACAGCGGGAGCGTCTCGGGACCTAACCCCAGAGCGAGAATACTTTCCTTCCATACACCTCCTAGCGCTACCACCTCCCCAATCAGCTAGGTGAGAGCTTGACGGTGGGTGTTGAGCATCAAACGAGATCAGCCCTTTAGGGTCATAACGACGTCACTCGAGGATACCGGCCCTGCCAGCTAGTTGGAAGCTTGGCATCAGGAGCGTCTCGGGACCTAACCCAGAGCGAGAATTCTTTCCTTCCATCCACCTCCGGGCACTACCACTAGCCCAATCAGCTAGGTTAGAGACTGACGGCGGTGTTGAGCATCAACCGGACTCAGCCCTCTAGGGTCATAACGACGTCACTCGAGGATCCCGACCCTGCCAGCTAGGTGGAAGCCTGACAGCAGGAGCGTCTCGGGACCTAACCCCAGAGCAAGAAAATTTTCCTTCCATACACCTCCGGGCGCTACCACCAGCCCAATCGGCTAGGTGAGAGCCTGACGACAGGTGTTGAGCATCAACCGGACTCAGCCCTCCAGGGTCATAACGACGTCACTCGAGGATCCCGTCCCTGCCAGCTAGGTGGAAGCCTGACAGCAAGAGCGTCTCGGGACCTAATCCTAGAGCAAGAATATTTCCCATCAGTCAACCTCTGCCCCCACCTACTAGATGGAAGCCTGGCGGCGGGAGCATTTCACGACTTAGCTTGATAGATACGACTTGCCACAAACTTGATCTACAAAAGAGTTGGAGCATCAAATAATTTCATATTCATTAAAGGAACAGACGTACATATTTTTACAGATAAAAACGCTTCAAGTCATCACCACTCCAGGTGTGACCCATGGTCTCACCCCCATATTTCAGAGACAATACCCCCCAGACTTTAGAGCTTCCTAGACAATGTAGGGGCCCTCCCAGTTAGGGTTGAGCTTCCCCACTGCCGCTGATCTCCCTGCCGCATCCACCTTCTTCAGGACCAAGTCCCCTTCCGCAAACTGTTTGACCCTGACGTGCTTGTCAAAGTTCTTAGCCATTCTCCATTTTACCTCATCCTGTCTAATGGCGGAGAGATCTCGCAACTCCTCCACCATGTTAAGGGAGAGTCGTAGCTCCTACTCATTTTCAGCTTGCCATTCTTCCTTGCCTGCCTATGTCTTGACCACCCGATGCGTCCAGACCTCAAACTTTATTGGAATCACGACCTCGCATCCATGAGAGAGCTTAAAGGGGGTCTCCCCCGTGGTCGTGTTGGGAGTGCTTCTCAGGGCCCAAAGAACCGAAGGAAGCTGCTCCACCCAGCTACCCTTCAAATTCTCCACTTTCTTCTTGAGGAGGTTGATGATGATTTTGTTCGCTGCCTCCACCCGCACGTTGCTACTGGGATGGTGGACCGACATGAAACTGAGATTGATCCTGAGCTGTCTGCATAAATTGATGAACTCGGTGCTAGCGAACTGAGGCCCATTGTCCGTGATGATGGCCTGCGATAACCCATGCCGGCAGATGAACTCCCCCCAAATGAAGTTCTTGATTACCTGAGAGGTCACCTTGGCCAGTGCCTTCACTTCCAATCACTTAGAAAAATAGTCTATCATAACAAGCAAGAACCTCCTTTGCTCGCTGGCTTGAGGGAAGGATCCTACCAGATCCATTCCCCAGATGGCGAAGGGCCAGGGGGGCGTGATGCTTCTGAGCCGCTGAGCTAGTTGAAGTTGGAGGGGGGGGGGGGGCAAACAGTTGGCATTTGTGGCATTTCCTTGCGAACTCCGCAACGTCCTGACTTAGGGTCGACCAGAAATACCCACGTCAAACTATTCTTCCTTCTAAGGTTCTGCTCCCCAAGTGGCTTCCACACTCCCATAAATGGATCTCTTCCAAGATCCTCTGAACCTCCCTCTCGGCCACACAACGTGCCAACATACCCGAGAGAGTCTTCCTATACAACTGCCCGTCACGCATAAGGTAATATGTCAGCTTGTGCTTGAACTTCTTCTTATACATCCCTTCCGGGAACTCCCCTGTGAATAGGAATGTTGCGAATGGATCCATCCACGAGGGTTGTTGGTATACCTCCATCAACTCTCGCTCTTCGATGGACGGGCGGAACATGTCAGTGATGGTACCCCCACCCGAGGACCATGCTTGGCTAGCTGATCAACCTGCTCATTCTCTTCTCGCGACACATGTCAGATGGAGAAGGAGTACTGGAACCTTTGCTCAGTATAACTGGAGAGTTGGCTCCCTTGTTTCAAACTCCCCACTAATCTGAGAAGCAACCACCATGGAGTCAGTGAGGACCTCCACATCATGCACTCCCAGCTCCCTGGCCAAGCGCAATCATGCTATCACGACTTCGTACTCAGTCTGGTTGTTAGTGATGAGAAAGTGCACCATCACCGTTTGCTCGATCCTCGTTCCCTGGGGGCTCTCCAAGATCACCCCACCCCCAAGGAATGTCTTCCCGATGCGCCATCTACCATCACCTTCCAGAGAACCAGGCGAGTGAGTTCTGCCTCCGCCACCTCGACCACATAATCAGCCAGAAAGTCAGGCATCGCTTGGGCATTGATCGAGAGGCAAGGAACGAAAGAGATATCGAACTCACTCAGCTCCACCGACCATTTTGTCAAACTGCCCGAATGCTCCACCCCCTCGAAGATGTTGAGGAGGGGATGGTCAGTCACCACTCAGATGGAGTGTGCCTGGAAATAAGGTCGAAGCCTCCGAGCCGAGATGACCAGTGCAAAGGCCAGCTTCTCCAAGATGGGATAATAGAACTCTGCCTTCCTCCTGACACGACTTATGTAGTATATGGGCAGCTGCTTCTTCCCCTCTTCCCGAACCAGGACGGAGCTCAGAGCCTCCGCTCCGACCCCGAGATATAAAGATAGGTCCTCCCCCTCCTTCGGCCCATGGAGCAGGGGGGACTGAGTTAACTGCCTCTTCAAGGCCTGGAACGCCTCCTCATATTCCTTAGTCCATTCAAACTTCTTGCCCCCTCAACGCTTTGAAGTAGGGAGAGCACTTCTCCCCAGCCCGAGAAAGGAACCTGCTTAGCCCCGCCAACTTTCTTGTCAGCCGCTGGACCTCCTTAGCATTCTGAGGCGACCCCAATTCCATGATCACCTTGACCTTGTCAGGATTTGGCTCCACCCCTGCGGGGGTGAGAAGATGGACGGAGAACTTGCCCCTGCTGGCCCTGAAAACACATTTCAAGGTGTTCAGCCTCATCTTATATTTGCGCAAGGTGCCGAACGTCTCCTCCAGATCCTGAAGGTGGGAGTCCACCTCCTGGATCTTAATCTTCAGGTCATCCACATACATCTCTAGATTCTTCCCCTTTTGCTCCCGGAAGACCCGATCCATCATCTTTTAGTATGTTGTCCCTGCCTTTTTCAACCCAAAGGACATGATCTTATAGCAGTAACACCCATCTCCGGTGATGAAGGAGATATCTTTTATATCGGGGGAGGGGGTGCATCCTGATCTGATGATAACCTGAGAAAGCATCTAAGAAACTCATTACAGGAAAACCGATGGCTTAGCCAACTAGCGCGTCGATTCGAGGCAAGGGATAACAATACTTAAGTCTTCACAATATTTTACTCGCATATAAAAAGATCTCAAACAAAGCATTAGAAATAATAATCATTATCATGTTATCATCAAAACATACTCATTTAATAGGATTAGCACAATGAAGCTAAACACTATCGGGTTAGAGACTTGGTGTGTGACTACTAGAATGCAACCTAATGCGACGTGCATGAAGATAACTCAACTCATCTTAACAACTATATGTAAAATACAAGACTCGACGGCAAATTCAAGACATAATAATAAGTTATTAAATCCAACACATCTAATTTTTCAAAAAAAATATTTCTTTTAGGCAAAGCAAGTGTAGGCTTTCCTCCACGTGGAGGGTCAAAGCGAGAGCAAGCAACTAATAAATCATGCAAATCACAATATAATCTAAAACAAACACCGTGGGTTCCATACAACCAAGTAAATACTAACTAAGTAGGTTGCCATCAAGTAGAGATTCAGTGAAACAAGGCGATGTGGTGACTATCCAGAGGGGAGGATGGGGAGGATTGATGTTGAAAGTTGCAACAAGGATGGTGGGCTACGGGTTCTGGATGGGGGAGCTTTTGATGGTGGGGTGGGGGTTGTAAGGGGAAATCTGAGTGATGGAGGGGTTAGAAGGTAGATGGGTGGGTGCGAGATGTCGATCAGCAAAAGGATGCAGTTTTCTGGGGGTCTGCACGGAGGCGCCAACAGGGTGGAAGGGCGGCAACAACTAGTGTGCAAACAATGGTCGGATTTGTGAAACTAGGCAAAACTGTATAAAATGTGGTATTTTGGGGATGGTAGGAGGTGAGGTTGTGGCTTTGGAGAGGGGAAAACAATGGATATGAATGGGGGATAACAAAGGGGAGCGGGAAAATACTTATGAGTCATCACCTAGGGGCTCACAGAGTCGTTACCTAGGATCTCACGAAGTCGCCACCGTGAGGGGATCGTTGTATTCTGATAATAGCTTTCTCCAAAATTTGCAATAGCTATGACGGCTTCCATTACCATCTTATTTATAATAAAACATGAGTTAGGGCAATCATCTTGGACGACTATGATTGACTGTCTGATCTCACTAAATAAAAAAAATAATAAAACAAATATATGAAAACTTTGAAATGTCGATCCAGTCGTATCCGCGAAGTCGAATTGACGATTCAGAGACGCCATATATGACAGGTGGCCAGTCGTCCCGGAACGGGCCCAAAATTCGTGTTCCACCATGGGTTCGCGCTGTCGTACTCCATCATTCTCCTTGTCTTGAAATAATTCATCTCCTCATGAATGGAGATAGAAATCCTCTCGGTGCGTGCTGGACAAAACTAATGAGGTCCATTTGGGGTCATCCAAGTATCGTCGATCATGGAGCAATCTCTCCAATGGCACTCTTGCGTCTGTCCGTCAAGCGCAGCTACACATGCGTCAGCCACGATATCAGTAATGTTCTCAAGAATTTAATGATATGCTGGTAGTCTTGGTGCAATCGCTGGTGTAGACAGTGAAACCATAGTAGATTGACCCAAAGATGGGTGTGACTAAGGAGTGGATAAGGTTTAGGGATGGGGATGTTGTGGTATAGGCCCTGGGAGGTCTCCACAGTACGAGTCCATATGCTCAGGAGGCTCGTTGCATGACTCAGGTCTCCAATAGTAAATATAGGATGATACTCATGCTTGTAAAGATCATATGTATTTATTTCGATCCTTCTAATGATTGTGTAGGGATAAATTCGCCCAACACTCAAATTTTTAGCAGACCCCCGAAGGAGCCTCCCAATGTGGATTCTCACCATCACCTGCTTATTTTTATGAAATACCTGCTCTTACCAACGAACATTTGCATGCGATTTATAAGATTCCTTACAAGTACTGATCCTCCGTCAGTCCGACTCATATAACACATGCAAATGATGAACAAATGAATCCACAGACTCGTGAAAATGTTTCAAATGATGCACGACAGACACGACACACTCACTGGGGGAAAGTCTGACAATGATCGAGATATCTCTAAAATGAGGCTGCCTATCTGGAGGCTCTTTCAGTGGAGGACAGTGGCATAAGTTCTTTTGTTTTTTTTTCTGGGAAAGGCTTTTCTTGGGAGAAATTGAGAAAATTTTAGAGCTTCACTTTCAATGGAGATTTTGGGGAGGTAATTGGGTGGTGGTGGATAAGAGAAAATAAAGGATACAAGGGATTACTAGGAGTCGTCATCTTGGGCCTCACAAAGTCGTCATTGTGAGGGGATCGCCGGATTCCGGGAATAGCTTTCTCCAAAATCTGCAATGGCTATGACGACTGTCTTTACCCTCTTATTTATAATAAAACACAACTTAGAGAAAATATCTTGGACAATTGTGATTGGCTGTATATGATGGTTGCCCGATCTCACTAACTAAAACACAAAAATAAAACATATACATGAAAATATTAAAATGTCGTTTCGGATGCATCCGCGGAGTCAGATCGTCGATTCGGAGATGCCATATATGATATGTGGTCTATCAGCCCCTAACGGGCCCAAAATTCATGCTCCACCGTGGGTTCGAGTCGCCATACTCCATCAACTATTTTTAGAGTTATGTGAGATATAAAGATCAATGTTTTAAATGCCGGATGTCGGGTACATATCAAATTGAGTTTTAAATGTTGGATGTCGGATTTCGGAGACATAACAGAGACATTTGAAAATGTCGGATTTTAAAACTACAATATATAAATTTAAATATTATGCATAATATACTTCTATCATATTTTTCTGTAACCCTAAAATAAAGACAAGATGATGATACATGTAATAATTATATAATTTTATAAGCTCTTTCTAATTATTTATAGTGACAAACCAATAACAAATGACAAATATTTATCATCTTTTTTTATTTGCGAGTTGCTTAGACTATCAAATAAATATTTCAACAAAGATATATCAGCGAGATACAACGACAACAACAAATGAATATTCATGCAGACCGAGCACAATAATAAATAAAAGAATACCTGTCTTTTTTTGGAGGAATTGTTTATGAGAGTTGTTGATCATGAATTCTGTGATATTTGCAAAGCATCCATCTAGAGCATCACGAACTGGCCTTTATGAGTTAATCAATATGGAGACCATTTTGATCTTTTTTCTTTCTCTAATTCTGCATAGAAATTGTAAATTATATGTAAGATTATAATTGTAAATTATGGTGCTGAAATTTACAAGGGTAAGCTGCTCTGACCTTCACAGTCCAATTAGAGGAACTCACATAAGCTTGTTTGTCCTTATCTGTGCAAAATTAGCTGACATTTTAAACATCATGCACTTTGAAGTTATTAGCATAACCAAGTAGAAGAACATGTTTTAAGGATGCTGGACAGTCAGAACTGAGTCCTTCAAACAAATTGAAATGCATAATGGAAAATTTACACGTGATACACAAATAATCTGATCAAATTTGAACATGCAGCAATACGTTGGGAAAAACCAATCCATAATCTCATAAAACCATAAATTTATCTGAGATATAAATACAATAATAAAGCTAAAAAAATAACATAAAATCACATCGTTATCAATAGTCTTATCACAACTACATATAGTCGCACTATCTTAACTTCACATCAAACTACTTCCCTCCAAAAGCTGAACCCATAAAATACTCTCCTCCAAAATGACGGCTACATGAAGACTGTTGCTTGAAATTGAACCTTCTGAACTATGCAAAATACTCCCCTCCAAAAGCTGAACATGTTACAATAATTGAACATTTGAACTACTCAAATTAAAGACAAATTAAACATGTTGAACTATATAAATTGTAAGTAAGTAAAAATGAATATCTGAACCTATTGAATGACTCACTTCTATTTTTCTAATCTCAATCATCATCAATCCTTTCCAAACGTGTTGTTTCATCGTTATCTGTCTCGTAGTCACCTTCTAAAATGTCATATTCAATGAGGTCCTCTTCTAATTAGGGGTGTGCAAAAATAACCGAAGAACCAAGAACCGAACCAAACAGTTCGGGTCAGTTCCAAATAGGACTGGTTCTGGTATGGTTCATATAATACCAGAACCAACAACTCGGTTCGGTTCCTGGTTCCATAGGTTGGGTACCCAGAATTGACCCAAGAACCAAAAAATAATGTTAAAGCAAAAAATTTGAGGAAACAATTATAGTCATATGTATTAATACGTGAAAATGATTAAAAATATAAATGTATTGCTAAAGAAAAAAAAATATTTGAACTCATATAGTTATATGACTTCAATGTTATAGAGAGTCATGATTCAATTATTCAGAGAATTTATTAGTTGTATGACAAAGATTCATAAGTTAAAAGTCAATTATATTATTATTTTGAGACATGAGTAGAACCATGAACTGAACTGGAACCGTACCGAAGTGAACGGTTCGAATCCGATTCTATATTTTAGGACCGTGGATCGGTTCCGATTCCAAAAATTTGGAACCAAATATATATGGGTTGAATCTTGGTTTTGGGTAGAACCGAACCGAACCAATCCGAGTTGCACCCCTACTTCTGATGAAGCAGAAAACACTAGTTTGTCTTGTTCAACAAGACAATCTAGTTTTTGTTTTCCTTTATTCTTTGACGATTTAGTATTTGTAGTCATAGAAGATTGTCGAGAACTTTTCCTTGACTTTGTATCAATCCTGCACTCTGCCACTTGCTGCCAAGTCAACCACTCTCCCTAAAAGATCTCATCCTCTTCATCAACTTCCATGCACTTCTTTGTATAGCTAGACCCCACCAACCATTCGACAACCTTTTCATCATCAAAGTGTTTTGCAACAATGAGATCTTTTGTAGCTTCCATTGACCTTATTTTTATATTAGCATTGAATTTTACAAAGACTAGATCATTCAATTTCTTAGAGTCCGTTCGTTAGGTTGAAATTGGAGCATTAGAATTGGAATTCATTGATAATTTCAATTCCAACGTCCGGTGACCATAAAAATATCTAGGAATTGGAATTCATTTCAATTCCTATGAGAATTGGTTATAAAGAGAACATGCCTCTCTCAATTCTGAACTCGTGAGGTCTTCATTCACAATTTCCACTCCTACTAGAGCACCATCGACTCTCTCAAAAAGACATCGATACCAACACTGTTGTTTGTCCGGGGGCGCATTTTTTGCCCAAAAGCGTAATTTTCGACCGAGCGCACATTTTTCCGTCTGGGCGCGAATATTTTGCCCGAGCGCGCAATTTTTGCCCAGGCTTGCATTTTTTGGCCAGCCGGACATTTTTCGTCAGGGAGAGCAATTTTCGTTTGAGCGCGTATTTTTCCGGCCTGGTGCACATTTTCCGGCCGGGCGCCAGATACACATTTATTCGGCCGGACGCGCATTTTTCGCTCGGGCGCAAATTTTTCCGCCCCGGCGCCCATTTTGCGCCCGGGCGCGCATTTTTCGTTTGGGCGCACATTTTTCGCCAAGAAAGCATTTTCCGCACGGGAATGTATTTTCCACTGGGGAGCGCATTTTCAGCCGGGGCGCACATTATCCGCCGGGGCACGCATTTTCCACCGAGGGGCGCATTTTCCGCCGCGGTTCGCATTTTCTGCCGGGGCACGTATTTTTCGCTTGGGCATGCTTTTTTCACCCAAACGATTTTTTCGCCCGGGCCTATTTTTTCACCCAGACAGATTTTTTTTGCTCGGGCGCGTGTTTTCGCCTGGGCGCGAATTTTTTCCTCGGGCGTGAATTTTTCGCCCGGGCCCGTTTTTTTCGCCCAAACGTATTTTTTAACCTATAGGCGAAAATTTCGCGCCCAGACAAAAATTTTGCGTCTGGGCAAAAATTTTGCGCTTGGGCGAATAATTACCGCCCGAAAAAAAAGTTCACGCCCTGGCGATAAATTCCCATCTGGGCGAAAAAACTGCGCCCGGGCAAAATAATGGGGGCCTAGGCGAAAAAAAACTTGCCCGAGCGAAAAAAACGTGCCAGGGCGAAAAAAGCACGTTCGCGCGAAATTCGCGCCGGGTAAACAATTCGTGAACATGTAAAAAAATTGCACCAGTGCGAAAAATTTTTGCCTTGAAAAAATACGCGCCAGGGCGAAAAAACGCGCCCCTTGGCGGAAAAATGCGCGTCTGGGCAGAAAAATGCGCGCTTGAGTGAAAAAAAATCGCGCCCAGGCGAATAATGTGCTCCCAGGAAAAATGCATGCCCGAGTAAAAAAATGCGCGCCAAGGAATTAAATGCGCGCTGAGGAAAATATTTTTATTATGCAGCCGAACAATGAAATTACTAACTCCAATTTCTATGATAGAATTTCTTCATTTAATAGAACAACATAATTGAAATTGACATCAATTTCAATTCCTACAAGAATTGGAATCGAAGTCATTTCCAATTCCTACATCTCTCTCCTGCGAAACAAGCGGGGCCATATGGTCCAATCTATTTTTTTGTTGTATGAATCTGTAATTTAAAAAATTAATCAATCCAATTAATAAAAAATTTTGTATAATAGAGATATTTAAATTTTAGTTATAAGTAAATAGTAACTTATCAATTCAAATGTACTATCATTTCTTTCACTGTCGGAAGAGCTAGTAGTCAATCTGAGAACACGTATTGCCATGTCTTTCAAATCTAGTATATCATTTCCATTAAAATCCCAACAATTCACTAATTATATTTAAATAAAAAATATTAATCAAACTTTCAGCAATAATAAGTTGCAAATAACACTATTCAGTAAAACATATGAATAATTTATGAAATAATTGTACCTAGATCAAAAGAACTATTGAGACATTGATTTTGTTTGTGACAATTTATGATGATAAATAAACTATTAATTGAAAATTGATGCTTGCATAGAAATTTTATAAAAATAATGATAAAAAAGTAGTCGTCTGTTTGGATAGTTTGTTTATAAGTGTTTATCTAAAATTTCATTCATTCATAAGGGTCCGTTCGTTTAGACGTGTTTTTTTTCACCCGAACGCGATTTTTTTGCCTGGGCGTGATTTTTTTGTCCGAGCGCATTGTTTTCGCCAGGTCGTGATTTTTTTT
Organism: Platanthera guangdongensis; assembly: GCA_039583875.1. Lineage (NCBI taxonomy): Eukaryota > Viridiplantae > Streptophyta > Magnoliopsida > Asparagales > Orchidaceae > Platanthera > Platanthera guangdongensis. The sequence continues at coordinate 132,272,921 of CM077164.1, forward strand.
GCCAGTGCTCGATTTTTTTCACCCAACGGGTTTTTTTCTCCTGCAAGCGATTTTTTTGCCTGGGCGAGATTTTTTTCGCCAGTGAGCGAATTTTTTTGCTTTGACGCGATTTTTTTGCCCGGGCGGTTTCTTTTCGCCAGTGCGCATTTTTTTGTCTGATCACAGTTTTTTGCCTAGTCGCAGTTTTTTTGCCCGAGTAGTTTTTTCGCTTGGGCACGTTTTTTTTGCCGGGGCGTGACTTTTTCTCCCGTGGGCTTTTTTTTTCGCCTGGGGGATTTTTTCGCCCGGAAGCTATTTTTTATTTCGGAGCTATTTTTTCTCCCGGGTGCGTTTTTTCTGCCGGGCGCGATTTTTTCTCTCCGGCGCAATTTTTTCTCCCTGACACAATATTTTGCCAGGGTGTGATTTTTTCGCCCGGGAGAAAAAGGAAAAAAAAACATCCTTGGCGAAAAAATTATGCCTGCGCGAAAAAATGCGACCCTGACAAAAAATACGTGGCCGAGCGTAAAAAGCACGCGCGAACAAAAAAATTGCGCATGTGCAAAAAAATCGCTCCCCACTGCGCCTGGGTGAAAAAATCGCTTCTCGGAATAAAAATCGCACGTGGGCGAAAAAATCGCGCCCGGGCGGAAAAACCGTGCCCGTGCGGAAAAATCGCGCCGGACGAAAAAAATCCGCCCGGACGAAAAATGCGCCCGGGCGAAAAATCACGCTAGTGTGAAAAAATCCCGCCCGTGCGAAAAAATCCTGCCCGGGCAAAAAAATCGCGCCCTTGCGAAAAAATCATGTTCGAGTGAAAAATATCGCGCCTAGGCGAAAAAATGCACCGCGGCTAAAAAATCGCACCTGGGCGAAAAGATTGTGCACAAGGAAATGGTTGCACCCGATCGAAAAGATCGCGTCCGGCCAAAAAGATTGCGCCCTGGAAAAAATTGTTGCGCGGTCGAAAAAATTTCGCTCGAAAAAATTGTGCTCGGGTGAGAAATTCTCTTGCGGACGAGAAATTCTCTTGCGGACGAGAAATTCGCGCTTGGGCGAAAAAATCACGTCCGGGTGAAAAAATTGTGTCCGGACGAAAGAATCACATCCGGACAAAAAGAAATCACGCATATGACTTTTTAAAGAGATAAACGCTTATGAGAAGCCATAAGCTGCACCCGAATAGCTTATGAAAAATCAACTTATCATCAATTTTAAAATAAGTGATTTTCTATAAACTGCTCAACAATGCGATCTTGAATGACCACTTCCTTCCCATACATTTTAGACACTATCAATTATCACATTCATGTATTTACCGTCTTTCTCCATTTTTTTCAATTTGTAAAATAAAAATATAGATTGAGATAATTATCATCAATGTGTAGGGAAATACTCAACTTACTATCAATCCTTCATTCAATTAGCTTCCATATGATAAGATACCCTAGATTCATTACGATTTAGAATAATCACAATATTCTCTCTAGCCTTTAACATATCTCCATCAGCTCTTTTCAATACTTGCACTAAGAAGAAAATATACCAACAAATGTTACGAATCCTCATAACGTCTGGTTCGTGGGACAACAATATTGAAGGTTGGGGAAGGAAGGATCATCAAGTGGGGCTGAACCAACCGGTTCAACCCCCCTTAGTTAATTAAGATGGAGGCAAGTGGGGCTGAACCAATTGTCTCAACCCCTTCGGGGAGGGCCGACCGACCCTCCTTTGCCCGAGGGGTCTTAATACACTACGGTGGCTTTGTGGATATATATCGAAAACTCTCAAGGTATTCTTCAACTCTTCCTCTTAAACCCTAAAATTCTTCTCTTCTCTACCAAATCCTCCTTCCCGTTCATAACATTTGGTATCAGAGGTTTCCATCTTCTACCATGGTGACCCGTTCGTAGGAAGAATCCACCAGGCACGCAACCCTAGATGAGAACTATATCGAGCTTTCAGATACAATGCTTGCCATCGAAGACAAATTGAAGGAATCAGAGAAACGATTGGAGGAACGTTGGTTGCATGGAGGAGTTCAAAATCTTGTTGTCGCAACACATCAAGGGGGAAGACGGTGGCCACCAAAGAGACCGGCGCTCAACAACGATGAATTATGATGCCCGACGTTAACACCGACCCCGTAGACCTATAGGAGGCAGCGACCGGTCCGAAATTGCCTTCCAAGGCCACCCCGGAGATAGAGGAAGGGAGGAAGGACCCGACGACACCCGACCGGGATTGACGTAACCCCGAATGGCATCAGCGGAGTGTCCAACAATGATTTTCGCTATTTGTCAGAAGGCATTCACGTGTGTGGAGTCGACAGGGAGTGGGTTGGCTTCCGGGGGGATCGATGCCCAGTTCAGACGGGGTTTTCCCCTACGGGATGGGCTCCTTCCCCATCCAAGGCATACAACTCCAACCGACAACCATGGAGGCGGTACATGGGAGCACAGACCACTTCAGATCGAAGCATAAGCCAAAATACCGTACGAAGTAAATAGTGGGGGTACTCGTGGATGGACCGATGACGACCGACTGAACTCGGGTAAGTGTATGAGGGGCTTGAACCACAATATCTGAGAGCCTACATTCAACCAAAGATGACTCACATGAATTATCCTAAGTATAAAGGAGGAGACGCACTGGAATGGATCCAAAAGGCAGAGAATTCTACAGTGACCAGGGTGTCCCAAAGGAATAGTGGGTACAACGAGTCACGTTCCATTTGAAAGAAGACGCATTCCAGTGGACCCAATGTTCCTTTGCGGGCGTGATTTTGCTTCGTGGGCTGAGTTTGTTGACAGATTTGCTACTTGTCTTGGACCATTAGAATATGAAGACTTTGAAGCTCTCCTCATGAAACTGAGACAGAAGGGGACGCCCATGGAATACCACACTGAGTTTGAAAGGCTTGCGAACAGGGTACAATGGGAGGAGAAAACACTCATGACTTGCTTTGTATATAATTTATGCCGAGATGATATAATTTAAGCCGGTTCCCATTTATCTTAAACGAGTCTTTTTTCCGAATGTTAAATTAGGACGGTTTCGTATGGCCAAACCTCTTTTACGACAAAGGGGCCGGACCATCGAGACTTTAGTTTTCCCAAAAAAAGCCTTAGTCTAGAATTAAAAAAAGGAATTTATTTATTTAGAATTTTTATTGTTTTCATAGGCGTTTGCACGTCATTCATCTAATTTATTTATTTGGAATTTTTTATTTTCTGAGGCTAAGTTTAAATTAAGATTTAAAAATTTTAGCGCCCAATTTGTGCGATGTTCTAATTCGACCGGTAAGTGACACAATTTTTCATAAACTAACCAGTACGGTGCACTACCGATGACGGTCTTGTACGCCGTCCGATAAGACCATAAAGCGTCATCTAATTTTAACGACCAATCCTTCCTATTAACCGACATTGTTTATTAAATACTTTTAAATTCTCAGTTAACTACCTACACTTGATCGTTCATTTGTGGGTGATAAGCAGTGGAGAGTTTGTGTAACACCATACCTAGCTAAAAGTTTAGCAAGTTTGTTGTTACAAAAATGTGTGCCCCGATCACTTACCAGTGCACGTGGCGTGCCAAATCATGAAAACATTTTTTCAAAAAATTTATGATAACTCTCATGTCGTTGGTCAGAAGAGTTTGTGCTTACATCCACATCGACACGTAGTCGACCACAACACGAATATACTTATTATTATACGAAGGAGGACCTACGAAATTTAAACCCCATAAATAAAAAAGTTTGCCTTCTAAAAATAAATTTTGGGGCATTTCGTCCCGGTTAGAAAAGTAACCTGACCTTTGACAGCTATTACATGTGCTCACAAAATTGTGAGTGTGTTTGACTAAGGTGGGCCAGTAGAAGCCCGCCTCTAGCACTTACCTTGCTATCTGGTTCACTTGGTAGTGTCCACCGATTGGTCCCTCATGGCAGTGCCACAAAAATTGGATGCCTTCCTCGCCCGACATATACCTTCTTACCACTTGGTTCGCGCTGACACGAAATAAAAAGGAGTCCTCCAAAAATTAAAATTTTCAAGTCCAAAAAGATTTTTTTTCTTTTGTTGACTTGAATAATTCTTTGAGAGGACCCGTGCGCAGCTACACTCAATGCCTTAACGCAGAAGACGCCGAGAGCGTCAAGAGCGAGAGCTCCACTCGACGCCTTAACTGAGAAGACGCCGAGAGCGTCGAGAGCAAGAGCTCCACTCGACACCTTAGGACAAAAAACATTGAGAGCGTTGAGTGAAAGAGCTACACTCAATGTCTTAGGTCCAAAGAGTTCTGCCCACCCCGGGGGCTTTTCGCCTACCCAGGCGGAAGCCTTTCAACCTGTCCTGGCGAAAGGCTCTTGAATTACCTCCCCTAGGAGAAAAACCCACTCAGCGAATATGGGGTTGTACACAATCCCTGCTCTTTTCGAGCGAGTCGTATGCTCGGAAAGAAAAGTCCAACCCCTAATATTCGTTGAGTGCATGCTGACCTGGAAGGGAATCTTTTGTGGGCCCCACTTCGGCCCTATATATGTATGCTAGGGCATGTCTCCAAGGCTTCATTGCTCCTGCTACAGCTTATCGCCTGAGCTCTCGCATTGCTTCAAAAATGTATGCCAAACGAGCCGCGAAACCGCTCTCGCAAGAGGTCTAGGATCGTCTTGCCGCTGCTCAGGTGAGGGCTTTCGCTGACTGCACTGGCTTCGCCCATGGCTTATGGAAAAAGGCAAGCAGACTCGGTGTATCGGCGAAAGAAAGCTAAGTCAGTTTGGCGAGACCATTCTAGGAACGAGCCAACCTCGCTGAACCCAACCACTTAAGGCACAAAGCCCTACTCTTAGAGTACTGCAACACTCCTACAACTCAGTACCCTTCTAAGTACCTACCTTAGTGCCCTTCCAGGCACCTACAACTTAGCCTCCTCTAAGGCCTACAAATGAGCAACACACTTGTTGTAGTGCCCCCCAACCTTTTGCCCGGGTCGGGCCGGAGAGGTACTATTGGCCCAAGACATCCACCCAGTGCTCTTTACGGGAAACGAACCACCCTATCCAAGCACTAGATGACCGCCTTGCTCGGCTCGAATCATAACATTCATAACCCATCAAAGTATAGCGGAAGTATTAACAGGAAACCATTACAGATGTATATATAACATATCAATATCGCAGAGGTTATAGGTCTGAAGCCTAAGTGTTTAAATAAGCCCGTGGCTATATATGTGCTACATATAATCCTCATAAACTCTCTCTCTAAGCTGCTCGGCGGAACTCACGTCTCTAAACTCCGGGGATGGCGGGGGTGCATCTGCTCGAGTAGACCTAGCTACTGGCGTAATCTCCTGTAGCAGCGGGTCACTACGGTGCTCCACCTCCTGTGAATGGTTAATCAAATAACCATTAGTCATAGAGCTAAGTGGAAACAAATCTCCTCCCCGGATCCACATCCTGGGGACGAGCACGCACCCACCCAACAAAAGTAAATAACTGAAGCAAGAGAGGGTTAACAAATCATTTCATATATGAATAGCTAGGAGAAATTATAAAAGAGTGCAGTACAACCAGTAAAAGAAGTAATAGTATAAATCAGATATGAAGGATCAAGCGCATACCCAACTGCACCAAAATCCCGGACTGTTGGAGAGGGCGCTACTTAATTTCTTAAATAAGTAGCAAAGCGCCACGGGTCAATTGAAGGAACGCCGGACCCAACAATCCCCCCCGGCGTCCAGCACAACCCGTCGGCTCAGAGGTGGAGTTACCACATGGCCCACCTGGCTCAGAGGTGGGGTTACCACATGTCCACGGTTGCCTGACCCGCCGGACCCACACAGGTAGAAGGGAAAATCTGGATTTAATAGCGCCCCCACGGTCTTGAACCCGTGACCTCCTCTGATACCAATTGAAGGATCAAGCGCATACCCAACTGCACCAAAAGCCCAGACTTTTGGAGAGGGCGCTACTTAATTTCTTAAATAAGTAGCAAAGTGCCACGGGTCAAGTGAAGGAACGCCAGACCCAACAATCCCTCCCCGGCGTCCAGCACAACCGGTGAAACTTGGCTGATATTGCTTAATTTCTTAAATTAGTAGTAATGGATGACTCTCCAATGCCAGATCTAGATGACTTGATCTTGGCTGATATTGCAGAAGAAACTAAGGCAGCAGCTGAAAGTTCTATCCAAATCAGTTCTGATTTTTGTGTAGCCTCTCCTCCTGTTCCTGCTGAAACTCCAGCTCTTGTTGCAACTCCTGCTCCTGCTCCTGCAAAACCTGTTATCTCTGCTAAAGCTTTGAAGGCTCTGGATGCTCTATATGATAATCCTCAGGATTCTGACAATGATGATGATGAAGATGAGGATGATGATTCAGATGAGGAGGATGCAAAGAAGAAGAAGCAAGCTTCAAAGAAAAGGAAAGCTCCTCCTCCTCCTGCTCCCATGCCCAATCCAAACAATGACACCCCTTTCTATATCCTTCAAAAGATAACTCCATACAAGGGGATGCCAACATGGATGTGGCTATCCAAGAATCAGCAAAAGGAAAAGAAGAAGAGTAGAAGGTACTCTCCTCCACCAGTTCAAAGATATAGGAAAGATCCACCACCTCCTCCTCCTCCTGCAGCTGGTGCTTCTGGTTCTAGTTCTCAAAGATCTGCCCCTATGCAAACATATCAAAGAAATCAAGGAAGATCTCATCATGAAAGCAGCCAGCACAGGCAACAACCTTCAGGAAAACAACATCAACAACAACATCAACAAGCTGAAAGTCCTAAAAGGCCACTCTCTCCTCCTGTTCCTTATGAAGATCCAGAAACAGCCAACACAACTAAAATGGCCAGGTTCCAGGAACTGATAGGCCTCTCTATGATTAACAAGGCGAAGGCTGAAGGAAAGGATACTTCTGAATACACTACAATGTCCAAGTACAGGAGAGAAGAACTGAAAAGGTTTGATAAGGCTAACAAAATTTTTAATGTTGATGATTATATGAAATTGCATCCTGAAGCAGTGGTCCCTAGAGCTACATCTCTAAAGATTATAGGGGCTGCTGACATGACAATGACTATGACACAAGCTTCAAATTCAAACAGGGAAATAGTCTTCACCAAGCTAGGAGACAAGGACAAGGACATAAAACATCAGGAGAAAAAGCAAAAGAAGTGAAATTTAAACTATTTTATTTCTGTCTTTCTATCTTAAACTATCTCTTATTGTCTGAACAAAGCTTTTATGTAAATATATCTGTTGCATATGTTAATTATCCCTGACAGATATATCTTTTTCCTGCTTTGTTTACTTTATGTTTTTTTTTGAGTCTATTAGTGACCTCACCCAAATAGGGGGAGATTGTTGGATCCCTAGTTTGATTTGGGCTAGGTTCACTAACTTAGGATAATGTGACCCAACATGTATAGCTAGGGTCAAAGTTGTGTACTAGAATCTAGGTCAAGTACTAAGAGTCAATATCACATGTACAAGCCAACATCAGACTGCCAGAGACTCGAGACATAACGTTTTCCTCAAGATTCAGAGATTTCTCAAGAGACTCAGTAAAATGAGTTCGACGTTCGTCGAACTCAGGTCGACGATAGCCGTTCTCAGTTTGACGATCTCAGAGAAATATTCTCTGAGCTGAGCTCGACGATCTTCAGTGCGGATCGACGATCCCTGGATTTCATCTTCAGAATTCTAAGTCTAGACTGTTCTCTTAACTTAGGTCGACGAACCTAGTTCTCAGGTCGACGAACTTAGTTCTCTGGTTGACGATCACTGGACTCTCTACTTCACCTTTCTGATTCCAGAAATTATAAATTTGGCTAAGTCTAGAATCATTCTCAGCTCGACGAATTCAAGGTTCGCAAGACTTAGCTCGACGAACACCATTCTTCGGTCGACGAATATTTGGAGTATCACAACATTCTGTCGAGACCATGTCCTCCAGTCTCAAGTCGACGAACCCTGTTCTCTGCTCGACGGATTCTGGAACCAGAAGAGTTATGTCGACACTAGAAGAACTTGTGTCGACACCAAGATTATCAGTCGACATTATGGAAAGGCTATGTCGACACAACACAGAAGATCTGTGTCGACATACAGGAGCAAATTGTGGCGACACAGGATATTTGACAACTTCAGATTAATTGCTGAACTCCAGTCAACGAACATATTTACCAGCTCAACGAATAGGCAAAGATCAAAAGAGACAGCAGTTCAGTTTTCAGCTCGATGATCATGGAACTCAACTCGACGAACAGAAGTCGTCTGGTCGACAAATAAAACATCTCAGCTCGACGAACTGTGAACTCAGTTCGATGAATTCTGCCATCTGCTCGACGATTCTAGACTCAGTTATTTCCAGCCTTCTGTCCCCACTCTAATGCTATAATTCCTGGGTAATTAATGCTGTAACATTCTCTGAATGTATCCGTTAGAAAGAGCATTAATTATGGTCTTCTCCAAGGGTTATTGCTTGTCGTTTTTCCACGGGACAGTTGGGGAAATAAATCAATGCCGATTATTCTCAAGGCTGTTAGCATTAATTACAGAAAAATTCAAATGTTTGAAAGATACAGAAGAAGAGAATAATGAAAAAAATAGAAAGAGACACACAGAGAATCAATCAAGAGAGACACAGAGAAAGCTTCACAAAGATTACTACTGACTAAGAAGCACACAGGAATTTGAAGAAGAAGCAAGAAGAACACATTTTTCAAATCAAGAGTCTTCCTGTTCTTCTTCTCCAGGACCTTGCTAAAGACATCCAAGCACTATCAGTCTAAAGCTCCTGGATCAAGTCTTCCAAATTGAAGGCCTATCACCCTGTGCAAAGCTCCAGTTCTCATGTACCCTTTTTCATCTCAGGGGGAGCTTTGACAACATCATTGAATCCACATAGTATTCTCATTTTGACTTGAGAAAAGAAGACTTCCATCAATCTCTCATCCCCCACTATAAAGGGTTGTCATCTCCCTTCAAAATTGATTCCTTGGTTGCAAGTCTCCTGATCAAAAGACTTGGGTTGGTTTTTGAGCACCTGATCAAAAGCTCATTGGTGTCAGACACCTGATCAAAAATCTGAGTGGATTCCTACCAATGGTGGTAGAAGAGTGGATGTACCCAGGTTGGGGAACCACTATAAAATTCTTATGTCGTCTGGTTGTCTCCTTCTCCTTTGTTCTTGCTGTGTTTGTGGTTTAGCTTTATTGTTTGCTAGGTTATTAATTTCTGAACTTTTGATTTACAGCAAAAGCTGTAATAGTAGTTAAGAAATTTTTTTAAGAATACTCTATTCACCCCCCTCTAGAGTATTTCTGATCTAACACAAGATATTTGATCAGGAGTTGCAATAAGAGCTGGAGTTTCAGCAGGAATAGGAGGAGAGGCTACACAAAAATCAGAACTGATTTGGACAGAGCTTTCAGCTGCTGCCTTAGTTTCTTCTGCAATATCAGCCAAGATCAAGTCATCTAGATCTGACATTGGAGAATCATCCATTACAAAAGTTGATGCTGAAGATACTATTGAGGAAGAGGGAACAACTACTACTTCTGGAAGTGAAGTAATTTCTGACTGTGCAATAGAAAGACTGTCCTTAATTTGCTTAACAACTGTGGAAAAGATGGGGCAGTATATGGTATAATAGCCAAGGATGGCTTAGTGATCTCAGCTGGAAGATAATGCATATGTACAATATCAAAAATACTCAACAATTGTTCTAAATTAACTGTGGGATTAAGAATGAAATCACCAACAGTATTAGGTTCTTCAGAGTCTGATTCAAAATCTATATCAGTCTCAATAAAATCAATTAAATCTTTATCAACCAAATCTGTAACTATGTATTTTGTACATTCTACTGCTGTGTCTGAAGCTGCTGCTGCTATGTCTGAAGCTGTTGCTGTTACTGTAGCTAAAGCATCTGGTGCTGGAGCTGGAGCTGGAGCTGCTGCTTCATCATCAGGCATCTCCCCCTGTATGGGTTCAGTAGGGCCTGGAGCCATGCCCCTGACTGAGGAGGGAGTAGTAGTAAGAGCAGAGATTTTGTCAGAGAGAGAAGATATGGTGGTAGCAAGAGTTGTAAGGGCCTCTGCTATAAGGGACTTGAGGAGGGGAGTGAGCATAGTAATGATGGAAGAAATGGTGGAGGGGTCCAGGGATGGAATGATAGATTGAGTTGCAGAAGGTGTAGAAGTGGGAACTATGGGAGGGAGAGAGAGTGAGGCATCAGGAAGTTGAACATCTGGAGGGATGATGGATGTTGATGGAGATGTATGGGTGGCATCTTGCATGATGGTGTCTATTGGGAGATGGTAGGATGATATTGAAGATAGATGTGGGGGAAGAGGGGATTGTGGTGGTGTAGGAATGTAAGTGTCATGTGGGGAATCAGGAGATGTTGGTTGTTGTTCTTGAAGAGGGGAAGATGGAATGTTAGTGATGTCAGGTGGTGGAGATGAAGCTGGTGAAGCATGTTGAGATGGAGATGGAGTAGGAACATGAGGATGTTGTTATTGTTCTGGTGTTGAAGAGATAATGGAAGAGGAAGTGGGTTGTTTTGCTGGAAGGAGTGCTGAAAGAGATGGTGGTGTGGGATGAAGCTCTTCAGCAGGTAGGGGAGTGACTTTAACAGCCCTGGTGCCTTTAGAAGCTGGGGTGGAAGAGGTAGAAGCCTTAGTGGGCTTGGTGATGGTTCTCTCCCACCTGCAAAATAAGGCACAAGTAAGCCTTTTACTGACATTAATGAATATGGTCTGAGAGACCAGGGATTCAGCAGTCTTTTCCTTGAGTAAGATCACTAGGATCCTTCCAAAACACACTTCTTTCTTACTATTTTTCTTCTTTATCAGATCAAAGAGGATCTGAGCCCAGTCAACTTGCTTCTTATTTATGACTGCACACATGACCAAGAACTGATGTCTTGTGATGTAGTCATGGGCAGTATGCTTGCCAAGCAGGACCTTCCCAACAATGTCTGCCAGGAACTTGTATGCTGCAGACAAATGCTTCTTCAACAATTTATTTGGGTTGTCACCAGCATAACCCATCAGATTGAGCATCATATTAAACTCTTCAGAATCAATTTCTAAGTCTTCTTCACCGTTTGTCAAACCAAATATTTCAGTTAAAACCGCGGGAGTTAACGAGACAGTGTTACCCGCAATTGATCCTGTTATGGTATTGTCCTCAGAAGCGGATGAGGTATACACCCATTCCCTGATTTCTGTTCTGGCCAACTTTATCCTGGTAGTCATCAGGTTCTTCAGATTCTGTTCTTCCAGAAGTTCCAGAATATATAGAAAGATTGGATCTGAGTGCTGGAATGATTCGAAGTCAACATCAAATCCAGCGTCAAACTTCATAGCGGCTAGAGCTCCTGCTGGAATCGCCATGGAATCACCTGCAAAAGAGAGAAGCGACGATCAAGTGCAAGAGAACAGAAAGCGCGGGACGGAGGTCGAAGAAAACCTAGATATAAGGTTTTCAAGAATATGAATCGACAGACTCCGTTCCACGAAAATGGAATTATTCTTCGAACTGAGATCGACGAAGTAAGCTTGACTGAAATAATTCGTCGATCTTGTCCCGAAGAATTGAAAATAGTTCGTCGAACTCCGTTCGGCGAATATCTTTTGAAGCAAGTTCGTCGAACTCCGTTCGACGAATATTGTTTCACTCATAGAGAGTTCGTCGATCTCCGTTCGGCGAACGTCTCTCAAACTTTCCACGGTTCGTCGAACTCCGTTCGACGAACTCTGAAAAATTCGTCTACTACAGACAGAAATCAAATAAAGTCTTCTCCATTGATCATTCCAAGTTGATTCACAAAGAACATATGATTTCTCTTATCCAGACGTTTGGTGAATATATCAGCTCTTTGTAAATCAGTGTAGATATAGATAAGTTTAATTTTATTTTTGTCTACACACTCCCTAATGAAATGATGTCTTATATCAATATGTTTTGTCCTACTATGGTGAACTGGATTCTGGGCTATGACTATAGCAATTGTATTATCACAGAGTAGAGTTGAATTATTTAAGCTGAACCCATAATCGAGTAGCTGATTTTGTAACCAAAGCATCTGTGAACAACAGCTGCCTGCTGCAATATATTCTACTTCAGCAGTTGAGGTTGACACTGTTTGCTTTTTACAAAACCAAGATACTAATCTCATACCCAGGAACTGGCAAGTCCCTGAAGTACTTTTTCTATATACCCTGCATCCAGCAAAATCAGCATCAGAGTATCCAGTTAACTCAAATTCTGATTCAGCAGGATACCATAGGCCTAGATTAGGACAACTCTTTATATATCTCAAAATCCTTTTTAGCAAAATTAGATGTGATTCTTTAGGGTTCACTTGGAACCTAGCACAAAGACATGTGACAAACATAATGTATGGCCTACTTGTTGTGAGGTATAACAGGGACCCAACAATGCCCCTATAAAGTTTCTGATCCACAGGTTTCCCTGGTACATCAGAGTCCACAACAGCATTGGTAGCCATGGGGTTTTCTTTGCCGAGGCATCAGCCATCCCAAACTTCTTTAGAAGTTCTTTAGCATATTTTGCTTGAGAGATGAAGATGCCATCAGGGAGCTACTTCACTTGGAGACCAAGGAAGTAGGAAAGCTCACCCATGCTACTCATTTCAAATTTGGAATGCATGAGGTCAGAAAACCTCTTGTATAATTTGGAATCTGTAGAGCCAAATATAATATCATCCACATAAATCTGTACTAACAAGATTTGGTCCTTATGATGTCTAGTGAAAAAAGTTTTATCTACAGTTACTCTTGTAAATTTATGCACTAATAAAAAACTAGCTAAGGTCTCATACCAAGCTCTTGGAGCTTGCTTTAGACCATAAATAGCCTTATGCAATTTTAAAACATGAGAGGGGTAAGTTGGAGAAACAAAACCTGGAGGTTGTTCTACATACACCACTTCTTGTAGCACTCCATTTAAGAAAGCACTCTTCACATCCATTTGAAAGACCTTGAATCTCTTGTATGCTGCATAGGCAAGGAATATTCTTATGGCTTCCAACCTTGCAACAGGTGCAAAGGTTTGATCATAATCAATTCCTTCTTCTTGCCTATATCCTTGAGCCACAAGCCTAGCCTTGTTTCTCACCATGACTCCTTGAGCATCTAGCTTGTTTCTATAAACCCATTTTGTTCCAATAACTGGGTAGTTCTGTGGTCTTGGAACCAAATTCCAAACTCTACATCTCTCAAACTGGTTTAATTCCTCCTACATTGCAATGATCCAGTGGGGATCTTGCTCTGCATCATGAATGGATTGAGGTTCAGTCTGAGAGAGAAAACAGGCATGCATCAAATCTTGGGTGAGTTGATGCCTTGTCTGTACACCTGTTGATATGTCTCCAATCACTTGAGATCTGGGGTGATCCCTAAGTGTGACAAGATTAGTGGGTGGATTTTGTTGTGCAACAGCAGTTGAAACCAATTTCTCTTATGGAATTATGTTGGCTATTGGAGGAGAGTCAATCCCTTCAATGCTTTCTTCTTCACTGTCTTCATTGACTTGTGGAGAGGGATGAGTTGGAGACCCTTGGGTAAGGTTTAGGTCATCCAACTTCTCACACAAGTGAGGTACCTGCAAAGAGTCACTGGTAGAAACTTCTTTCTCCTTGCAATACATGTTAGCCTCATCAAAACTTACATGAATTGACTCTTCAATTTTTAGTGTTGATTTATTAAACACCCTATAGGCCTTACTTACTTGGGAATATCCTAGAAAAATTCCCACTTCAGCCTTGGCCTCAAACTTTCTAATGTATTTCTTGTTGTTATTGTGTATATAACAGGTACAACCAAATACTTTAAAATAGTTTATTTTAGGTTTCTTCCCTTTGAGCAATTCATAGGGAGTCTTATTCTTTAGTTTGTGAATTAAGCTCCTATTCAGGACATAATTTGCTGTGCTGACAACCTCTGCCCAAAAGGTTAGGGGTATGTAAGCATCTGCAAGTAATGTACCTGCAGCTTCAATGAGTGTCCTATTTTTCCTTTCAGCCACCCCATTTTGTTGGGGAGTTCTAGGAGCTGAGAAGCAATGCCTGATACCTTCCTTCTCATAGAACTCATGCATAAGAAGAGACTCAAACTCTGTGCTATGATCACTTCTGATCAATGCAACATGAGTAGAGAACTCAATCTGTATGGTCCTGAGAAAATGTGTAAGAACTTTGAATGTATCTGACTTTGATCTCAGAAAGAATACCCAACTGAACCTGGAGAAGTCATCCACTATAACTAGAGTGTAGGATTTCCCTCCTAGGCTTTGTACAGTAATGAGTCCAAAAAGATCCAAATGTAGGAAGCACAAAATCCTAGGCGAATCACTCTTATTAACAGATTTAAAACTAATTTTAGTTTGCTTGCCTAATTGACAAGCCCTTTAGAGACCTTCCTTCTTGTAGGGACTAGAAGGTAGACCTCTAACAAGGTTGTGCTTAGATAGCCTAGCAATGTTTTTCAGATTCACATGACCTAGTCTTTTGCGCCATAAGTCATTCTGATTACTAGTTAAGTTAAGTAAGCAGATATCAGTTTTGACAGAAAGAAAATTTACTAAGTATATGTTGCCTTGTCTACTTCCAATTAAAATAATTTGGTTGTTTTTATCAATAATAGAATAAGTGGATGTGTTAAAATGTACCTAATAACCATCATCACATAACTGACTTATGGAGATGAGGTTATGCTTGAGTCCACTTACATATGTCACCTTTTTGAATGTGACAGCTCCTATTCTCTCTTCTCCAAATCTTTCTGGCTGACCACATTTGGAGTCACCAAAGATATCTTTTGGCCCCAACTTGGACTTGTAGTTGATTAAGATGTCCTTGTTGCCAGTCATGTGTTTGGAGCAGCCACTGTCCAGGTACCAAGTTTGATTTACCCCTGGACAATTCTTCACCTGATCTTCAGCTGACATATTTTGTTGGGTATTTCATCCACATGAACCCAGATTTGATGAAGTCACCCTGGAACTAAGATGAATTAAGTTGTATTTGATGATTGGTTTGAGCTATATGTTTGCAGGAGTTTCACTGGGAAGTGTAGGCCAATGTCAGCCCACAGTGGGTCACCAAACACAGGATCTGTGAATGTAATCCCTCATTGCATATTCCAAGGTGTTGACTCATGTGTGGTCTCTCTATTGGGATACACTTCATATTCAAGCTATTGGACTATGAGAAAGACATTGAAAGTTGGCTACTCTAGAAGAATCAGTTTTTCCAACATCCGAAAATTTCTAAGTGTTTTACTCGAGTAGAGCTTTCACCTACTCGAGTAGTCTGGGTATAAGTTACTCGAGTAAAGGAATCTTGTACTCGAGTAGACATAGTCATATACTCGAGTAGCTAAGTTGTAACACCCCGAAGTCAAGAGGATCATTTTGAGCAAAATCGGGTTCAGGCATGGGTGACACGGCCTGGGACACGGGCGTGTCAGTTGACACGGCCTGCGACACGGGCGTGTCACAGGGCGTGTCGAGGTTGTGTCGACGATCGGGCTTGGTGTCGACGATTTTCGCTCGACATCGTCGAGAGGGGCACACGGCCCAGGACACGGCCGTGTCGGATACCGTGTCGACATGCTCGACGAGTGTTACGCGACGATCGTCGAGTATCGAGTTCCAGTGAGGACACGGCCTGTGACACGGGCATGTCACAAGGCGTGTCAGTGGGCGTCAAATTCAGCTCGACGTCTCGGGTTAGGGCGTGTTTGCGGGACACGGGTGTGTCCTGGTGCACACGGCCATGAACACGGGCGTGTGCCAAGCCGTGTGAAGTCTCGGGTTGGATTGGTATTATTTTCCTTGAGGAACACGGCCTCAGACACGGGCGTGTCTGAGGGCGTGTCGGGTACACGGCACGTGACACGGGCGTGTCACACGGCCGTGTACTGGTTGGATTGAGTTGGTTGTCTGCCGCTTAGGGGGACACGGCCTGTGACACGGGCGTGTCACAGGGCGTGTCAGGCCGTGTTCAGGGTTTTCTGGCCAGATCTGAGCCGTTCGTTTCCCTCTTCCTGGATCTAAGGGCTGGGCTTTGTCCAGGTGTCTAGGAGGCCGAGAATTAGAAGATAAAGTCGCTTATTATCTTCTTCTTCTTCTTCATTTCCATTTCAAGGGAGAGAGAAGAAAGGCCTAAGGGAGAGAGAAGGGAGGAGTCTTCCAGCTGCTGTAGGAGCTGCGGAGTGCGGATCGAAGATCCGAGAGCGGATTCGTGAAGGTAGAGCTGAGGCGGTGATTTCCATCCGGCTACTTCATGGCACCGAAGCGATCTTCAAGGGTAACGATCTCCTTCTTGGACATCGAAGTCCTTCCTTTATACATGTGCTTGGAATCCTCCACCAAGAGGTGGATTTGCGGAAGAGATTCCTTCGTGAGTCTGCATTTAGAGCCGGAAATATAGAGGACGGCGTAGGCATGCTGTGTGAAGCCCATCTGGACCGGTAGTCTGGATTGGTGATGTTCATGGGTAAACCGGAGAAGACTCCGTGGCTTTGATGATGTGTAAAACGGATTTCTGTTGTGCTGAATGTATGGATGTGATGATTGTAAGGAGGATTTGGTGAAGCTCCTGGATATGAGATGATCAATTGGTAACACGCCTGGTTAGTGCGAGATACATCCGGCCTGTTACACCACTAGGGTGGGTTGATCTAGTTAAGGTAGGATCGATGGGTGGCAATGCTAGGGGAGCCGAGTTAAACCCGGGTTGCTGCACCACATGGTGTGGGTCGATCAGATTAGGAGGGGGATCGATGGGTAGACAATGCCTGGGGAGCTTAGATAAACCCGGCTTGCTACACCACGGAGTGTGGGTCGATCTGCTCTGGTTGTGATGCTGTGAGGATGGACCTCTGAGTGGCTTGGGCGGGATGTCGCCAGCCTGCGAGCTGGTGGACTAGGGCCGGTCAACCAACAAGTTAAAACCTCGAGAGACAGCGGTGTACGACGGTGGATTCCGGTACGCCAAGAAGGTGCCCTGAGTGCACGGAGCGTTGGTGGACTCCAGCGTTTGTGATGTGATGTGTTTGTTAGATAGTGGAATAAAGAGAATAATCTAGCTATGATGTGATTTGGTGATGTTTGCTGATGCTTGATGAGAAAGGAAGCACTGTATACAGGGAAGGAACCACTACCCCGGGTAGGGGGTAGGGTCGTTATAATGGGTCAGCAATGCTGACCGTTACTTTGTTTTCTGTGTTGGTTTGGATGATGAATTGCAGGTGCTGCGGTTTGGAAAGAATAAGTGGATTGGTTAGCCTGGTGTTCGTAGTCCTTGAAGGCTATGTGAAGATTCGTGGTTGGATTTCATGTGTGGCCGGCCTGCGTGCCGATGTACGAAACCATTGATGTGAAAGAGGAACTTGTAAGGCCATAAGGCCAGGGTGTGTGCGTTGTATACATTCCTGGTGTTGTTATATATAAATCTGGTATTTATATTTGGTGGACATTCTGGTTTGAGTTCATGCTAACATAAAATATGCTGCGCTAGAATGGAATGAGTTAAGGATACGCGTCGATTTTGATTTCCACACGTGATTCCGTCGCTTTGTCTGTGAGATATGGCGTGGGGCCCCGGCCGGACCCACCGTTATATGTCATGTGACAGGTGGGGGCGTTACAAAGTGGTATCAGAGCCAGGTTGAGATTGTTTGGGAGGAGAGAACATAAATGAACTCATGCTATCCACTAGGAATGTATGTCATGCACATGATGTGCGTGCGTGTGTAGTCAATGTACCAGTACCGTTATGATTTGGAAGAATTTAATGCTGTTCTGTACATTGATAGGTGGCGAGGGATGGAGCTGGGCCGTCTGAGCCCCAGCGGTCGGATGAGAGTGCAGCACCCGTGGAAGCGCCGATGCCTCCCTCGGCAGAGGCCATATGGGTGGTAGCGGAGACAGTGCTTGCAGTGTTACAAGCACAACCAACTGGACAAGCAAGACCTGGTGGAAGGCAAGAGCATGCTGCCGAGGTGGTGGAAGTGCAAGCAAGTGACGATGCCTTGTCACGTTTTATGCACTTTCATCCACCGACGTTTGGTGGAGCGCTCTCACCAACGCAGGCAGAAGATTGGTTGGCAAGAGTAAAACGGATCCTAACCGCAATCAGGACGGTCGAGGAACAGAAAGTGATGTTGGCCACTTTTCTGTTGGAAGGAGATGCGAGATTGTGGTGGGATGAGATTGAAGTGCACCACTTGGCAGGTCGAGGTTTAATGGAGATTTTGATGGAGGAATTCTCCCAACTATTTTTAGCCAAGTATGTGCCAGTGTCGCAGAGGATTGCGATGGAAAATGAGTTTCTCCATTTGGTGCAGGGTGAGCGAGATATTGATACCTACCTGCATGAATTTACAAGATTGGGGAGATATGCGGGATCTACCTTTGCGGAGGAAGCGCGAAAGACAAATCGGTTTTATGGCGGCTTGCGGGATGAATTGAGGTTGGCACTTCCGAGTTCGGTGAGCCAAGGCTTTCAGGCGTTGGTCGATACAGCTCGTGCCTTGGAGAAGGATATGAAGCGAGTACGTGAGAATAAGAGACTGACAAGGGAAAAGTCAGAGTTTAAAATGTCACCACCAGATCAATCGGAGTTTCGCCGACAAGAGAAGAAAAGATTTAGGCCGGTGGACGTAGCTCCGTCGACTGTTTCTTCGGGGGCGACGTATGGGCCAGGACGTGTGGATACACGTATATGCTATAAATGTGGGCAGCAAGGACACATCGCAAAATTCTGTTGGAATGTCCCTCCAGGGAGTGAGAAAAAGACAGGTGCGTCATATGAAGAAAAAGGGAAAGCAGTGGCCGAATCATCTGCACCCCGAACGCAACCTAGATTGCATGCGATGGAAGTGCAAGAGCCGCAAAGCTCAGTTGGTGAAATTCAGCCTCGAGCATTTCATTTATCTTTAAATCGCGAATTTCAAAATCGGGAGGCTGAGCAGAAGTGAACGGTGATGTGAATCATTTCGATGTTATGAAAGTTGTGTATGTAAACTATGTTTTGATATGAGGTGTGATGAATAATAGCTGATGTGCATCACTTGTGACGAATTAAATCAATTCTGTCGTTTTGTTTGAGGTTTTATGTGGCTGAATGGGCACAAGTGGAAGTTAGGGATGTTTGTTGTGTTGTCTGTTGTTAGTGTGTGCGGAGGCTATGATTTTGTGATGTTGTGCCTGATTGGTTGTTTGGAGTCAAATTTCGAGGACGAAATTATTTGAAGGGGGGGAGGATTGTAACACCCCGAAGTCAAGAGGATCATTTTGAGCAAAATCGGGTTCAGGCATGGGTGACACGGCCTGGGACACGGGCGTGTCCCAGGGCATGTCAGTTGACACGGCCTGCGACACGGGCGTGTCGCAGGGCGTGTCGAGGTTGTGTCGACGATCGGGCTTGGTGTCGACGATTTTCGCTCGACATCGTCGAGAGGGGCACACGGCCCAGGACACGGCCGTGTCGGATGCCGTGTCGACATGCTCGACGAGTGTTACGCGACGATCGTCGAGTATCGAGTTCCAGTGAGGACACGGCCTGTGACACGGGCGTGTCACAGGGCATGTCAGTGGGCGTCAAATTCAGCTCGACGTCTCGGGTTAGGGCGTGTTTGCGGGACACGGGTGTGTCCTGGTGCACACGGCCATGAACATGGGCGTGTGCCAAGCCGTGTGCCAGGCCGTGTGAAGTCTCGGGTTGGATTGGTATTATTTTCCTTGAGGAACACGGCCTCAGACACGGGCGTGTCTGAGGGCGTGTCGGGTACACGGCACGTGACACGGGCGTGTCACACGGCCGTGTACTGGTTGGATTGAGTCGGTTGTCTGCCGCTTAGGGGGACACGGCCTGTGACACGGGCGTGTCACAGGGCGTGTCAGGCCGTGTTCAGGGTTTTCTGGCCAGATCTGAGCCGTTCGTTTCCCTCTTCCTGGATCTAAGGGCTGGGCTTTGTCCAGGTGTCTAGGAGGCCGAGAATTAGAAGATAAAGTCTCTTATTATCTTCTTCTTCTTCTTCTTCATTTCCATTTCAAGGGAGAGAGAAGAAAGGCCTAAGGGAGAGAGAAGGGAGGAGTCTTCCAGCTGCTGTAGGAGCTGCGGAGTGCGGATCGAAGATCCGAGAGCGGATTCGTGAAGGTAGAGCCGAGGCGGTGATTTCCATCCGGCTACTTCATGGCACCGAAGCGATCTTCAAGGGTAACAATCTCCTTCTTGGACATCGAAGTCCTTCCTTTATACATGTGCTTGGAATCCTCCACCAAGAGGTGGATTTGCGGAAGAGATTCCTTCGTGAGTCTGCATTTAGAGCCGGAAATATAGAGGACGGCGTAGGCATGCTGTGTGAAGCCCATCTGGACCGGTATTCTGGATTGGTGATGTTCATGGGTAAACCGGAGAAGACTCCGTGGCTTTGATGATGTGTAAAACAGATTTCTGTTGTGCTGAATGTATGGATGTGATGATTGTAAGGAGGCTTTGGTGAAGCTCCTGGATATGAGATGATCAATTGGTAACACGCCTGGTTAGTGCGAGATACATCCGGCCTGTTACACCACTAGGGTGGGTTGATCTAGTTAAGGTAGGATCGATGGGTGGCAATGCTAGGGGAGCCGAGTTAAACCCGGGTTGTTGCACCACATGGTGTCGGTCGATCGGATTAGGAGGGGGATCGATGGGTAGACAATGCATGGGGAGCTTAGATAAACCCGGCTTGCTACACCACGGAGTGTGGGTCGATCTGCTCTGGTTGTGATGCTGTGAGGATGGACCTCTGAGTGGCTTGGGCGGGATGTCGCCAGCCTGCGAGCTGGTGGACTAGGGCCGGTCAACCAACAAGTTAAAACCTCGAGAGACAGCGGTGTACGACGGTGGATTCCGGTACGCCAAGAAGGTGACCTGAGTGCACGGAGCGTTGGTGGACTCCAGCGTTTGTGATGTGATGTGTTTGTTAGATAGTGGAATAAAGAGAATAATCTAGCTATGATGTGATTTGGTGATGTTTGCTGATGCTTGATGAGAAAGGAAGCACTGTATACAGGGAAGGAACCACTACCCCGGGTAGGGGGTAGGGTCGTTATAATGGGTCAGCAATGCTGACCGTTACTTTGTTTTCTGTGTTGGTTTGGATGATGAATTGCAGGTGCTGCGGTTTGGAAAGAATAAGTGGATTGGTTAGCCTGGTGTTCGTAGTCCTTGAAGGCTATGTGAAGATTCGTGGTTGGATTTCATGTGTGGCCGGCCTGCGTGCCGATGTACGAAACCATTGATGTGAAAGAGGAACTTGTAAGGCCATAAGGCCAGGGTGTGTGCGTTGTATACATTCCTGGTGTTGTTATATATAAATCTGGTATTTATATTTGGTGGACATTCTGGTTTGAGTTCATGCTAACATAAAATATGCTGCGCTAGAATGAAATGAGTTAAGGATACGCGTCGATTTTGATTTCCACACGTGATTCCGTCGCTTTGTCTGTGAGATATGGCGTGGGGCCCCGGCCGGACCCACCGTTATATGTCATGTGACAGGTGGGGGCGTTACATAAGTCACCTACTCGAGTAGACCAAGTCATATACTCGAGTAGCATGCTTATATACTCGATTAGATCACTCGTTATACCCGAGTACCATAAAGGTTTTCTCATCTAAATTTCTCTAAGTCATATACTCGAGTAAGTATGCTCACATACTCGAGTAGTTCATTTTACCTACTCGAATAGTTCATGTGTCACCTGTGTACCTTGCTATTTCCCTACTCCAGAATTTTTCTAAGTCTTTTACTCGAGTAGAACTTTCACCTACTCGAGTAGATTACTTCCTCTCGAGTAGTTTAGTTCAACTACTCGAGTAGTTGCCAGCAGACCTCTTCAGAATTTTTCTAAGTATTCCACTCGAGTAGTACCTCGTGTACTCAAGTAGGTTATGTAATATACTCGAGTATCTCTTCCAGTACTCGAGTAGATCCTCTATATACTCGAGTAGGTCCCTTCACATAATCGAGTAGTTCTGTCTGCCTACTCGAGTAGTTGATCTCTATATACTCGAGTAGTCTTTTTATACTTACCCGAGTATGTTTCCCATCATATACTCGAGTAGTTATTCAACTACTCGAGTAGTTATTGACTTACTCGTGTAGGTGGCCAAATCTTTCTGAAATTTTTCTAAGTCATTTTTCTGACGGGATTTTTCAAATCACGAGACATGATTGGTCTACGTGTACATCATTATGACCGATTATGACCGTTAATCTCTCCTATATAATATCTTATCAGAAAATGACAAACCCTAAGTATTCTCAAAGCTTTCTTGTAATTTCTTTTTCGAGAAATATTCTTCAGCCGCCTCCTCTCTGATTTTCGTGAAACGGAAGCCGCCGACGCCTCCTTCTTCTCCGGCCAAAGCTTCTACTTTCAGAGGATTATTCTGAAGAAAAGTTACAGATCGAGATCGACTTCACTGATCACATTCTCTCTCGATTTCTGTAAAAGGAAGTAGATCCAGATCGAGGCCGAGACCTTCTTCACCGATTTCTGAAAAAGCTACAAAGTTGAAAAGAAGAAGATCCTGACCATTTCCTTCAGATTTGAGTGATTTACAGTTTGTATTCTTGTAAACTCTTTATTAATCTTGTAGGAGAAATCTTCTCCGAGTGTAGGAGTTTTTTTTTACTCCGAGTTTGTAGGAAGTGCTATCTTCCGAGGTGTAGATCCGTTTGGTTTGGATCGAGTTTGTAGGAACTTTGTTCCGAGGGTAGGATCGGTTTTTGATCCGAGATAGTGGAGTAGCCGAGTCTAGTTGATTGCTAGATCGGTGAGGGAAAGTGGATGTACCCAAGGTTGGAGAACCACTATACATCTTGTGTCGTCTGTGATATTGGTAGATATTTTTGTGCAGTGCTCTAATTATTTTTTATTCCGCAAAAGACGCACAAACCACCTATTCACCCCCCTCTAGGTGATTTAGGTCGACAACAGTTTTCTTTCAATTGGTATCAAAGCGAGGTTGATCGTTAAAAGGTTAACACCTTGATCAGATCCAGATCTGTTGTCTGAAAGATTCTACCATAAAATGGACAAGGGCAAAGATCTCGCCAAGCTTCCTCTGTGCAACAAAAACAACTTTCCCATGTGGAAAGAAAGGATAAAATTTTTCATGGAAGCTGTGGATCCAAGGATCTTCATGATCGTTGAAGAAGGTCCTTACGTTCCCATGACTATGTCCACTATCGACCCCACCAAGAAAGTTCCCTAAAAGCTAATGGATCTTGACAAAGATGAGATTGCACTTGTCTCTCTCGACAAGAAAGCTAAGAACATCATAGCAAGTGCAGTCGATGACTCGATGCTGCAGAATTTGATTCACTGTCAATCAGCCAAGGAGATGTGGCACTCCTTAGTCACTTTGATGGAAGGGACTGAAGAAGTAAGGGATGATCGGAGATCCCTTATCAATCAAAAATATGAAGCGTTCCGACAAGGGAACAGGGAAACAATTGCCGACACCTTTGAGAACTTCTTCAAGATTGTAAATGGCCTAAGGGTGTATGGCCGTGTCTTCACAAACGGAGAACTAAACGACAAATTCTTGAGATCCCTAACCAAGGAATGGGATAACAAGGTATGTGCCATCAGGGAGTTCGGGAAGCTAGCTGAAACGGACCCGCAAAATCTCTTTGGAAAGCTTATGTCCTATGAACTCCAAATCAATACAAGAAAAGCTGAAGAAGAGAAGGGCAGGTCTGCTCTAAAGGAGAAATCTGTCGCTGTAAAGGCAGACACCTCCAGAAAGACTAAGGCTGCCTCCCCCGCTCCAGTTCCAGAAGTTGATGAAGAAGAAGAAACATCAGAGCCCAGCACCTCAGGCTCTGAACTATCTGAAGGAGAGTTCTCCTTGCTCTCAAGGCAATTCAAGAAGTTTCTTAATAAAAAGAAACAATGGAAAGACAAGGATGCCTCACACAGAAGATCGCGACGCGATGACGATCGACAAAGAAAAGGCTCAAGCAGCCACGACAGGTATAACACTAAACAGAACAAATACGTTTCAACTGACATCATTTGCTACTGTTGCAATAAGCCAGGTCACGTCATTGCTGACTGCCCTTACAAGAAGAAGGAGGGCGGCAGAAGGGAAGACAAGAAATCCTCACACAACAGGAAGAGGAAAGAGAAGAGCCTCATAGCCAAAATGAGCAAGACTCTTAGCGACTCCGACTCCTCAGAGTCAAGAGAAGAAGAAGAAGCTTACTTTGGACTAATGGCTCAAACGGATGATGAACAAGAGCCCCAGTTCACTGGGAAGGTAAACTCTCACACCCCTCTCTCAGAGTCTGAAGTGTCTGAACATGATTGCGAGAGTAGCTCCTCTGACGATGAGTCAGAATTGATGGCCCAGTATAAGGAGTTAATCATGGCTTACGACAAATGTCGTCGAGTCATGAAGACTCAGGCTAAAGAGATCAAATCTCTAAAAGCTGAAGAGAGCAACTTGAGAGAGAAAGTCGCAAAGACTGACTCCCTCGAGGAAAACTTCAATAATACTATTGAAGAATATAACAAGGCTCTTGAGCACCTTGACCTGAAGGAGAAGATCATCAAAGGTTTGGAAGCCGAACTTGCGGCTGAAAGGAAACTTGTTGAGAGTTTCTCTAAGCCCAAGACGGTTCTTCCATTCGTTGCTGAATTCTCAGCAAAGGCCAAGGGAGCTGGACTAGGCCATGAAGAAGCTTCTAGTAAATCCTCTAGGAGAAACAAGAATCAACGAAAAAATAAGGCCGTCAAAAAGGCCTCAGCCGAAGAAAAGGGAAAAGCCCCTCAGAATCAAACCACATTCAGAAAGGTCATCTTTCCAACAAATGAGTTTGATTTTGACTCATCATACGGGCACTTTGCTAGGCCTACTCATCTAGAGCCAAAGTCCCGCTATCAAGGATGGGCTCGACCCCGAAACCTTGGCAAAAGTGTCTTTAAGGCACCTTATGAAGAAGTTGTTCTTCAGAGCTATGGCCCTTTCAATCATGGGCATAACTTCAAAAACGCACCAAAAACAAAGCCTGTTGTAGAGAAGCCCATAAAGGAGAAGAAGCCATGTGATTGCCATCATCATGAGGCATCTTCCTCCAAGAATGCTACCCCTGCTAGACCAAAGCTCCAAAAGGTCAAGCAGGAGATCTTGAGGCAAAGGTACAACAGATTTGACTGTTGGTGCTATGACAAGGTTGGTCACTTCGCCATAGATTGCTAGTTCAATTCCAGAAACGCTGCAACCCCTCAGGTCAGCAATATGAGAAAGACCTCTCATAATGCCAACACTCGTAGGGGGAGCACTCTAACCCGAGACCAAGGACCCAAACGTGTTTGGGTTCCTAAGGCGAATTGATTGTGATTGCAGGGATGTCCAAAGGCCAACAAAATGCCTATCTGGTACTTGGACAGCGGATGCTCTCGGCATATGACCAGGATGAGAAGCCTCATTCAGAACTTTACTCCAGTCATGAACGGACCAAAGGTCATCTTTGGAGGTTCAGACCGTGGAATTACTAGAGGCTATGATATGATTACTAACGACAATGTATCCTTCTCGGATGTGGCCTATGTTGAAGGATTGGAACACAATCTCATTAGCATAAGCCAACTCTGCGATAAAGGATACATAGTTGAGTTCCATGCTGATAAGTGCCTGATAAAATCAGTTGACAATATGGAAACGATTCTATCCGGCACTCGAAGCAGGAATATTTTCTGTTTAAATTTCATTTGTATAGATTTCTCCACACCAGTGTGTCTTTTGGCAAAAGATAGTGCTTCTCTTGGTGACCAATGGCACAAGAGACTAGCACATATTAATTTCAAAACAATTAATAAACTATTTTCAATGAACTTGGTACGTGATGCCCCAAATGTCAAATGCGTCAAAGACAGACCTTGTCATGCATGCGTAAAAGGCAAGCAAACAAGGGCTACCTTTAAAAGCACTGTTGGCAAAGACTCTAACAGATGTCTCCATCTATTGCACATGGACTTGTTTGGTCCACTGCAGATTAGAAGTTTGGGAGGCAAGGAATATACATTGGTAATTGTTGATGACTACTCGCGCTTTGCGTGGGTGTTCTTTCTGAAACACAAGTTAGATACTTTCGATATCTTTACCAATTTTGTCAGGCAAGTCCAGAATGAATACAACTGCTCCATAGTCAAAATCAGAAGTGACAACGGAACAGAGTTCAAATCTGGGGCCATGACAGAATTCTGTGAAAGCTTAGGTATCTTTCATGAGTTTTCCTCTCCTCGTACTCCACAACAAAATGGAGTGGCTGAGAGAAGGAACAGAACACTCATAGAGGCCTGCAGGACCATGTTGAGTGATGCTTCACTACCGGAGTACTTCTGGGCTGAGGCCGTCAACACTGCATGCCGCGTGCAAAATCAAGCACTCATAAACAAAGACCACAATAAGACTCCTTACGAACTTCTGAAAGGCAGAAAACCAACAGTCTCTTACTTTAGAATCTTTGGCTGCAAATGCTTCGTACTTAACAATGACAAGTATCATACCACCAAGTTCAGCGAAAAGAGCTTTGAAGGTATTTTTGTAGGATATAGTAGCCATAGTAAGGCATATAGGATTTTTAATAGAAAAACCCTGGTGGTGGAAGAATCGATACATGTTGTATTTGATGAGACGATCTTGCTGCAAAGCAATCCGTCTAGTGTGCTCATTGAAGATGCATGTGAAAAGCTGAAAGAAACTAGCTTGGATGATCCGTCCGAAGAAGAAGGCGAGAAGTTCATTAAGATCACCACTCCAACTCCAATTGGAGAGGCTGATGATCAAAATGGAGAAGTCATCCAGGACGAAGAAATCACTCCGGTGCTTGAAGATAATCCAGATGCAAGAACTCTAGAGCTCAGACATCTGAAAGATCACCCAATGGACCAGATCATAGGAGATCCCCGGGATGGTGTCAGAACTCGGAGAGGTACAACTAATGAGAATCTTCATTTGAGTTTTCTCTCACAGGTTGAACCAAAGAAATTTGAGTAAGCAAACTCAGACGCATCATGGATAATGACAATGGAAGAAGAGCTAAATCAGTTCAAGCGCTGCAATGTGTGGATGCTGGTTCCAAGACCCAAGGGAAAGAACATCATTGGAACAAAATGGGTTTTCAGGAACAAGATGGATGAAGACGAGACTATCATAAAGAACAAGGCCAGACTCGTCGCTAAAGGCTATCGTCAAGAAGATGGAATCGACTTCGACAAGACATATGCTCCAGTGGCCAGACTGGAGGCAATAAGGTTGTTCCTAGCATATGCTGCCTTCAAAGGCTTCACCGTCTATCAGATGGATGTGAAGTCGGCCTTCCTGAATGGTAACTTAAAGGAGGAAGTGTATGTGGAACAACCTCCAGGTTTCGTTGATCCTAACTTTCCCGATCATGTCTATTTTCTGCACAAGGCCCTATATGGTCTGAAACAAGCTCCTCGAGCTTGGTATGAAATGCTGTCTACCTTTCTACTTGAGAACAAGTTCACAAGGGGAAAGATAGACAAGACATTATTTCTTAGGGAAATAAAAGGCAAGATTTTGCTAGTGCAAATCTATGTCAACGACATTATCTTTGGCTCTACAGACAACAACCTCTGCAAAAAGTTCTCAAAACTCATGCAAGGGAAGTTTGAAATGAGCAGTATGGACGAGCTGAAGTATTTCTTAGGGCTTCAAGTGAAACAATCTGAAGATGGAATTTTCATCTCACAGACCAAATTCACCAAAGAGCTAATTAAGAAATTCGGAATGGAGAACGCAACCTCTATGAGGACTCCAATGTGCTCAACTATGTCTCTGGACAAGGATGAAAAAGGGAAACCTTTTGATGAAACCAAGTACAAAAGCATAATTGGATCCTTGCTCTACCTTACTGCCAGTAGGCCTGACATAATGTTCTCAACATGTGTCTGTGCTAGATTTCAGGTGAACTCTAAGGAATCTCATTACGCTGCTGCAAAGCGGATCCTGAGATACCTTAAAGGCACACCAAATCTTGGCTTATGGTACCCAAGAAGTAATGACAACGAACTAATTGGATTTTCAGATGTAGATTTTGCAGGTAGCAAAGACGACCGGAAAAGCACCTCAGGGACTTGCCAATTCTTCGGAAGAAGGCTAATTTCCTGGAGTAGCAAGAAGCAGAACTGTGTCGCAATTTCAACGGCCGAGTCAGCGTATATCTCTGTAGGCAGTTGTTGCGCATAGTTGCTATGGATAAAGAATCAGTTTGAGGACTACAAACTGCAGTTCAAGGATATACCCTTGTACTGTGACTCCTCCAGCGTAATTGCAATAGCCAACAATCCAGTCTCTCACAGCCGGACAAAGCACATTGAGCTAAGGTACCACTTCATCCTAGAACATGTGGAGCATGGAGACATAGATCTCCAATATGTGCCTACAGATAGGCAAGTTGCAGATATCTTCACAAAGCCGCTGGACGAGACCAAGTTCTCGTTCTTCAAGACAGAGCTTAGGATGTTCAACAAAGAGAACTAAAGAAGGCTGAATGACTAAGAAGCAAGTAACTGCAAAGGGTTAGTCATAATCTACTCTTTCTCAACTTTTTTCAAAATTCAACTCGAGAAGCATGAGACATACTCGAGTATCTAAAGACCTACTCGAGTATATGAATGAACCTACTCGAGTATGTGTACTGACCTACTCGAGTATCTAAAGACCTACTCGAGTGAGTTTCTCACCTACTCGAGTAAGTCAATACCTACTCGAGTAAGTCCTTATCTACTCGAGTAGTTTTCTTACATACTCGAGTAACTCCAGTCGACCTACTCGAGTAGCTCATTTATCTACTCGAGTAGTCTATCTCTCTCTCGTGTCCTGATTCCCAGTTTTTCAAAAATTGTTCTATTCGCCACCCAAGGCTATATGCCGCCTCTTTCTTTAACTTAATTAGCGGAAATTTAAGAATTATATATATATACGAAATTCCGAAACATCAAACCTACTCGACATCATTTCTATCTCTCGAGTACCCTGTCTCTTCGCCTACCCTGCCGACTCGCCTCCGCCGAAGTTGCAGAGCTCTCTCTCTAATTTCCTCCAGGCATTCGCATCCATGGCGTCTTCTCACAAGATCGGCGTCGGCTCCGAACTCGTCACCGACGGTATTGCAGAGCTTTCCGACGACTTCCACAACCTCCTCATTCTTCTCGACACCGCCGGTCTCTCCTTCATCCTCCACGAACCCTGTCGCGTTCTCTTCCCCGAAGTTGCAGAATTCTTCTCAAATCTCAAGGTTCGACGACATGGCAAAGTTCTAAAATCTACAGTAAAGGGTTTGAAACTCAAGTTCACCAAGACCTCTGTCTCTCAATTTCTCCGTTTACCTATTGTTGATGAAGAAGATGATCTGGATGATGAAGATTCTGACCGAACAACACTCTTCTGTGGCAGTTCTCCTAACGCTCAGTATATTAAGAGGTCAGACATGAACGCTGAAGGAAAATTCCTCGTTGATATCATTGGCAAGATTCTCCTGTGCAAGACTCACTCCATCAGAGAAATTCCCTTTTATTTCTTCGATATAATGCAAGCCATTGTGTGTCGCAAGAAATACCAATTTGATATGCTAATTTTGGACAAGATAAAGGACAGCATGAAATCCCCCAACTATGCCAGAATTATCTCCCTGCTCCTCCATGCCACAAATCCTGAAGTATTCAACTTATCAAAAGGGACTCCACTTCACCACATGAAGAAGGTCTCCATCTCTTCAATTCAGAGATGGGATCTCAAGCTCAAGAATTCTGCCCAAGCTGCACAGGTTTCCAAAATTCCAGAAGTTCCATCTGCAGAGGACAGGACTCCATCTCCCCCTCCTCATCATGTGGCCAGCTCCTCTGGTGCACCAAGTGAGGGGGAGCCTGCTCCTTCTAGCCCAGTCAGGCAACCCTCTCCTCAGTCAGAGACTCCATCCCTACCTCATACTCCAAAGAGTCCAGCCACTTCCTCAGATCACGTACCTCAAGACACTCTTCTGTCCACAGCTGCTGCCATAGATGCCATGATTGCAGAGCTTACTGAAGATGTGCTTCCCCCTCCTCCTCTATCTCCTCCAGCTCCAACCACTGAACATCACAGGGACTTGTCTCCAGCACAGTCTCCTGCCCATTCTCCAGCCAGAACTCCAACACCTTCTCCTCCTCCAGCAAATACGCCAGACACCATCTTTATTTCTAATGAGCCTTCTCCTGAGCTAGCTGAGGCCCCTCTCAGAAACCTCGATTTCTCCATTCCCCAAGATACAGAAGAATTGGATGCTGTCATTCCTACCACCAGAGCTCTCAGCTCAGTGCTTATTGAAGAAATAGCTCCTTGGTAACTCCTCCTATCCCTACTGCTGCTCCCTCTATTGCTGCTGCTACAGTTTCCTCCTCCTCAGATCTGCTGCAAAGTATTGCCATTCTTCTTCAAGAACAAAGACATCATTTTGACACCTCTCTAAAGGTGGTCACTGACAAGGTCACTGCTCTTGAGACTGAGATGGGCAGAGGTTTTGCTGAAATTCAGCATAACACTGACAAGCTCAAGTACCTGTTCCAACTTGGTAGTAAAGCTCTTGACCATACTATCACTAGTATTGGCAATGTTATGGAACAAGGTGTAACCTTGGCAAACAATCAGATTGAGCTAGACAAGAGGACTGAAGCCAACAAGATGAAGATATGTGAAGAAGTTGGCATCTTCAAAGATGACACCATAGAGACAGTATCTGTTGAAATCGGAAAGGGGGAGGGTTTGATAAAAGAACTCAAAGCCCAGGTAGAAAAATCTACTGCTCAGAAGTCAGTTGAATGGGAAGCTCATATACAGACCATTCATGATGATGTGCTTGCCTAGATACAGAGTGTCAAATTTCACACCTATGACACTGCTGTCTGGATGCACAACCAGATCTTGCCAGATCTTGCAGTTGAACCAAACATCATTCCCCATCATCTCAACCCACTGGCCATAGATGTCACTGCCCCAGCTGTTCCTCAACAACCTACCTTCTCCCCCAGGCCTGGAGACTCAGTTGCTCCTCCAGACACTTATGTTCCAGGCTGGGAAGGAGAAGATCCTGCTGATATATTCCTTCAAGCCCCTCCAGAGATCAGAATCCACAAGAAGAAAAGGAAATATGGTGAAGGTCCCTCTGCCAGCAGGACAGCTCCTTCTAAAGCCCCTGAACATGCTGAAGCCTGGTCTCCAACTTCAAAGTCTCTCATCTTGGACACACTCAGGCTTGTCATGGATCACAATGAGAACAGAAACATGCACTACAGTTCCCAAGAATGGGAGTTATATGAGAAGTCAATGCTGAAAAGGAAGATCCATGATAGAGAATTTGGGAGAAATAACCCTGCTGCTCCTCCAAGGCCTCCTAAGTACTTTCCTAAGCCTTTCAGCTACCTAAGGAGACAACAAGAGAAGATGGATAAGCAACAATCCCAAGCCCAAAACTAAAAAGATGATGAGAAATTGAAATGACAAATTGTAGACTTGATGTTTTTGGAAACTCATATATATACAATTCTTCATTCTGTCTAATTATCTTTTTCATTATCCTTTGCTTACCTGCTCA
The DNA here is from genome assembly GCA_039583875.1 of Platanthera guangdongensis. Lineage (NCBI taxonomy): Eukaryota > Viridiplantae > Streptophyta > Magnoliopsida > Asparagales > Orchidaceae > Platanthera > Platanthera guangdongensis. The sequence goes on from CM077164.1 coordinate 132,304,599, forward strand.
TATTTTTCTACTTAGTTTCTTTTATGTCCATAATTCACCTTAGTATAAAGAGTTCTGACTTCAACAAATAAGCGGAGATTGTTGGGTATTTCATCCACATGAACCCAGATTTGAATGAAGTCACCCTGGAACTAAGATGAATTAAGTTGTATTTGATGCTTGGTTTGAGCTATATGTTTGCAGGAGTTTCACTGGGAAGTGTAGGCCAATGTCAGCCCACAGTGGGTCACCAAACACAGGATCTGTGCAATGTAATCCCTCATTGCATATTCCAAGGTGTTGACTCATGTGTGGTCTCTCTATTGGGATACACTTCATATTCAAGCTATTGGACTATGGGAAAGGCATTGGAAGTTGGCTACTTTAGAAGAATCAGTTTCTCCAACATCAGAAAATTTCTAAGTGTTTTACTCGAGTAGAGCTTTCACCTACTCGAGTAGTCTGGGTATAAGTTACTCGAGTAAAAGAATCTTGTACTCGAGTAGACATAGTCATATACTCGAGTAGCTAAGTCACCTACTCGAGTAGACCAAGTCATATACTCGAGTAACATGCTTATATACTCGAGTAGATCACTCGTTATACCCGAGTACCATAAAGTTTTTCACATCTAAATTTCTCTAAGTCATATACTCGAGTAAGTATGCTCACATACTCGAGTAGACAGAAATATACTCGAGTAGTTCATTTTACCTACTCGAGTAGTTCATGTGTCACCCGTGTACCTTGCTATTTCCCTACTCCAGAATTTTTCTAAGTCTTTTACTCGAGTAGAACTTTCACCTACTCGAGTAGATTACTTCCTCTCGAGTAGTTTAGTTCAACTACTCAAGTAGTTGCCAGCAGACCTCTTCAGAATTTTTCTAAGTATTCCACTCGAGTAGTACCTCATGTACTCGAGTAGGTTATGTAATATACTCGAGTAGCTCTTCCAGTACTCGAGTAGATCCTCTATATACTCGAGTAGGTCCCTTCACATACTCGAGTAGTTCTGTCTGCCTACTCGAGTAGTTGATCTCTATATACTCGAGTATTCTTTTTATACTTACCCGAGTATGTTTCCCATCATATACTCGAGTAGTTATTCAACTACTCGAGTAGTTATTGACTTACTCGTGTAGGTGGCCAAATCATTCCGAAATTTTTCTAAGTCATTTTTCTGACGGGATTTTTCAAATCACGCGACATGATTGGTCCACGTGTACATCATTATGACCGATTATGACCGTTAGTCTCTCCTATATAAGATTTTATCAGAAAATGACAAACCCTAAGTATTCTCAAAGCTTTCTTGTAATTTCTTTTTCGAGAAATATTCTTCAGCCGCCTCCTCTCTGATTTTCACAAAACGGAAGCCGCCGCCGCCGCCTTCTTCTCCGGCCAAAGCTTCTACTTTCAGAGGATTATTCTGAAGAAACGTTACAGATCGAGATCGACTTCACTGATCACATTCTCTCTCGATTTCTGTAAAAGGAAGTAGATCCAGATCGAGGCCGAGACCTTCTTCACCGATTTCTGAAAAAGCTACAAAGTTGAAAAGAAGAAGATCCTGGCCATTTCCTTCAGATCTGAGTGATTTACAGTTTGTATTCTTGTAAACTCTTTATTAATCTTGTATGAGAAATCTTCTCCGAGTGTAGGAGTTTTTTTTACTCCGAGTTTGTAGGAAGTGCTATCTTCCGAGGTGTCGATCCGTTTGGTTTGGATCTAGTTTGTAGGAACTTTGTTCCGAGGGTAGGATCGGTTTTTGATCCGAGATAGTGGAGTAGCCGAGTCTAGTTGATTGCTAGATCGGTGAGGGAAAGTGGATGTACCGAAGGTTGGGGAACCACTATATATCTTGTGTCGTCTGTGATATTGGTAGATATTTCTGTGCAGTGCTCTAATTATTTTTTATTCCGCAAAAGACGCACAAACCACCTATTCACCCCCCTCTAGGTGATTTAGGTCGACAACAGTTTTCTTTCAGTTTTTCTTCATCATCAGATTCATCTGTATCTGATCTGCTACTGCTTGCACCAATTACCATGAGGCACACCTCCTTTGCCTTGGCCTCCTCTTCTTCTTCACTGGAGCTGGAAGATATAGATTCATCTTCTGTGTCACTCCATGTTTCAGCCACAAATCCTTTGTCCTTCTTTTTGTGTTTGCTGGAAGAGGACTTGCTGTAGTGCTTGCTTCTTGATTCTTTCTCTTTTCTTTTTTTTTTTTTTTGATTTTCAGGACATTCAGACATGAAGTGTCCTGGCTTCCTGTACCCATAACACACTACCTCTTTAGTGGGGGTTTTGTCATACCTTGGCTGGCTGTCATTTCTGGATGACTTCCTTCTGAAGTCTTTCCTTGCCAGTTTGTATAATCTCTTGGCAAAGAGACTCATCATCTCTTCATTAGCTGTTGGGGCTTCAGTTTCTTCAGCAGCCTTGAATGCAATGGATTGTTCTTTCCTTGCTGGGGGAGGAGTCCTGTGTTCCACTGCCTCTCTGGACTTGATTAGCTGCTCATATGACTTCAGTTTTCCTAATAGAGATTCAGTTGAAATCTCATTCAGGCATCTGGCCTCCTTGATGGGCCAGATACTGGTGTCCCATGAGCTTGGGAAGCACATTAAGATCTTGTCATTAACTTCAGTCAAAGTGATTTCTTTATCTAAGGTCCTTAGCTCACTGATGATGGAGCTAAGCCTGTTGTACATCACTTCAACTATCTCTGCCTCATTCTTCTTGAAGTTTTCATATTGGGTGATGAGGTGTGATCTTCTATCTTTCCACTCATCTGCTGAGCCAGCAACCATTTGATTGAGTGAATCCTAGATTGCTTTTGCAGAGGTGCACTCAGCCACCTTCTGAAAGATATCATCTGACATGGTCTGAGCCAATATGTTCATGACTTTGGCATCAACAATCTTTGCTTTCTTCTGAGCATCAGTCCACTCAGGTGGTGGGACTGCATTGTTGCTGGAAGATGTTGTAGCTATAGATGCCTGTGGGGGACCTGTCAAAATGGAATTATAGATGTCTTCATCAATGGAATTCATATATAACCTAATTCTTGCCTTTCAGATGGCAAACTTGTTAAGGTTGCAAATTGGAGGTCTGGTGCTTGCATAGTCCTTGTTCTGTGGCATGCTGTGTTTATAATGTAAATGAAAATGAAATACTGTGTAGATCTAACAAAGGAACTTTTGGTTCAAGATTTAACCTGTACAACCAAAGGAACCTCCTCTGATACCAATTGAAGGATCAAGCGCATACCCAATTGCACCAAAAGCCTGGACTATTGGAGAGGGCGCTACTTAATTTCTTAAATAAGTAGCAAAGAGCCACGGGTCAAGTGAAGGAACGCCGGACCCAATAGGTTATAACAAGGCTCTACTAGCTCATCAGCACATCAGGTTTCAAATCCTGAAATCTATCGCAGAAATTCACAGCCACACACACACCGCATGCATTCATAGCCACGCACACACCGCAGACATTCATAATCGTGCACACACCACAAGCATTCATAGCCGCGCACACACCTCAGACATTCAAAGCCGCGCGCACACCGTAGGCATTCAAAGCCGCGCGCACACCGCAGATATTCAAAGTCGCGCACACAACCCTATGTCGACATAGTTTGGACCGCTTTTGTTTCAGCAGGGTAGTGAGCCCCGCGGGCCTCACCGATGTGGCCGTCGGTAACAGTGGCCAGTCCTGCCACATCTGGGGGTGGTCGTACCTCACAACTCCAGGCCCTAACCTACAACCTTGTGTACTCTTGGATGTGAGCGACATCCGGAGAATCATTTTGGCCGACCAACGGAGGAAACCCGATGGGGAATATAACGGCCGGTCACCCGTGGTACTCATCTCCCTGTCGCCTTGAGTCGTCAACCTTCCCGCATCGGTACGAACGGTCTGCGGAAGGGACTGACCCGCCACCATTTCACCGCAAGCAATTTACAATCAATCAAACAAAAGTCAAACAATATAACATCGAGTCTACGTCGGCCTGCCCTACTAGGCTTACACTTCGGGCATTGACACTTAGCTCTACTTTCGACAAGGAGCGTGGGAGCGCTTTATTTGGAGCTAAACCTGGAGGACTACTTCGACTCCAGTTATCCCCAACTAAGGCTCAACCTTAACAACAACTGCTCGTCAGAGCAGGACCCGGTATTATAAAAGTAACTTGCGATAAGGACAAGTGCGGTGATTATGCTGCTTATTTAAAGTGCTGGAATGAAATGTGACCAGTACGAGACTGGAGTAGTACTGAAATAAGCTTGACCAGTATGAGACTGGAGTAGTACTGAAATGAAAGTACTGAAATAAGCTTGACCAGTACGAGACTGGAGTAGTACTGAAATGAAAGTACTGAAAAGCTTGACCAGTGCGAGACTGGAGTAGTACTGAATTGAAAGTACTGAACTGAAATAAATAAAGGAACTAGAACAGTGCAAGACTGGAATAATCATAAAGCAAATGGTTAGTAGTCCAGTCACAACATCCAGAAGGCTTCAGTTCCATCTCCGTTCTCAAGAGAGATTCAGTTCTATCTCCATCCAGGAGGCACATTCAGTTCCATCTCCGTTCTCAGGAGAGATTCAGTTCCATCTCCATCCAGGAGGCACATTCAGTTCCATATCCGTCCTCAGGAGAGATTCAGTTCCATCTCCATCCAGGAGGCACATTCAGTTCCATCTCCGTTCTCAGGAGAGATTCAGTTCCATCTCCATCCAGGAGGCACATTTAGTTTCATCTCCGTTCTCAGGAGAGATTCAGTTCCATCTCAGTTTTTAAAGGGCTTCTTTGGGTTACACCCATTATTAAGATCCGATTATGAGTTGGTTGCGCTTTATTAATCACGGTTTAATTGGATCAGGGCTTATCAGGAGTTACACCCTCATTATTTATCGAGAATAATTTGTAACTCACTACTCATACTCTCACTTTCCGAGCGTGCCCTATTCACTCGAGAATCGAGGCGCTCGACGGTTTTGTGAAATCTCGAAACACCCGGAGCTTGGTCACTTGCCTCGGCCACTCTCGTCGATAAGTCAATTTGAATTTATAATTTCAATTAGAAAAGATAGCCGCCCGCTCCAATCTTCGTTTTCGGAGAAAACTAGCGTAATAAATACCGAGCACAATCATAAGCTTCCATAATTTGGGAAAAATATCAATATTTATCCCCATGACCCCAAATTTTGATATAACCCTTGGAAGGGTAAAAAAAGACTAGAAAAATTTTCATAAGTTTTTGAAGAGTTTTGGGCCTTTAATTTGGCCAAATAATTTTCATTTGGGCTTTTAAAAATACTAAATCAACTCCAAAAATTCTCAAACATTTTGTGGAGGACGCCCTCAACAAGGGGAACATTTTTCATGGTCAACACCTTTTCCTTAGGAGCCTATATTAGCCTCTTAAAAATCAAAACCCATTATAATCATATTATAATAATATATTTATGTAATATATATAATATATTATATATATATATATATATATATATATATATATATATATATATATATATATATATATATATATATATATATATAAAAATAAAATGGCATCACTGTTCATGATCTTCCCCCCGCTATAACATATCCCGCCGCCCTTACGGGCTTCTCCAGCCGCCGGCCGGCCTCCGGCCGGCCGTGGCTCCACCACCGGCCAACCCGCCGGTGGAGGGCGCTCCCTCCGGCAGTGGTCCGGCGGCCTGCCTCCGCCGGCCATCGCCGGAGCATTTTTTTTAAATGAACGGGAGAGGAGGGGGTGACGGAGGCGGCGCTCCGGCCGCCGGGAGCGCCATGCAAGACGTCCAAAATGGAGAATGGGGAGGGAGAAGGCTTCCACCTGGGTTTGATGGGCTTTGGAGGGGCCGGCTTGGTCGGCCATGGCTCAAGGTGGTGGAGGAGGGGAGGAGGAGCTCCGGCTTGGCTTTTTCCGGCCACCTGAACTCCGACAGAGGGGGGGGGGGGGATCAAGGGGAGGGGGCTGCTCTGAGAGCTGTGAGGGAAAGAGATGGGGGGTGGGGGTACTTTTATAGGGAGTGGGAGGGGGAGCTCCCTCCCTTTGGGTGGTGCGGGACTAATCCCTCCTTAGGGAGGGATTAATCCCACCCTCCAGCTGTCCAAGGACAGCTGGAGGTCTCTCATTTTACCCCATGTGGGGAAAATGGATGAGGCCCTTTATGGCCTTGAGCCTTATGGGTGGAAAAGAGAGAGGGAGAGTGGGAGAAGAAGTAGGTGGGCCTCCACTTGAACTTAGGGATGCTTGCTGGTTGGGGGCCCATGGAGAGTGTGTGTGTGTGTGGGGGGGGGGGTATGGGTCATCCTCCTTTGGAGAGGAGGTGGGCCCCTCACTTGAAGTAAAATCTAAAAAGTGAATTTTTAGGAGGGGTTGGCCAAGTCAACCCAAGGGTGGGTCCCCCTTGCTGGTCAAAGTCAACGTGGGTCCAAGTCATCAGGGTCGGGTCAAAGTTCGGGTGTCGTGTCATAATTGGTGTGTGCACGCTTTTCGGTGCACGACTATGCTTGATTTGACCACGGGTTGACCAATTATCGTCGAAATTGACTAGGACGACTTCTGTTGACTTCGTACTGACCACACGAGTCCAACTCCACTAATCGGGGTCGAATTGGAGTCCGTTTGGCGAAAGTCCAAAATCTGCCCGTCGCAGCGCGCTAAAATGGCCGAAGTGTGTACAATTGTCGTTAGGGCTCGGATCGTGACGCAACGAGCTCTGATGCGATCATGTTGACTATATGAGGCCACTGGAACAGACAGAACTCGATTCAGAGTAGGGTTCGCTCTCGTTCGATATCCAAAATCTCGCTCTCGTTGCGTTTTACGAGGAATGGTCACATTCACTATATGACCTCGGAGTCCAACTGAACGAGTTCCTATGCGCTCGTATCGACTATACGAGGCTACAGGAACTTGCAGAACTTAATTCGGAGTTCTCTAGCTCTATTTCCCGCCTAGTGTTATTTCCCACCAGGTCATGAGTAGGGTTCGAGCCTCTTTTATTTGGCTCACTAGAGTTCTGGTGGCCCAATAAAAGTCGGGATGTTACAATCTAATAAAAATAAAAGGATTTTCGTCCCTGAAAATTTGTTTGAAGTAGGGGGAAAAGTAACATACCTAGGGAAAGAGCTCTGGGTACTTTTCTCGGAGGAGTGCTTCAGGTTCCCACGTGAACTCCTCTCGTCCGCAGTTTGACCATAGCACCTTAACCATCAGAATGGTTTTGTTCCGTAGTGTCTTCACCTTGTAATCTACTACTCTGACGGGTTCGAGCCGGGCGGATCTATATGACTGTAGTTGCGCTGGTGGGGTAGGAAGGTACCGCTCTGGTTGCTGGAGGACTCGTCTCAAGGAAGATACATGAAACACATCATGAAGATTCCCCAACTCTGGGGGCAAGGCTAAACGATAGGCGACGGGGCCAACATACTCTATCACCGGATAGGGGTCCAAGAAGCGGGGATCTAACTTTTTCTGCTTTCTCAACTGGGAGACACCATGCATGGGCTTTATTTTCAGAAACACCATTTCCCCCATGCTGAACTCCACCGGTCGGTGTCGCGCATCATAGTACTTAGCCTGTCAGCTCTGCACTTCCCGCATTCGCTCCTGAATCAGCCGTATCGCAGCCAAAATGTCATCGATGTAAGCCACTCCCAAGGCTTCCGGGTCCTCTTCCTGAGCCCAAGTCAACAGGGTTCGACAACGCCTTCCATACAATGCCTCGCACGGAGCCATCCTAATGATAGCCTGATAGCTGTTATTGTATGAAAATTCGACTAACGGCAATAGCTGCTCCACGGCTCATTGTGTTCCACTATGCACTATCGAAGAAGATCCTCCATCGCTCAGTTTGTCCTCTTCATCTGTCTTTCTGCGGGTGGAAGGCGGTGCTGAAGGCCAACTTGGTTTCCAAATATGCCTACACCTGCCTCCACTCCTTAGATGTGAAGCGCCCGTCACGATCTGACACGATGGACTTTGGTACTCCGTGGAATCGTACCACTTGCTCTAGGAACATCCTGGCTAGGATATCTACTCCATCACACTGTCGGTTTGTAATGAACCGCGCTACCTTGGTTAGTCGATCTACGACCACCCATATTGAGTCATTCCCAGCGCAGGATCGAGGTAGGCCGTGGACGAAGTCCATGGAGATGTCTTCGAACTTCCATTTTGGTATCGGCAGGGGCTGTAATAGGCCTCATGGACTGCGACATTCGGCTTTGACCTTCTGACAGGTCTGACACCGAGCCACGAAGTTGGTGACATCTCTTTTCATTCCAGGCCATTAAATGGTCATACGCAAGTCCATGTACATCTTAACTACGCCAGGGTGAATTGAGTACCTGGACAGATGGGACTCTTGCAGAATTTCCTCATGAATCCTTCCGGTAGCGGGAACGAATATGCGATGTTTGAATTGCAGAATCCCGTCATGCAGTTTATAATCCTCCTGTGCCCCTTCTTGCAGAGATCGGATGATCGGCATTACCTCTGGATTGATCTTCCGGGCATCTCGTATCCGGTCCCGGATGTCGCATTGGATCTTCATCCAATACAGCTGAGAATAGTACTCTTCCGGATTTCTTCGGGCAACCGGGGTAATCTCCAAGTCTATCAAAGACTGGAAAAGTTCCTTAGGGATCTACTCCATCCAACTCCCGGCTATCGCAGGCTGGCGGCTCAAGGCGTCAGCAACTCTGTTAGCCTTCCCGGGGTGATATTGGAGAGCGAAGTCGTAATCGCATAGGAATTCTAGCCATCGGCGCTGCCGGAGGTTCAGCTCTTTCTGCGTGAAGATATACTTGAGGCTCTTGTGGTCGGAGAAGATCTCACATCTTACTCCGTATAGATAATGCCTCTAGATTTTAAGTGCAAAGACGACGAAACCCAACTCTAAATCGTGCGCTGCGTAGTTTAATTCATGCGGCTTTAATTGCCGCGAAGCGTAGGCCACTACCTTGTCATGCTGCATTAGGACTGCTCCCAATCCTTTCAGGGAGGCATCAATGTAGATTTGAAATCCCTCGGTCCCCAAAGTAATCGTAAGGATCAGCGCGGAAGTCAGCCCCTTCTTCAGTTCGATGAACGCAGCCTCGCACTCCGGCGTCCATCGAAATGCGACGTCCTTCTTGGTGAGAGCAGTCAGGGGTAGGGCGATCTTGGAAAATCCCTCGACAAACTTCCTGTAGTATCCGGCAAGGCCGAGGAAACTCCGTATATCCGCAACCGTCCTGAGCGGCAGCCAATTTTGTACTGCCTGGATCTTGGCTTGGTCTACTGCCACTCCTTCCTTGTTTATCGTGTGGCCCAAGAATCCAACTTCTTCTAGCCAAAATTCGCACTTACTGAATTTGGCGAAGAGAGAATGCTCCCGGAGCTTTAATAACACCATCTGCAGGTGCTGGGTATGGTCTGTCTTGGTTTTCGAGTAGATTAGGATGTCGTCTATGAAGACGATGGTGAAGTGATCCAAGAAGGGTTCGAAGACTCTATTCATTAGGGCCATGAAGGCGGAGGGCGTGTTGGTGAGCCCGAAGGGCATCACCAGGAACTCATACAGACCGTATCAGGAGCTAAAGGCAGTCTTGGGGATATCTTCTTCTCGGATTCGTAGCTGGTAATAGCCGGACCTCAAGTCCATCTTGGAGAATACGGATGCACCTTGCAACTGATCGAATAGTTCGTCGATCCTAGGAAGGGGGTATGTGTTACGTACAGTAAGCTTATTTAGCTCTCTGTAGTTGATGCACAGTCACATAGTCCCGTCTTTCTTCTTGACGAAAGGTACCGGGGCTCCCCAGGGAGAGGAACTAGGGCGGACGAATCCAGCATCTATTAGTTCCTGGAGCTGTATCTTTAGTTCAGTCAGCTCCATTGGGGCCATCTGGTAGGGGGCTCGCGATACTGGCTGTGCTCCGGACATGAGCTCGATCTGAAAGTCGACCTCTTGCTGGGGTGGAAATCCCGGGAGGGACTCAGGGAAGATATCTGGAAAGGCGCGGACTACTAGGACCTTGGCGAGCACCTGGGTTTTGTCTTCCATCTCAAAATAAATAAGTAAAACTTCGTCCTTCTTTCAGACGGATTTCACCATCTGCGTAGTAGTCAAGATAATACACGAGACAGAGAGCATACCTATCAATGCGACGCTCTGGCCATTTGGATTCTGTAGCCGGACTTCTCGCGTGAAACAGTTTATCTGGGCTTGGTGCTCGGCTAGCCAGTCCATTCCCAGAATTATGTCGAATCCAGTTATTGCTAGGATGGTTGCGTAGATCTCGAATTCTACCTCTCCCAGTGTAGCCTGGAACAAACACTTTTCGGTAGATGTCATATCTGACCCGTCTTGTAAACATATTCGTATATACAGTCCGGTTGAACGGATAACATTTTCTTTTGTTTCGATAAATTCTTGGGAGATGAAAGAATGAGTCACTCCTGTGTCGAAAAGGGTTTTGACAAGATGTCCTTCTACCAACAAGATTCCTGACGACATGAGAAATATATAGATATATATATCATCCAACTAATATATATATATATATATATATATATATATATATATATATATATATATATATATATATATATATATATGAAATATACAACATCAGTGGAAGATCCGATATCTCCTATCGCCTAAGATATATACCTATGACTATTTCAGGGGCCGGTCCATGCTGCAGGTCCAGCGCGTAGGCCTCCAGGGGCGCTGCTCGGCCCTACTGGCCTCTCCTGCCAGCTCTGCCTCTATGGCCTCTCTGACCCTATCCTCGTGCCGGCTGCCCACCCTGCACTGCTCCTAATCCGGGTCTCCCCATCACCTGAGGGCAAAAGGCCCTCATATGTCCTGGCTGCTGACACAAGAAGCAGTTCCCTGCGAAGGGAACATCTTGTCGAGCCACTAATGGGGGTTGTGGAGTTGGAGCTGGTCTAACGTCTGGCTGTACAACTGGAGGTGCTGGGGGTACTGGTGGGCATCTATAAGGCTGCCTGCGGCGTCGCTGCCTGTGATCTCTGTCCTGTCTATGGGGACCGACTCCTCCGTCTCGCCTCTGGTCTCGAGGAAGCTCTACCTGACCTCTGCGCCACTGAGCCACTGCCTGCTGGTCCAACTCTAAAGCTGTCGCATGGGTGGCTATGATTTGAAAGGTGTCCTGATAGAGCATGATCAGGGCCTGCCTCAGGTCGTCTCGTAGTCCTCGGTAGAACGGAGAAGCTCTATCCCTGTCGGAGGCAGCCAGGTTCCCGACAAAGCGTGCCAGGTGTATGAACTCTCTCTCATACTCTGCCACCGTGCGGTTGCCCTGTCGGATGAGCAGGAACCTCTCTTGCAGCGCGTCTCGGTCTGCATCTATGATAAAGAACTCTAGTAGAGCTACAAAGAACTCCCCCCAAAGGATCGTGCTCAATGGCCGACCTCGAAAGGTAGAGCGACTAGCCGCTCTCCACCAATCCCTCGCATATCCCTCAAAGAGGGTCACCACCAATGAGACTGCTGCCACTGCTGGGCACATCATCCCTACTAACAGCTCCTCCACTCTCTCCAACCACTACTCTACCTAGATGGTCGTTTCTATACCCCTGAAAGGGGGAGGCCTCAGTCCTCGAAAAATCATCAACAGATCGGTGGGTGCGGTCATCTCTCGCGGTGGCTGTGCCAGGGCATCCCGGAAAGTCGCTAGTATAGCCATCCGTGTCTGCCCCACATCTGTCTCGGCAAATGGTACAGCCGCGGGAGCGACCGGGTCTGGTGGTGGGGTAGCTGGAACGTATCCTCTGGACGAGGATCCCCCGTTACGGTCCTCCGGTATTTGAAGAAGTAACAGGAAAGAGTGTCAGTATTTTGCAAAAGTAGGGGAAATTTGCAAAAAAACGACAACCCAAGCGGAAAACAACGGTGTATGGGCGTACTATCGTACAATCTAGAATCCCTAAGCCTCTACACTAGGGTCCACAAGGCTTCCACTGCAAGGTTCGTCCCAAACCGAGAACGAAGAGAGGGACAGAGGGATCCTGAGACTGCTCCACAAGGACAAATTGTGATGGCTCTGATCTGTTTATAGTGCCCCCTAACCTTTTGCCCGGGTCGGGCCGGAGGGGTACTATTGGCCAAAGACGTCCACCCAATGCTCTTTAGGGGAAACGAACCACCCTATCCAAGCACTAGATGGCCGCCTTGCTCGGCTCGAATCATAACATTCACAACCCATCAAAGTATAGCGGAAGCATTAACAGGAAACCATTGCAGATAGATATATAACATATCAATATCACAGAGGTTCTAGGGCCGAAGCCTAAGTGTTTAAATAAGCCCGTGTGCTATACATGTGCTACATATAATCCTCATAAACTCTCTCTCTATGCTGCTCGGCGGAACTCACGTCTCTAAGCTCTGGGGACAGCGGGGGTGCATCTGCTCGAGTAGACCTAGCTGCTGGCATAATCTCCTACGGCAGCGGGTCACTACGGTGCTCCGCCTCATGTGAATGGTTAATCAAATAACCGTTAGTCACAGAGCTAAGTGAAAACAAATCTTCTCCCCGGATCCACATCCTGGGGACGAGCACGCACCCACCCAACAAAAGTAAATAGCCGAAGCAAGAGAGGGTTAACACATCATTTCATATATGAACAGCTAGGAGCAATTATGAAAGAGTGCAGTATAACCGGTAAAAGCAGCAATAGTATAAATCAGTTATAACAAGGCTCTACTAGCTCATCAGCACATCAAGTTTCAAATACTGAAATTTATCGCAGGCATTCACAGCCGCGCACACACCACAGACATTCATAACCCCACACACACCGTAGACATTCATAGCCGTGCACACACCGCAGGCATTCATAGCCGCGCACACACCGCATGCATTCAAAGCCGCGCGCACACCACAGATATTCAAAGTCGCGCACATAACCCTATGTCGACATAGTTTGGACCGCTTCTGTTCCAGCAGTGTAGCGAGCCCCACGGGCCTCACCGATGTGGCCATCGATGATAGTAGCCAGTCCTGCTACTTCTGGGGCTGGTCGTACCGCACAACCCTAGGCCCTAACCTACAACCTTGTGTACTCTTGGATGTGAGCGACATCTGGCGAATCATTTTGGTCGACCAGCGGAGGAAACCCGACGGGGAATATAACGACCAGTCACCCGTGGTACTTATCTCCCTGTTGCCTTGAGTCGTCAACCTTCCCGCACCGGTACGAACGGTCTGCGGAAGGGACTGACCTGCCACCATTTCACCGCAAACAATTTAAAATCAATCAAACAAAAGGCAAATAATATAACATCGGGTCTACGTCGGCCTTCCCTACTAGGCTTACACTTCAGGCATTGACACTTAGCTCTACTTTTGACAAGGTGCGTGAGAGCGCTTTATTTGGGGCTAGATCTGGAGGGCTACTTTGACTCTGGTTATCCCCAACTAAGGCTCAACCTTAACAACGACTGCTCATCAAAGCAGGACCCAAGATTATAAAAGTAAATTACGATAAGGACAAGTGCGGTGATTATGCTGCTTATTTAAAGTGCTGGAATGAAATGTGACTAGTACGAGACTGGAGTAGTACTGAGACGAAAGTACTGAAATAAGCTTGACCAGTACGAGACTGGAGCAGTACTGAAATGAAAGTACTGAAATAAGCTTGACCAGTACGAGACTAGAGTAGTACTGAAATGAAAGTACTGAAAAGCTTGACCAGTGCGAGACTGGAGTAGTACTGAATTAAAAGTACTGAACTGAAATAAATAAAGGAACTGACAAGTGCAAGACTGGAATAATCATAAAAGAAATGGTTATTAGTCCAATCATTCCATCCAGGAGGCTTCAGTTCCATCTTCGTTCTCAGGAGAGATTCAGTTCGATCTCCATCCAGGAGGCACATTCAGTTCCATCTCCGTTCTTAGGAGAGATTCAGTTCCATCTCCATCCAGGAGGCACATTCAGTTCCATCTCCATTCTCAGGAGAGATTCAGTTCCATCTCCATCCAGGAGGCACATTCAGTTCCATCTCCATTCTCAGGAGAGATTCAGTTCCATCTCCATCCAGGAGGCACATTTAGTTCCATCTCCGTTCTCAGGAGAGATTCAGTTCCATCTCAGTTTTTAAAGGGCTTCCTTGGATTACACCCATTATTAAGATCAGATTATGAGTTGGTTGTGCTTTATTAATCACGGCTTAATCGGATCATGGCTTATCAGGAGTTACACCCTTATTATTTATCGAGAATAATTTGCAACTCACTACTCATACTCTCACTTTCCGAGCGTGCCCTATTCACTCGAGAGTCGAGGCGCTCGACGGTTTTGTGAAATCTCGAAACACCCGGAGCTTGGTCACTTGCCTCAGCCACTCTCGTCGATAAGTTAATTTGAATTTATAATTTCAATTTGAAAAGATAGCCACACGCTCCAATCTTCGTTTTCGGAGAAAATGAGCGTAATAAATACCAACCGCAATCCTAAGCTTTCATAATTTGGGAAAAATATCAAACTTTATCCCCATGACTCCACATTTTGATACTGTTAATAATTGAATCGATCAAAGGTGTATATGGAACACACTTTGTAGCAGCAAACTCTTTTTTTATGATTTTTATCTAACACTATTACATGCCTTTATATAGTGCAGGCCAGTACAAAGTGACAAAACACAAGATTACATATCTCTTTCTGCCTTTCACTTATCCTATGCTGGATACGTGTGCTATTGCGCCTGCTTTCATTTCGTTTAGTACTTCATCTCTTCTGTTGGTCTTTGTGGTGGCGCCCGGTGTCAACTGCATCCCTTTCTCCTTCTAGCAGCTGGGTGTCGTCTTCAGATCAGTTCTCCTTTACCCCTCTTGATCTGGAGGCGGGACGACTTTTATTGCAGTTCGTAACAAGGCTAACCGTTGTCGTGGTAGGGACTTCGTCAGGATATCTGCGAGTTGCTCTTCCGTTGGACAAAATTTGACACACACTTTGTTGTGTTCGATTTGTTCTCGAACAAAATGGTGTTTGACTTCGATATGCTTGCTGCGATTGTGAAAGATAGGGTTTTTCCTAATGTAATTGCTGAAGTGTTATCACACTGAATAAGCACTGGTTTCTCTTGATTCTCTACTTCTTTACCCTCTCTTGTTTGTTTCTCCAGTTCTTTTAACCAGGCGGCTTGACACGCTGCACTCGACAGGGCCATATACCATGCCTCTGTGGAGGATAGGGCTATTGTCGGTTGTTTGCGTGAGCTCCAAGAGATAGGTCTGTTCCCATAGGAGAAGAGGTATGCGCCGGTGCTCTTTCTGTCTTCTTTATCTCCAGCCCAGTCTGCATCGTAGTAACTATTGAGCTCTCCTTTTGCCCCTTTTTCATATAGCAGACCAAAATGTTTTGTGCCTTGCAGATAACACAATAATCGTTTGGCTATTTCTATATGCTGTTTACTTGGATTTGAAACATACCTTCATAGATTGTTGACTCCAAATTCTATATCAGGTCATGTGTGAGTTAAGTATAGCATGGAGCCAATTAATTTGCGGTAGCATTCTTCTTCTATACCTTCTTCTCCTTCTTTTCTCTTCAATAAACTTTCTGTTATTGATATGGGAGTGACAGTAGCATTGCAATCGCTCAACCTAGATTTGTTGATCATTTCGGTGGCATATTTCTCTTGTGTGAGGAATATATGAGTAGGGGATTGAGGAATATGTATGCCTAAGAAATATCAGAGAAGTCCTAAATCAGTCATTTCATATTTTAACAGCATTGTGTTTTTGAAATTCTGCATCATGATTGTGCTGTTGCCGGTATAGATAATATCGTCAACAAATATACATACTAACAAGATGTATGGATGTTGAGTTTTGATATACAAAGAGGCTTCCACTGTGCATCTAATGAAACCTACTTTGAGTAAGAATGCATCTAGGTTGTCTTTCCAGGCTCTAGGTGCCTGTTTAAGGCCATACAATGCTTTATGTAGCTTTTATACCATATTTTCCTGACCTACAATTTGAAACCCTCTTGGTTGGTCCACATATACATCTTCTTTGAGGACTCCATTTAGGAATGCAGATTTAATGTCTAATTGATATATTGGATATGCGTTTTGGGCTGCTTTTGCAATGATGAATCTTATGGTCTCTATTCGAGCCATTGGAGCATAAGATTCATGAAAATCTCTGCCCGACATTTGGGAACATCCCTTTGCTACTAGTCGTGCTTTATGTTTTAAGAGTTCTCCTTTCTCACCGGTTTTGACTTTATAAATCCATTTGACACCAATGACCTCTTGGTTAATTGGTCTTTTGGATAAAGTCCATGTGTTTTGTTTCTTTATCATTGCTAACTCTTCTTGCATGGCTTTCCTCCAAGCTTTTGACTGATTGGCTTCTTCAAAGGATACTGGTGTATTAGTATTCAAAGCTAGTTCACAGTATTCATATATTTCCTTGAGGCTTTTGGTTTTAAGAATAGGTGAGGAAGTGGATGGTTCTGATGTGCCTGCATCAGTGTAGCCTTATGCTTGGGGAGATGATGACAGATTGGCTGGATGAGCATCTATGTCATCCTTGTCTGATGCTGATAGGATGGGACATGGGATCCAATCTCTATGTTCAACCACAACAGGTTGTTGCCCAATGTCTGATCCCCAATCCCATGTTGATTGTTCATTAAATTGAACATCTCGTGAGATAATTAGTTGTTTTGTTTGGGGATTGTGTAGTCTATAGGCTTTAGAGAACTCATCATATCCTATAAACAGAAGTTTTTCAGCCTTTGGTTCTAGTTTGCCTTGTTTTTGGATGAGTGCATATGCAATACATCCAAACACTTTGCAGTGAGCAACGTATGGCTTTCTTTGGAATAATTGTTGATATGGAGCATTGCTTTTAAGGGCTTTAGTTGGTGTTCTGTTTAATATGTAAACAACAATATTCATTGCTTCTGCCCAATAACTTTTAGGTATGTTCATTGGAAGCATTATGGCCCTTGCCATTTCAACAATTGCCCTATTTCGTCGTTCCACAACTCCATTTTGCTGTGGACATCTTGGTGCAGTCAGCCGTCTTTTTATTCCTTCTTGTTGACAGTAATAGTTGAATTGTGTTGGGTACATTGGAATAAATGTACCTGATTTGAAGAAGCCTCACCCTACTCAATGATATACATCAAAATGTATTTGATGTGTTTTGAGTTTAGTTGTGCAGGTTAAGTATTTGCAGGGAAAGCTGAAAAGTTTCTAAGTCCATGTGTCGACACCCAGATGGAAAGTGTCAACACTTGAGAAGACTTGTGTCGACACCCAGAGAAGCAGTGTCGACACTTGGAGTAATTGTGTCGACACCAGGAATGCAGAGTCGACACTAGAAGGAAAGTGTCGACACATACAGGTTGTGTCGACACTCAATGAAGAAATGTCCAGAGAAGCTGTGTCGACACTTAGAAGCAGTGTCGACACCCGGAAGAACTTTGTCGACATCAAAAGTGTCGACACTTAGAGGCTGTGTCGACACTCAGCAAAACATCAACAAAGTTCAAGTACAAGTGTCGACACTAGGAGGCTGTGTCGACACTCAGCAAACTTCAACAGAGTTCAAGTATAAGTGTTGACACTAGGAGGCTGTGTCGACACTCAGCAAACTTCAACAGAGTTTAAGTGCAAGTGTCGACATACTGAAGAATGTGTCGACACACAGCAAAAGTCTCAACACATGAAGATAGTGTCGACACTAGGAGGCTGTGTCGACACTCAACAAGTTTCAACAAATTCTAGGTACAAGTGTCGACACAAAGGAGATGTGTCGAAACTCAGCTAAAGTCTCAACACAAGAAGAATGTGTCGACACAAGAAGAAGTGTCGACACTCAGCAAAGGTATCAACACAGAAGGCATGTGTCGACACCAAGAAGATGTGTCGACACTTAGCAAGTATAAACACAAGAAGATGTGTCGACACAAAGGAGTTGTGTCGACACTTACAAGAACTCAACTAAGTATCAAAGAAGGACTTGTGTCGACACCAAGGATCAGTGTCGACACATGTTGAAGAAGCAGTGTCGAGATACAGATTCTACAACACAAGGAGTTGTGTCGACACCATGAAGGCTAGTGTCGACACTTAGTCTACTTGTGTCGACACTTAGTCTATCAGTGTCGACAATTAAAGACTGACTGTCTCGACACTTTCAGACAGTTACAGAAGATTCAAGAAGTGACTGGATGACTTGACAGCTGCCATTCCAGCCAGTCTACTGCAACTGTCAGAGATGTCAGAAAGTTGTTAGGAACTGGACCAGCCGGTCACCATGAAGAAGGCCTATATAAGGCCTATTACTTCAACAAAAAAAGATTGATTCAAGGGATTTGAAATCAACAAAGTGAAGGCCTTCAAGTGAAGATCTAAGAAGTTGGAGAGAGGGAGCTCCTTCCAAGAAGACAACTGTTGAACCAGGATGTGAAAAAAAGTTTCAGATTGAGATCTGAATCTTAAGTTGCAGTGATTGAAGATCAGCTGCATAGAGAATCAACCCTACTGTGTTCTAAATTCAAGAAGCTTTGAAGGAAGCCAAGGGAGGTTGTTCTCAGCAAAGTTCTTTCAAGAACTCATCAAGAAACCAGATAACTCTTGTCTCTTATTCTGAGTTGTGGTTATATACCTTGTATTTTTAATTTCTTGTAGGATCCTAAGGGATCTGAGTTGTAAGCCTGAAATTATAAAGGCTGAGTGGTAGGGCCTGTGTGCCTGAGTGTAGGAGATCCATTTCTCTGAGTGTAGGCCTTGTTGAGGGCTGAGTGTAGGCTTTGTTGAAGGCTGAGTGTAGGTCTTTGTGAAGACTGAGTGGTAGGGCCTTGAGCCTGAGTTGTAGGAACCTGGTTGGGGTTCTGAGTGTAAGATCTGAGGATCTGAGGAATAGTGTAGGAGTTTGGCCGAATCTAGTACACTACTAGATAGGCGAAGGGGGAAAGTGGATGTACCCAGACCTTGGGGAACCACTATAATACTGTATGTACTCTGTGTGTGCTTGATTCTGTGATTGCTGTGCTGTATTGCTGTGAACAATTGTTTATAATTCTGTGACTCTGCCTAAAAGTTTAAAAAGATTATAGTCACCTATTCACCCCCCTCTAGGTGATTAGGTACAATTTATTTCAAGGGGTATCAAAGCGAGGTTACTCAAAAAAAGACATAACTGTCTGAGTAAAAGATCCTGTTGGTAGATTCAGTATAATCAAGTGCAGAATCAAGAAAATCAAGAAAATGGGTTCAACAGAGAATCACAAAGAACTTGGATCCATGAAGTTGCCAATCTGTAGAAAGGAGATTTTTGGCATCTGGAAAGAAAGGGTTAGACTATTTATGGAAGCCTCTGACCCCAGAATCTATATTACTGTTAAAGAAGGGCCATATGTGCCTATGAAAGTATCAGTCCTGGATGCAAATCAGAGAACTCCTAAGGACTTTTCAGAGATGACTAAAGATGAGATTATACTGGCCACTATGGACAAGAGGGCCCAGAATATAGTTGTAAGTGCAATAGATGATGCCACATTCCAGAATTTGATTCACTGTAAAACATCAAAGGAAATGTGGGACACACTGATAGTGTACATGGAGGGCTCTGAAGAAGTTAGACATGACAGAAAGTCTTTACTAAATCAGGAGTATGAAAGTTTCAGACAAGGCAGGTCTGATAGTATAACAGAATGCTACAAAAAAATCTATAGGATAGTTAATGAGCTAATGTCCTATGGAAGAGAATTCAACAATTATGAGCTGAATGATAAGTTCTTGAGATCCCTAACTAAAGACTAGGATACTAAGATTTGTGCCATAAGGGAAATGGCCAAATTAGCAGACATTCCTCCTCCAACATTGTTTGGAAAACTGTTATCCTATGAGATGCAGTTGATGGTAAGGAAGGAGGAGGAGAAGACTACCAGAGTTGAGCATAAAGAAAGAACTGTGGCTTTCAAGACAGAAGCCACTAGGAAATATAAAAGTAAGTCTCCATCTCCACCTCCAAAAGTTGCTGAGACTGAGACAGATGAGTCAGAAAGTAAGAATTCTGAAAGCAGTGAGAGTGATGAGAACTTTGCAGCTTTCACAAGACATTTTCAGAAGTTCCTAAAGAAGAAACAGTGGAGGTCTAAGCCATCCACTTCACAGAAGTCATCAAAGAATGACAAGAGAAAGCCCAAGTCAAGTAGAACTACATCTTCAAAGATAGTTTGTTATTGTTGTAACAGACAAGGACATGTTGTTGCTGACTGTCTAGAGAAAAGGAAAGAGTTAACTAATAAGAAGAAGACTCAGATCAAGGGCAAAAAGGAAATATCCTTTGTTGCTAAAAAGGACAAAAGTCTGTCTGATATGTCTTCTTCAGAAAATGATTCAGAAGCTGAAGCTTACATTGGACTGTTTGCTGAAGAAGAAGAAGATGAGTTCATCCAATTAATGAACTCAATATATGAGCAAGAGGACAATCAGTGTCAGGGACTGATGACCTTATCAGAAGGAGACAAAATCCAGGATCAGCCTGAACCAAGTCAGGTGCAAAATTGTTCTGCTAGTTCAATTTCTAGTACTGAGTCAGATTCAGATACATCATCATCAAGTGATGTTAGTGGATCTGAATCTGACGGAGATATTCATCAGTTGATTGATGAATATAGAGTAGTGTTGCAAGCTTTAAAGAAAAGTAAATCCTTGGCCAAGAGTCAGGCTAAGGAGATTGCCAGTCTTAAAGTTGCTGCAACAGATTTTGACAAGTTAGTTGATCAAAAATTAAATGAAATAGCCAGGCTGAAGAACATTACTATTATTCAGATGGGAACTATTGCATTCAAGAATGATCAAATCAGAAATCTGGAGATTAGTCTTCAGAAGGAGAGAGATATAGTAGCAAGGTTTTCTAAACCAAAGTCTGTTCTACCTTTGATAGATGAGTTCATTTCTCAAAAGGGTAAAACTGGATTGGGGTTTACTAAACCTGCCAGGACTGTAAAGTCCATGTCTAAGGGCAAAGACCCAGTACTCATCAAGCCTGCTATAGATACTATAGTCAGGGTTGTACCTAAGAAAAGGTACAACAGATTTGAGTGCTGGTGTTGTGGTAAGGTAGGCCACTTTGCCATAGACTGTTGGCACAATTCTAGTGCCAAGGTGAGTAGCAATCTGCCTGCTAGAAAAGCTACAGGCAGTTTTGTTAAGAGGCAAACTAACCAGCACCAAGGACCCAAGAATTCTTTGGGTTCTAAGGTTAACTAATCTGTTTTGCAGGTGAGTCCAAGTGACCATGCCCCAATATGGTACTTGGACAGTGGATGTTCCAGGCATATGACTGGAACTAGGGGATTGCTAAAGGACTACACACAAATCAAGGATGGTCCTAAAGTCACCTTTGGTGGTTCTGAAAAAGGAATCATCAAAGGCTTTGGTAACATTTCTAGCAACCTTATAACAATTACTCAAGTGGCTTATGTTAAAGGTTTGAAACATAACCTTATTAGTATAAGTCAGCTGAGTGATTTAGGATATGACATCTCATTTGTCAAAGATGGTTGTCATATCAGGAGGTCAAATGATCAAGAGATCATTCTGACTGGTTATAGGAAGAGAAATGTCTATTGCCTAGACATTATGTGTGAGAACAATGTTTCTCCAGTGTGTCTTGTAGCTGATGAGAAAGTCTCTCATTGTGTCAAATGGCACAAGAGGCTAGCCCATCTTAACTACAAGACAATTAGCCAACTCTTTAGCAAAGAGTTAGTGAGGAATGGTCCTCAGGTTAAGTGTATTAAAGATGGGATATGCTCAGCTTGTCAAAAGGGCAAGCAGACTAGATCCACCTTTAATAACATTGAGAACAAAGATGCTGTGAGGTGTTTATACCTCTTGCATATGGATCTCTTTGGTCCTATGCCAGTTCACAGCCTAGGTAGGAAGGTCTACACATTTGTGGTTGTAGATGACTACTCAAGGTTTTCCTGGGTGTTCTTCCTTAGACAGAAATCTGAAACTCCAAGTATCTTATACAGCTTTGTTAAACAAATTCAGAATGAATTGGACAGTACAGTGGTCAAAATCAGAAGTGACCATGGTACTGAATTTCAATCTGACAGTATGACAAAACTATGTGAAGAATTTGGAATTTTTCAGGAATTCTCTTCACCAAGAACACCTCAGCAAAATGGCATTGCTGAAAGGAAAAATAGAACCTTGATTGAGGCTGGTAGAACCCTATTAAGTGATACATCTCTCCCTAAATATTTCTGGGCTGATGCAGTCAACACTGCATGCCATGTAATTAATAGGGCTACTATCACCAAGAGTCACAATAAGACCCCCTATGAGATTGTGAAAGGCACAAAACCAAATCTATCCTATTTCAGGATCTTTGGTTGTAAATGTTATATACTTAACAATGGTAAGTCTTACTTAACCAAGTTTGCTGCCAAATCCCAAGAGGGGATCTTTGTTGGGTACAAAAACAACAGTAAGGCTTATAGGGTCTACAACTTGACTACTCAAGTTGTAGAGGAGTCTGTTCATGTAGTCTTTGATGAAGCTATACTCATTAACAATGAATTGTCTAGAAGTATTTGCAGCTCCACAGGTGTGACTAAGAAGATGGACAAGCTTACTATTGAAGAAGGATCTGCTGCAAGTCAGCAAGTGGATGATAGTGGCTGTTGTCCAGGGGGAGTACTAGATGCACCTGATGCAGAAGAAGACCAAGGAGTGCAGCAAGTTGAAGAAGCTGAAGGAGTACAACCTGAAGACAGGCTGCCTCCAGCTAATAGACATTTAAAAGATCATCCAGCCAATCAAATTATTGGTGATCTAAGACAAGGGGTACAAACAAGGAGCAGAAATCTAAGTTCAGTACTCTACTCCAGTTTCTATCCCAAGTAGAGCCAAAGAAATTTGAAGAAGCCATCCTAGACCCTCATTGGATTGAGGCAATGCAAGAGGAGCTGAACCGGTTCAAAAGATGCAATGTTTGGGAGCTTGTTCCTAAACCAAAAGACCACAACATAATTGGAACTAAGTGGATCTTTAGGAACAAGATGGATGAACATGGAGTTATTATAAAGAATAAAGCAAGACTGGTTGCAAAAGGTTATAGGCAGGAAGAAGGTATTGACTTTGATCATACCTTTGCTCCAGTAGCCAGACTGGAGGCAATAAGGATGTTCTTGGCCTATGCAACCTATCAAGGGTTTAAAGTATACCAAATGGATGTTAAGTCAGCTTTTCTGAATGGAAATCTGAAGGAAGAAGTCTATGTGGAACAACCATCAGGTTTTGTTAATTAAACTAAATCTAATTATGTCTATAGACTTAGGAAGACTTTGTATGGGTTAAAACAAGCCCCTAGAGCTTGGTATGAAACCCTGTCTAGTTTCCTCATTGAGAATAAATTCACAAGGGGGAAAATTGACAACACTTTATTCCTTAGGGAATCCAGAGGCAAGATCATCTTAGTCCAAATATATGTAGATGAAATTATATTTGGGTCTACAGAAAATAGTCTTTGCAGAAAGTTTGCAAAACTTATGCAAGGATAATTTGAAATGAGCAGTATGGGGAAACTTAAGTTCTTCTTGGGTCTCCAAGTTAGGCAGACTGAGAATGGTTTATCCATATGCCAATCTAAGTTCACTCTAGAATTGATAAGGAAGTATGGTATGGAATCATCCAGTACCATGAAAACTCCTATGGGGTCAAGTATGTCTCATATCAATGATGATGCAGGGAAACCTGTAGATGAGACTTTGTATAGAGGGATAGTTGACTCCCTATTATATTTGACTGCAATTAGACCAGATATCATGTATGCTACATGTGTCTGTGCTAGGTACCAAGCTTGCCCTAAAGAATCTCATTTGACAGCAATCAAAAGAATTCTGAGATATCTAAAGGGCACACCTTATCTAGGCCTTTGGTACCCTAGGAATGGAGACTTTGAACTGACAAGTTATTTAGATGCAGATTTTGCAGGCTGCAAGGAAGACAGAAAAAGTACAACAAGTACCTGTCAATTTCTAGGTGGAAGACTGATATCATGGAGTAGTAAGAAACAAACAAGTGTGGCTATCTCCACAGCAGAATCAGAGTATGTGGCTGCAGGAAGTTGCTGTGCCCAACTTCTATGGATTCAACATCAGCTAGAAGATTATGGTATTCAAGTAAGTAGAACACCCTTATTTTGTGATTCTACAAGTGCTATTTCTATTGCAAACAATCCTGTCTCCCATAGTAGGACTAAGACATAGAAATAAAATACCATTTTCTAAGAGAACATGTGGAAAAAGGAGATATTTCACTTGAGTATGTTAATACAGATAATCAACTAGCTGACATGTATACTAAGCCCTTAGATGAAACCAAATTCAATAGCTTTAAAATTGAATTAGGTATGATAAACTTAGAATAGTTTAAAAAAAATTGGCTAAGTAAAATAGTGTCGACACACAGAGTTGTATGTGTCGAGACAGAGAATTGGTGTCGACACATCTAGGAAGTCTGTGTCGACACTTCAGAGAATTAGTGTCGACACATACAGTGTAGGTGTCGACACATCCAGGGTGGTGTCGACACTTAGGATTTATACAGAATTAGACAAGTAAAGTCTCGACTAAGTGTCGAGCTAAGTGATGTCGACACATAAACAAGTGTCGACACATATATTCTGTCGACTATACTTGTGTCGACACATAGTTGTCGAGACATAATAAGTCTGTGTCGACACTTTTCAACAGTGTCGACACAATTTAAGTATTTTGACGCGCCCTTTCATCTTCGATTCTAGAAAGGTATAAATAGGTTTTCGCCATTGTCTGTCGACACGCTCACCACAGTTTCGAGACCAAACTTGTGTGTCGACACCTCTCTTCTCTAAGTTCAAATTTCTTCAAACCCTAATGGCGCCCAAGCTAGAAGAGAATGTGAATGAAGGATATGAACTCGTGCGACACGCATTTTATGACGCGGAACCAGAGATCAAAGGCGTGATAACCCTAATCGCAGAGACTGGATTAGAATTTCTTGTTTCAGAACCGATCAAGATCTGGAAGAAGGAGGTCTTGGAATTTCTGAATGGAGCAACAATAGATGAATCAGGACTCAAGATAAAGTCCAGAGTTCATGGGGCAAAGGTCAAAGTCTCTTCTAAGAGTTTGAGAAAGGTACTACAACTACCTAGAACTAAGGAAGAAGCAGATGTTTCTGCCTCTAAGACTAGAGAAGCATTAACATGGTGTGGACTGGACTCCAACATGAAGATAGGATCTGTATTCAACAGAAAAGGAATGAACATACAGGGAAAATTCTTATCTGAGATTGTAGGCAAGGTCATCCGGAGCAAACCTGGAGGACATGATAGAATATCTGCTTATATGTTCAGTCTAATGACAAGAATTATCTTCAAATTAGAAACTGATTGGTCTGCATTTGTGTTTGAGAAGATAAAAGAGAGTTTGAAGAAGCCCAATTTGGGTAGAATATTGAGTCTATACCTAGATGGTAGTATACCAGAGGTGATGAGTCAAGCAGCTGGATCTAAGATCAACCACATGAGGAAGATGGATATGAGAATCTTTTCTAGGTGGGATAGAGTGTTAACCAAAGAAATGCCAACTCCTGAGAAGGTAACACCCCAGAAAAAGAAGAAGAAGACAGCCCCTGTGGCTCAAGAATCCTCAAGCAGCTCTGAAGAGCAAGTTGTATTTACTTCAGATGATGAAGACACTGGAAATGCTGGCCAGTCACCTGTTAGACAAGAAGATGCACCAAGGCAGGGGGAGCTACCACCATCAAGCCCAATTCACCTGGATCCACTCCAGGAGAGCCCTTACTTGTGGATGAGCCAACTCCACTAGAGAGTGAACAGGCTACTCAAACTATACTTGAGGTAATAACTGAAATCAGCCAATTAATTTTCCCTATTGAGAATAAAGTTATGACTGACACATTATCTGATGTTACTCAGCCACCTCAGATTCTTAGTCAACCTCAGGATGTTGTCATGGAAGACACATCTGTTGCAGATAAAGTGGTTGATGAGATTAGAGATTCTCCAGCCCCTTCTCAACAAGAATTTACATTAAAAGAGTTATTTCCTGATCTTCTACAGACAGATTTTGAGAAAGAGAAAGCTGCTGCTGAGGGGGAGGAGATCAACATTGAGGGGGAGCATATGGAAAATGTAGAGGTAATTGCTACCCAAGAACCTGAAGTGCCAAAGCATGCTGAGGAGTTACCTAGGAAGGATTTTCCTCCTAGCCCTAAGGACAGGGTTGATATTGCTAGCACATCTGCTTCAGAAGATGAAGAGGCTGCAAGAGCAAAGAAGAGGAAATTTCAAGTCTTCAAGAGGAGGAGTCAGACATATAAAAAGGCACTGCAAACAATTGCACCATAGCCTGCCCCATCTACAGATTTTAGTTCACTGATGGTGCCAATGCAGATTAAGCTGGATGAGCAAAGGCTAGCTATAGAAAAGTATATAGATGAAGGGCACAAGTCACTGCAATTTGATCTGGCCCAAGATATCAAATCTATAAGATTTGAAATAAATCAAAACAAGAAAGAGATGACTGACTGCTTCCATAAGGGAGGGAATGCAGTGGTCTACTTGGCTACACATCAAGAGAAGATTAAGACCCAAGTGGATGACATGGCAGTGAAGCAAGGCTATGTACTGGAGAACCAGATAAGGATGAATGATAATTTGACAGCTTCACATAATGCCATAGTAACTGAAATGAAGAATATGGCTACTGCTCAGACTACAGAAAGTGCAAATGCCAAAGCAGCTTTTGATAAACAATTGCAAGAGAGCCTAACTGCTGTTAAGACTGCTATAGAAGACTCTCAGAAGGCTATAACTGAAAAGCTCCAAAGGTTAAAACCTTTCTACAAGGATGGAGTAAACGATCTCAATGCACAAATAAGGTTTCAGAAAGATGATCTTAGGGATCACATTGAAAGAAAAGTCATAAAGGGGGAGAGGGTGTTAGTCAAAGCCGGCTCTGATCATGCAAAGTGGATTTCAAATTCCATCAGAGCCACCCTTGGATATCCTCCATTATGTGATGATGACAATGTTGCAGAGTTTGTAATTAATCCTGCATATCTTGGAGGGGAGCAAGCTGAAGTGGCTCAAGTAATATACCCTCCACCAGACTTTGATATGATACATCAAGATATACAGTCAATGTATAGTCCTCCTGAAGGAAAGCAAAATGTCATCATAGAGAAAGTGGTTCAACCTGTGCCAAAGGCAATACTGAAAGAACAAGAAGCATTGCTAAAAGAACAAGAGACTCAATTGTCTAAGAAGAGATTCAGAGAGCAAGTTGAACTTAGGCCTGATTTTGAACAGTGGAGCCCCACCTCCAGGAATATCATTTTGACTTCTTGGAAAGCTGCTAAGGACAATATCCAGGATAGAAACAAGTGGTATTCTGAACTGGAGTGGAGGAAGCATGAGAGTAGGCAAGAGGCCATTGTGTAGTATAGAAGAAAGGCTAAGATGGGAAAGCTACCTCCTACTGCCCAGGAGCCTAGCAAGTACTTTCCAAAGCCTTATCATTACTTTGAAAGGCAGAAGATCAAAGCTGAAGAATTGAAAAAGAAGGATCTTAAAGGAAAGAAGCCTGCTGCTGCTGAAGATGCTGAAGCCCCAGTCCAAGCAAAGATACAATCTGGAAAGGGCATTGTGATCAAGGAGCCTGAGCAGCAATATGATAGAATTTTTCTTAAGTTTACTTTGTGTAATCAGTTGCATTCAACTTTCTGTAAACTTTTGAATAATGAATATGTTAAAGTTGTTAGAACAATATGATATGTGTTAAATCTATTACATTACTGTTCTGAAATATTTGTGTATACATGTTTTGTTTAATACATGTTTATGTACTTACCCTGTTATATAATCCTGTTTTACATCATACTGTAAATTTGTTATGTATGGTGTATATCATTGACTAAGGGTTATGACTTCTCCAAATATGGGGAGATTGTTGGGTACACTGGAATAAATGTACCTGATTTGAAGAAGCCTCATCCTACTCAATGATATACATCAAAATGTATTTGATGTGTTTTGAGTTTAGTTGTGCAGGTTAAGTATTTGCAGGGAAAGCTGAAAAGTTTCTAAGTCCATGTGTCGACACCCAGAAGGAAAGTGTCGACACTTGAGAAGACTTGTGTCGACACCCAGAGAAGCAGTGTCGACACTTGGAGTAATTGTGTCGACACCAGGAATGCAGAGTCGACACCAGAAGGAAAGTGTCGACACATACAGGTTGTGTCGACACTCAATGAAGAAATGTCCAGAGAAGCTGTGTCGACACTTAGAAGTAGTGTCGACACCCGCAGGAACTTTGTCGACATCAAAAGTGTCGACACTTGGAGGCTGTGTCGACACTCAGCAAAACATCAACAAAGTTCAAGTACAAGTGTCGACACTAGGAGGCCGTGTCAACACTCAGCAAACTTCAACAGAGTTCAAGTACAAGTGTCGAAACTAGGAGGCTGTGTTGACACTCAGCAAACTTCAACAGAGTTTAAGTGCAAGTGTCGACATACTGAAGAATATGTCGACACACAGCAAAAGTCTCAACATATGAAGATAGTGTCGACACTAGGAGGCTGTGTCGACACTCAGCAAGTTTCAACAAATTCTAAGTACAAGTGTCGATATAAAGGAGATGTGTCGACACTCAGCTAAAGTCTCAACACAAGAAGAATGTGTCGACACAAGGAGAAGTGTCGACACTCAGCAAAGGTATCAACACAGAAGGCATGTGTCGACACCAAGAAGATATGTCGACACTTAGCAAGTATAAACATAAGAAGATGTGTCGACACAAAGGAGTTGTGTCGACACTTACAAGAACTCAACTAAGTATCAAAGAAGAAGGACTTGTGTCGACACCAAGGATCAGTGTCGACACATGTTGAAGAAGCAGTGTCGAGATACAGATTCTACAACACAAGGAGTTGTGTCGACACCATGAAGGCTAGTGTCGACACTTAGTCTACTTATGTCGACACTTAGTCTATCAGTGTCGACACTTAAAGACTGACTGTCTCGACACTTTCAGACAGTTACAGAAGATTCAAGAAGTGACTGGATGACTTGACAGCTGCCATTCCAGCCCGTCTACTACAACTGTCAGAGATGTCAGAAAGTTGTTAGGAACTGGACCAGCCGGTCACCATGAAGAAGGCCTATATAAAGGCCTATTACTTCAACAGAAAAAGATTGATTGAAGGGATTTGAAATCAACAAAGTGAAGACCTTCAAGTGAAGATCTAAGAAGTTGGAGAGAGAGAGTTCCTTCCAAGAAGACAGCTGTTGAACCAGGCTGTGAAGAAAAGTTTCAGATTGAGATCTGAATCTTAAGTTGCAGTGATTGAAGATCAGCTGCATAGAGAATCAACCCTACTGTATTCTAAATTCAAGAAGCTTTGAAGGAAGCCAAGGGAGGTTGTTCTCAGCAAAGTTCTTTCAAGAACTCATCAAGAAACCAGACAACTCTTCTCTCTTATTCTGAGTTGTGGTTATATACCTTGTATTTTTAATTTCTCGTAGGATCCTCAGGGATCTGAGTTGTAAGCCTGAAATTATAAAGACTGAGTGGTAGGGCCTGTGTGCCTGAGTGTAGGCCTTGTTGAGGGCTGAGTGTAGGCCTTGTTGAAGGCTGAGTGTAGGTCTTTGTGAAGACTGAGTGGTAGGGCCTTGAGCCTGAGTTGTATGAACCTGGTTGGGGTTCTGAGTGTAAGATCTGAGGATCTGAGGAATAGTGGAGGAGTTTGGCCGAATCTAGTACACTACTAGATAGGCGAAGGGGGAAAGTGGATGTACCCAGACCTTGGGGAACCACTATAAAACTGTGTGTACTCTGTGTGTGCTTGATTCTGTGATTGCTGTGCTGTATTGCTGTGAACAATTGTTTATAATTCTGTGACTCTGCCTAAAAGTTTAAAAAGATTATAGTCACCTATTCACCCCCCCTCTAGGTGATTAGGTACAATTTCTTTCAAATTGAGTGGATAAGAACTCTCCCCCCTATCTGTTCTTAATGTCTTGACTGGATTTTGTAATTGTTTTTATGTTTTGCATTTCCAGATTTTGAAGAATTCAAAGGTTTCAGACTTGGTTTTTAGAAACATAATCCACATGTATCATGAGAAGTCATCTACTAGTAGCAAGTAGTATTTGTTGCCTTGATGTGAGGAAATTTGGGCTGGTCCCCATAAATCTGCATGAATTATTTCTGAAGCTGATTTACTTCTCCAGGTGGTTTCTTTTGGGAAGGGAAGCTTATGGGCCTTGGCTTCTGCACAAGCTTGACAGAACTGTTTCTCTACTTTTATCTCAGGCATTCCTTCTACTTGTTTTGGTGTGTGTTGCAGGGCTGTCCAGTGAAGATGCCCAAGTCTCTTATGCCAAAGTTGAGAAGGAGTTTGCTGTCTCATATCTGATGTGGTGGTGCTTAGCATCATTGGTTGCAATTCTAAGTGAAAAACTTGATTGGTAGATATGGGGACAGTGACAAGTAACTGATTTGTTTTATCCTTTATTATCTTGCACTCTCCTTTTGTAAATATAACCGTATAGCCCTTTGTTTGCAGCTGTCCTATGCTTAGCAAATTTTGGGTTAACTGTGGTACCCATTGTACATCAGTTATGGTTTTTATTTGTCCATCATTGGTGGTAACTGCTCTGGCTCCTTTTCCCTCTATGGTGTGAGAGTTTCCATCTCCTAGATAAACATTGGATTTGGTTGTTTCATCTAGTGTAAGAAACTGTGTCTTATCTCCACACATGTGGCTTAAGGCTCCACTGTCAAGATACCATCTAGTGTGTATACTTGTCTTTGATATTGTGTTGTCATTGGTAAAGAATAAGGCTTCTTGTCCCCCTCTTTCTGTGAACTTAACCTCTTTTTTATTCTTATACCAGCAATCTTTATCAAAGTGGGTTGGTTTTTTTACACCTTTTACATCGGTTGAAACAGTCTTGTGTATTGTGTGTTGGTTTTTTACATAACTCACAATACATTGAGTTGTTAGGATTTAGGTTCTTGCCCTTCTCCTTATTCTTTATGTTAGACTTGTTCCTTTGAAGTGTTCTGTTGGGAGCTGCTATGTTGAAGTTCCTTCCAGAAGTTGTTATATGGCTCTGTAAAGCTTGTTCTAGTTTTGGGACATGTATTTTTTAACCTATCCTCATGGGATTGTAACGAACTCATCAGTTCTGTTGTGGTTAGCAGGTCCATGTCATGTGCCTCTTCTATTGCTGCCACTACATGGTCATATTTTTCTGGTATACTTCTCATTATCTTGTGTACTAATTGTTGATCTTCAATAGATTTCCCAAAGTTGCGGATTTGGTTTGTTATATTTAACACACGGGCATAGAAATCCAGAATGGATTCCTCTTCCTTCATTTCTATGGCATCTAACTGTCTCCATAAAGTATGCACTTTTATAGAAATTACCTTTTTTGTTCCTTTGAACTCTTCTTTAAGAGTTTCCCATTCCTCTTTGGCCTAAGTAGCACTCACAATCCTGGGAAATATGTTATTAGAAACACCTTGCTGTATGAGAAGTAACGCTCTTGCATTCTTGGTTCTATCTTCTTTTTTGATGCCCTTTCCAGTTGAAGTGATCTCCCTAATCTTCATAGGAGTAATGCTTTCTTCAATGGCTTCATGCTTGATGTCTTTCTCTACGATTTCTAATAGGTCTTGAGAATCAAACAGAGTGAGCATTCAAATGCTCCAAAATTCGTACATCTCGCCATTGAAGATTGAGACTCCAGTTTGACTGTATTGGGGCATGGTTATGGTAGATGATGAAGCCATAATGGTCTTGATTTAGTGAAAGAATATTCACCTTAACCTAACTGTCTCTGATACCACGTGTTAATAATTGAATCGATCAAAGGTGTATATGGAACACACTTTGTAGCAACAAACTCTTTTTTTATGATTTTTATCTAACACTATTACATGCCTTTATATAGTGCATGCCAGTACAAAGTGACAAAACACAAGATTACATATCTCTTTCTGCCTTTCACTTATCCTATGCTGGATACGTGTGCTGCTGCGCCTGCTTTCATTTCATTTACTGCTTCGTCTCTTCTGTTGGTCTTTGTGGTGGTGCCTGGTGTCAACTGCATCCCTTTCTCCTTCTAGCAGCTGGGTGTCGTCTTCAGATCAGTTCTCCTTTAGATACAACCCTTGGAAGGGTCTAAAAAGAGACTGGAAAAATATTCATAATTTTTTGAATAGTTTTGGGCCTTTAATTTGGCAAAATAATTTTCATTTAGGCTTTTAAAAATACTAAATCAACTCCAAAAATTCTCAAAATTTTTGTGGATGACGCCCTGAACAAGGGGAACATTTTTCATGTTCAATACTTTTTCCCTAGGAGGCTATATTAGCCTATTAAAAATCAAAACCCATTATAATCATATTATAATATTTATTATAAATATTATAATAATATATTTATATAATATATATAATATATTATTATATATATATAAAATAAAACGAGATCACTGTTCATGATCTCCCCCCTCGCTGTAACATATCCCGCCACCCTTACGGGCTTCTCCAGCCGCCTGCCGGCCGTGACTCCACCACCGGACAACCCGCCGGTGGGGGGCGATCCCTCCGGTGGTGGTCCGGCGGCCTGCCGCCGCTGGCCATTGTTGGAGCATTTTTTTAAATGAACGGGAGAGGAGGGGGGTGACGGAGGCGGCGCTCCGGCCACCGGGAGCGCCATGCAAGACATCTAAAATGGAGAATGGGGAGGGAGAAGTCTTCCACCTGGGTTTGATGGGCTTGGGAGGGGCCGGCTTGGTCGGTCCATGGCTCAAGGTGGTGGAGGAGGGGAGGAGGAGCTCCGGCTTGGCTTTTTTCGGCCACCTGAACTCCGGCGGATGGGGGAGTAGGGGGAGGGGGCTGCTTTGAGAGCTGTGAGGGAAAGAGATGGGGGGTGGGGTCCTTTTATAGGGATGGAGAGGGGGAGCTCCCTCCCTTTGGGTGGTGTGGGACTAATCCCTCCTTAGGTAGGGATTAATCCCACCCTCCAGCTGTCCAAGGATAACTGGAGGTCTCTCATTTTCCCCCACGTGGGGAAAATGGATGAGGCCCTTTATGGGCTTGGGCCTTATGGGTGGAAAAGAGAGCAGGAGAGTGGGAGAAGAAGTAGGTGGGCCTCCACTTGAACTTAGGGAGGCTTGCTGGTTGGGGGCCCATGGAGAGTGTGTGTGTGGGGGGGGGGGGGTATGAGTCATCCTCCTTTGGAGAGGAGGTGGGCCCCTCACTTGGAGAAAAATCCAAAAAGTGGATTTTTAGGAGGGTTTGACCAAGTCAACCCTAGGGTGGGTCCCCCTTGCAGGTCAAAGTCAATGTGGGTCCAAGTCATCGGGGTCGGGTCAAAGTTCGGGTGTCGTGTCATAATTGGTGTGTGCACGCTTTTCGGTGCACAACTATGCTTGA
This sequence comes from Platanthera guangdongensis, assembly GCA_039583875.1. Lineage (NCBI taxonomy): Eukaryota > Viridiplantae > Streptophyta > Magnoliopsida > Asparagales > Orchidaceae > Platanthera > Platanthera guangdongensis. The sequence goes on from CM077164.1 coordinate 132,338,147, forward strand.
TTTGACCACGGGTTGACCAATTATTATCGAAATTGACTAGGATGACTTTCGTTGACTTCGTATTGACCACACGAGTCCAACACCACTGACTGGGGTTGAATCAGAGTCCGTTTGGCAAAAGTCCAAAATCTGCGCGTCGCAGCGCGCTAAAATGGCCGAAGTGTGTAAAATTGTCGTTAGGCCTCGGATCGTGACGCGACGAGCTCTGATGCGCTCATATTGACTATATGAGGCCACAGGAACAGACAGAACTCGATTCGGAGTTCTCTAGCTCGATATCCAAAATCTCGCTCTCGTTGCATTTTACGAGGAATGGTCACATCCACTATATGACCTCGGGATCCAACTGAACGAGTTCCGATGCACTCGTATTGACTATACGAGGCCACAAGAACTGACAGAACTCAATTCGTAGTTCTCTAGCTCTATTTCCCGCTTAGTGTTATTTCCCACCGGGTCATGGGTAGGGTTCAGGCCACTTCTATTGGGCCCACTAGGATTCTGGTGGCCCAATAAAAGTTGCGATGTTACACTTGTCACCTATAGCTCAGTGACTCACCAGTCACCTACCTCAGCCTTATTTTTAAGGCCTACTACTCAGCCTGGGAGGACAGCCCCACTCTCAGATCCACACTTGGATGCTACCTCAGTACCCCAACAGGGCACCTACCTCAGTGACTAATTTAGTCACATACAACTCAGGCCAAATGGCCCTACAGCTTAGATCCAGATAAACTTAATCCTATAGGAGTTTATACAAGATGAAATAAATTTAAAACTACTGACTCAGAGATTAAAATCTGAGTCTACCTTGCTGGACTGAGCAGATATCAGTCCAACCCACTTACTGTAGAAGGGATGGGTCTTCTTCTACAACCAACTTCTTCTTTGCTGCACTGGAGAGTAGCAATCTACTATTGACGGCTAACAATCCTTCACACATCTAACTTCTTGCTGAATAGATGAGTCAGGTGCCATGTTCTGGAGAGAACAATCTTGCTGAACTTGAAAGAGCTTCAACTTTCTTTCTTTGCCTTCTGGCTAACTCTGCTGGACTTTAGCTTTCAAGCTTGTCGGAGAAGATGAAGTCCAGCCGCCTTTATTTTATGTATATTCTTCCTGTGTTCTACGTTTGTTCTCCATAACCCTAATCCCCTTTTCTTTCTTCCTTTTATATGTGTTGATTTGAATCAATGACACAATTGAGTGTGGGCCCAGCCAAGGATGGTGAACGCCAGCTCCCTCAGAAAAGGACAAATAAGCTTTTGGCGCTACTATAGCTTTTCCATAACAGCTTCATGTATTTTGACTTTGTTGACCTTTTGGTGACGTTAGCAGTGGTCATCATGTGCTGCTGTAGCTTCTCGCATTGACATGAAGTTCTTTGACATGTTGAATTTTGATGACGTCAGTAGTGGTCATCAACTTCTGGACGTAGACAAAATTCCAGATCCTCACTAAGCATTGAGTGATGTTAAGTCGCTCAACGCCATCTGTCTTGACTCTCAACGCTTCTGGACTTGGGTGAATTTTCATTGGCATTGTCTCAGTGGTTCTTTCTTAACTATCTCAGCGGTTTCTATTTAACAGCTGAGACTATCTTATGTCTCAGCAGTTTCTTCTCAGCGGTCTCAACGCTTCTTCTTCTCAACTGAGACTGTCTTCTGTCTCAGTGGTTTTTGGTTCAACTGTCTCAGTGCTTCCTTCTTCATTAGAAGCGTTGAATGAATCTGCTTCACTCAATGCTTCTGGACTTAGAGAAAATTTCATCTTGTTTTGTCTCAGCGGTTAAGCTGAGACATTCTTCACAGTTGTCACAGCGGTTTTGCTTTTGTCAATTTTTCTGGCTTTAGTTTAACGAATGTGGAACTGCATTTGACGATCGGTGGGCTGAGCTCGATGAATTCTGAATCCCAAGCTTATGAATTTAGCTCGACGAAGGTGAGCTCAGCTCGACGAAAGGTGAGTGGAGCTCGACTATTTCTGAATATCAAGCTTCTAAATTTAGCTCGACGAACGGTGATCTCAGCTCGAAGAAAGGTGAGCTGAGCGAGACGATTTCTGAATCCTAAGTCCTGAACTCCGTTCGACTAATGGTGAGCTCAGCTCGATGAATTCTGAATCTTCCAGCATACTCTTTAATTTCACCTGTCCAATCATGGACAACCTGCATGCATGAACTTATGCACACATCAAATACAATATGTGTGTATGTCATTGACCAGTTTGATTTCTTACAAATCTAGGACATTGGGATCAATAGACCCAACAATCTCCCCCTATTTAAAGAAATCAAAACTTTGTTTGATCAATAATACAGGTCATTGGCATACACAATATATTTAACATATAAATTAAAAACTTGTGTAACACCATTAGAGTTTGGAAATGTTACCACATTTCTCCAGCCTGTGTGGAGAATTACTTACTCCCCTAGCATGCTGCCACCCTTACAATTCCAGTGCTGCACTGCACCTGGCTTTGAGCTTCCCGCATATCAGCTTACTCTCTCCCTTTTGACTTCTGCAATAGGGAGGTTTCTGTGGGGTTTTTCTCCCCCTATTTTTCTGGAGTTGATCACCCCACTTTGACTCAATCCATTACAAATATTTGGCTTGCTCCCCCTCAGAAGTTGCACACTAGCTTCATTATCCCGAGGAAGGACTTGTACTGCCTGAAAAATAGACAGTGCAGTATATGGTAAAGGAGAGAATTGAAGCTACACAAGATTCAACATACCCAATTCAAATTTGAAGCTGTTGAACTTGACTTCATCAAGTGGCTTAGTGAAGATATCAGCCACTTGCTTGTCTGTGGAGACAAACTCAAGGCTGATGTCTTCCCTTTCCACATATTCTCTAATGAAATGGTACTTAATTTCTATATGCTTAGTCCTGCTGTGGGAGACAGGATTTCTAGCTATAGAAATTATACTAGTAGAATCACAGAAGAGTGGAGTTCTACTTATTTGAACGTTGTAGTCTTAAAGTTGATGTTGGATCCACGCTACTGAGCACAGCAGCTCCCAACTGGAATATACTCTGACTCTGCTGTTGAGATTACAACACTTGTTTGCTTCTTGCTGCTCCAAGAGACAAGCCTTCCACCTAGAAATTAATAGGAGCCAGAAGTGCTCTTCCTGTCTCCCTTGCAGCCTACAAAATCCGCATCTGAATAGCCAATTAGTTGAAACTCCCCATTTCCAGGGTACCATAGGCCAAGATCTGGGGTGCCCTTAAGATATCTCATGATTCTTTTCACAGCAGTGTAGTGAGATTCTTTAGGGCAGGCCTGATGCCTAGCACAGACACATGTTGTATACATAATGCCAGACCTACTTGCAGTGAGATAGTGAAGGGAGCCAACTATAGCTCTATACAAAGTTGGATCAACAGGTTTCCCTGGATCATCTTTGCCTATTGACATACTCGAGCTCATGGGAGTTCTCATGGTGGAAGCATTCTCCATACCATATTTCTTGACTAGCTCCCTGATGAACTTTGACTGGGATATGGGTAGACCATCATCAGTCTGTCTTACTTAGAGTCCCAAGAAGAACTTCAGTTCATCCATACTACTCATCTCAAACTTCCTCTGAATAAGTTTTGCAAACTTCCTGCAGAGACTGTCATCAATAGAGACAAATATTATGTCATCAACATAAATCTGGACTAGGATGATCTTGCCCATAGATTCTCTTAGGAATAGTGTTTTATCTATCTCCCCCCTTGAGAATTTGTTCTCAATGAGGAAGGTTGACAATGTCTCATACCATGCACTAGGGGCTTGCTTGAGCCCATATAGAGCTTTCCTAAGTCTATACACAGCAGTAAGAGAGTTAGAATCTACAAAACCTGGAGGCTGCTCTACATAGACCTCTTCTTTCAAATCTCTATTCAGGAAGCCTGACTTCACATCCATCTGGAAGACTTTGAATCTTTGTAAGGCTGCAAATGCAAGAAACAATCTGTTTGCTTCTAACCTTGCAACTAGGGTAAAGGTCTGATCATAATCAATCCCATCTTCCTGTCTGTACCCTTTGACCACCAATCTAGCTTTATTATTTATTATAATGTCATTTTCATCAAGTTTATTTCTAAAAATCCACTTGACTCAAATGAAAATATGTCCATCTGGTATGAGAACCAACTTTCAGACCTTGCACCTTTTGAACTGGTTAAGTTCTTCTTGCATTGCACCAATCCAGAATTGATCTTGATTTGCCTCTTCAAATTTCTTGGGCTCATCTTGTGACAGGAAGCTGGAGTATATAGCTGTATTGAAACTCCTGCTTCTGGTCTATAAACCTTACCTGGCTTCACCTATTATCTGATCTGGAGGATGGTCTCTCAGATATCTGACTGCAGGGGGCAGCTTGACTACTTCTTGCTGAGAACTATTTTCTTTAACTGGTTGGTCTTCATCTCCAGCTAGACTATCCTGTGCTTCCTCTGGACATCTTCCCTCTCCACATTCTTCTTGCACTGCTGGGTCATTATCTTTGATGGAGAGCTTTTCCATCATGACTTCTGTACCTGCAGAAATAGGCAAAGAGCTTGATAGCTCAATGTTAATCTTGCTTGACTCATCAAACACTACATGGACAGATTCTTCTACAACATGACTAGTCAAGTTATAGACTCTATATGCCTTACTGTTATTGCTGTACCCAACAAAGATCCCCTCATGGGATTTGACAACAAACTTAGTCACTTTTGACTTCCCACTATTCAAGATGAAACACTTGCAACCAAAGATCCTGAAGAAGGATATGTTTGATTTTCTGCCCTTCAAGATCTCATAGGGATTCTTCTTATGGCCTTTGGTGATAGAAACCTTGTTGAGAACATGATATGCAATGCTAACTGCCTCAGCCCAGAAATATTCAGGGAGAGAAGTGTTACTCAACAAAGTTCCCACTGCTTCTATGAGAGTCCTGTTTCTCTCAGCTAACCCATTTTGCTGGGGAGTTTTTGGAGAGGAGAATTCTTGATGAATCCCTTGTTCTTCACAAAAAAAGTCATGGCAGTAGACTGAAACTCAGTTTCATGGTCACTTCTTATTTTTACCACAGAGCATGCTAGTTCATTCTGAATCTGCCTGACAAAGTTCATGAAGATATCAAGGATTTCAACCTTTCTTCTAAGAAAGAACACCCAAATAAATCTGGAATAGTCATCAACCACCACAAGGGTGTAGAACTTCCTACCTAGACTATGAACAGTCATAGGACCAAACAAGTTCATATGCATGAGATATAAGCATCTCACTGAGTCCTTAGTCCCAATGCCTTTGAAGGAGGTCTTAGTCTGCTTACCCTTTTGACAAGCAGCACAGATAACCTCCTTGGAGCATTTTATTTTGGGACCATTTCTGACTAGATCATCACTAAAGAGGTGACCAATGGTCTTATAATTCAAATGAACTAGTATCTTGTGCCATTGGACACATTGTGAGACATTGTCATTTGCAACTAGGCATATATGAGAACTACTATCTAAGAAAGAAAAGTTTAAACAATAAACATTCCCACTCCTAGTGCCTGTTAAGATGACACTTTGGTCACTTAACCTCTTGATGTGGCACTTATCCTTGTAGAAGGAAATGTCATAACCAATGTAACACCCCGAAAATTGTAATCGAACCGGTCGCATCCTAAGGAATTTTTGGTGCCTTAATAAGGGTACACGGCCTGATACACGAGCGTGTATAAGGTCGTGTCCACCTCTGTGTTGGCCGGCTGTGTCCAGAAAAGGACACGACAGGAAACACGACAGCGACACGGGCGTGTCAAGCGTGACACAGGCATGTGCATACCCGTGTCACAACCTGTGTTCCCAAGGGATGTGTCGGTTGGCGTGGGGGTTATCTATGACACGCCCTAGGTCACGGGCGTGTCAGGACATGACACGAGCATGTCAGGTTGAGATACGGGCGTGTCTTGACCCATATCCTTTTCTGTGCTCGACGATCGTGCCTTGATCGGGGCACACAGCCTGGGACACGACCGTGTGCAAGGCCGTGTTCGGCCCAGGATTGAGCAATTTTGGGCGGATCTGAGCCATTCGTTTTCTTTAAATAAAATCTGATGGCCCAGGTGTGTTCTTGCTTTGTTAAGGCCGGGAATTGAGGATTAATTCCACATTTTCTCTTAAGCCTTCTATTTTTAAGGAGTTAGAGAGTGGAGAGAGCAAAGAGGAAGGAAGAGGAGGATTCCGGCCGCTGCCGGAGCATCGGAGCACTGAATCGAGAACCGAGACCGGATCCGCGGAGGAAATTCCCTTGCAAAGCTTTCCATCCAGATAGATTCCCATGGCGCAAAAGCGAATTACAAGGGTAATGATTCTCTACTTGAGCATGTGAAGCTCTCCTTCTTTTGCATAAGGAAACCCGCTCCCGCGAGTGTTGATGCTAAAGATCACGGCAGTGAACCGGTCGCACAAGTAATATAAAATGGGGGTTTCCCAAGTATCGATCTCACAAGGAACACAGTAAGGTGGAGTTAATTTCGAGGAGGACTTGAGATTGAAGTCCTCAGGTCGGAGCTAACTAAGGGGAGGTTTTGATGTTGCGGAAACAAAAAATAAAATACTAACAACTACTCCTATGCAACACCGCTATGCGATGCTTCGTCAGGCGGGATGGAAGACTAGTCGGGCCGCTATGCACCGAATCACTAGGCGGATGGACGAGAAGGCTAGCGGATGAGGTGGTTAGAATGGCGGAATGAGGGTCGAAATCACCTCTTCGCTACGCACGCCACTAGCAATTGCTAGTGCGGCAAGGGTGGATGATGGTGGGTGGAATATAAGGCGCACCTCAAGTAAATATAACGAAAATATACAATCACATAGACATGATTACAGATAAACGTATATTACACTATGCATAGCTTCATCAAATACAAAGAGTTCAACTAAACTATCAACAACAAGAGAAGAAAAGTGTGCGAAATCGACCGGATCCGAAGCCTTGCTGAGGATTCACGGTTGGAATCGTCGGGTTGTCAATCCGCGTCCAAGCTCGGTCCGCAACTGCGTCCGGGGTAGAGAAGGGTTGTCACCACCTTCCAATGGCCCGTCTTCTTCGTGTCACAATCCGGTGGAGGATGGCACAACTTCCCCTTGCTTGATGGAGAAAGCTAGGTCAAGCCCTTCTTGAAGCTCAAGGATGAAGGAGGAGGCCGAGAGGAAGCTCCGGCTTGGATTTGGCGGTGAAAGCTTGCCCGGAGCACCTCCCTAGTGTGGAGATTGAAGGAGAACAGCGGAACCGTTCCTCGGAGACGAAAATGGCGGAGAAAAGTCGAGCGATCTGCGGATCCTCTCGATTAGGGCGGAACCTGCACTATTTATACAAAAGCAGAAATGAACAATGCGCACGATCACAGGCGCACGACCAGTGGTCATGCGCGCTATGTCCTATGCTCGTGTGCACTGGTAGGGAATATCAGGAAGAAGAACTGGGATAATGCGCATGAGAAGTGGCGCACGACCAGTGGTCGTGCGCACCTAGTCCAATGATCGTGCGATTACCCAGACAGGACTCCAGAAAAGAGTAATCAATGCACACGATCAGTGGCGCACGACCGGTGGTCGTGCGCATTATGTCCAGTGGTCGTGCGCTTACCCCAGGCTGATTCTGGAAAACGAAGAGTAGTGCGCACGATCAGGGGCGCACGACCAGTGGTCGTGCGCATTAGATCCCATGATCGTGCGCAGTATTCCTGTTTTACAACCATCCTGGAACACGCACACGACCCCTGTACCGAAAGGAAAAACCAACCACTAACCTGTGCAGACATTCCAGACAATCACAAAAGGGAGTACAAACTAAAAAAACAACAAAATACACAACCACGGGCAAAAATGTGCACTTCCTATGGAAATAAAGACATGATGAAATATATATGATAATGAACTAAAAGTGAAGTGCAACCGAGTGAAAACTAGCCCAGATGAGTCCGAAAATAGGTATATAAAGTGGACTCATCACACCCCCAAACTTAACTGTTTGCGCGTCCCGAGCAAACAAAATCTAACCAGATAGGGAAAAATACTAGTTAACAAAGAAATTGCGTAACGGAGTACCATGCGAAGTCGCATGCTCACGTGCGTAAAAATATAATAGAAGAAATTTCTAAGTATACAAAATATTTTATACTTTTCACAATGCGTATCAAAATTTTATTATTACTCGAAAATGGAATCACGGTGAATCATTCAGTCACGCGTAGGGAGAAAGTAGACTAATCGCTAGGCGAGCATTGTCAAAGATCAGGGCTCAGGATAACCTCCAAAGGAATCCACCAATGTCGGTGACCATATGCTTGCCTTTTCGCATTCTCTCCACGGAACTGGTTTGGTTCACACACGAATCAGTAGGACTTTAGGTGAAGAGATGAGGCTTGGGTTTCGGTGAGGTAAACAAAGATATACAGGAAGGCTATGCACCTAACCCAAAGGAGTTAGTATAAAGGGAATCCATCAGCTAACCAAAATACATGCGGGTACACCACACCCCCAAACTAAACTTTTAACATATGGGTGTGTGCACCGCCTACTCCAAAAATAAGCACATCTCAAATATGATTTTCAATTTTACTTTTCCTTTTGACTTTTTTTTTCTTTTTCTTTACAAATATTTTTCTTTTTCTTTTTCTTCATTTTATTTTCACAATTCAGCAGATATAAACTCGGGAGCACTTTCACATTTTCACAAGTAAAATCACCACATCACACCCCAACATAAAAATGTAAACACTAAAGCTCAACTTGGGAGTGCGACTAGGATAGGCTGTGAGGCTTTGGTGAAATCATGGTGAAGCTGAATCAAAAGGAGGGGTAGGTACAATGGGGCTAGCGAGGACAAGACGTTAGGAACGGTACAAAGCTCAACCGTGCCAAAATGATGGCCTACATCACACTCATGCATGACTAACCTATACCCATGCTTCAAGAATAGCTTGGGGCAAGTTCTTAGCCAACGAGAAAGACTATCCATCCTCTCGACTCGAACAATACGAACCTAACGGCCGTCTACACACATTCCTAAACTACCGTTTGTTTCACACCGGATTCACCAACTTTTGAGTAGAATAAAAAGGATTTACGCAATTAGAAAAATATAAAACTAAAAGCATACAGCATAATTAAATCTACTCCAATTTCTACACGAGACGAGAGCAGTTGACTATTGATGGGCCAAAACCCGAACAGGCAAGCGTACCTGTCGAATTGTAGTACCAAGGTCGTATTTAAACACAGGGTTGTCAAGTACTTCTACTCACGCTCTAACTATTATCCTACCGGAAGACTATTGGGATTTTGAGAATTTTTTTTAAAAGTAAAACGAACGATAAATTGCGAGACGAAAAGTTATATAAAAAAAGCTAGCATTCGATCATTGATTCACCATGAAATGAAACGAGAAAATAAAAGGGCATAGTTTTAAATTTGCAAATCCAACTCGGCCGTGACGGATCCGAAAATGAGACAAAATCTCGCTAGAGCATTAGGTCTCCTAACTTATAGACTCTTTGATCGAAATCTCTTTACAAACCAAAGAAGCCTAAAGTTGCATTATCGAGGTGATCCGCACTATTGGATTTGACTCCAATCCGGAGGATTTACGTCGTCCTATCTTTAGGGTTGCGTTCAACTCCTTCCTTCTTTGAGTGATCTTTCACATCCACGAGCCTCTCGGCTACTCGAATATGAGATCATAAGCCTACTACCGTATACCGGAAATACGGAGTCGACACAATAATTATTCAAAGAAGGACCGAGTAGAATTACGCAAAAATAAAACTATGAAATAAAAATAATTCTCATTTCAAATCATGGATCCTCATGATCAAATGCTAAGAGGGAATTAGCTATGCATATTGCAAAAGGAAACAACAAAATAAAGAGAAGAGAAATTCATTGATATTACTAAAAAGAGGTGCACAAAAATATTAAAAGGATGACAAAATTTTACTAAGAAGAAACTAACACAATAAAACTAGAACAACAATGAAGAAAACTAGAACTCTCTTGCTCACTTGCTCTCTTGCTCCAATCCAACCTCTCAATCTAACTCCAAAGGAAAACTACTCTCTAAAGTATGGGTCTTGGGTTCCTTTTATAGGAGAGGAGGGAAGCATCTAGAAGGAGGGGGAGATCAAGGGTGGCCGGCCATGTGAGGAGAGAAATGCATGCATGGAAATGAATGAGGTGGAGAGAATTCATGCATGATATTAAATGAAGAAAGAGGGAGAAGGTACATTCATGCATATAAATTTAAAGGAAATAAAAAAAAGAAATAAGGGGGAATGCATGAAATTAAATGAGCATGAAGAGAGATGAAGAAAGGGGGTGAATGTAGGGGTAAAGAGGGGGGAAAGAGAGGGGCCGGCCAAGCATAAAAAATGAATGCATGCATGCAATAAATGGAAGGGAGAGAGAGAGAACATGCATGTATGACATGAAAGGTGGCCGGCCATGTAGAGGGATTCATGCATTTGGAAATTAATGAGGAGGGGAGAGAGAGGGCATGAGGTGGATTAAATAAAGGAAAGAAAAAGAAATAAAAGAGGGAGAGAAAGAGGGGTGGCCGGCCATGTAGAGGGAGAAAGTGGGCTGCTAGTGTGGGCTTCATGGGCTCGGGTAGAGCTAGGATTGCATGTAGGGGCTGCTCTTGAGGGAGGGGCTGCATGGGGCTGCATGTATCTTTGAAGTTGGCTGCATTTTTGAAGTAGATGGGTGGCCGGGCTGCACCAAGGAGAGGGTCGGGCTGCATGCTTGAAGTGGGCTGCTTGCATGTTGGAAGTAGTGGGCTGCACATGCTTGGAATTTGAACAAGAGGGCTGCACAAGCTTGGACTTTGAACCTATAAATAGACAATACAATCATGGATTAGTCACAATAATAACATAAGACTATATAGATTTTAAAAGTTAAAACAAAGTTAAAACATAACATAACATAACAAAGTTAAAAAAAACAAAGTTAAAACAAGATTTCTAACACAATAATAATAAAAAACATTACAACATTAAAATTAAAACATATCATAACATAACATAATATATAATAACATAACACACATAATAAGACTATATAGATTTTTATATCAAAACTCTAATAACACTAGGAATTAATATATTGTAAAGAAACATTAAAACATGAAATAACAATCATAAAATATAAATAAAATTAGGCTTTTTGAATACTAAATTACCCCTAAAAAGGATGACTAAAACTAGTCATCAAATTCCCCCATGCTTAGACATTTGCTTGCCCTCAAGCAAATAAAGATGAAAACTAGGGAAGGAAATAGAAAATAAACAAAGCTAATTTAGGTTTCATAATTAAGAAAAACAAAACATGAAAAATTAAACTATCCTAATTCCTATGTTAACAACTAGTGGGGTGAGAAGTGCACAGTAGAAAACTTGAAAGTGGAGACCTGAAAATATCATTAGAACATAAGAAAAGTCTACACATTTCTAAATCTTAAAAACAAGGCATCCAAAATAAATGAAAATAAGGACAACAAAAGTAGAGGTTCTAAATAAACGGCGCATTAACAAACTACTAGGTTGCTAGATAAACATTAACCCTAAGACACTCCAAGATAACCTCCAAAGAAATCCATCAATGATGGTGGCCATAGGCTTGTACGTTCACACTTTCTCCACTACGTGAAATTAAGTTCTAAGATCATTAGGACTTCTACTAGGCATTAAAACTTGGCTTAGGTAAATGATTAGGAAGTGGAATCAAAGATAAACATGAAGGTTTTAGGCACTAAACCAAGGTGAGCTCAAAAATAAACAAAGCAATAAAAAAATGAGAAATAATGAGTATGTCATTTCTCCAATATGAAACTACAACAAGAAGGCCATGAAATTTTTTTTCTTTTATAAACTTGGCCAAACATAAACTTTTTGCATTCATTTTTTTTTGATTTTGTAATGATATTTTTTTTTTGATTTTTTCTCAATTTTTTCCTTTTGAATAACATTTGATAAGAAAGCTCCAAAAATAAGCTTGAGAATTTCCTATTCATTTCAAAAATAATACCCTTTCCACAAAGATAATTTTTAAGCTCAAATTTATAGTGCAAAAATAGGAAAGATATTTGGCTTTGGTGAACATAATGAAATGAAAGGTGGAGCTAAAAACAAAGAAAATAAGGAAAAAGGCCCAAAATTGTTTTGCAAGGGTTTTGTTTTTGGTGGGCAAGAAAAGCTCAAACTATTCAAATGGTGGCCTAAATCATTTCTAAAGAACGTAAAAACGGCGCAAATGCTTCGAGAGTAGCTTGGTACAAGTTCTAGACACCAAGAAAGACTACCTCGCAAATGAAAAAGAGCTAATGATACCTAGCAACCATTCGTAAGCAACTAACCGAATAAAAAGACATAACTACAAATTGCTACTTATAACGTAAAAAAACGGATGCCTATATTTAAGAAAAAGAAACTAGTAGAACTAAACTATGCTAAAATGATAAGTTTAGAAAACATTTTCAAAGGAATCTACATAGAACTACAAAAACCGCACGGGCCTACACTTCACTAGAAGAAACATAAAAATAAAGATAGAAATAATTTTAGGTTTTGTTTTTCAAATAGATTTTAGCACAATTTTTTGATTTTTGTTTTTCTAATTTTTTTGGGTTTTATATTTTATAATTTTTTTTGGATTTTGATGACATAACATACTATACTATACTAGCATAATATTAATTTTTTAAAGAAGAAAAACAGAAAGAAAAGACCAAAAGGAACTAGACCCCCCCCATGCTTAAATTCTTCATTGCCCTCAATGAAGGAAATATAAAGAAAAAGAGAAGGGGACTGAGAAGAAGAGAAAAAAAATGCAGGAAAAGTAAATAAATAAGAACAGGACTTCCCCGGGTTCGTGAGATGAAGGCGGATGTCGCTCCCCCATGCTTGCTTTTTAGAGTACTTGATCGTCAGCAGGTATGACTTGATCCATCTGATATCAGCAACGGCGGAGCGGCGACCACGAACATGGACTTGATTGGCCTCCGGTAGGAAGAGCAAAATAAAAGCAAAAAATAGATAGAGTCCATGGGCAGATGCCCGATAATGGTTTTTATTACAATAGTCCAAATAAAAGAGTTTCAAAATAATAATAATAATAAGTCCAAAAATAAAAAAAATGTCCCACACAAGATAAATGTTTAAGAGTCCAACACAAGATTCTCCTTTGCAGGAGGCACATAATCATTAGAAAAATAAAGTTTAAGTCTACGGCCATTTACTTTAAAATCCCCCCTATCGGGGTGCGAAAGTAACACAGTTCCATCATAAAAAACATCCTTGACCGCAAACGGTCCAGACCAACGAGATTTAGATTTTCCAAAGAAAATACGTAAACGTGAATTTAAAAGAAGAACCTGATCGCCCGGTTTAAAATTTTTATGCTGGCGGAAGTTCTTAACATGATAATTTTTTTCTGCAGGGTCAGGTGGTTTTTCAAAATAATTTGGCAAATTTTTATCATTTTCAAAAATAAGATTTTGTTGTCCAAAATCAGAGTCATTTTCGAATGGTGCTTGTACGGACATAACAGTGTTTTCAAAAATAGTTGATGAGGGTCCAAAAAAGGAAGAAGAAAAATCATTTGGAGGGAAATAGGAGTCTTCTTTTAAATCATCAATGAAAAAACAAGAGTCATCATTTTGTAAAGAGTTTTTCATCGATTTATTAATATCAAATATTACTTCCTCATCTCCTACATGCAGAAAAAGTTTTCCCTCACTCACATTTATAATTGCGCGAGCGGTGGCTAGGAAAGGTCGACCAAGGATAAGAGGGACCTCGATGTCCTCTTCAATATTGAGAATGACAAAATCCACCGGGAAGATGAATTTGTCGACCTTTACTAGCACGTCCTCAACAATACCTAACGGATATTTGATCGACCTATCGGCTAACTGGATACTCATTCTTGTAGGGCTAAGAGTGCCCAATCCTAGCTTTTTGAATAAAGAAAAAGGCATCAAGTTGATGCTCGCTCCTAGATCCGCTAACGCGTGTTTAACGAAAAGATCACCAAAGACGCAAGGAATGGAAAAACTACCCGGATCGTTTATCTTTTTAGGAAGAGTAGAGTTTTTAACGACCGCCGAGCATTCTTCATTTAATGTTACATGCGATAAATGTTCTAATTTCTTTTTGTTCGTTAATAAATCTTTAAGATATTTGGCGTACTTAGGCATTTGGCTAATCGCTTCATGAAACGGCAAATTAATATGAATTTGTTTAAATATTTCAAGAAAGCGTTGATATTGATTATCTAATTTTTTCTTGCCTAAGTCTAGCCGGATAAGGAGGTGGCGAAAATTCCTTTAGAACAATTGGAGCATCATTTTGAAAACCATTTGTCTTTTTTTCAGAATCAGAAATAATAGAGCTATCCTTTTCTTTTTCAAGTGTAGATTTTTCTTTTTCAAGATCTAAGTTGTCATTTTCCATGGGGGTAAAAACAGGAGGGAAAATCACCCTTGGCTCTTCCCTTGTGGTGGGCTCGTTAACAACTTTACCGCTCCGAAGGGAAATCGCATTTGCGTGTTCCCTTGGGTTAGGCTCAGTGTTCGAGGGAAGAGTTCCAGGTGGTCTCTCATAAAAAGCCTTGGCGAGTTGGCCGACCTGATTTTCTAAATTTTTAATTGATCCCGTTATGTTTCTAATAGTAGCATCGTTTGAGCTTATATACTTAGCAAAGATCTCTTCCAAAGGGGAAGGTTTTTGAAAATTTTGTTGTGGTGGTGGTGGTGGTGTAAAATCGTACGGTGGGCGTACTACGTTAGCATTATTACTCCATGAAAAATTAGGATGGTTACGCCATCCAGGATGATAAGAATTCGTAGCAGCATTAAAACCAGGAGGAGAAGAAAAATTCGAAAAAGTAGAAAAATTATTGGCAGAATTATTTTGAGCAGGCCTGGGTATGTTCCCCAGATAATCCACCTGCTCGGCAGCAGCAGCATTTTCATATACCTTAGCGGCGGAGGGAGCAGTCATCTCCGAGATCTTCTTGTTCAGCATTTCCACTTGCATCGCCAGTTGCGTCACCGAGTCCACTTCATAGATACCTGCAGGTTTAGATGGGAGAGACCTGGACGAATTCCACTGATAAGTGTTCATCGCCATGTCCTCGATAAGCTCAAGAGCGGCTTCTGGAGTTTTGCGGTCTAAAGAACCAGCGGAAGCGGCATCTATCATTTGCTTTGTCTCTTGGTTTAGCCCATTATAAAATGTCTGAACCTGCAACCAGACAGGCAGAGCATGATGTGGGCATCTTCTCAAAAGTTCTTTGAACCTCTCCCAAGTGTCATAGAGGGTCTCAGAATCAATTTGAGAATATGAAGTTATATCATTTCGAAGCTTAGCAGTTTTGGCGGGGGGAAAATAACGAGAAAGAAATTTTTCAGTTAAAATATTCCAAGTAGTGATTGATCCTCTTGGAAGAGAACTCAACCACTGTTTGGCTTTAGTCCTTAAGGAGAATGGGAAGAGTCTTATCCTAATAGCATCGTCTGAAACACCATTAATTTTAAAGGTGTCACAGATTTCAAGAAAATTAGCAATATGTAAGTTCGGATCTTCATCTTGTAATCCGTCGAACTGTACATATTGCTGCACCATTTGTATGATGCTAGGCTTAAGCTCGAAGTTATTGTTCGCAATTGCAGGTCGAACAATACTTGTTTCAGTCCCCTCCAGGTTGGGACGAGCATAATCGGACATAGTCCTTTGCTGAGCCATTCCTGGGTTGGGATCTCCCATTTCAGAATAATTACATCCCCGAAGGAACCCTCAACCGCTGTTTGAGAAGTGGAAGCCCCGAATCGTAGTTGTCTCCGAAAGGAGCGTTCGATTTCTGGGTCCAAATCCACAAGTAGCGACGGATTCGCTCGGGTCATGCACTAGTAAAGAAAACGAGGGAAGATGAGAATGAAAGCTTGGAAAAGAAAGAAAAAGAGGGAAAAGAAAGGAAAAAATTTTTTGTTTTGTTTTTTTGAAAAAAAAAAGATTTTTTTAGACGGCTTGGCTCTCGAACTTCCCGAGGACTACCCGGTGAAGGGTTCGCCCGGTACTAGGTAAAATGGTGGCGCTTAAAGCCCCTTACCCTTTTCGAGAGATTTTAGGTGGGGTAGAAATAAGGTGAAGTGGGTTGATTATAAATATTTAAATATATAAATTATAATTTTTTTTTATTTTTGGAGAAGTAATAGCGCAAGCGTTTTCAAAATATTGACGAAGAAAAGTCCCCGGCAACGGCGCCAAAAACTTGATGGGCCAAAACCCGAACAGGCAAGCGTACCTGTCGAATTGTAGTACCAAGGTCGTATTTAAACACGGGGTTGTCAAGTACTTCTACTCACGCTCTAACTATTATCCTACCGGAAGACTATTGGGATTTTGAGAATTTTTTTTAAAAGTAAAACGAACGATAAATTGCGAGACGAAAACTTATATAAAAAAAGCTAGCATTCGATCATTGATTCACCATGAAATGAAACGAGAAAATAAAAGGGCATAGTTTTAAATTTGCAAATCCAACTCGGCCGTGACGGATCCGAAAATGAGACAAAATCTCGCTAGAGCATTAGGTCTCCTAACTTATAGACTCTTTGATCGAAATCTCTTTACAAACCAAAGATGCCTAAAGTTGCATTATCGAGGTGATCCGCACTATTGGATTTGACTCCAATCCGGAGGATTTACGTCATCCTATCTTTAGGGTTGCGTTCAACTCCTTCCTTCTTTGAGTGATCTTTCACATCCACGAGCCTCTCGGCTACTCGAATATGAGATCATAAGCCTACTACCGTATACCGGAAATACGAAGTCGACACAATAATTATTCAAAGAAGGACCGAGTAGAATTACGCAAAAATAAAACTATGAAATAAAAATAATTCTCATTTCAAATCATGGATCCTCATGATCAAATGCTAAGAGGGAATTAGCTATGCATATTGCAAAAGGAAACAACAAAATAAAGAGAAGAGAAATTCATTGATATTACTAAAAAGAGGTGCACAAAAATATTAAAAGGATGACAAAATTTTACTAAGAAGAAAATTACACAATAAAACTAGAACAACAATGAAGAAAACTAGAACTCTCTTGCTCACTTGCTCTCTTGCTCCAATCCAACCTCTCAATCTAACTCCAAAGGAAAACTACTCTCTAAAGTATGGGTCTTGGGTTCCTTTTATAGGAGAGGAGGGAAGCATCTAGAAGGAGGGGGAGATCAAGGGTGGCCGGCCATGTGAGGAGAGAAATGCATGCATGGCAATGAATGAGGTGGAGAGAATTCATGCATGATATTAAATGAAGGAAGAGGGAGAAGGTACATTCATGCATATAAATTTAAAGGAAATAAAAAAAAGAAATAAGGGGGAATGCATGAAATTAAATGAGCATGAGAGAGAGATGAAGAAAGGGGGTGAATGTAGGGGTAAAGAGGGGGGAAAGAGAGGGGCCGGCCAAGCATAAAAAATGAATGCATGCATGCAATAAATGGAAGGGAGAGAGAGAGAGAACATGCATGTATGACATGAAAGGTGGCCGGCCATGTAGAGGGATTCATGCATTTGGAAATTAATGAGGAGGGGAGAGAGAGGGCATGAGGTGGATTAAATAAAGGAAAGAAAAAGAAATAAAAGAGGGAGAGAAAGAGGGGTGGCCGGCCATGTAGAGGGAGAAAGTGGGCTGCTAGTGTGGGCTTCATGGGCTCGGGTAGAGCTAGGATTGCATGTAGGGGCTGCTCTTGAGGGAGGGGCTGCATGGGGCTGCATGTATCTTTGAAGTGGGCTGCATTTTTGAAGTAGATGGGTGGCCGGGCTGCACCAAGGAGAGGGCCGGGCTGCATGCTTGAAGTGGGCTGCTTGCATGTTGGAAGTAGTGGGCTGCACATGCTTGGAATTTGAACAAGAGGGCTGCACAAGCTTGGACTTTGAACCTATAAATAGACAATACAATCATGGATTAGTCACAATAATGACATAAGACTATATAGATTTTAAAAGTTAAAACAAAGTTAAAACATAACATAACATAACAAAGTTAAAAAAACAAAGTTAAAACAAGATTTCTAACACAATAATAATAAAAACATTACAACATTAAAATTAAAACATATCATAACATAACATAATATATAATAACATAACACACATAATAAGACTATATAGATTTTTATATCAAAACTCTAATAACATTAGGAATTAATATATTGTAAAGAAACATTAAAACATGAAATAACAATCATAAAATATAAATAAAATTAGGCTTTTTGAATTCTAAATTACCCCTAAAAAGGATTATTAAAACTAGTCATCAACTAGAAACACAACAAGACCAACATTTTACTCCGTCTCACAATCCTATGTCAGCACCATAATTTTCCCAAATCTAACGAAGAAATGAGTTTAACTCGCAGCACGCAAAAAGCTAAGCACGCACTCATGTGGGTGCAGTGGTGTGTGATGCAATGCACTAAGTATAATAAATCAATAAAAGCTTCTAGTATGCACATGAAATGTGCGCGTGCAAAAGGTAACAAGTCTCTCCCCCAGACTTAAACTAAGCAACAAATCATAAGATAGAGAAATTAAAATCATAAAGAGCTAAGGGAAGAGTTTACCCCATGCTCAGCTAGTGAGCATACCAGAAGACGCGTGGAAACCTGAAGCAGGCCCGCCATACGAAGAATCAGAACCCTGCCAATGCAATTTGCCAAGAATACCTGCAGGGGTGAGCTCCGTAAAAACAAAATAAAAATATACAAAATACAAAGAAATACTAAAACAAAATAGACATGAAAAACAAAATGCAGAAAATGAAAGATAAGTACTGGGGTTATTGTCTTCCCAGCACGACTTATTCAAATCCAAACAGTTCTAGCTAATGGGCCTATGAAAAGAAAAGTGCATAGGTAACTGTTCCAATATCCGTTTCGGTAACGGGCACTGATACGGTGATAGAGCAGTTACCCCTCTACCTAAATAGTAATACCTGCCCAACACAGGTAGAGGAAATAAGAAATAAGAAGAGGAGGAGGATTGGTCCTCGCTCATCTTATCACAAAAGAAATCCTTGCCTAGCAAGGTATCGTCTACAGGGAGTCTGCAGGAGGAGAAAGCGATGAATGGAGCTTCCTCAACAGAGGAGGAATCAACCTCCTCGCAAAAGAGGATGCTATCATCCATGACTCGAGCTGAAAGCTCCAAGTCCTCCTGAAGAACCTGCGAAGAATCAACCCGCACAGGCTCAGATACAGAAACGGGATCAAGAAATAAAGGAGATGAATAACTAAAAGAATCAGAAATATGGGGAGTGGTCCCGGTCTCACTCCCAGAAGGATCCCGACATAGATCATCGACGGCGTCATATGAGTCATGGCGAGGGGAATCCGCGAGCTCAAGGTCCTCGGTGGTGGTTTGGACCTCCTCATCCATCAAGGAAGTGGAAACTTCCTCAACAAAGAGGATATCCTCATCAACACACCTCGGTGCATCCACATGTTCCAAGACGTAATACTGTCCATTAATGAAAATAATATCCTCGTCAAACATGGGCACATCCTCAGGCTCAGAATCACAATCCGGCCGAACATCATCAACCGACTCACTAAAAATAGTGATAGATAATTCTTGCAAAGAAGGCAGAGGAACAACAACATCAGAGAAAATATGTGCAGGTTCCTCCGGGGGTGAATCAACAAGAGGGGAAGAGGGCATGGGGAGAGACGGTGCCACAATGTCGTCACACCGATCAACAGAAAGTCTGATGGGCATATCCGCAACAGTCCCCATAGACAAGGTGGTGCTGCGAACATATCATCAGAATCAGAAGGGGCAGCCGATTGAGAGGTGGATGGAATGAATCAGGATACCCGGTTCATCATCCTCCTCCATCTGGCGCTGAAATTCTGCACAATCTTTCAACACGTGGTCGGTGCTACGACAACACAAACATCGCTTTCCATTACTCCTCGGTACAGGTGGGACCGGAGAGGAATAAGAAAAAGATGAAGGCGTAGAAGAGGAGTGACCATAAGACCTGGGTTGAGTGTATGAAGTACCATAAGAAGACGGTGCTCCATACACAGAACCGCGAGAATTATGCTCCCATTCTTCAGTGGGGCACTCATCACTACCATGCCTATAATCCCCACACCATCGGCAACGGATATTCATATAAGAATACATGGTGCAACAAGAATAATTCACCAACAGAAAGTTTCTAAGCAACAATTAGCTACACACCACAAATAAAAGAATAGGAAAACCTGCTACAGAAAAATTAAAACTAGAATAGGAACAAATAAAAAAAACACAAATGCTAAAAACTAAAACAAAGAAGTAAGTGATATGAACAAATGAAAAAGGGCTTCTATCTCTTATCTTCCTCTACAAAAACTCACACGACTATGTTCCCCGGCAACGACGCCAAAAACTTGATGCTTAAGATCACAGCAGTGAACCGGTCGCACAAGTAATATAAAATGGGGGGTTTTCCCAAGTATCGATCTCACAAGGAAACACAGTAAGGTGGAGTTAATTTCGAGGAGGACTTGAGATTGAAGTCCTCAGGTCGGAGCTAACTAAGGGGAGGTTTTGATGTTGCGGAAACAGAAAATAAAATACTAACAACTACTCCTATGCAATGCCACTATGCGATGCTTCGTCAGGCGGGATGGAAGACTAGTCGGGCCGCTATGCACTGAATCACTAGGCGGATGGACGAGAAGGCTAGCGGATGAGGTGTTTAGAATGGCGGAATGAGTGTCGAAAGCACCTCTTCGCTACGCACGCCACTAGCAATTACTAGTGCGGCAAGGGTGGATGATGGTGGGTGGAATATAAGGCGCACCTCAAGTAAATATAACGAAACTATACAATCACATAGACATGATTACAGATAAATGTATATTACACTATGCATAGCTTCATCAAATACAAAGAGTTCAACTAAACTATCAACAACAAGAGAAGAAAAGTGTGCGAAATCGACCGGATCCGAAGCCTTGCTGAGGATTCACGGTTGGAATCGTCGGGTTGTCAATCCGCGTCCAAGCTCGGTCTGCAACTGCGTCTGGGGTAGAGAAGGGCTGTCACCACCTTCCAATGGCCCGTCTTCTTCGTGTCACAATCCGGTGGAGGATGGCACAACTTCCCCTTTCTTGATGGAGAAAGCTAGGTCAAGCCCTTCTTGAAGCTCAAGGATGAAGGAGGAGGCCGAGAGGAAGCTCTGGCTTGGATTTGGCAGTGAAAGCTTGCCCGGAGCACCTCCCTAGTGTGGAGATTGAAGGAGAATGGAGGAACCCTTCCTCGGAGACGAAAATGGCGGAGAAAAGTCGAGCGATCTGCGGATCCTCTCGATTAGGGCGGAACCTGCACTATTTATACAAAAGCAGAAATGAACAATGCACACGATCACAGGCGCACGACCAGTGGTCGTGCGCGCTATGTCCTATGCTCGTGCGCACTGGCAGGGAATATCAGGAAGAAGAACTGGGATAATGCGCAGGAGAAGTGGCGCACGACCAGTGGTCGTGCGCACCTAGTCCAATGATCGTGCGATTACCCAGACAGGACTCCAGAAAAGAGGAATCAATGCACACGATCAGTGGCGCACGACCGGTGGTCGTGCGCATTATGTCCAGTGGTCGTGCGCTTACCCCAGGCTGATTCTGGAAAACGAAGAGTAGTGCGCACGATCAGGGGCGCACGACCAGTGGTCGTGCACTACAACCATCTCGGAACACGCACACGACCTCTATACCAAAAGGAAAAACCAACCACTAATCTGTGCAGACTTTCCAGACAATCACAAAAGGGAGTACAAACTAAAAAAACAACAAAATACACAACCACGGGCAAAAATGTGCACTTCCTATGGAAATAAAGACAGGATGAAATATATATGATAATGAACTAAAAGTGAAGTGCAACCGAGTGAAAACTAGCCCAGATGAGTCCGAAAATAGGTATATAAAGTGGACTCATCAAGTGTGCGGTGAGTGTGTGGTGTTCCTTGGGGTTGACGGGAATAGTCCCCCTTTGTGTTGCATATAGAGTCCGGAATCGAAGTACGGACATAGGCATTGTGTGTGAAGCCTACCCGGACGTGTTGGTCTGGATCGATGATGTTGCATATTGTATGGTTTGCCGGAGAAGACTCAGTGCTTTGTATTTTTGGGTTTCTATGCGGTAGTTTGCAGCAAGGATCCTTGGGGATTAACTCCAAGGTGCACCCGGAAAACTGAGCGGAAATGTAGTTCTGCTAACTTGGCGGCTGGGGAGCCAGACTTGAACATAACTGGGTTATGTGATATTTGGAAATGATTTGGGATCCAAGAGAAGCTTGGTCCGTGCGTACATCTTAAAGTGACTATGCGGAGTGAGCAGCGGGCAAGAGGAATCGAACCTGGGCTATGTGGTTCGGTGCTAGAGACCCATAGAGGGACTGGCTGTTGGCATAGTCGGGAGTCTTAGACTATGGTCAGAAAGACTAAAATGCTCACGATGTTGCCATCTCGGGGATGGTGGTGAAGCCACGGATATGACTAGATTCACCGATAATGTGCCCTGAGTGCACGGGGTGTTTGACCGTGCAAGCCTACACCTATGGAGAAGTATGTTTGTACTTTACTGTTTAGCTGGGCTAACGAAATGCACGGAAGGAGCACCGCCGTCCCGAGTAAGGGGCGGGGTCGTTATAATTTGGTCGGCTTTGGCTGACCGTTACTTTGTTTGCCACCGTGCGGTGGAATTGAAAGTGCAGCTAGATCTGATATACTCTAGAGGGGGGTGAATAGAGTATATGGTGCTTTGAAACTTTTTACAACAATTGTTGTAATAAGAGTGAGCAGGGAAGCAGTTAAAAATCTAATCACAGAACTAAACTATACAAAAGCTAATCACAGAATAATCAAGGCCAGAAACAAAAATAAAAACAAGCAAAACCAGAAGACACAAGGAAATATAGTGGTTCCCCTAAACTTGGGTACATCCACTCTTCTACCACCCTAGGTAGGAATCCACTGCAGGATGAGTTGATCAGGTGTCCTGGGCACCAATGAGCTTTTGATAAGGTGCTCAAAAACCAAATCAGATTTTTTGGTCAGGTGTCTTGCCACCAATGAGCTTTTGACAAGGTGCTCAAAAACCAAGTTCAAACTTTTGAAGGGAGTTTGAGAAACCCTTTACAGAGAGGGGGTGAGAGAGTGATGGAATTCTTCTCTTTCTCAAACAACTGAGAAGACTATGAGGATTGTTGATGTCAAAGCTCACCCTGAATCCTTGAGATCTTCAGGAAAAGAAGCTTTGCTGAGGGTGATAGGCCTTCAAAACTTGAGCTCCAGCAAAAGATTGTTTCAGCAACAGCTGAAATGTTGAATGTCTGGAGTCTTGAAATATGTTGACCTTGAACACTTGAAAACTAGAGAGATCTGAAGATTTTAGAAAAAGTTGATCTCGTTGGATGAGTGTTCTTGAGAATTCTTTGAGACAGTATATTTTGTTGAGGATTACTGATATCTGTCTGTGTGTCTTTGCATCTCTGTCTCTCTCTATCTTAGAGATTCAAAAAGAATTCTCCTCTTTTATTCTCTGGTACTGAACAAAACATTCTCTGAGAAGAATAGCCGTTGGCTGCATTAATTGCATCCTTAATTGCAAAATCTCTTCTGGAGGAAAGTCCATAGAAATATTCCTTGAAAATCCCTTGAAACTTGATCCAGAAATGAATGAAAACGGCTAGGAAATCTTCAGAATTAATTGCAGAATAACTCCTTAACTGATTTGAATTTGAATCTAGAAATATCCTTGAAGTTATCTGAAAATGTCGAACTGAGCTCTGCTATCGTCGGACTGAGCTCAGCGATATGGATAAATACAACAGCAATATATCGTCGATCTGAGCTCAAAGATCGTCGAACTGAGCTCAGAGATAGAAATCCAAAGCTGAGTCAAGATCGTCAACTTGAGCTCACCGATCGTCGAATGGAGTTCGACGATATGATGAAGTTGAGCTCAGCGATCGTCGAATGGAGTTCGACGATCTGTCGAAGTTGAGCTAGACGATCATCGATCGGAATTCGACGAATCGTCGTGCTGAGCTCGATGATATGACTTAGTCTCTAAACAGAAAATCCTGGTCTTGAGGGCAGCTTCCAAACCTAGACTTCTAACCCTTAGACTCAATTCTAATTGACCTATTGAGCTATACAGGAGGTCAAGCATTTGTTTCTAGAGACATAGTGATCCTGACCAAAATTAGTAATAGGGTGTTCCAACAGGAATGTTGCTTGCAGGTGCTGCAGAGCCAAGTACCAAATAGCGGGCTGAAGCCCATGTTGCTGAGCTAGCCCTCGAACGCCAAAGCGAATTATTGTTTTTATTTTCGTCATGTGTGGCCGGCCTGCTAGCCGATGTATGTAAAACATTAATTTGTTAAGTAAACTATTGTAAGGCCATAAGGCCAATTACTTTCAGTGTATTTATTATTTCATTCCTATGGTTGTATGTGGACATTCATGTTAGTTGTTATTCAATTATGGGTTCTTTCCAACTGTTTAAAAGCTTCCGCTAGAATGCTCTGTGTTAGGGCGAGTAGTTATAGTTGAATTTTTGATATTCTTATATAACCCTTCCGACTGTCCGTGGTATATTGCGTCGGGTTCCAGCTGGACCTTCTATTATATGCCATTCGACAGACGGGGCGTTACAACCAAGGTCACATAGTTGGCTTATGATTATGAGGTTGTGTTGCAGCCCTCCACAAAAGCCACCTTTGTAATGGTGATTATGCTATTTGAGATCTTACCATAAACTCTGGTTATTCCCTTGTCAGAGCCTCCAAAGATGACCTTAGGTCTATTCTTTGCTAGAGTGAACTCCTTCAACAACTCCCTTGTTCCAGTCATGTGCCTGGAACATCCACTATCCAGGTACCATTTAGGGGAATTGGTACCTGAACTAACCTGAAAAAACACAAATTATCTCACCTTAGGACCCAAATATCTATCGGGTCCTAGGTTCACATTAGCCTGAAAATATCCTTGCCTTCCAGCAGTATTCCTGACAGGTTAGCTACCTCTAGACACAAAAGGATTGTGCTAGCAATGTACAACACAGTGGCCCACTTTGCCACAACACCATCACTCATGGATATTATATCTCCTTTTCTATTTAGGACCAGCATTTGCCTTGAATGCTTCTTGAATAGTGGGAAGATGTGTTGCTGTATACTTTTGTTTTCTTTCAACAGCCATTTGACTGAAGGAAAGTCTTTCAGCTGACTGTTTTGGTCCTTTCTGAAAGCTACCAACTGCATGTCTCTTTTCAGCTAACATGCATTTGATAGCATCAGAAACTGCCATTTTAGACTTTCCAGAAGACTCACCTTGAGTCACTACAATTGGTGGATGACTTAGATTTCCAGCAGCAGTAATATCCTTGAGTTTTGGGACTGGGGAACCAAAAACAAATGGTCTAGGATGGGCCATTTGAATTTCCTCATGTGCAGCCTTAAAGGCCCTCACATGGCTGTATCTTCTACCTTGGCTAGGGCCACATTGGTCCATACTAGTGGATCTGCCATTCTCCCAGTGACCATAACAGCTTTCATGGTCATACCTGTTAGAAGGCAACAAGACTCTCTGAAAAGAAACTTGAGGCAATGAGGCTAGAGACACAACCGGTTCCTTCCCCTTTCCCTTTCCTTTTGGATTGGGAGGTCTAGCAGAACCCTTAAATCCTAAACCTTTCTTACCCACTTGGGTAAGGTGAGTGTCAATTAAGGGAAGCACAATGTTTGGCTTAGAAAACTTGATCACCAGTAATTTCTCATTTATGAGATCATTTTTAAGTTTCTGGATAAATTTCTCATTTGAGACTTACCACAGACTCCCTGCCAATGATTTCCTTGAACTGGGCTGTTTGTGTAGCCATATCAGTGAGAGCTTTTTCTTGTGTTGGGTACATTAGGTTTAAATGTACCTGATTTGAAGAAGCCTCACCCAACTCAATGATATACATCAAAATGTATTTGATGTGTTTTTGAGTTACTTGTGCAGGTTAAGTATTTGCAGGACTGAAGCAAAAATTTCTAAGTCCATGTGTCGACACCCAGAGGGAAAGTGTCGACACTTAAGAAGACTTGTGTCGACACCCAGACAAGCAGTGTCGACACTTGGAGTCATTGTGTCGACACCTGGGATGCAGAGTCGACACCAGACAGAAAGTGTCGACACAAGGAGCTGTGTCGACACTCAATGAAGAAAGTACAGTAAAGCAGTGTCGACACTTAACATCAGTGTCGACACCCAGTGAAGCTGTGTCTACACCAGAAAGTGACGACACTTGGAGCTGTGTCGACACTCAGCAAAAGTCAGCAGAGACTAAGTATAAGTGTCGACACCCAGAATAATGTGTCGACACTCAACATAAGAGTCAGCACTTAAAGAAAGTGTCGACACACGACAATATGTGTCGACACTCAGCTGAAGACTCAACACTTGAAGAAAGTGTCGACACATGGAGCTGTGTCGACACTTAGCAAAGAACAGAAAGATCAACAAATTATTCTAAGTATAAGTGTCGACACTAAGGGAATGTGTCGACACTCAATTGAAGTCTTAACAGAAGAATCAAGTGTCGACACAAGGAGCTGTGTCGACACTCAGCAAGTATCAACATTGAAGACTATGTGTCGACACCAAGAAGTAGTGTCGACACTTAACAGATTCAACACAAGAAGTTGTGTCGACACAAAGGAGATGTGTCGACACTTAGAAGAATTCAGCAAAAGATAGAAGATCAAGTACTTGTGTCGACACTTAATTTCAGTGTCGACACATGCAGAAGAAACTGTGTCGAGACATAGAATCTACAACACAAGGAGTTGTGTCGACACCTTGTAGACTTGTGTCGACACTTACACAACTTGTGTCGACACTTGGTCTATAAGTGTCGACACTTAAAGACAGAAAGTCTCGACACTTTCAGACAGTTAGAGAACTTTCAAGAACTGACTGGATGACTTGACAGCTGCCGTTCCAGCCGGTCTACAACACCTGTCAGAGATGTCAGAAGACAGTTATGAACCAGACCAGCCGGTTACCATGAAGAAGGCCTATAAATAGGCTCATACAGTCTACAGAAGTTGTTGTTGAGGTTGTTGAAGCAATTCAAAAAGAGGTTCACAGAGTTGTTCAAGTTATTGATCAAGTATCAAAACAAGAAGATCTAGCTGTCCAAGTGCAGATCTAAGAAGTTGGAGAGAGAGGGCTCCATCCAAGAAATCAGTCGTTGGAACTAGGCTGAGAAGAAGGATTCAGATTCATTCTGGATCTTAAGAAGCAGAAGTCAAGGATCAACTGCAGAAGGAGTCAATCTTATTAAGTTCTATTTTCAAGAAGTTTTGAAGAAAGCTAAGTCAGATTGAATCCAGATGAGTTCTTCCAAGAACTCATCAAGAAACTCCCCTCTCTTGTTTCTGAGTTGCTGAGTTAACAATTGTAAATTCATTTTTATCTTGTAGGATCCTTTGGATCTGAGTGTTTTGTAAGCCTGTAATTATAAAGGCTGAGGGTAGGGCTTGAGAGCATGAGTGTAGGAGATTGAAATCTCTGAGTGTAGGCCTTGGTGGCTGAGTGTAGGCCTTGTTGGCTGAGTGTAGGCCTTTGTGGCTGAGTGTAGGCTTTGTGGAAAAGCTGAGTTGTAGGGCCTTGGGCCTGAGGTGTAGGAACCAGTTTGGGTTCTGAGACAGTGGTGAAGTTTGGCCGAATCTAGTACACTGCTAGATAGACGAAGGGGGAAAGTGGATGTACCCAAAGCTTGGGGAACCACTATAAAACTCTGTGTCTGCTGTGCTGTGCTTTGCTGTGTATGTTGTGTGATTGCAAAAGTAGAGTAGATTCTGTGTTATAACTGATTGCTGCCATTAAAGTTTAAAAAAGAATTAGGTCACCTATTCACCCCCCCTCTAGGTGTTTAGGTAATATATCTTTCAAGTGGTATCAGAGGGAGGTTCCTTAAAAAGGACTAACAGTCTAAGGAGATCCTGATTGGCAGATTCAGTCTAAGACAAATTACAGATTCAAGAAATTCAAGAACCATGGGTTCCTCTGAGAATCACAAGGAATTGGGTTCCATGAAATTATCTCTATGCAGGAAAGAGATATTTGGGATCTGGAAGGAAAGGGTAAGGCTGTTTATGGAAGCCTCAGACCCTAGGATTTACATCACAGTCAAAGAGGGGCCATATGTGCCCATGAAGATATCAGTTCTAGATGCAAATCAGAGAACCCCAAAGGATTTCTCTGAAATGACTAAGGATGAGATTGTCCTAGCCACCATGGACAAAAGGGTACAAAACATTATAGTGAGTGCCATAGATGATGCAACATTTCAGAATCTTATACACTGTAGGACAGCCAAAGAGATGTGGGACACTCTTATTGTGTATATGGAGGGTTCTGAAGAAGTTAGACAAGATAGAAAATCCTTGCTAAATCAGGAGTATGAAAGTTTTAGACAAGAAAAGGGTGATAGCATAACTGAGTGCTATAAGAAGTTCTACAGAATAGTGAATGAACTGATGTCTTATGGAAGAGAGTTCAGTAATTATGAACTAAATGACAAGTTCCTAAGGTCCCTAACTAAAGATTGGGACACAAAGATTTGTGTCATTAGAGAAATGGCTAAGTTGGGAGAAATTCCTCCACCTACACTGTTTGGCAAGTTATTATCTTATGAAATGCAGTTGACAGTGAGAAAAGAGGAGGAGAAATCAACAAGAACTGAACACAAGGAAAGAACAGTAGCTTTCAAGACAGAAGCCTACAAAAAGTGCAGGAATAAGTCACCAACTCCACCTCCAAAGGTAGTTGAATCAGAGTCAGATGAGTCAATCATCACAAAATCTGAAAGCAATGAAAGTGATGAAGACTTTGCTGCCTTCACTAGACATTTTCAGAAATTCTTGAAGAAGAAACAGTGGAGGTCAAGGCCTTCTACTTCAAAGGGAAAAGAAGATTTTTATCAGGATAAAAAGGCTTCAAAGAAGGACAGGAAGAGGACTAAATCTAGCAAGGCAACTGTTTCAAAAATAGTGTGCTATTGCTGCAATAGACAAGGCCATGTTATTGCAGATTGTCCTGAGAAGAGAAAAGAGTCTAGTGACAGGAAGAAGACTCATTTCAAAGGCAAGAAAGAGAAGTCTTTTGTTGCCAAGAAAGAGAAGACTCTATCAGATATCTCTTCTTCAGAAACTGAGTCTGATGCTGAGGCATACATAGGGCTGTTTGTTGAAGAAGAAGAAGAATTCATGCAGATAATGGAGTCTATTTATGAACAAGAAGATAGTCAATGCCAAGGGCTAATGGCTTTGATAGAGCATGACAAAATCCTGGAGCAGCCAGGACCCAGTAAGGTACAAAGTTCAACTTTAAGTTCAGTTTCTTGTTCTAGTACAGAATCAGATTCATCATCATCTAGTGATGAGAGTGTATCTGAGTCTGAGGAAGATATTCATCAGCTTATAGATGAATATAAAGTACTGTTGCAAGCTTACAAGAAAAGCAAGTCCCTAGCCAAAAGTCAGACAAAGGAAATTGCTGATCTTAAAGCTGCTGCAACAGATTCTGAGAAGCTATTTGATCAAAAGCTTAATGAGATAGCCAGGCTGAAACACATAACAGTGATTCAGATGGGGACTATCACCTTTAAGAATGATCAAATCAAGAGTCTGGAGATAAATCTTCAGAAGGAGAGAGAGCTTGTTGCTAGGTTTTCTAAACCTAAGTCAGTGTTACCCATAATTGATGAATTTGTTCATCACAAGGGTAAAGCTGGACTGGGCTTTACTAGACCTGCAAGGACCGAGCAGTCCAAGTCCAAGTCCAAGGGCAAAGCCTCAACATTCAACAAGTCTGCTGTAGATAAGACAGCAAAGACAGTACCTAAGCAAAGGTACAATAAGTTTGAATGTTGGTGCTGTGGCAAAGTTGGCCATTTTGCAATGGACTGTTGGCACAATGTTAGTGCCAAAGTGAGTTGCAAATTACCTGTTGGAAAGCCAGTAGGTAGTTTTGTCAAGTTGCAAACTAACAAGTACCAAGGACCCAAGAATTCTTTGGGTTCTAAGGTTCATTAATCTGTTTTGCAGGTGAGTCCAAGTGGCCATACCCCAACATGGTACTTGGACAGTGGATGTTCCAGACATATGACTGGAACTAGAGGATTACTAAGGGACTACATTCCAATAAAAGATGGTGCAAAAGTAACCTTTGGTGGTTCTGAAAAAGGAATCATCAAAGGATTTGGTAACATTTCTAGCAACTTGGTTACCATTACTCAAGTGGCTTATGTTAAAGGGTTGAAACACAACCTAATAAGTATAAGTCAATTAAGTGATGTAGGGTATGACATCTCATTTGTTAAAAATGGTTGTCATATCAAGAGGTCAAGTGATCAAGAGATCATTTTGACTGGTTATAGGAAAAGGAATGTCTATTGCTTAGACATTATGGTTGAGAACAGTGGTTCTCCAGTGTGTCTTGTAGCTGATGAGACAGTCTCTCATTGTGTCAAATGGCACAAGAGGCTTGCCCATCTTAACTACAAGACTATTAGCAAACTCTTTAGCAAAGAGTTAGTGAGGAATGGTCCTCAAGTTAAGTGTGTTAAAGATGGTATTTGCTCAGCTTGTCAAAAGGGCAAGAAGACTAAATCCACCTTTAGAAGCATACAAAACAAAGATGCTGTGAGGTGTTTATACCTCTTGCATATGGATCTCTTTGGTCCAATGCCAGTTCACAGCTTAGGTAGGAAGGTCTATACCTTTGTAGTTGTAGATGACTACTCAAGGTTTTCCTGGGTGTTCTTCTTAAGACAGAAATCTGAAACACCTAGTGTCTTCCATAGCTTTGTCAAGCAAATTCAGAATGAACTAGACAGTACAGTGGTCAAGATTAGAAGTGACCATGGTACTGAATTTCAGTCTGAAAGCATGACAAAACTATGTGAAGAATTTGAGATATTTCAAGAATTCTCTTCACCTAGAACACCTCAGCAAAATGGCATTGCTGAGAGGAAGAATAGGACCTTGATAGAGGCTGGTAGGACCCTATTAAGTGATACATCACTACCAGAATATTTCTGGGCTGAAGCAGTTAATACTGCATGCCATGTTATAAATAGGGCTACCATCACTAAAGGCCTCAACAAGACCCCCTATGAAGTTGTGAAAGGCAGGAAACCAAACCTATCCTACTTCAGGATCTTTGGTTGCAAATGCTTCATACTTAATAATGGAAAGTCTTACTTGACTAAGTTTGCTGCCAAGTCCCAAGAGGGAATTTTTGTTGGGTACAGCAATAACAGTAAGGCTTATAGAGTCTACAACTTGACTACTCAAGTTGTAGAAGAATCTGTACATGTAGTTTTTGATGACACTAAACTTATTAACAATGAGTTGTCTAGTAGTGTATGCAGTCCCACAGGTTTAACAAAGAAGATGGACAAGCTTACTATAGAAGAAGTACCTGCTGCAAGACAGCAAGTAGAAGACAGTGGCTGTTGTCCAGGGGGAGAACTACATGTACCAATTGCAGAAGAAGTACAAGGAGTACAACATGATGGAGATGCTGAAGAGGTTCAACCAGAAGTTAGGATGCCTCCAGCCAACAGGCATCTTAGAGATCATCCAGTAGAGCAGATTATTGGAGATCCAAGACAAGGGGTACAAACAAGGAGCAGACATCAGAATGCAGCAATCTACTCCAGTTTTCTATCTCAAGTTGAACCTAAGAAGTTTGAAGAAGCCATACTAGATCCACAATGGACTGAAGCAATGCAAGAAGAGCTTAATCAGTTCAAGAGGTGCAAGGTCTGGGAACTTGTTCCTAAACCTAAAGACCACAATATAATAGGAACCAAGTGGATCTACAGGAATAAAATGGATGAACAAGGGGTCATCATTAAGAATAAAGCAAGATTGGTTGCTAAAGGATATAGGCAAGAAGAAGGTATTGACTTTGATCAAACCTTTGCTCCAATAGCCAGACTGGAAGCCATAAGGATGTTCTTGGCCTATGCAACCTATCAAGGATTCAAGGTTTACCAAATGGATGTCAAGTCAGCATTCCTGAATGGTAATCTTAAGGAAGAAGTCTATGTGGAACAGCCTTCAGGTTTTGTTGATCCAACTTTACCTCATCATGTCTATAGACTTAGGAAAGCTTTATATGGGTTAAAGCAAGCCCCTATTGAGAATAAGTTCTCAAGGGGGAAAATAGATAAGACTCTATTCCTTAGGGAATCTAGAGGCAAAGTTATACTAGTCCAAATATATGTAGATGACATTATATTTGGGTCTACTGAAAGCAGCCTTTGCAAAAAGTTTGCAAAACTGATGCAAGGTCAATTTGAGATGAGTAGTATGGGAGAGCCGAAGTTTTTCTTGGGTCTCCAAGTTAAACAGACTGAAAGTGGTTTATCCATATGTCAGTCCAAGTTCACCCTAGAACTCATAAGGAAGTATGGTATGGATTCATCCAGTACCATGAAGACTCCTATGGGGTCAAGTATGTCTCTTAGCAAGGATGATGCAGGGAAACCTGTAGATGAAACCTTGTATAGAGGGATAGTTGGCTCCCTATTATACTTGACTGCTAGTAGACCAGATATCATGTATGCTACATGTGTCTGTGCAAGGTATCAAGCCTGCCCTAAAGAGTCTCATTTGACAGCAGTCAAAAGAATATTGAGATATCTAAAGGGCACTCCCTATCTAGGCCTCTGGTATCCTAGGAATGGAGATTTTAAACTAACAGGTTATTCAGATGCAGACTTTGCAGGATGCAAAGAAGATAGAAAAAGCACTACTAGAACCTGTCAATTCCTAGGTGGGAGACTAATTTCATGGAGTAGCAAAAAACAAACCAGTGTGGCTATCTCCACTGCAGAGTCAGAGTATGTGGCTGCAGGAAGTTGCTGTGCTCAACTTCTGTGGATACAACATCAGCTAGAGGACTATGGATTTCAGGTAAGTAGAACTCCACTCTTCTGTGATTCTACAAGTGCTATTTCAATAGCTAATAATCCTGTATCCCATAGTAGAACAAAACATATTGAAATTAAATATCATTTTCTTAGGGAGCATGTAGAAAGAGAAGATATTTTATTAGAATATGTTAAAACTGATAATCAAATAGCTGATATGTATACTAAGCCCCTAGAAGAAGCTAAGTTCAATAGATTTAAAATTGAACTAGGAATGATAAACTTAGAGTAAGTTTATAGAATTGAAATTGGCTAAGTAAAAAGGTGTCGACACATAGACAAGTCTATGTCGACACAGAATAGTGGTGTCGACACTTCAGGAAATAGGTGTCGACACATCTAGGAAGTTGGTGTCGACACTTCAGAATATTAGTGTCGACACATGCCAAGTAGGTGTCGACACATCCAAAGTGGTGTCGACACTTAGTATTTACTCAGAATTTTCTAAGTAAAGTCTCGACAATGTGTCGAGTTATGTTGTGTCGACACATAACCAAGTGTCGACACATAAAATCTGTTGACTAAACTTGTGTCGACACATATGTGTCGAGACATTATAAGTCAGTGTCGACACTTATTGCCAGTGTCGACACATTTTAAGTTAGGTGTCCCGCCTGTTCATCTTCAAAATTAGACAGGTATAAATAGGGTTTTGTCTTTGTTTGTCGACACGCTTTCAAAGTTTCGAGACCAAACTTCTGTGTCGACACCTCTCTTTTCTTAAGACAAATTCTACAAACCCTAATGGCGCCTAAGCTAGAGGAGAATGTCAACGAAGGTTACGAGCTGGTGCGCGGTGCTTTTGAGGATGCTGAGCAAGAAATCAAGCACGTGATAACCCTAGTTGCCGATTCTGGGTTAGAATATCTCGTTTCAGAACCTACTAAGATATGGAAGAAAGAGGTACTTGAATTCCTCAATGGAGCAAAGGTGGACGAATCTGGATACAAAATCAAATCCAGAGTTCATGGTGAGAAGGTCAAGGTATCACCAAAAAGTCTGAGGAAGATTCTACAGCTTCCAAGAACTCAAGAGGAAGATGAAGTTACTGCATCAAAGACCAGGGAAGCTCTATGCTGGTGTGGACTAGATTCTAAAATGAAGATTGGTTCAGTTTTCAACAGAAAAGGCATGAACAATCAAGGAAAATTTCTTTCTGAAATTGTTGGCAAAGTACTACTCAGCAAGACAGGAGGGCATGACAGAGTGTCTGCCCATATGTTTGGTATAATGACAAGGATAATCTTCACACTAAAAACTGACTGGTCTATAGTAGTTTATGAGGAGATTAAAGAAAGCTTGAAGAAGCCCAACCTGGGCAGGATTTTAAGTCTTTATCTTGATGGTGTAATACCTGAAGTAATGAGTACTGCTGCTGGAAGCAAAATAAACCATATGAGAAAAATGGACATGAGGTTGTTCTCCAGATGGGACAGGGTGTTGACTAAAGAGATGCCAACCCCTGAGAAGATAGTTGCTGAGAAAGACATTCCTCCCAAGAAGAAAAGGAAGACTGCTCAAGTGGCACAAGAGTCCACTAGCAGCTCTGAAAGTGAAGCACAGGTTGTCTTCACACCTGATGAGAATATAGAAGAACCTGCTGTGAAGTCTCCTGCTCCTCAGGATGATGCTGAGATCCAGGGGGAGCTACCTCAAGCTAGCCCCATCCACAAGGATCAAAGCCAGGGGGAGCTTCCAGTTGTAGAAGAACCAACTACACTGGAAAGTGAACAAGCAACCACCATCATACTAGAGGTAATCACTGAACTAAACACTTTAGATTTTTCTATGGAAGATACTGATTTGTCTGATGATCATCAGCAAACTCAGCTGAATAGTCAAGTTCCAGATGCTGTTATAGAAGACACATCTGTTGTACTAGAAGTGGTTCCTGATCCAGTGGTTGAAGAGCCAAGAATTTCTCCTGCTCAGTCTCCACAAGAATACACCATGGAAGATTTATTCCTAAATCTGGATCAAGCAGATTTTGACATGGACAAGGCTGCTGCTGAAAGAGAGAATGCTGCTGTTGAGGGGGAGCAAGTGCAGATTCTGGAAGAGCCTGTGAGGCAAGAAACTGAGAAGGCACCAGATGTGCAAACTAAGAGGCCTCCAAGCCCTAAGGAGAGGGTTGACTTAGCCAGCTCCTCAGAATCTGAAGATGAGGAGGCTACAAGGGCTAAACAAAAGAAACTTTATGTATTCAAGAGAAGAAGCCAAAGTTATAAGAAGGCTCTACAATCTATTGCACCACAGCCTATAGTTCAGCAAACACCAACAGTTGATTATAGTGCTTTAATGGTGGCAATGCAAATTAAACTGGATGAGCACAGGCAGGCAATTGAGAAGTATGTAGATGAAGGGCAGAAATCTTTGCAATTTGATCTGGCCCAAGATATCAAGTCAATAAGATTCGAGATGAATCTTAACAAAAAGGAAATGACAGACTGTTTTCACAAGGGTGGAAATGCAGTGGTGTACTTGGCCACACACCAAGAGAAGATAAAAGCACAAGTGGATGACATAGCATTAAAGCAAGGGTATGTTCTTGAAAATCAGCTAAGGATGAATGACAATCTTACTGCTTCCCATAATGCTATTGTCACAGAATTAAAGAACCAGGCTGCTGGACCTTCTACCTCTACTGCTGCTGTTAAAGCTGAATTTGATAAAGTATTCCAAGAAAAACTCTCTGCTGTTAAGACTGTTATCCAAGCCTCCCAGAAGGCCATATCTGAACAACTTCAAAAGCTCAAACCTTTCTTTAAAGATGGAGTCAGATACTTGGATAATCAAATCAGATTTCAGGAGGATGATGTCAGAGATCACATGGCTAGAGAAGTCATAAAGGGGGAGAGAGTGTTAGTCAAGGCAAGCTCTGACCATGCTAAGTGGATATCAAATTCTATCAGAGCAACTCTTGGATATCCTCCTCTGTGTGATGACAATGATGTTACTGAATCTGGAATTAACCCTGCCTATCTTGGAGGTGAGCAACCCGAAGTAGCTCAAGTCATTTATCCTCCTCCAGATTTTGAAATGGTGCATGCTGATGTACAGACCATGTACAGCCCACCTGGGGGCAAGGACAATGTTATTATTGAAAAGGTTGTTCAGTCTATATCTGAAGCCATGTAAGAGGCATTGCAAAAAGAAGAAGAGACAAGATTGTCTAAGAAGAGGTTTAGGGAACAAGCTGAACAGAGACCATATTTTGAGCAATGGAGCCCTACCTCTAGAAACATTATGTTAACTGCCTGGAAAGCTGCCAAAGACAACATTCATGACAGGAACAAATGGTTCTCTGAAGCTGAATGGAGAAAACATGAATCTAGATAGGAGGCAATTATCCAATACAGAAGGAAGGCAAAGATGGGAAAGCTACCTCCTACTGCCCAGGAGCCTAGCAAGTACTTTCCTAAGCCATACCATTATTTTGAAAGACAAAAGATCAAAGCAGAAGAGCTTAAGAAGAAAGATCTGAAAGGCAAGAATCCTGCTGATGCTGAAACTGCTGATGCTCCTGTCCAAGCTAAAGTTCATGCTGACAAAGGAATAGTTATCAAGGAACCAGAACTGAAATAGATTTAGAATTTTCTTGAAGTTTACTGTGTAATCTTTTTGATGTAAAACATTTTTGTGAACTTCTGAAACTGTATAAGACAGATATCTGAACAATATATGATTAATCTATTTCATGTTTATTCTGTGATGATGTCTATGTCTATTTCATATTTGTTCTGTGATGATGAATTTGTATACATGTGAAATTGATACATGTTTATGTTTACCCTGCTGTACATTATCCTGCCTTACATCATTTTGTAATTTTTATTATGAATGATGTATATCATTGACTAAGGGTTATGACTTCTCCAAATAGGGGGAGATTGTTGGGTACATTGGTTTAAATGTATCTGATTTGAAGAAGCCTCACCCAACTCAATGATATACATCAAAATGTATTTGATGTGTTTTTGAGTTACTTGTGCAGGTTAAGTATTTGCAGGACTGAAGCAAAAATTTCTAAGTCCATGTGTCGACACCCAGAGGGAAAGTGTCGACACTTAAAAAGACTTGTGTCGACACCCAGACAAGCAGTGTCGACACTTGGAGTCATTGTGTCGACACCTGGGATGCAGAGTCGACACCAGACAGAAAGTGTCGACACAAGGAGCTGTGTCGACACTCAATGAAGAAAGTACAGTAAAGCAGTGTCGACACTTAACAGCAGTGTCGACACCCAGTGAAGCTGTGTCTACACTAGAAAGTGTCGACACTTGGAGCTGTGTCGACACTCAGCAAAAGTCAGCAGAGACTAAGTATAAGTGTCGACACCCAGAACAATGTGTCGACACTCAACAGAAGAGTCAGCACTTAAAGAAAGTGTCGACACAAGACAGTATGTGTCGACACTCAGCTGAAGACTCAACACTTGAAGAAAGTGTCGACACATGGAGCTGTGTCGACACTTAGCAAAGAACAGAAAGATCAACAAATTATTCTAAGTACAAGTGTCGATACTAAGGGAATGTGTCGACACTCAACTGAAGTCTTAACAGAAGAATCAAGTGTCGACACAAGGAGCTGTGTCGACACTCAGCAAGTATCAACATTGAAGACTATGTGTCGACACCAAGAAGTAGTGTCGACACTTAACAGATTCAAC
Source organism: Platanthera guangdongensis (assembly GCA_039583875.1). Lineage (NCBI taxonomy): Eukaryota > Viridiplantae > Streptophyta > Magnoliopsida > Asparagales > Orchidaceae > Platanthera > Platanthera guangdongensis. The sequence goes on from CM077164.1 coordinate 132,375,921, forward strand.
ACAAGAAGTTGTGTCGACACAAAGGAGATGTGTCGACACTTAGAAGAATTCAGCAAAAGATAGAAGATCAAGTACTTGTGTCGACACTCAATTTCAGTGTCGACACATGCAGAAGAAACTGTGTCGAGACATAGAATCTACAACACAAGGAGTTGTGTCGACACCTTGTAGACTTGTGTCGACACTTACACAACTTGTGTCGACACTTGGTCTATAAGTGTCGGCACTTAAAGACAGAAAGTCTCGACACTTTCAGACAGTTAGAGAACTTTCAAGAACTGACTGGATGACTTGACAGTTTCCGTTCCAGCCGGTCTACAACACCTGTCAGAGATGTCAGAAGACAGTTATGAACCAGACCAGCCGGTTACCATGAAGAAGGCCTATAAATAGGCTCATACAGTCTACAGAAGTTGTTGTTGAGGTTGTTGAAGCAATTCAAAAAGAGGTTCACAGAGTTGTTCAAGTTATTGATCAAGTATCAAAACAAGAAGATCTAGCTGTCCAAGTGTAGATCTAAGAAGTTGGAGAGAGAGGGCTCCATCCAAAAAATCAGCCGTTGGAACTAGGCTGAGAAGAAGGATTCAGATTCATTCTGGATCTTAAGAAGCAGAAGTCAAGGATCAACTACAGAAGGAGTCAATCTTATTAAGTTCTATTTTCAAGAAGCTTTGAAGAAAGCTAAGTCAGATTGAATCCAGCTGAGTTCTTCCAAGAACTCATCAAGAAACTCCCCTCTCTTGTTTCTGAGTTGCTGAGTTAACAATTGTAAATTCATTTTTATCTTGTAGGATCCTTTGGATCTGAGTGTTTTGTAAGCCTGTAATTATAAAGGCTGAGGGTAGGGCTTGAGAGCCTGAGTGTAGGAGATTGAAATCTCTGAGTGTAGGCCTTGGTGGCTGAGTGTAGGCCTTGTTGGATGAGTGTAGGCCTTTGTGGCTGAGTGTAGGCTTTGTGGAAAAGCTGAGTTGTAGGGCCTTGGGCCTGAGGTGTAGGAACCAGTTTGGGTTCTGAGACAGTGGTGAAGTTTGGCCGAATCTAGTACACTGCTAGATAGGCGAAGGGGGAAAGTGGATGTACCCAAAGCTTGGGGAACCACTATAAAACTCTGTGTCTGCTGTGCTGTGCTTTGCTGTGTATGCTGTGTGATTGCAAAAGTAGAGTAGATTCTGTGTTATAACTGATTGCTGCCATTAAAGTTTAAAAAAGAATTAGGTCACCTATTCACCCCCCCTCTAGGTGTTTAGGTACTATATCTTTCATCTTGGCTTTCACACTCGCTTTTACGACTGAGAAGCTCTTTTGCCTGTCTCTTGGCAAGGAGCTTGCACCTCCTGAATGCTTCAAGAAGTTCTCCATACATTTCAATTAAAGAATTGACATCATACTCAGAATCTGAATCCCCTTCCTCTCTTGATGATTGAGCTTCAAAATCTGAGCTAACCTCATGACTTGAAATAGAATGCAGAGATTTTGAATTTACCTAAGCTTGTCCAGGCTGCTCTCTCCATCAGTTATTGTCATCAATCCATGACATTGAACATCATCTTCTTCATCTTTATCCACCTCACAGTCACTATTTGAATGTGACAGAGGGGCCCTGATCCCTATCCTAACAGCAGGGCATTCTTCAGGTTCTCCTTCAGCAACAACCATTAGCCTAATATAGGCTTCTTCTTCACTGTCTGACCTAAAGGATGAGTCAGACCGGGTCTTTTCCTTCTTGGCCATAAGGGACTTCACTTTCTTCTTTCCCTTGTGGTGCTTCTTCACTCCTTCTTAACTCTTCACTGGGCAATCAAAAACTATATGCCCAGGTTTGTTGTAGCAGAAACAAATAATATTACAGGAAGTCTATTTGTTAGAGTTAGGAGCATATCTATCCTCCTTAGAGGATTTCCTTCTATGCTGTGAGGAAGAGGATGACCTTCTGTTCTTCCAATGCCCCTTCTTCATGAATTTCTGAAACTGCCTGGAGAAGGCAGCAAGGTACTCATCAGATGTATGTCTGTCTGATGTGTTGGACTTTGAGCTCTCAGAATCTAACTCAGTAATTTTCCTGAGTGGAGAGTTCTTCCTTCCGCTCCTAGATGGGGCTTCAGCTTTGAACGCCACAGACTTCTCCTTGGCATGTGACTTACTGCTCTTTTCTTCTTCCTTTCTTGCAGCAAGCTGCATCTCATATGACAACAACTTTCCAAACAGTGTTGGAGGAGGAGTGTCAGCTAACTTGACCATTTCCATAATAACACAAATATTTATGTCCCAATCCTTTGAGAGGGACCTGAGAAATTTGTCATTCAACTTATAGGTGCTGAAGACCCTTCCATATGTTCTCAGTTCATTAACAATTTTGAGGAATCTCTCAAAACTCTAAGCAATGCCCTCAGACTTTCCTTGTCTGAAGGCCTCATACTCCTGATTGAGCATGAATTTTCTATCATCCCTCACCTCCTCTGAGCCCTCCATGAACACAATAAGGGTGTCCAACATCTCCTTGGAAGTCTTGCAATGCACCAGATTTTGGAAGATTGAATAATCTATTGGACTGACAATGATGTTTTGAGCTCTCTTGTCCATGGAGGCAAGTAGGAGCTCATCTTTGTTCATTTTCTCATATGATTTAGGTGTCTGGATGTTGGCATCCAGAACCGGGGTCTTCATAGGGATGGATGATCCTTCTTTAACTATGATGTAAATCCTAGGGTCAGCAGCTTCCATGAATAGTCTGACCCTTTCTTTCCAAAGGCCAAAGCCTTCCTTTCTGCAGATTGGCAGTTTCATGGATCCCAGTTCCTTATAGTTTACACCAGACCCCATTCTTAATATCTTGTAGCTAACCTTGGAGGTATACTCAGATTGTTAGATCCTTTTTTGAGCAACCTCCCTCTGATTCCACTTGAAAGTTGTTTAACTTAGGTTAGCTAATCACCTAGAGTGAGGGGGTGGGGGTGGGGGGGGGGGTGAATAGTTCATTGAAAATTTATTAGTCTTTCTGCTGTTTTCTTCTTATGTGATCTAGAACTTGTCCTTAGATCCTGTAATATAAAATAAAACAAACCATACAGCCAAGCACACAGTTATTTATAGTGGTTCTCCAATTGGGTACATTCACTTTCCCTCCCACCTATCCAAATATTTTGTTGGACTATGGCACAAACTCCACCAATATGTTCCTTAGAGCTTACACCTCAGGCCCTCAGCCTTACACTCAGGTTTTCTTCAGAACCCTACCTCAAAACCACACAGGATCCTACCTCAGAGCCCTGTAGTGCTCCTGCAGCTCATTGGTCCACTCACCACCTAGCGCAGCCTTATTTCTAAGGCCTACAACTCAGGCTTTTCATCCCTACCAATTCAGGCATAAAGCCTTAATCTCAGAGTGCTGCAACACTCCTACAACTAAGTACCCTTCCAGGTACCTACCTTAGTACCCTTCCAGACACCTACAGATCAACCTCCTCCAAGGCCTACAACTTGGTGACACACTTGTCACCTACAGCTCAGTGACTCACCATTCAACTAGCTCAGCCTTATTTCTAAGGCCTACTACTTAGGCTGAGAGGACAGTCCTACTCTCAGATCCACACTTGGATCCTATCTCAGTACCCCAGCATGACACCTACCTTAGTGACTAATTAGTCACCTACAACTCAGGCCAAATGGCCATATAGCTTAGATTCAGATAAACTGAATCCTACAGGAGTTTATACAAGATTAAATAAATTTAAAACAACTGACTCAGAGATTAAACTCTGAGTCTCCCTTGCTGTACTGAGCAAATATTAGTCCAGCCCACTTGTTGTAGAAGGGATGAGTCTTCTTCTACAACCAACTTATTCTTTGCTGCACTAGAGAGCAACAATCTGGTGTTGAAGGCTAACAACCCTTCACATAGCTAACTTCTTGCTGAATAGATGAGTCAGCTGCCTTGTTCTGGAGAGAACAATCTTGTCGAACCTGAAAGAGCTTCAACTTTCTTTCTTTGCCTTCTGGCTAACTCTGCCGGACTTTAGCTTTCAAGCTTGTCGGAGAAGATGAAGTACAGTCGCCTTTATTTTCTGTATATTCTTCCTGTGTTCTGCGTTTGTTCTCCATAACACTAATCCCCTATTCTTTTGTCCTTTTATATGTGTTGATTTGAATCAACGACACAATTGAGTGTGGGCCAAGCTAAGGATGTTGAGTGCCATCTCCCTCAAAAAAGGACAAATAAGCTTTCGCCGCTACTGCATCTTTCCCGCAACGGCTTCATGTATTTTGACTTTGTTGACTTTTTGGTGACGTCAACAGTGGTCATCCTGCTGCTGTAACTTCCCGCAACTACATGAAGTTCTTTGACATGTTGAATTTTGATGATGTCAGCAGTGGTCATCACCTTCTGGACTTAGACAAAATTCTAGATCTTCACTAAGTGTTGAGTGATGTTAAGTCACTCAACGCCATCTGTCTTGGCTCTCAATGCTCCTGGATTTGGTGAATTTTCACTAGCATTGTCTCAACGGTTCTTTCTCAACTATCTCAGTGGTTCTTTCTCAACTATCTCAGTGGTTTCTATTTAACAGTTGAGACTATCTTCTGTCTTAGCGGTTTCTTCTCAGCGGTCTCAATGCTTCTTCTTCTCAGCTGAGACTGTCTTCTGTATCAACGGTTTTTGGTTTAACTGTCTTAACACTTCCTTCTTCATTTGAAACGTTGAGTGAATCTGCTTCACTCAACGCTTCTGTACTTAGAGAAAATTTCAGTTTGTTTTGTCTCAGCGGTTAAGCTGAGACATTCTTCACAGCTGTCTCAGCTGTCTTAGCTGTCTCAGCAATTTTGCCTTAGTCAATTTTTCTGGCTTTAGTTCGACGAATGTTGAACTGTGTCCAACGATCGGTGGGCTGAGCTCGATGAATTCTGAATTCCAAGCTTCTGAATTTAGCTCGACGAAGGGTGATCTCAGCTCAACGAAAGGGGAGCTGAGCTCGACAATTTTTGAATCCCAAGCTTCTAAATTTAGCTCGACGAACGGTGAGCTCAGCTTAACTAAAGGTGAGCTGAGTTCGATGATTTCTGAATCCTAAGTTTCGAACTCCGTTTGACTAATGCTGAGCTCAGCTAGACGAATTCTGAATCTTCCAGCATACTCTTGAATTTCACCTGTCCAATCATGGACAACCTGTTTGTATGAACTTAAGCACACATCAAATACATTATGTGTGTATGTCATTGACCAGTTTGACTTCTTATAAATCTAGGACATTGGGATCAATAGACCCAACAGATGGAACTTCCCTCTCACATCCGGCCGAGACTCATTTGCTGGGGTAGACATCCATCTCCCCGGGTCGGGGGAAAACACACCACTCACTCCTTGGGAAACCTTTTGAAGGGCGGCCTGGATCTTCCCGCCAGCAATTAGGTAGCACCTGCCCCTCCACGTGCCTTGATTTTTCTTCTTGCCCCTAAATTGGCCCCGACACGGTCCCATCACCAGATCATCAGGAGCCTGCAGAAGAGTCCGACACAGATGAGGAGGTGATCTCGCTGCCACCTTCCCCGAGCGAGATGTTGAGCTTTCTTGAGGCCTCCGACAATGCCGAGAAGCAGAGGGAGAGAATAGTTGAAGTCCTGTTAAAGCTCATTTGGATGCGGCGAGAGGACTCCCTGCGGGAAACTACCCTCCTGACATTGATTGAGAGGTGTCTAAGCATGATCGAGTGGGACTATACACATCTTCTTGGGGAGATGGAGTGCCTGAGAGGCGGAAGTGAGGAGACTTCTCTCGGAAGGCACATCGCGTGGGCCTGGGACCAACTACGCCTGGTCCACCAGGAGATCACAGCCGTGACAGCTTATCACTATCCGCGAGTGCCCCCGAGGACAGGGAGGCGAGGTCAGGGTCGCTGGCGGTGGGAACAATATTGAGCCCCATTGGATCTCGCCCCAACCTCCTGGCCTACCCTTCTCGCATGTACCTTTTTTGTTTATGTAATGAATCATATGAACATTTATTTCATTTTAACATGGCTCTCACCCTGCAAGAGGCCTATTGTTTCTATCCTCTTATTTTTTCACGTCATTCTATACCGCCGAATGATTAGCTCTCGCGCCACATTTTCTTTTTATACTTTTCATTGCTTTGTTCTTACTCAGGATCCCTCCGAGAGGCTTTCGCCATTTGCAGGTATAGGAAGCGCTGGTGGGACCAGGCGGAATACATAGCGTCGAATTACAAAAAATTGCTATCCGCACTTCTTCCATTAGAAATAACATCATGATTACCATATTCTTCTATAAATAGGCCGTCCCACCAACCGTATTTACTTCCATTCGCTTCCAAACCTTCATCTTCTTCCTTCTTCCTTGCTCTCGCCGCTTCTGTGATCTCAAGACTCTGGCCTACACTTCTCCTCTCCCCTTTCGCCTTTTCACAAAATGCCAGGCGAGACCGAGGGCCGCACCAGGTGCGCGCAGAACTTTGTTGAACACGACTTCCCCCCTTTCCGCTTAACTGAGGAGGAGTTTGCTTCCATAACAAGGAACTATATTCCCCCTGAGTTCGTCGCACGCAACCCCGGGTGCGAATACAGAGTCAACTTCCTGCCGGAAGGGGAGCTTGCCATACCGCTGGAGCATTTTGAGGCAGGGTTCTGCCTCCCCCTTTGGCCGGAAGTGCGCCAGGCCCTCCGGTATTATGGAGTGGTCCCGACCCAACTCAATCCTAACTCCGTTGCTCTTCTAGCGGCTTTCACCTGCTGTAAGCATGCGGAAAGGATGGAGTTCAATCTTTCCATCTTTCGAAAACTATTCAACTTCCGGGACAAAAGCGAATTCGTCTTCTTCTCGGGGCAGACAATCAAGACCATCAGTCTCGTAAACAAGAATCACAACTGGGCCCATAAGTTAATCTTCGTATCCGGGAACTTCGGCAACGTTCCCCTCTCGCCGGTCCAGTACGATGAGGTGACTTACAGCCCTTCGGCACTTGGGGTACGCGAGACGACCATCCTCTCCTTCTTCGAGACCAAGAACTTCGACGTCAAGTTCTTGCGGCGGGATCTCGACTCTCTTTCACCAGTTCCTGCCGGCGAAGGTACAATTCCGCCATATCCATCTAATCTCTCATTCCAAACTATAAGACTAATTTTTACGGCTTTCATAGGTGAGCGGGAGATCCCCCTCAACCAACCCTTCAATGAGGCTAGGGGATCCACCGCCACCCTGGCTCTCGCCCAGTCCGCAGCTCTCGCTTGCCGGAATGAGCCTGGATCTTCCTCCCAGCCGAGGTCCCTGAAGCGAAAGCATGACGCTCCCTCTTCCACCTCTTCCAAGAAGTCCAAACCATCTATGATGGACAAAGGCAAGTCCGTTGCCGAAACCCCAGCCAAAACCCCGCTTGCTGCGGGTGAAAAGGATGTCACCGTGTAGGTTTTTGCTACCTCGAAGGTGGTTCCCGCCAAACCAGTGCTGAGAGGGCATCAAAATTTCGGCCTGGGCAGGAAGCACTTGGGTGAGGAGGGCCAACCCCTTCTACAATGGGACCCGAAGGCTAACCGGGTCTCCATCTCGTCGCTCCTTCCATCATGGATGAAGCAGTAAACAAGCAGCGGTGAAGCCTTCATGCTAGGATTCAGGCTTTATAGCCTGGATCCTAGCATGAATCTACCAAGGCTCTCGCCCATGAAGCTATTCAAGCCCAGCTGCATGCATTTGAGCTTGCGCATATGTCTGTGCGCCACAGCCTCAGTATTGAGTGTAACCTGGGCGAGACGTTCATGATGAGGGATCTCGCCGTTGTCGAGGTGGTCACCCGTAAGGCCGACCTGGAGGTCTCCCAGAAACTTCTCAATCTTCGCCCAACGATTGAGGTATGTGAAACTTTAGTGTCCTTCCGCCTCTTGGCTGTTCCTGCTATTTACTCCCGTTTAGTTCTGATGAGTTTCATACATGATTCTGCCCAAGCCCAGCTATCGCATGCGCGGGAGGCTGTTCTCAGGTGCGAGATCACGCTGCTGAAGGCCGAGCTTAAACAAGCGTAGGAGGCCAAGGCACTAGTTCCACCGCCGCCGGTCGAGAAGGTCAAACGTCACCAATATTCTAACTATGAGATAGAAGTGATGATGCAGGAGAATGTTCAGGCAGCGACTAAGTGCGTTATCCTGGTACTGCGAGAATCTGGGTTTCTGAATGAGGGCGGCGAGACGCTCACGCCATACGGGATCTTGCCCTGGTTGTTCGACCCCATCCCCAAGCCTGCGAGAGAGGATGACTGTAACGACTTCATCCGTTCGTATAACATATAATAGAAGGTCCGGCCGGGGCCCCACACCATATGCTATAAAACAGGCGGGGAAGTCACGGGTTGATATCAGAGTTGCGTATTCTAACTCATAGCATTCTAGCGGAAGCTTTTAACATAAAACTAAACTCCAACCATGAATGCCCACTAATATAAACACCCACATTTATATAGGAATGTATATCAAATATAATGTCATTTGGCCTTAGGGCCTTATAGTTGCTCTTTAAAAAAGTGGCTTCCAAACATCTGCGCGCAGGCCGGCCACACATGAACGAAACATAATATTTTCATTTTAGCCTTCAAGGGCTAGCAACAACAGCAGTAGGGACTTCAGCCTTTATATGTCCCACTCGGCTCTCCAGCACATGTACAAGGACAGCCCACCCAACGGTGGCAAACAAGGCAACAGTCAGCATTCAGCTGACCAATTTATAATGACCCTACCCCTTACCCGAGGCAGTGGTATTCCTTCCCTGCAAACATAGCAATTCATATGCAGATATAGAGATATCACACATTGTGATCTCACGCACAAACATTCCATCATAACCGTCAGCCACGCGGCCCAACGATTCATGCACTCAGGGCACATTCTTGGTGTACCGGTGAACCAGGGTCCCACCACCGTATCAGGGCCGAAACCCAACGGTAAAAGTTGAGCATTTGCTCCATGGCGTGCAGCCGGAGACTTTAGTCTTAGTGGCGCACAGGCCTAAGACTCTCGCTATGCTCTCCAATAGACCGCACTTTCTAGTCTTCAAGTCGGACGGACATAACGCAGGTCAGATCAACCACCCCCGTTGCTCAAGTCGCCTTTCCATCACCGAATATCAATGTATTCGCGGCTAAGTAAAAGGCGCGGGTCGGTCTCAACTTACCTGTTTGGCATAAATCCTGGGTGTTTTCTTGGGCTTCCACACCAGTACTTCCCGCTACTACCCTTCACAGGTACAACCCAATAGTTATCACAAGTATCAGCGGGTCTTTTCCTGGACTTCCGTACCAGTACTTCCTGCTACTACCCTTCACAGGCACAACCCAGTAAGTATCACAAGCATCAGACGGTCGTTTCCTGGACTTCCGTACCAATACTTCCTGCTACTACCCTTCACAGGCCCAACCCAGTAAGTATCACAAGCATCAGAGGGTCTTTTCCTGGAATTCCGTACCAGTACTTCCTGCTACTACCCTTCACAGGCCCAACCCATCGAGCATCACAGGCATCATAAGGGTCTTTTCCTAGACTACCACTCCAGTACTTCCTGCTACTGCCCTTCACAGGTCCAACCCATCGACTCCATAAACTATACTTTTAATCACAGAGTCTTCTCCGGTTTGTATATGCAACATCACAAATCCAGACCAACCTCTTTAGATGGGCTTCACACAGCATGCCAATTCCGTACTCTATTTCCGGATCTTTATGCCAAATTATTGGAGATTCTAAGAATCAACCCAAGGGAACTCCCTCCACAATCCATCCTCTGGTGGGGGAATTGCCAAAAAGGAGGCCTTCACATGGCCAAGAAGGAAGATCGTTACCCTTAACGATTGCTTTGGAGCCATGGAATCCTAGCCGGCTGGAAAGCACCGCAGCGGACTTGCCTCCACAACGCTAGCCTCAGATCTTGAATCGGAACTCCGCAGCTCCACCAGTGGCCGACTCCCTTCCTCCTCCTCCTCCTTCCTCTATCTCTCACTTTCTAGGCTCTTTAAAAGAGGATAACTTAAGCCAAATGAGAATCTCATCTCAATTCTCGGCCTTAAAGAAGCAGGGAGAAGCTTGGGCCCTCAGATCCTATCTGAAGAAAATGGACAGCCACGATTTTACCATAAAAGTCTGAATTTTTGATGACATGGCCTGTGACATGCCCGTGTTACAGGCCGTGTACCTTAAGCGGCACATAACTGACTCATCCAGACCAGTACATAGCTATGTGACATGCCCGTGTCACAGGCCGTGTGACTTGACACGCCTTCAGACATGCCCGTGTCTGTGGCCGTGTACCGTAGGTGGTAAACACCCATCTCAACCCGAGAAAGACACGACCATGTGACATGCCCGTGTCACAGGCCGTGTGCCCAGAGACACACCCGTGTCCTACCCGTGTTCACCAGGCCTCACTGCACTGGCTAAATCTAGAAAAGGACACGGCCTGTAACACGCCCGTGTCACAGGCCGTGTGCCCTTACACGGCTGCAGATACGCCTCTGCCGGGTTTTTCGTCAAGCGAAGTTCATCGACCAGAGGGGGACACGACTTCTGACACGCCCGTGTTGGAGGGCGCGTTCCCTCTCAAAACGTTCATCGACCACTCGCCAGACAAGTCACTCATACCGAGTAGGACACGCCCTGAGACACGCCCGTGTCTCAGGTCGTGTCACCCTACTTGAACTCAATCTGGGATTTTGGGGTGTTACAACCCTCCCCTCCTTACAAAAAATTTCGTCCTGAAATTTGTACACAGTAAGGAAAACCAAAAATAAGTTGTTATAACTTTCAACATGTATGATTCAATAAGAGATGCATCGTATAACAGTTAAAGCAAATAGCTCGGGAAATCCAGCTCGCATGGTCTGCTCTCGCTCCCATGTTAGCTCCTTATGGCCATAATTGTCCCACCGGACTTTGACCATCCCGATTGTCTTGTTTCGCAACTGTTTATCGGCACGATCCTCGATCTTAATGGGCCTAACCTTCATCGTTAGCCCATACTCAACCGGCACACAATCATTCTCGATCACTTGAGCTAGATCTTTAATAGCTTTTCGAAGCACCGATATGTGAAACACATCATGTAATCCACCCAAGTCCGCCGAAAGAGCTAGCCGATATGCAGCTTCCCCAATTCGCTCCACCACTTCAAACAGACCAAGATATCTTGGACTTAACTTTTTTCGACGCTGAATCCTAGACACGGCTTTGAAGGGTTTGAACTTCAAATAGACCCAATCGCCCATCACGAACTCCACGTTCCGGTGCTTGGCGTTGTAGTACTTCGCTTGTCGATCCTGGGCTATCAATAGCCTCTCTCGAATAGCGTGTATTGTCAAGTTAGCTTCATCGACTTCTTTACGCCTATACAGTTTGGATTTGCCCGCTTCTGCCCAAGCTAACGGTGTATGGCACTTCCGACCATACAGAGCTTCAAATGGTGCCATACCGATGCTCGCTTGGTAGATGTTGTTTTAGGCAAACTCCACCATATAGAGATGATCTTCCCATCTCTTACCAAAGTCCAGGGCGCACATTCGGAGCATATCCTCCCTGGTCCTATTGGTCCTCTCAGTTTGGCCATCGGTTTGGGGATTAAAGGATGTACTGAACGTCAATTTTGTGCCCAACAGTTGATGGATTAGCCTCCAATCAGTCGATGTTAATCACCCATCATGATCGCTCACGATGCTACGAGGAATACCATGTAGCCATACGATCTGCTCCACATAGAGCTTTGCCAAACTTTCCACTGAATCGTCCCGCTTGTTCGGAAGGAAGTGCACCACTTTTGTCAACCGGTCTACAATCACCCAAATTGAATCATTCCCGCGTTGAGATCTCAGCAACCCGTGCACGAAATCCATTGAAATATCATCGAACTTCCATTCCAGAATCAGCAACGACTTCAAGAAACCACCAGGCTTTTGGCATTCTGCCTTCACCAAAGCACAAGTTTGGCATTTAGCCACATAATGAGCGATATCTTTCTTTAGTCCTGACCCCCAGAATAGCTTTGTCATGTCCCTGAACATCTTTGTGCTCCCAAGGTGAATTGAGTACTTTGTAAAGTGAGCTTCGTACATCAATTCTTCTCGTAATTTACCCATACTCAGGACGCACAACCGGCCCTTTTTCTACAAAAGGCCGTCATCCCAGGAGAATTTGCCCTCTGTCCCGTCCTTTGCATAGCTTTGGAGACTTTCATATAGCTCCATTGCTCGTCGAATCCTGTTCAGACATGCATTGGCTGTGGAATTCTTGTCAACACAAGAAATCTCTAACGCTTCCAACTCCTGGATTAAACGTTCATCGTGCCTCTGTAACCAATTTTCCCTTGCCGGAGTCCTACGACTTAAGGCATCAGCGACCACGTTTCCCTTCCCGGGAGTATAATGAATCTCAAAGGTGTAGTCCCCAAGGAATTCTAGCCACCTTCGTTGTCACATATTCAGACCCTTCTGCTCCAACAAGTACTTTAGGCTCTTGTGGTCTGTACAGATATCTACTTTTACGCCATAAAGATAATGCCGCCATAACTCCAGTGCAAAGATCACCGCCGCCAACTATAAGTCGTGGACGGGATATTTTCGCTCATGCACTTTCAACTGGCGTGAGCCATAAGCAATCACTTTTCCAAACTACAGAAGAACTCAGCCTAAGCCGCTCCCTGAAGCATCACTATAGATCTCATATCCGTCGGTACCACATGGCGATGTCAACACATGCGCCATGGTCAACCGACTCTTAAGCTCTTTAAAAGCTCACGCGCACTCCGGTGTCCAAATGAACTTCTGATCCTTTTTCGTCAGTGTGGTCAGAGGCAAAGCGATCCGCGAGAAGTTTTCCACGAAACGCCTGTAGTAGCCTGCCAGTCCAAGGAAGCTCCCGACTTCGGCCACCAAAGACAACACCGGCCACTCCTGAATGGCCCTTATCTTTGACGGATCCACCACTATGCCCTCTCCACTTACCACATGGCCAAGAATAGCCATCGACGATAGCAAAAACTCACACTTCAAGAACTTGGCGTAGAGCTTATTCCTTCGTAAGGTGTGTAACACCAACCACAAGTGGTTTGCGTGCTCAGCTTCAGATTAAGAGTACACCAAAATATCATCAATGAACACAATCACGAACAAGTTCAAGTACTCTCGTAATGTTCGGTGCATCAGATACATAAACACCGATGGCGCATTGCATAGCCCAAACGACATTACCGTGAACTCATAATGACCGTAGCATGTTCTAAATGCGGTCTTGGGAATGTCACCTTCCCGAATCCTCAACTAGTAATATCCAGATTTCAAATCCAATTTCGAGTAGACGGTTGATCCCACTAGCTGATCGAATAATTCATCTATCCGTGGAATCAGATACTTGTTCTTCTCTGTCAGCTTATTCAATTCACGGTAGTCAATACATAATTGCAATCCACCATCCTTCTTTTTCACAAATAGAACAAGTGCGCTCCAAGGTGACATGCTTGGGCATATATATCCCTGCTCCAACAACTCTTGCAATTGGATTTTCAACTCAGCCATTTCCTTTGGCGCGACACGATATGGCGCGCGGGCCACAGGTTTTGCACTTGGCACCAGCTCAATCATGAAGTTGATCTCCCACTGGGGTGGTAGCCCAGGGAGATCCTTAGGAAACACATCCACAAACTCTGATACAACTGGAACATCACCCACATTGGCCTTTGGCTCAACCGCGTGAATCAGCGTGAAGTATAACTCCGCGCACTTCCGAACAGCCTTGACAACTTGGAGTGCAAATATCAAGGTCCCGCCCACTCCTCGCATACCAGCGAACTTAGTCTCGTGCTCGGTATTCTGGCCCAGTGTGACCTCTTTGGCATTACAATCAATAAAGGCATGCTGCTCCGTGAGCCAGTCTATACCAAAGATCATATCGAATTCCAATATCGGCAGTACAGATGCAGTCAAACAAAAATCCCGACTTCCAATTTGAACCGCCACATCGCAATCAAATCTGCTATGCTTATGGAAAAAGAGATGTAGAAACCTTGTGTATGCTATAATAATGAGGATTCTACCTTTAAGAATGCTACCCCTGCTAGAACTCACATTCAAAGGGTAAAGCAGGAGTACAAGAGGAGATATAACAGATTTGAGTGTTGGTGTTACGACAAAGTTGGTCACTTTGGCACCAATTGCTGGTACAACCCCGCTAACTTTGTGACCTCACGAGTTAGCCATGTGAGATAGACCACTCGCAAGGCTAATATTCTTAGGGGGAGTATGCTGACTAGGATCCAAGAACCCAAAAATGTTTGGGTTCCTAAGGCAGAATGATCTATTTTTGCAGGTATGTCTAAAGGCCAATAGAACACCAATATGGTATTTGGACAGCAGATGCTCTCGGTACATGACCGGGATAAGAAGCCTTTTGCGTGATTATACCCCAGTCAAAGACGAACCAAAAGTCATTTTTGGAGGTTCAGATAGGGGAACAACAAAAGGTTACGGTATGATATCTAATGGAGTAGTCCCTTTCACAGATGTTGCTTATGTTGAAGGATTACACCATAATCTCATAAGCATAAGTCTAACTATGTGACAAAGGCTACATCGTTGAGTTCTGCAAGGACAAGTGTTTGATGAAATCATCTACAAATTTGGAGATGGTCTTAACAGGCATGTTGGAACACCATATTACTAATTTGGGTCAGGATCACTATGTCTCTAGGAATCAATGCTTGACCTCCTGTATAGCCCAATAGGTCAATTGGAATTGAGTCTAAGGGTTAGAAGTCTAGGTTTGGAAGCTGCCCTGAAGACCAAGATTTTCTGTTTGGAGACTAAGTCATATCGTCGAGCTCAGCACGACGATTCGTCGAACTCCGATCGACGATCGTCTAGCTCAACTTTGACAGATCGTCGAATTCCATTCGACGATCGCTGAGCTCAACTTCATCATATCGTCGAACTCAGTTCGACGATCGGTGAGCTCAGGTCGACGATTTTTACTCTGCTTTGGATCTTTATATCTGAGCTCAGTTCGACGATCTTTGAGCTCAGATCGACGATATTTTGCTGCTGTATATTTCCAGATCGCTGAGCTCAGCTTGACGATAGCAGAGCTCAGTTCGACGATTTCAGATAACTTCAAGGATGTTTCTAGATTCAATTTCAAATCGGTTAAGGAGTTATTCTGCAATTAATTCAGAGATTTCCTAGCCGTTTTCATTCATTTCTGGACCAAGTTTCAAGGGATTTTTCAAGGAATATTTCTGTGGACTTTCCTCCAGAAGAGATTTTGCAATTAAGGATGTAATTAATGTAGGCTAACAGTTATACTTGACAGAGAATGTTATTCTATTCTATACCAGAGAATAAAAGACAGAATTTTTTGAGTCTCTAATAGAATACAGAGAGAGACACACAGATTACAGAGATACATTCAAAAATATTCTGTCTCAAAGAATTCTCAAGAACACTCATCCACAGAGATCAACCTTTTCTAAAATCTTCAGATCTCTCTAGTTTTCAAAGTGTTCAAGGCCAACATATTTCCAGACTCCAGACATTCAATATTTCAGTCATTGTTGAAATCATCTATTGCTGGAGCTCAATCTTTGAAGGCCTATCACCCTCAGCAAAGCTTTTCTTCCTGAAGATCTCAAGGATTCAGGGGGAGCTTTGACATCAACAATCCACATAGTCTTCTCAGTTGTTTGAGAAAGAGAAGACTACCATCACTCTCTCACCCCCTCTCTGTAAAGGGTTTCTCAAACTCCCTTCAAAAGTTTGAGCTTGGTTTTTGAGCACCTTGTCAAAAGCTCATTGGTGGCAAGACACCTGATCAAAAAATCTGCTTTGGTTTTTGAGCACCTTATCAAAAGCTCATTGGTGCCCAGGACACCTGATCAACTCATCCTGCAGTGGATTCCTACCTAGGGTGGTAGAAGAGTGGATGTACCCAAGTTTAGGGGAACCACTATATTTCCTTGTGTCTTCTGGTTTTGCTTGTTTTTATGTCTGTTTCTGGCCTTGATTATTCTGTGATTAGCTTTTGTTTAACTTAGTGCTGTGATTAGATTTATTACTGCTTCCCTGCTCGCACATATTACAACAACTGTTGTAAAAAGTATCAAAGCACCATATACTCTATTCACCCCCCTCTAGAGTATATCAGATCTAGCTGCACTTTCAATTGGTATCAGAGCCAGGTTGGTTAAACATACCATACCTGATTGGTTGTACAGGCTAATACCTGAACCCAAAGATCCCAAGTTAGATCTATTTTCTTCTGTAGTTTATTGTTAGATTTGCTTTCACAAATCATGGCCCAAAACAAAGATTATGCTAGCACCAGACCTCCAGTGTGCAATCTATCCAAGTTTGCACTTTGGAAAGCAAGGATCAGACTGTACATGAATTCTATTGACGAAGATATCTTTAACTCTGTTTTGACAGTGTGTCCAAGACCTTCAGAGAACACAAGTATAAATGCTGTTCCACCTCCATCAGGAACAGATGCTGATATCAAGAGATGGAAGGTAGCTGATGCCAAGGCTATGAACATCTTAGCCCAAACAATGTCTGATGGCATATTTCAAAAGGTGGCTGAATGCAATTCAGCAAAGGAAATTTTGGACAAACTCTCAGAAATAGTCTCAGGCTCAGCTGATGAGAGAAAGGATAGGAGATCCCATCTCATCTCTCAATATGAGAATTTCAAAAAGGGAGAAACTGAGTCAGTGGGAGATATGTACAACAGGCTAAGTCTAATTGTCAATGAACTCAGGACATTGGACAAAGAGATCTCTCTAACAGAACTTAATGACAAGATCGTAATGTGCTTCCCTAGCACTTGGGATTCAAGAATCTGGCCAATTAAAGATGCCAGAAGTCTGAATGAGATCACTACTGAAGCTCTATTGGGTAAGCTCAAATCTTATGAGCTACTCATCAAAAATAGAGAAGAAGAATAGAAGGCTGCCTCACCAGCCACAAGAAAAGAGAAGACCATAGCCTTCAAGGCAACTGAAGATCTGCCTGAAGACAAAGCCACAGGCAATGATGAACTGCTTAGTCTGTTGGACAAAAGGTTTTACAAGATGGCCAGAAAGGACTTCAGAAGGAAATCATACAAGGAACATGATAAGCCAAGGTATGACTGTCCAGAAAACAAAAACAAGGACAGAAGGGACAGGAAAGAAAGAAGAAAGGAGAAAGACTACAAGAGGAATGACAATGGCAAACCCTCTTCAAGCAAAAACAAACATACAAGAAAGGGGTTTGTTGCTGAATCCTGGAGTGAGACTGAAGAAGAGTCAGAAGCCTCATCCAGCTCCAATGATGATGAGGATGATGCAGAAGAAAAGGAGTTCTGCATGATGGCAATCAATGCCTCACAGCATAATTCAGAAGAAGAGGAGTCAGAGTCAGAATCAGAGACTCAACCTGAAGAAGATCAGGTAATTGGTTCTTTTGATTTTAGTTCAGAGGATTTTAAATCTGAATTTAAAGCACTGTGTTTAGACCTGCTAAAGTCTGAGAAAAAAATTATCTCTCTCAGAAATCAATTATCTGAACACAATACTTTAAAGTCAGAAAACCTCAAACTCTCTCAGGAGTTGGAGTGCTGTAGGGAACAGATAGCTACACTGAAAAGTGAGCTCTCTGAGGCCAAAAAGCTTGAAGAATCCCTTAATGGGAGAGGCATCAAGCTGATGGACATCACAAGCACAGTGAACTCTAGATTTAACAGTACACTGGGCTTGGATGCTTCATACAGCCAACCTATAGTTCTAACAACTCCAATCAAATTCATTTCTGACAAAGGAAAGGGAGTTGTAGAGGTTGCTAGGAAAAATTCTGATCTGCCCCAGAAAACTAAGTCCCAGCAGAAATCGTCGAACGGAGGTCGACGATCGCCGAATGAAGATCGACAATCGCCGAACGCAGCTCGACGATCTCAGGAAAAAACATCGAATGCAGATCGACGATCTCAGCCAAAGTCGTCGAACGCAGGTCGACGATCTCAAATACCTGACCTCACCCATAGTCGACCGTCGAACGGAGCTCGACGATCTGACCCAAGATCGTCGAACGCAGCTCCAAGATCGTCGAACAGAGGTCAGAGCTCTGGAAAATTTTTCAAAGGGAAATCAAAATTGAATCCTAAGGGTCCTTCATCCCAAAGCTTTAACCCTTATACTGAATGGATTATACCTCCAAGGAGATATCATCCTGAAGGATATAAGAGTCAACCTGGGATGTCTTTCATTTCAGAATTTAAAGGTTATCAACCTAGGCCCAAGGTAAACTGGGTCAAAAACAAATGAATTGTCTTATGTGCAGGTGAAGACCTATCCAACATCTAACCAGCAATGGTACTTGGATAGTGGGTGCTCTAAGCACATGACAGGGAACAAGGACAACCTCACTTCCTTTAGAGCCAAGCTTGGACCCAAAGTTATCTTTGGTGATTCAAACTTTGGACAGACTAAAGGATATGGTGCAGTCCAGATTGGATCAGTAACTTTCAAGAAGGTAGCTTATGTGGAAGGACTGAAGCACAACCTAATTAGCATCAGTCAGCTATGTGATGAAGGCTACCAGGTGACCTTCAGCAAAGCCTTATGCAAAATCAAGTCAGAGGACAACACAACTGTGTTGACAGGTAAAAGAAAAGGTAACATCTACCTAGTAGATTTTCTTTCAACTGATGTAGATATCTGCTTGTTTAATTCTGTCTGTAGACCAAATATTTTATGGCATAAGAGATTAGGACACCTAAACCTTAGAACTATTGCTAGGCTATCCAAAGACAACCTTGTTAGAGGACTACCTTCTGGCCCCTACAAGAAGGAAGGACTCTGCAGGACTTGTCAATTAGGCAAACAAACTAAAAACAGCTTTAAGTCACTTAATAAGAGTGATTCACCTAGGATATTGTATCTGTTACACATGGATCTTTTTGGACCCATCACAGTACAAAGCCTAGGAGGGAAATCCTACACTTTAGTAGTTGTAGATGAATTCTCCAGATTCACTTGGGTGTTCTTTCTAAGGAAGAAGTCTGATAACTTTAAGTGTCTGACAGAGTTTCTCAAATGTATACAGATTGAGTTCAATACTCACATTGCCCTGATCAGAAGTGATCATGGGACAGAGTTTGATTCTCTTCTTATGCAAGAGTTCTGTCAGAGTGAAGGGATCAGGCATACTTTCTCAGCTCCTAGAACTCCTCAACAAAATGGGGTAGCTGAAAGGAAAAATAGAACCCTTATTGAATCTGCCACTACATTGTTGTCAGATGCTCATCTACCTCTATCCTTTTGGGCAGAGGCAGTGAACACCTCCAACTATGTGCTGAATAGAAGTCTGATACATAAACTAAAGGGAAAGACTCCCTATGAATTACTCAAAGGGAAGAAACCTAAAGTTGACTATTTTAGAGTCTTTGGTTGTATTTGCTACATTCATAATAATGACAAGAAATATTTAGCAAAATTTCAAGCCAAAGCTGATGAAGGAGTGTTTCTGGGATACTCCATGATCAGCAAGGCTTATAGGGTCTATAATAAATCATCTTTAAAAATTGAGGAATCTGTTCACATTTTGATGAATCTAACATGTCTTTC
The DNA here is from genome assembly GCA_039583875.1 of Platanthera guangdongensis. Classification (NCBI taxonomy): domain Eukaryota; kingdom Viridiplantae; phylum Streptophyta; class Magnoliopsida; order Asparagales; family Orchidaceae; genus Platanthera; species Platanthera guangdongensis. Next base: position 132,395,544 of record CM077164.1, read on the forward strand.
AAGGAGAAGATTTCTTCTACCATAGAACCCTTGCAGGAACATTCTCTAGTTGAAGACTTGAACAAGTTACAGGTTACTCAAGAGGATGAAAGTAGTGAAGATGAAGGAAATGCTCAACATATTGAAGAACAACTTGAAGAGCCAGTTGTTGTACCACAAGAGGAAACAACAACACAGGTTGATGAACAATCAACACCCCCTGTTGATTTAGTAACATCAAGAGACCATCCAATTTCCCAAATAATTGGAGAAATCTCAGCTGGTGTGCAAACCAGAAATCAGGTCAACCAAAACCTGTTGCACACCTACTTCCTATCTCAAATTGAACCTCAGTCCATTCAAGATGCAGAGCAAGATCCACACTGGATCATTGCAATGCAAGAGGAGTTGCATCAATTTGAGAGAAACAAAGTATGGGAACTAGTGCCAAAGCCTAAGGATCACTCTATTGTTGGAACAAAATGGGTATTCAGAAACAAATTGGATGATCAAGGAGTAATTATAAGGAACAAGGCAAGGCTAGTTGCAAAGGGATATTCTCAAGAAGAAGGGATAGACTACGACCAGACCTTTGCACCAGTTGCAAGATTAGAAGCCATCAGAATATTCTTAGCTTATGCAGCACACAAAGGCTTTAAGGTATATCAGATGGATGTCAAAAGTGCATTTCTAAATGGAGACATCAAAGAGGAAGTATATGTCAGACAACCTCCAGGTTTTATCTCTCCTACTTTTCCTGATTATGTTTTTAGACTGAACAAAGCATTATATGGTCTCAAACAAGCTCCTAGAGCATGGTATGAGACCCTAGCATGCTTTCTTTTGGAAAATGGTTTTATAAGGGGTAGAGTAGACCAAACTCTTTTCATTAGAACCCATAAGTCCCATACCCTACTAGTACAGATTTATGTAGACGATATTATTTTTGGTTCTACTGACTCCAAATTGTGCAGAAGGTTTTCCAACCTAATGCATTCTAAATTTGAGATGAGTAGCATGGGTGAGCTATCCTTCTTCCTAGGATTGCAAGTCAAGCAACATGCTGAAGGCATCTTCATTTCTCAAACCAAGTATGCAAATGAACTGGTTAAGAAATTTGGTATGTCTGAAGCATCTTGTATGAAAACACCCATGCCTACTAATGCTGTATTGGATGCTGATGAACATGGGAAACCTGTTGATCAGACAACATATAGAGCAATGATTGGCTCTTTACTATATCTTACAGCCAGTAGACCAGATATAATGTTTGCTACATGTATATGTGCTAGGTTCCAAGTAAGCCCTAGAGAGTCACACCTAACACTAGTAAAGAGGATTCTCAGGTATGTTAAAAGTTGTCCAAATCTAGGTCTCTGGTATCCAAAAGATTCAGCATTTGATTTAACTGGATTCTCTGATGCTGATTATGCTGGATGCAAAATTGCTAGGAAAAGCACCAGTGGAACTTGTCAGTTCCTTAGTGACAGACTTGTCTCTTGGTTTTGTAAGAAACAAACATCTGTGTCAACTTCAACTGCTGAAGCTGAATATATAGCTGCAGGCAGTTGTTGTTCACAAATCTTGTGGATTCAAAACCAACTCCTAGACTATGGCTACAACTTAGAGAAGTCTAAAATCTTTTGTGACAACACCAGTGCTATTTCTATAGCTCAAAATCCAGTCCTCCATAGTAGGACAAAACACATAGAGATTAGGCATCATTTCTTAAGGGATAATGTTGAAAAGAATAAAATTGAACTACAATATATCCCAACTGATTTACAAAGGGGAGATATTTTCACCAAGCCTTTGGATGAAAAGAAACACACCTTCTTCCTAAATCAGTTAGGAATGTTAGATGGAGGAAGTCTTAAATAATATCCAAGATTTTGAAAGCTTAAAAATTGACCAAGACTAGGCAAACATTCTGATTTTTCTTAGTGTCTAGAGTTTTTCTGATCTTTGAACTGCGCTCGACGATTTGCCCGAAGATCGTCGAACGGAGATCGACGATTTTCGAAATCGTCGAACTGAGTTCAGCGTCTCTCAGATAGTATGAACTATCTCTTCCGGTCAACGATCGTCGAACGGCGCTCGACGATTTTGTTCTCTGAACGATCGTCGAACGGAGCTCGACGCTCTCCAATATCGTCGAACGGAGATCGACGATGTTGAAGACTCTTCAGATTCCTTCAGAAGCCTCGATCGTCGAACTGAGTTCAATGATCTTTCCAATTCTGTGTCGAACCCTAATATAAAACTCATTTTTCGCCGTCGTTCTCTTTTGCACTTTCGATTTCTCTGCAAGAATTTTCTTTCCCTCCAAACAGTTCTACACTTGGTCGTTTTGTTTGTTGAATTTTTGCAGGTACACATGGCTGTGTCAGTTGCTGTTCTTGCTGCTATGAAGTTTGATGCTGGTTTTGACATCGACATGGAATCATTCAGCACAACTGACCAGGTTTTTCAAGATATCTTGGGATTGTTCAAAGACCAGAATCTGACAGCAATAATGACCACCAGGATCAAGCTGGCATCTGATGAGATAAAGGAATGGGTTTATACTGCTCACACTCAAGATAACAACACCATTGTTGGGTCTATATCTGGAACTCAGGTACCCTTAACCCCAGCAATTTTAACAGAAGTTTTTGAGTTGAGGAATGGTGAAGATACTGCTGACTTATCTGGAGAAGAGTATTCTGAACTGCTTGACAGAATGGGTCATTCAGAGGGCAACCCTAGCAAGCTCTTCAAAAGGAACCTTTCTGTAGAATACAGATTTATGGCAGATGTTGTTGGGAAAGTGATACTGGCTAAGCACTCTGCCCATGATACAATTTCAAGGTATCAGCTCTGCCTCATGGGAGCTCTTGTAGACAGAAAGAATCTGAATTGGGGAGAAGTGTTCTTTGACCTTATCAAGAAGAAAATCAACAAAAGCTTTGTAAACTTTGGAAGGATCATTGGGGTGTTTCTGCAGCACAGGTGCCCTGCCTTGCTGGTCTCCTCTGGAATTCATATAAATGCCTCCAAGAGACTGTCTTGTGCCCTCTTTGGAAAGTGGGACAGACAAATCAGCAAGCCCAACAGGCCCTCCTCCAGCACTCCTTCAGGCACAAGGACTCCAAGAGTCACTCCTCCACAGGTCTCTGCCCCTGCAGATGACCTAGCTGCTGTTGTTGCCTCTCCTCCTCCTCCTCCAATTCCATCCCTTCCCCTACCTTCTGCCACTCCAGCTCCATCCACCATCATCATATCCAGCCCCTCTCCAACATCCACACCATCTCCAGTACCTATTCTTCCAACACCAGAAGAACATTTCCACCCATTATTCTCCTACCCTCCACCAGATATCACTTCATCACCCTCCCATCCATCCTTCACCCTAATTGATGATTCCTTTATGGATGATTCCCCATCATCTCCTCCTGAGTTACCCTCTTCCTCCACTACCTTTCAAGACCTTCTACACCAAATCATTGACCAACCAACATTCACCCCATCTATCTCCATCCCTCTATCCTCCATTTCCACCTTACCAACACCTCAGCCATCCCTTCCACCATTCTCCAGCTCTCCTCTACCAGAACCATCAGCTGCTCCTATATCTTCTACATCTACTCCAGCCCTTGAGCAAGTAGACCTCCCAGCCCTTGCTGACAGGCTGTATGAGTTGCTTGCCCCCAGGCTCTCTCTGCTGTTGGAGACCTCCTTGTCTCCACTACACCTGTCAGTGGCAGCTCTCTCTGCCAGGCTCTCTTCCCTCTTCCCTCAGGCAGCTCCTACAGCAGTGTGCCTTGATCCAGACTTGTCTGAATCTAGGCAGGGGGAGATGCCATATGAAGTGAGTCTTCATGCTGCTGCTGCTTCTGTGACTTCTTCTGTGAGCCTGTCTACTGCTGCTGCTACTGTCTTTGCTGCTTCTTCAGCTCCTCCTCTTGCTGCTGTTGCTGTGCCTCAAGCACAAAGTCCTCCTGCTGCAATCCTTGCAATAGACCTCAGGTCTTTGCTTTCAACTTTTGATTCTGCATACTTCAGCTGTCTGTCAGAGGTCAATGCTGTCCAGCCTCCAGAGGATCTATCCAAGGCCCTTGTGCCATTTTCTTGCTGTGACCTAAGCATTATAACCTCCTTTGTCAATTCAGTGTATGCTGCTGCTGAAAATGTTAATGCTGCTGCTGAGAATGTTGATACTGCTGCTGAAACTTCCATTATTGCTATTGAGCCTATTTCCAAGGAAATTCTGATGTCAGAGGCACCTGAATTTGAGCCTTCTGCAGTTTCTGATGATATTCCTTCTGTTGTTGTTGTTAGTGAAGTTGTTGCTGCTGCCACCTCTCCAGAGCCTACTGTTGCTGTTGTTGTTGTTACTGCTTCTACTCCATCTGCTGCTGTCATTTCTGCTGTTACTACTTCAACACCTGCTGCTACAACCTCTACCTCATCTGCTTCTGTACAGCTCAAGAAGGACTTGATGAAGAAAATTGATGCTCTTTATGATGACCAGAGTTCTGAAAGTGATGAGTTTAGAACAGACTCTGATGACTCTTCTGCTACCATTGCCAGGAAAAGAAAGGCAAGGAGCAAAGCAATGAAGAGGGTACCTCCTGCCAAAGTTAATGATAACAATGATATTCCATATTACATTCTACATGACTGCCCTATTACTGAGCACTGGATGCAGTACTCCAAGAATCAGCTGAAGGCAATGAAAAAGAAGAGAAAATATGAGAAGGGCTCCTCCCAATTCCAACACTCTCATCCTCCTCCTCCACCTCCTCCTGATGCAGGTGCAGGTGGAAGCTCTGCAGCTCAACCCCCAGCCAGAAGTCAGGCCCCCTATCAGCCTCATGCCAGATCTTACAATAGGGGAAGCCAATCCAGGGGATCTCAATCTAGGAGAGGAGGATACAAAGGAAATCAAAGAGATATCCAAGTCTACTCCAAAGGGTACTCAAGGCAACACCCATATTCTAGGGGAGGACAAATTTCATCTGATATAACATCTGGTCCTTTCCCTTATAAGCTGAAAGAAACTATGTCTGCCAGGCCTCCTCAAGACAATCCCTCTAACAGATATGAGGCACCTGTACCTTTTGAGGATCCTGAAAACAATCCAGCTGCTTGGACTGCCAGATTAAAGGAACTAGCTACACTGGATCAGATTAAAAAGGCTAGAGAGCAAGGAAAAGATTCTTCCAACATTTCAACTATGTCTGAACAGAGACAGAAAGAGCTAGAGAGATATGCATCAAGTAAATTCTTTGATTCTGACAGGTATATGGAATTACATCCTGAAGCTGTAGTTCCCAGGCCTAAAAAGCAAACATATTTGGGTGCAGCAGATGATACCAGATCAAACAAAGAAGCCCTCAATCCCAACAGAGAGATTAAACTTGTTAAGGGCAAGGAAAAGAAATGATATTGTAAGGTGACATTCTCTGATTTCTGATTATCTGGATGCTATATATTTCTGTGGTTCTGCAATGTCTAGCTTGTTGTTTTTATGTTTTGCTGCTTGTATGTTGTTATTAAATTTTTCCAAAGTCTGTAAATAGTAATCCTAACCCAAATAGGGGGAGATTGTTGGAACACCCTATTATTAATTTGGGTCAGGATCACTATGTCTCTAGGAATCAATGCTTGACCTCCTGTATAGCCCAATAGGTCAATTAGAATTGAGTTTAAGGGTTAGAAGTCTAGGTTTGGAAGCTGCCCTGAAGACCAAGATTTTTTGTTTGGAGACTAAGTCATATTGTCGAGCTCAGCACGACGATTCGTCGAACTCCGATCGACGATCGTCTAGCTCAACTTCGACAGATCGTCGAACTCAATTCGACGATCGCTGAGCTCAACTTCATCATATGCATCCAGTCGACACTTAAGTTCCCAGGCTAAACAGCAGATATCCTTAGGTGCAGCAGATCGGAAGGAAGCCCTAAATCCTAACAGAGAAATTAAAATGGTTAAGGGCTTAGGTTTTTTTGACGATTTTGACTCTGATATGTCTTTGGATATTTGTTATTTAAAGTTTTTCTCTGAGTAATCTCAAATAGTTCATATTACTCATTTGGGTCACAATCTCTTGAGACCTTCTAGAATCGACTAAGATATTTTGCCCTGCCAGGATTCTCAGTCTGGAGACTAAGTCATATCGTCAGCTCATTCGTCTCCGAGCGATCAGCTCCACGATAGTAACTCCATTTGACGCGCTCAACTTCATTATGTTCGAACTCCATTCGACGATCGGTGACGATTTTAGGATATCTCTGAGCTCAGTTCGACAATCTTTGAGCAGATCGGATGCTGCTGTCCAGATCGCTGAGCTCAGCTCCACGATAGTAGAGCTCAGTTCGACGATTTTAGATAACTTCAAGGATGTTTCTAGATTCAAGTTAAGGAGTTATTCTGCAATTAATTCAGAGATTTCCTAGCCGTTTTCATTCATTTCTGGACCAAGTTTCAAGGGAATTTTCATGGAATATTTCTGTGGACTTTCCTCCAGAAGAGATTTTGCAATTAAGGATGCAATTAATGCAGGCTAACGACTATATTTGACAGAGAATGTTATTCTATTCTATACCAGAGAATAAAAGACAGAATTTTTTGAGTCTCTAATAGAATACAGAGAGAGACACACAGATTACAGAGATACATTCAAAAATATTCTGTCTCAAAGAATTCTCAAGAACACTCATCCAAAGAGATCAACCTTTTCTAAAATCTTCAGATCTCTCTAGTTTTCAAAGTGTTCAAGGCCAACATATTTCCAGACTCCAGACATTCAACATTTCAGTCATTGCTGAAATCATCTATTGCTGGAGTTCAATCTTTGAAGGCCTATCACCCTCAGCAAAGCTTTTCTTCCTGAAGATCTCAAGGATTCAGGGGGAGCTTTGACATCAACAATCCACATAGTCTTCTCAGTTGTTTGAGAAAGAGAAGACTACCATCACTCTCTCACCCCCTCTCTGTAAAGGGTTTCTCAAACTCCCTTCAAAAGTTTGAGCTTGGTTTTTGAGCACCTTGTCAAAAGCTCATTGGTGGCAAGACACCTGATCAAAAAATCTGCTTTGGTTTTGAGCACCTTATCAAAAGCTCATTGGTGCCCAGGACACCTGATCAACTCATCCTGCAGTGGATTCCTACCTAGGGTGGTAGAAGAGTGGATGTACCCAAGTTTAGGGGAACCACTATATTTCCTTGTGTCTTCTGGTTTTGCTTGTTTTTATGTTTGTTTCTGGCCTTGATTATTCTGTGATTAGCTTTTGTTTAACTTAGTGCTGTGATTAGATTTATTACTGCTTCCCTGCTCACACATATTACAACAAATGTTGTAAAAAGTATCAAAGCACCATATACTCTATTCACCCCCATCTAGAGTATATCAGATCTAGCTGCACTTTCAAGGCACTCGTAGCAGAAATATTTTTTGTTTAAATTTTCTTTGTCTAGACACTTCTACCCCAATGTAATTTATGGCAAAAAGTAGTGTGTCTCTCTGTGACCAATGACACAAGAGATTAGCACATATTAATTTTAAAACCTTAAATATGTTATTTTCTCACAACTTAGTGCGCGATGCCCCCAACATTAAGTGCCTTAAAGAGAGTCCATATCATTCATGTCAAATGGGTAAGCAGACACATGCTACCTTCAAGGGTATTGCTGAGAAAGATTCTTCTCAAAGCTTATACTTGCTTCACATGGACTTATTTGGTCCTATGTTGATTCGAAGCTTAGAAGGTAAGGTATATACATTAGTAATTAGCGATGACTACTCACATTTCACTTGGGTGTTCTTTCTGAAACACAAGTCAGGCACCTTCAAGTCTTTTACTAATTTGGTCCGTCAAATTCAGAATGAATTGGACTGCTCAGTGGTCAAAATCAGAAGTGGCCATGCAATAGAGCTTGAGTCTGGTGCCATGACAAAGTTTTGTGAAAGTCAAGGTATCTTTCATGAGTTTTCCTCCTCGCACACTCCACAACAAAATGAAGTTGCTGAGAGAAGAAACCGAACCCTAATTGAAGCATGTACAACCATGTTGAACGACGCTTCACTTTCGGAGTACTTATGGGCTGAAGTAGTCAACACGGCTTGTCACTTGCAAAACAGAGCACTCATCAACAAAATCTATCGTAAGACCCCCTATTAGCTATTGAAGGGAAAAAAACTGGCTGTGTCCAAATTTAGAATCTTTGGAAGCAAATGCTTCATACTTAATAATGAGAAGTATTGCCGAACTAAGTTTAGTGAAAAATGTTTTGGAGGTATTTCTGTAGGATATAGTAGCCTTAGTAAGGCATATAGGATTTTCAACAAGAAAACACTAGTGTTAGAAGAGTCGATAAATGTTATATTTGATGAGACTATCTTGCTTCATAGCAGTTCGTCTAGTGTTATTGGTGCAGATGTAGGTGCCAAGTTCAAGGAACTTAGCTTGGATGATGCTGTCAAGGAAGAAGCTCCAAGCTCAGATAAGCTCGTCGATCCAGGCTTGGTGGATGAGGAACCCATAGAAGAAGTGTTGCTTTAACTTACAGAGGCAGCACCAGATGTTGTCAAGCCTGCTGGAGGGAGAGCAAGGAACCAAGGGCTTAGACACCTACGAGATCACCCAACTGATCAGATCATTGGAGTGCTAGGCGACTGTGTTAGAACCAGATTAGGTACAACTAATGAAATTTTGCATCTGAGTTTTCTGTCTCATCTTGAACCGAAGAAGTTTGAGGAAGCGATCAAAATGCCTCTTGGATCATGACAATGAAAGAGGAGCTCAACCAGTTTGAATGATGCAATGTCTAGGAGCTAGTACCCAGACCAAAGGGACAGAACGTGATCGACAACAAGTGGATATTCAGAAACAAGCTGGACGAACAAGGAGTAATTATCAAGAACAAAGCCAGGCTTGTAGTACAAGGATACAGATAAGAAGAGGGGATCAACTTCGACCAGACATTTACTCCAGTGGCTCGGCTCGAGGCGATCAGTGGCTTTGAATGAGGAAGGCAAGCTCCTCTCCGACATCATTAGCAAGGTTTTGATCTGTAAGTCAGGCTCCCATGTCTACCTTTTTACAGATATGTATAAACTGCTTCTCGATATAATCTACAGAAAGAGGTTGGATTGGGGTGCATTGCTGTTTGACAAGATAAAGGATTGCCTACGCTCTCTCGACTTTGGAAGGATTATCAGCCTATACCTGAAAAAACTGAATGGGGAAAGGTTCGATATGACCAAAGGTGTTCCTATTCATCATTTGAAGAAAATCGACTCCATAATCTTCACTCGATGGGATAGGAGGATTATCCAGAGGGGGTGTGCCCCTGTACCCCCAGTGGAGGAGGAAGAACATGTTCCTGATGACATGATCCCTTCTTCGCACCCCCATTGAGATTCCTGATAACTTGAGTGTAGGAATTAAGGGGGAGTCAGTTATCACAGATTCAGTTTCAGTGACACCAGATACTGTACTTCCAGACTCAGTATCAGTGGATATCCTTGCAGAGGTCGCTACTATTGGTGTTGCTGCCGCTGTTGAGGTTCGTACACTTGAGGATATAGAGGTACATGATGAGGAAGAGGATCCAACTCCTTCACAGCATGATGAGGATGATGCTATTAAAGAGAATCAAGATGCTGTTGATGCTGCTGATGATGATACAGTTGATGATGATGATCTAATAGTGGAAGATTATGTGATTGAGGATACTGCAAATGAGAATGTGGGTGTTGCTGATACTGCCATAATTGTTTCAGAGCCAATGTTAGTGGATAATTAAATTGTTCTGCTCCATCAGATGATCACCTCTGCAGTGTCTAAGGGGGAGCCAACTCCATCGCGAATATCTGTCTCCACTGAGGTTGTCAGAATCATATGCAACCTGGACAAAAGACTTGGCAGGATACCACAACTGACTGAAGGGGTAGTAGATCTTTCTGATGAAGAAGGAGCTGTAGATGTGCATGCACCTATCATAGGTTTTGAGGAACCAAAGTATGATTACCGCGAATGTTTCTATTCCCGTGCTTCCAAGTGTTCCTAGATCAAGTTCTAGTGATCAGATCCTGAAAGCTATTAAGGCCTTGCTAGCTAAGAAATAGATACAGTTTGATTCCTCGATGGCTAAAGTGGTTAAAAGAGTTAAACAATCAGAGAAGTTTATGCTTGATGGGCTTGCATAAGTTAATGTAAAATTTGATAAGCGAGAGTCCAGATTTGATGCAAAGTATGAAGAGGCTGCAACTGTTGTAACTCTTATAATGAGAGGACTTAAGCAGGATGAAGGGGCACTGGAAAATGTTGACAGAAATGCTCTCTCTCTCATTGAGGCCGACAACAGATCTATGGCACATTACGACTCTTTCTTGAAATCTTATGCCAATACAATTGCTGCATAAGCGAAAGAGGGGGAGGTTGCCATTACAGCTAAGGTCTTCAGTGTTGAAAAGACTATGCTCGATCAATACAAATAAGCAAATGATTATAGCTATGACAACACCATGTGGCTACATGAACAACTATTCCGTCCTCCAACCCCTGCTGAGCCTGCTCATGTTGACGTTGCTCTGACAGAGCCTGATCATGATGTTGTTTATCTGGCTCCAGACTGCACGCAATAATGGACAGACTCACATGGCCTCTCTCATGTTGTTGCTGCTGTGACTCCAGATGTTCATCCTACGACTAATGCTGCTCTTGTTGTATTCTCAGAGGCTCAGGTTCTCAAGAAACGGAAATATGGAGAAGGTACTTCTGAAGTCAGACCAGAACTGGCCAGGACAGCTCAAGTCAGAGAAGGACATAACCATGAATTGGATGATGTTTGGAGCCCAACTTCAAAAGGAGTTGTCTTGGACACCTTTTTCTTATACGAGCTAGGAGCGGAGAAGCATCATAATCATTACAGTCCAGAAGAATGAAATAAATACAAAGAGGCCTGCACCAGGAGGAGGATTCATTTTCGGAAGTACAAGAATGTTGATCCTATTCCACCACCTCCACCCAAGTACTATCTGAAGCCCAAAGAATATTTTGATAGACAGCTTTTGAAGAGAAAGAACAAGAAGACCTAAATTATTATTATATTATATTATTATATATATATATATATATATATATATATATATATATATATATATATATATATATATATATATATATATATATATATATATATATATATATATATATATATCAATGTTGTGTGTCATGGGCTGCCCACCCTAATCTAAAACATTTTTGATATATATTTGATTTATCTAATTATCTTGGAATGCGCGCTGCTATCTTTTCTTCATTTCATTTATCTTTTCAAGTCTTAGTTTAATTTTATTTGATATGTGCAATTCACCTTATCTTGTAGGATTTTGACTTCTTCAAATAGGGGGAGATTGTTGAGTATTGTATCCACAATAACCATGATTTGAAGAAGGGTCCAGTCAAGATAAGATGAATTGAGGTTGTATTTGATATTGCATTTTAGTTATGTACTTGCATGTTTACAATGCTGAGTACACACCAATGTCAGGTTATAGTGGGTCAGTAAACACATGACTACACAATGTAATCCCTCATTGTGTAGTCCATCGTGTTGACTCAAATGTAATCTCTCTATTGGGGTGTACTTATTTTTCAAATACAAGAGACGGATCAAGGAAGGCGAAAGACCAGGAGTCAGAAATGAAGAATTTTACCTAAGTAAAATTTGGCGAGTATGGTGAGTCAAATACGTCGAATTTGTCGAGTATCCCCTTGATACTCGCTGAATTCGTCGTGTATGCTTCTCGATACCCTTCGAATTCGTCGTTAATACCTAGGGAAAATTCGCAGGAAAAGCAAAAAAATCGCCAAGGCAAATTTGCCGAGTATCACTGGTGATACTCGCCGAATTTGCCAAGTATCACCAGCGATACTCGCCGAATTCGACGAGTATCCCATGCGATACTCGCCGAATTCGACGAGTATACTGGCGATACTTGTCGGGTATGTTGTGCCTTTTGTCAACTTTCTTCTATTCTGTCTAAGGCATTTTCGGCGAATATCATCTTCATATTTGTCGAGTATCATACTGATACTCGATGAAACTCGCCGAAAAATAATTGTCATTTTTCCGATTTTTTCTGGTTCGGAATGCGTCGGCCATGCACAGTGTTTTTTCAAGTGTTCTTTTAAGGAAACCTTTTATAACTGTTTGATTTCAAATCTCTCTATAAATACCTAAGATAATTTTGAAATCAACAAGAAATCCCAAAAACCTAATTGAAATTTTGAATTTCCAAATCTTCCCGAAAAAGTTTTTCGTCGGCCGACTCGTTACCTGCTTCGCGAAATGCTTCTGATCGACTGCGACATCGAGCAATCATCTTCTTCACCGAGTGTTTCGATTGGATTGTTTCATCCTTCATGATTCTTCCTACTCAAGTCCAAGTCGGTTGAAGGTTCAAGATCCAAGTTTCAAGATCCAAAGATTGCAAGTTTTCCGAGTTCTCCAATATTCAAGATCAACTGTTCCAAGAACGTCGGATCAAGACTTGTAGTTGTGTGTTGTTGTAATTTTATTTTAAATTGTGTAGGATATTTTTCTCCGAGTTTCTGTAGATCCGCTTATGGATCGAGAGAGTAGATTTGTTTGTGGATCGAGGTTGTTGATCCAGTTTGCGGATCAAGTTGTAGGAGAGTCTGTTCTATAAGTTATAGGAGCATCATCTCCGAGGTGTAGGAGTTGCGATTCTGAGGTGTAATATCTGACGAAATATGAGTTTGGTGAAGTAACCGAATCTACCCTTCGTGGGAGATAGGCGAGGCAGGAATGTGGACGTACCCAACTTGGGGAACAACTATAGAATCTATGCGTTTGTCTGCTTATTATTTAAGATTATCTTTATTCCTCAAAAAAGATGCAAACATTACCTATTCACCCCCTCTATGTGATTTAGGTAGACTCTAGATACTTTCACTAATGCCGGAGGCCGTAGAGGGATCGAAGTGATCTACAGGGGGTGGGAGTTGAGGCCGTCTGCAAGGCAAGCCTCCATACCATGTACCACCGGAGCATCGCTTCGACTTCCCAAACCCCACCCCCAGATGAGAATATTACCTTCTCAAGGAAGGACATGCCATATCATGACGATCCATTTTGCGATGCACTGGTGATCCAGGCTACGGTCGAGAATTTTACCCTCTCTCGGATCCTCATTGATAACGACTTATTCAATGTCATCTTCAAGAAGGCATTCGATGCGATAATGGTGGAGTCCAGGAGGGTGTTGGCCTCGGATGATCCTCTCTTCGGATTATCCGGGGAGAGGAAGGAGGAGTGAGACTCCATGTTACTTTAGGGGGGGGGGGGGAAGTCTAGAAACTATAGATTTGTCATTGCCGACGCTCCTAGCAGTTACAATGCCATATCAGGATGTCCCCTCATCAACGCCTTCGGTTACGTACCCTCTTCCTTCCATCAATGCCTGAAGTTCAATGCTGAATGCATCCATGTCCGTGTCCGCGGAGACCCCATGGTGGCAAGGGAGTGCTATGTCACTGCGATGAACTCCATCTCTTGGCAGGGAGGAGCCGAGGAGATGGAGAGGAGGATGGAGGAAGTGTCCAGGCAGGAGGCCATAAACAAAGATTAGGAGAAGGAGGTGGAGGAATATGAGGTCCGTACCCATATGGAGGTGGCGTAGGAGTGCAGGAGCATGTCGAGGTGATGGTTGTAGAGGAGGCTGAAGAGGAAATTCTCTCCCCAGGAGAGGGTGGTGCTGGTAAGTGGGAGGTGCAGTCTCTGTTGGAAGTTGTCGAGGAGGTGGTGGAGATTTAGGTTCTCACCTGAGAAGGCAGGTGGAGAAGGTGTGTATCAGCGGTGGGCTGATCTAGGAGGACCAGGGGAGGATGCTGGAGTGCAACCAAAAGAATGTGGATGTCTTCGCATGGAGCACGACAGACATGTCGGGGAATGTTGCGAACATTGCCTGCCACTACCTCAACCTGGGTCCCGAGGTTCACCCCATCCTGTAGAAGAAGAGGTCTACCGCGGACAGGCTGACCGAGCCCATCCAGGAGGAGGTGGGTAAGCTCCTCAAAGCCAAATTCTTTTCAGACATCCAGTATCCAGGCTGGGTCTCCAATATTGTAATGGTTAAATAAAGAGATGGCCGCTGGAGGATGTGTGTAGATTTTTCCCTTCTTAATAAATCATGTCCTAAGGATTGTTACCCCTTTCCTCGAATAGACGCGCTGGTTGACTCAGCTGTCGATTTCTCTCTAATGAGTTTCTTAGATACTATTTCAGGTTATCATCAAATCAGGATGCACCCACCAGACATAAAAGATGTTTCCTTCATCACCGGGGATGAGTGCTACTGCTACAAGATAATGTCCTTTTGAGCTACAAAATACAGGGGCAACATATTAGAGGATGATGGACCGTGTCTTCCGGGAGCAAACGGGGAGGAACCTGGAGGTGTACGTTAAAGATCTCATGATCAAGAGTCGGGATGTTTACTCTCACCTCCGGGACCTAAAAGAGACCTTCAACACCCTGCAAAAATATAAAATGAGGCTGAACCCCTTGAAGTGTGTCTTCAGGAAAAGCAGGGGCAAGTTCCTAGGCCATCTCCTTACTCACGCAGGTGTAGATCCCAACCCTGACAAGGTAAGGGACATCATGGATTTGGGATTACCTCAAAATGTCAAATAAGTCCAGCGCCTGACAGGGAGGGTAGCAGGGCTGAGCAGGTTCCTCTCCCAGGCTAGAGAGAAGTGCTCACCTTTCTTCAAAACGTTAAGGGGGGGGGGTCAAAAATTCGAGTGGTCTGAGGAGTGCGAGGGAGCCTTTCAGGCCTTAAAGAGGCAGCTGAGCCAAGACCCTCTGCTCATAGGACCGAAGGAGGGGGAGGATTTATTCCTATACCATGGTATAAGGGCCAAGGACCCGAGCTTCGTCTTGGTCTAAGAAGAGGGCAAGAAGCAGCTGCTCATCTACTATGTGAGCTGGGTCCTGAGGAAAGCAGAACTCCGGTAACCTATTTTGGAGAAAAAGTCCTTTGCCCTGGTCATATCGGCCTGGAGGCTCCGTCTATATTACCAAGCACACTCAATCTAGTTGGTGACCGACCATCCCCTCCGCAACATATTTGAGGGGGTGGAGCACTTAGGGAGGTTGGCAAAATGGTCAGTAGAGCTGAGTGAATTTGAAATATCCTTTATTCCCCGCCTCTCGATCAAGGCCTAGGCAATGACCGACTTTCTAGCTGATTTGGGTGCCTACTCTCCAGTTGTACCTGTCAAAGGTGAAGAGGATCATTGACACATTCCAAATATTCTCCATCAGACGCGTTCCATGGGAAGAGAATTAGCAGGTGGACTAGCTGGCCAAGTTCGGACCTCAGGGGGGGGGGGTGAACTCTTACTGACCTCTTCCGCCCTTCCATCTAAAAATGAGAGGTGATTGAGGTGGATCAACGTCCTTCCTGGATGGACCCCTTCACAACCTTCTTGTCCTCAAGAGAGTTTCAGGAGAGCCTGGATAAGAAGCGCTTCAAGTATAAGTCGAACTATTTGATGCGTGATGGGAGGCTATACTAGAAGACTCTCTCAGGGCTCCTGACACGATATGTGGCCGAGGAGGAGATTTCGAGAATCTTGGAGGAAGTTCACAGTTGGGAGTGAAGGAGTCACTCGGGAATTAAGACCTTGGAAGGGAGTATTATAAGGCAAGGGTACTTCTGGTTGACCCTAGGCAGGGATGCTGCCGAGTTCATAAAGAAGTGCCAGAAGTGCTAGTTGTTCGCCCATCTCCAGCTACTATAATTATAGAGACTCAAGAGCATCAACACCCACTGGCCCTTTGCTATTTGGGGAATGGATCTTGTGGGACCAGTGGGCAAAGGAGAATCCTACTAGTCATGATCGATTACTTTTCTAAGTGTATGGAGGTTAAGGCGCTGGCCAAGGCGACCTCCTAGGTAATCCGAAACTTTATATGGGGGGGGGAGATCATTTACAGGCGTGAGAAACCATGCTGACCCCAGTGGACTCTAACAACCCAACACTCTCCCCTTTAGGCGAGTGGCGCCTTTATGGGCCATTCGCCCAGTAGGGTCCAGAGGTAAAATTACTTGGATGCCCTGGTAGGGGTGCAAATAGCCTTCCAGAACAACGGTGTTTGGTGTTGGCAGACGACTTTGGCTGTACATAACTATTCAGAACAACAGAGTTATTCTATTTGTAGGCCAGATTTTAAAAACTATAAATAGGCCCAAGAGGGTACCTTAGAAGGCAAGCTTTCAAGTTATCTTACTCTCTTTTCTTAAAGCGCTTTATGAGGTTCCCTTAGCTTAACATTGGCTAAGGAGGCGAAGCGCTCTAAGATCTTTCGAGTGTGTGGTGGGACCTTCATGCTGGAGCCTTAGGTCAGTTTCAAGTTCTAAGTATTCGGTCAGCAAAGCTTGCTAGGCGAAGTAAGTGTGCGGTCACCCAATTCCGAAGGGTTCAGACTCCATAGAAGCTGGTTTCTAGTTCAACATTTTGGTACGGTGAGCCTGGAGAGCGACCAACACCGAAAACCTTTGAAAGTGATGGATTGATCTAACTAATAATAGAGGGGGTGAATAGAGTATATTAAAAAGTTTAAGTTTGTTTTTATAGCGGATTAAAATAGGTGATCCATATATATATATAAGAACAGAAATATCACAACACAAAAAATAAAAAAGTAAAGCACAACCAGACGACACAAAGAGTGTATAGTGGTTCTCCAATAAACCTGGGTACATCCACTCTTCTACCACCCTAATAGGAATCCAATATAGTTTTTTGATTAGGTTCCCAACCACCACAGGTTTTTGATCGGGTACCCTGTCACCACAAGATCTATTTTCTAAGGGAGATCTAGCAACTTTTTGAGCTTTTGATCAGGTGCCCAAAAACCAAACAAAGTATTTTGATCAGGAGACTTGAGAATCAAAATGTTTAACTTTTGAAGGGAATTATAACCTGTACACAGTGAAAGAAAATAAAATATGTTGTCTTCTATGTCTCGAATCTCTGAGAAGACTACTGGATTTTGTTGATGTTGTCAAAGCTCCCCGTGAGTTATAGAAATCTGATCATGAGAAGAAACTTTGCTTTAGGGTGTAGGCCTTCAAAAAGAACTTCTTCTTCCAGTGAATGATTCTGAGAGATTAAATTTTTGTATCTCAGATTGAATGTGTGTTGCTGGAAGAAAACTTGAAGAAGATGATGAACAAGATGTTTATTTTTCTCTGTCTCTTATTCTCTGTTTTTCAGATTTTCTCTTTCTTCTCATTCTTTGACTTCTTGCAATCTTCTGAAGATTTTCTTTATATATTGATTGCACATTTGGATTTATAATTTCCTAAAATCTTTTGTATATTTTCTAGGAATTGGAACGACTGATTTTTGTCTTGAATGTATTTCCCCAACCATCCCAGTAAATATGGTAGTGTAATAACTCTGTGAAATCTATAATTAATGCTGCCAAGAAACATTTATATTCTTGAGAATATTGAGCATTAATTATCAGAGTGATACTGTCTTAATATTTGAAATCAAACTACTTTAGTCGATCTGAGAAACTACGAAACTGTAGAGAAGATAAGTCAAACAGAACCTGGAAGGAGTTAGTCGAACTCAGTAAAGATTTCGTGGACCTGAGCTCCAAGTTCGTCAAACTGATAATTCTCATTCGTCGAGCTGAGCTCCAATATCGTCGAACAGAAAATATACTTGTCAGTCTGAGCTCCAAGTTTGTCGAACTGAGAAGGCACTTTGTCGAGCTGAGATTCTGATATAAGCTCACAGTTCGTCGATCTCAGCTGGACATTCGTCAAGCTCAACTCAGAGAAGGAACTCTAAGTTCGTCGATCTGAGATCGACGATCGTCGAGCTGAGTTCAACTATCGTTGAACACCTTTTTCTGCAATCTTTAAACTATCTTGTCACTAAAGTCTTCTATTCTCTGAAGTCTTCTAAAGTTAGTTTTTAACAATCTAACCTAATGCAACTGACCTTAACCCTGGAACTAACTTATGAGCCTACACTATACATGTTGGGTCATCAATCCTAATAGTGAACATAACCCAAATCACAAGTAGGGTTCCAACAATCTCCCCCTATTTAGGAGAGGTCACTATAAAAAATAAAAATAAAGAAAATTACAAAGCAATAAAAATATCTGACAGAATTATAAAACATTCAGCAGATATGATCAAATGTGCCTTGTGAATATACACAATAATGATAAAGTTCAAAAATGCAAAAGTATAAGATTATGATTCTTTCTTTGAGGCATCTGAAGAATGGGCAGGTTTTGTGAAAATCAGCTTTCTTTTTGGATCAGTAGCTTGTTGTTAAGTCATCTTCATATCTTGAGCACCAAGAATCTTCACAGATGTAGCTCTGGGCAGTACTGCTTCTGGATGCAAATTCATATAAGTATCAACATTGAAAAGATATTTTACCTGATATTTGTCCAATTCCTTCTTCCTTTACGATGACATGGTAGAAAATTGAGAGGAATCTTTTCCTTCTTCCCTAGCCTTCCTAATCTGAGAGAGAGCAATCAGCTCATTAAATCTGGTCATCCTAAAATTAGGATCCAACTCTGAATCATAGGTTGGAGAGGGAGGTCTCTCTGGACTTGATTCTTCTTCCTGACTAGCTTGTTCTGTTAGCTGACTACCTTGACTAATATGTTGTTGTTGCTGCCTTCTTTGTTGTTGTTTGCTGCCTTGGTAACTATGTTATTGTCTGTTATTGCTGTGATATGGTCTGGAATGATGAGAAGTGGTAGACCTTTGGACTTGAGAAATATTTCATGATGATCCTGCTACAGGAGGAGGAGGACCTCTCCTGAATTGTGGATGTGGAGAGTATCTTCTGCTCCTCTTCCTTGCTTTCATCTCATTCTTTGAATACCTCATCCAGTGAGGAGTGTCTGGAATGAGAGTAATGTTGTGTAGAATATAGTAAGGAGTGTCTGTAGTAGGACATGGTTTAGGAGCAGCCATGGGTGGACCCTTCTTCTTGAGTTTTCTCTTTTTAGATCTAGAATCTTCTGAGTCATCTGACTCATTGTCACCTTCATCAGATTCATTGGCAGGATTATCATAAAGGGTATTAATCTGTTTAAGCATTTCACCAGAGAGTATTGGATGAGTCTGTGGCTGTATATTTGTATCTATTGTCTCATCCTGTGGCTGTTCAGCTATATCATCCTTTTCAGCCTGAGGCTGTGCTTGGACTTCTGGATCTATAAGTTTTGTATCTATGTCCTCAAACATGAAGTCATCAAGATTGGGCATAGGGGATTCAGCCCAGCCGAATGTTGGAGGTGAGAAGGCCTTTGGCTCTGTGTCTGTTATTTGCTCTATAATATTCTCATCAATAGCAAAACTTATCCGTAGTTATTCAAAAACTACAGGACTTATTGGTACTGTATAGCAGACTATAGCTTTAGAAGAATTGAGCAAAACTGGTAAATTGCTACTGTAAACTGTATCAAAAGAATAAAGTAATGAAGAAATGTCAACTGTGGGATTAAGGATAAAATCACAAACAGTGATGATTTCTGGAATGGAAAAATCTATTGCTTCTTCTTCTGTACAAACTGGAAGCATTTCTGTATCTGTTTCTTCAGCTTCAAAAACTGATTCTGTTGGAGTTGTTGTTGGAGCTTCTTCATGAATTGCTAGAGATTCTTCATTGAACATATCCCCTGCCTGGATTCAGAGATACCTGAACCCAGGCCCCTAGAAGAAGGGACAGTGGAGAAAGAAGTTAGACGTGAAGAAAGGGTATTGTTGGATGCAACAAGTGGGGCAATATCCTCGGCAATGAGTTTCTTGAGTGTAAGGGTAATAAGCTAAAAAATATTGGCCGATATAGAAGAGGATGGAATGGAGTGTAACGGCCTCCACAACCTACGCTTGCAAGGACGGTCGCCGGCACCCCCAGCACCACGCTCGAAAGGGTTCAGCCTAACCAGGTATGCAGACCATGCACCCCAACCCCTCACCGGCCTGTTTATCAGCACGACAGGTTGTTGGCACTGGGGATCGAACCCAGGACCTTGATAAGAGAGCTTTACGCCACTCCCTCATCACCAATTGAGCTGCACTTTTTGTAACGGCCTCCCCAACCCACTCTCACAAGGACGGCCGCCAGCACCCCCAGCACCACGCTCGAAAGGGTTCAACCTAACCAGGTCTGCAGACCATGCACCCCAACCCCTCTCCGGCCTGTTTATCAGCACGGTGGGTTGTTGCCACTGGGGATCGAACCCATGACCTTGATAAGAGAGATTTACGCCACTCCCCCATCACCAATTGAGCTGCAGCTTAATTGGTGATGGGGGAGTGGCGTAAAGCTCTCTTATCAAGGTCATGGGTTTGATCCCCAGTGATAACAACCCGCCGTGCTGATAAACAGGCCGGAGAGGGGTTGGGGTGGATGGTCTGCAGACCTGGTTAGGCTGAACCCTTTCGAGCATGGTGCTAGGGGTGCCGGCGGCCGTCCTTGCGATCGTGGGCTGGGGAGGCCGTTACAAAAAGTGCACTTTTTGTAACGGCCTCACCAGCCCATGCTCGCAAGGACGGCCGCCGGCACCCCCAGCACCACGCTCCAAAGGGTTCAGCCTAAGCAGGTATACAGACCATGCACCCCAACCCCTCTCCATCCACATGCGGGTTGTTGAGGTCGGGGATTGAACCCGAGACCTCCTTGATAAGGAGTTTTCAAACCACTCCTCATCACCAATTGAGATCAGTTGGTGGTGAGGAGTGGTTTGAAAACTCCTTATCAAGGAGGTCTCGGGTTCAATCCCCGACCTCAACAACCCGCATATGGATGGACAGGGGTTGGAGTGCATAGTTTATAGACCGGGTTAGGCTGAACCCTTTCGAGCGTGGTGCTGGGGGTGTCGGCGGCCGTCCTTGCGAGCGTGGGCCGGGGAGGCCGTTACATGGAGCAGGTTGGACAGATGGTGAATGTTTGTGGAATGGAGTGTGTTGGAATGTTGAAGGTTGAGACATCATGGATGATATTATCTTCCTGAATATGTGAATGAGGTTGAGATGTATTTATTTGAGGTGATTAAGGTGGAGTGTGTTGTGGAGATGGTTATGGAGATAAAGATGATAGTAGATCAAATGTTGGGGGTGAGAGTAGTAGATCTGTACCATCAATATGAGATGGTTGATGTGGTGGTAGAGGTGATTGAGGAGGTGAAGATGGTGTTTCCTCAGGAATATGGATTGGTGAGTATGGAGGAGATGGTGGTCTGGATGGTGAGACAGAAGGGATGAGAGTAGAATGTGTGTCTGTAATGATAGTGGATGGTTGTTAAAGTGTAATAACATTAACAAAGGGATTTGATGAAGGAAATATTGAATAATGTGGAGATGGAGGAGGAGGAGAGGGAATATGAGGAGCAGGAGCTTCTTTAGGGATTGGTGAAGAGGCTATTGCAGCCCTAGTGTCCTCAGAAGCTATCCTGGAAGACGAAGCCCTGGAGGGCTTTAGGATAACCCTCTCCTGTTGGGTATTGCATCCACAATAGCCCAGATTTGTATGAAGTCACCCTTAAACTATGATGAATTGAGTTTGTATTTGATGCTCTTTTTGTTAAGTGTTTACATGACTTAATTGCTAAGTGTAGACCAATGTCTGTCTACAATGAGTCACCAAATACAGGACCATACAATGTAATCCCTCATTGTGTGATCCATGGTGTTGACTCATGTGTAGTCTCTCTTTTGGGACAAACTTCTTTTTCAAGCACTAAGTGCAAGAGAAAAGATGGATGCTGATTTTAATGAAGAATAAAGATTTTTAGTTTTTCAGAAAAAGTCTAAGCCTTTTTCTCTAGTACTATATTTGTACTCGAGAAGGACTTAAGAAATTTCTCAGGTAAGACTTGTCTCAATTTTGAGAAATAGAAGTTGTTTTCGAGAAAGCTTCCTACTGTTCTCGAGAACGGCTTTTGTTCTAGAGTAATATATGACATTTCTTCTCGGGATGTTTCTTTTCCAGACATTTACTTTTCTAAGTCTTTTTCTCATGAATACTATCTTTTGTTCTCGAGATGCAGAAGTTACTTCTTGAGACCCAGTGTATTTTTCTCGAGAGCCAGACTTTTATTCTGGGGATGATTATTTGTTCTCGAGTAACAGAATGTTTCTTCTCGAGATCAAAACGTTATTTTTCTCGAGTACTTCTGTCATTCTCGAGATTGCAGATTTCCACCTCCACATATTTTTTTAAGTATTTTTCTCGAGACAGCCTTTTGTTCTTGAGTACAAAATATTTCTTCTCGAGAACAATAAATAATTTTTCTCGAGTACTTTCCTTCATTCCCGAGAATGTTGTTTTCTACATCCACTCTCTTTTTCTCTAAGTCTTCTTCTCGAGAACTTCCTTATTATTCTCGAGAACAGAATTCATTTGTTCTAGACTAAAAATCTTCTTCTCAAGATCACCCGGTCTGTTTTTCTGAAAATTTCTAAGTCTAGACAGACGTGTATTTCAATCATCATTAACGCATGATTGGTCCACGTGGATGTCATTAATGATGATTTTGACCGTTAGGGTAATCCTATAATAGGTCTTGTCATTTTCATCCAACCTTAAGAAGAAATAAGAAGAATTACAGCCACCGCAAGAAGTAATTCCAAGATTTCTGAATCCGACATTTCATTCCAAATCGAGAGCCACTGATCATCGTCTTCATCGCCTAAGCGCTTTCGATCCAGATCAATTCAGAGAAGTTGATTCACAGATCAACATTCCTTTTCAATCGACAGATCTTAGAGTTGATCGTGCGAGTCCAGAGAATTTCAGATCCTGAGATATTGCCCATTCTTCTTCAACAAATTCTGAAAAAAGCCGCAAAGTTCAAAGCAAGAAGAACAGGCAAAAGCATTTCAGATCTGAGATCAAATCACTGTTTGTATTTGTTATTTCATTCTATTCTTGTAGGAGATCTTTCTACGAGTTGTAGGAGTTGTATTCTCTGAGTTCTTGTAGGAAGTTTTTATCTTCCGAGTGTAGATTCAGTTTTGGGATCGAGTTGTAGGAACGTTGTTCCGAGGTGTAGTATTGTTTTCAATCCGAGATTAGTGTAGCCGAGTATAGTTCTTTGCTAGATCGGTGAGCGGAAAGTGGATGTACCCAGAGTTGGGGAACCAGTATAATTTTTGGTGTCCTTTGTGATTGTTTGGTTGATTTTCTGTGCATAGTTCATTAAATTTTTTATTCCGCAAAAGACGCACAACGCATCTATTCACCCCCATCTAGGTGATTTAGGTAAGACAACTAAACATTTTCAATTGGTATCAGAGGGAGGTTGTTCATCAAAAGGTTAACACCTTGAACACATCTGCCCCCGAAGTTATCTTTTGAGTAATCCAAGCATGGACAAGGCCAAGGATTTTGCAAAGTTTTCTCTGTGCACAAAGACTAACTTTCCCATATGGAAAGAAAGGATTAAGTTCTTCATGGAAGCTGTGGATCCAAGGATCTTCATGATTGTTGAAGAAGGTCCTTATGTTCCAATGACCATCTACACAATTGATCCTACCAAAAAGGTTCCCAAGAAATTGATGGATCTGGATAAATATGAGATTGCACTTGTCTTATTGGACAAGAAAGCTAAAAATTCTATAGCAAGTGCAGTCGATGATTCTATGCTGCAGAATCTGATTCACTGCCAATTTGCTAAGGAAATGTGACAGTCTCTTATCACCTTGATGGAAGGCACTGAAGAAGTTAGGGATGAAAGAAGATCCCTATTGAATCAAAAGTATGAAGCCTTCCGACAAGGATCAAAGGATTCAATTGTAGATACCTTTGAAAACTTCTTCAAGATTGTTAACGGCCTAAGAGTACATGCCCGGGTCTTTACAAATGGAGAACTGAATGATAAGTTTTTAAGGTCCCTAACTAAGGACTGGGACAATAAAGTCTGTGCTATCAGTGAGTTTGGCAACTTATCAGAGACTGACCATCAGAACCTCTTCGGAAAGCTGATGTCATATGAACTGCAGATCAATTCTAGAAAAACTGAAGAAGAGAAGAGCCGGTCGTCATCCAAGGAGAAGTTTGTCATAATGAAGGCATACAGCTCTAGGAAGGTCAAAGCTGCATCACCTACTCCTACACAGGAAGATAGTGATGAAGAAACTTCATAGCCAAGCACCTCAGGCTCAGAATTATCTGAAGGAGAGTTTTCTCTACTCTCAAGGCAGTTCAAGAAATTCTTGAACAAGAAGAAGCAATGGAGAGGCAAGTATGTCTTGCACAGAAGATCACGTCATGATGGTGATCGACATAGAAAAGGATCAAACAGCCATGACAGATATCAATCGAAACAGAATAAACATATTTCCTCCGACATCTTTTGCTATTGCTGTAATAAGACAGGTCATGTCATCGCTGATTTCCCTCACAAGAAGAAGGGGGTGGAAAGAGAGAGGAAAAGAAATCTTCATATAATAAGAAGAGAATTGAAAGAAGCCTCGTAGCCAAGAAGGGCAAGACTCTTAGCGACTCTGACTCATCTGAGTCAAGTGAAGAAGAGGAAGCCTACTTTGGCTAATGGCAAAAACTGATGTTGAACATGAACCCCAGTTCACTGGGAAGGTAAATTCTCATACTCCTCTTTCTGAATCTGATGTTTCTGATCATGATCATGAGGAAAGATCCTCTGACGATGGGTCTAAATTCATGGCCCAGTATAAGGAGTTATTCGAGGCTTATGACAAATGTCAAAAAGGCGTGAAAACTTAAGTCAAGGAGATAAAGTCTCTCAAGGCTGAAAAGAGCACTCTGAGAGAGGAAGTCGCCAAGACAGACTCACTCAGAGAGAACTTCAATGCTGCTATTGAAGAGTATAATAAGGCTCTCGAGCACCTAGATCTGAAGGATAAGATCATAAAAGAACTAGAAGAATAACTTGCAGTGGAAAAGAAACTTGTTGAAAGTTTCTCAAAGCCCAAGACTGTCCTTCCTTTTGTTGCTGAATTATCAGCTAAGGCCAAAGGTGTTGGCCTAGGCTATGTTGAAGCTCCTAGTAAATCCTCTAGGAGAAATAAGGCTCAAATAAAGAATATGGAGGCCAAGGAGGCTTTGGCCAAGGAGAAGGGGAAAGCTCCTCAAGGTCAGACTTCTTTTAAGAAGGTTATATTTCCAACGAATGAGTTTGATCTTGATTCGTTCTGTGGTACTTTTCTAGGCCTACTCATGTCGATCCCAAGTCTTGTTACCAAGGATGGACCCATCCCCGGAACTTTGGTGAAATTTTCTTTAAGTCACCTTATGAAGAAATTACTCTTCAGAGTTACGTCCCTTATAATCATGGTCATAACATCAAGAAGGCACCAAAAGTAAAGCATATTGTGGAAAAGCCTCTCAAGTAGAAGAAGTCATGTGATTGCCATCATCATGAAGTTTCTTCCTCCAAGACTACTGCCCCTGCTAGACCACACTCTCAAAAGGTCAAGTAGGAGAATTTCAAAAAAAGATACAACATGTTTGACTGTTGGTGCTGTGGCAAAATTGGTCACTTTGCCATTGATTGCTGGTTTAATTCCAGAAATTATATAACTCCTTAAGTTAGCAATGTGAGAAAGACCACTCATAATGCTAATACACATATGGGGAGTGTTCTAACTAGAGACCAAGGACCCAAACGTGTTTGTGTTCCTAAGGTAAATTGATTTGTGATTGCAGGTATGTCCAAAGGCCACCAAAACTCCTCTCTGGTATTTGGACAGTGGATGCTCTTGGCATATGACCGGGACAAGAAGCCATCTCCAAAATTATTCTCCAGTCATGAACGGGCCAAAGGTCATCTTTGGAGATTTAGACCAAAGAATTACTAAAGGCAATGGTATGATTACTAACTGTAGTGTATCCTTTTCAGATGTGGCTTATGTTGAAGGATTGGAACACAATCTTATAAGCATAAGCCAGCTCTGCGATAAAGGATACATAGTTGAATTTCATGCAGATAAGTGCTTGATGAAATCGGTTGACAATTTGGAAATGATTCTATCAGGAACTCGTAGTAGAAATATATTTTGTTTGAATTTTATTTGCATAGACTCTTCTACACCAGTGTGCTTTTTGGCTAAAGATAGTGCGTCTCCTGGTGACCAATGGCAGAAGAGACTAGAACATATTAATTTCAAAACTATTAATAAATTATTTTCACTTAATTTAGTACGTGATGCCACAAATGTTAAGTGCGTTATAGATAGACCTTGTCATGCATGTGTAAAAGGCAAGCAAACAAGGGCTACCTTTAAAAGCATTATTGACAAAGACTATAATAGATGTTTACATCTACTTCATATGGACTTGTTCGGTCCACTGCAAGTTAGAAGTTTGGGAGGTAAGGATTATACATTGGTTATTATTTATGATTACTCGCGCTTTGCCTGGGTGTTCTTTCTAAAACACTAGTCAGATACCTTTGACATCTTTACTAATTTTATCAGGCAGGTCCAGAATTATTACAACTGTTCCATAGTCAAAATAAAAAGTGACAATGGAACATAGTTCAAGTCTAGGGCCTTGACAGAATTTTATGAAAGCTTAGGTATCTTTCATGAGTTTTCCTCTCCTCGTACTCCTCAACAGAACGGAGTAGCTGAGAGAAGGAATAAAACACTCATAGAGGCCTATAGGACCATGTTGAGTGATGCCTCACTACTGGAATACTTCTGGGCTGAAGCCGTCAACACTGCATGCCATATGAAAAATCGAGCACTCATAAACAAGAACCATAATAAGACACCTTATGAACTTCTAAAAGGCAGGAAACCGACTGTTTCATATTTTAGAATCTTTGGCTGTAAGTGCTTCGTTCTTAACAATGGCAAGTATCACACTACCAAATTCAGTGAAAAGAGTTTTGAAGTTATTTTGTACAGTATTGTACACATAGTAAGGCATATAGGATTTTTAATAGGAAATCCCTGGCTGTATAAGAATCTATTCATGTTGTATTTGATGAGTCGAGCTTGCTGCAGGACGGCTCTTCTAGTGTGTTTATTGAAGATGCAGGTTCAAAATTGAAAAAATTAAACTTGGATGAGACAATTGAAGAAAAAGGTGAAAAGTTCATCATGATCACCACTCCAACCACAATTGGAGAGGTTGATGATCAAGATGAAGAAACCATTCAAGTTGATAAAGTCACTCCTGTGGTTGAAGAAGCTCCAGATATAAGGACCTTAGAGCTCAGACACTTGAAGGATCACCCAATGGACCAAATAATTGGCGATCCCCAGGATGGTGTCAGAACTCATAGAGGTACAGCTAATGAGAATTTATATTTGAGTTTTCTATCACAGGTTGAACTAAAGAAGTTTGAGGAAGCAAACTCAGACGCATCATGGGTAATGGCAATGGAAGAAGAATTGAATCAGTTCAAGCATTGTCAAGTCTGGAAGCTTGTTCCAAGACCCAAAAGTAAGAACGTCATCAGGACAAAATGGGTCTACAGGAACAAGATGGACGAGGATGGAACAATCATAAAGAATAAGGCCAGACTCGCCGCTAAAGGATACCGACAAGAAGAAGGAATCGAATTTGACCAGACATGTGCTTTAGTGGCAAGGCTAGAGGCAATTAGGATGTTCCTAGCATATGTTGCAGTTAAGGGTTTCGTCGTCTATTAGATGGAGGTAAAGTCTGCCTTCCTTAATGGTGACATAAAGGAAGAACTATATGTGGAACAACCACTGGGTTTCATTGATTCTAACTTTCCTAATTATGTCTATCTTTTATTAAAAGCTTTATATGGTTTGAAACAAGTTCCTCGAGCTTGGTATGAGACGCTATCTAGCTTTCTTCTTGAGAACAAGTTCACAAGAGGAAAGATAGATAAGACATTATTTCTTAGGGAAATAAAAGACAAGATTTTGCTAGTGTAAATGATGACATCATTTTCGCCTCCACTGACGACAACCTCTGCAAAAAGTTTTCCAAACTTATGCAAGGGAAGTTCGAAATGAGCAGTATGGGAGAGCTGAAGTATTTCTTAGGACTTCAAGTGAAACAATATGAAGATGGAATTTTCATCCCTTAGACAAAATTCACAAAGGAGTTGATTAAGAAATTCAGAATGGAGAACGCAACCTCTATGAGGACTCCAACGGGTTCAACTATGTCTCTGGGCACGGATGAGAAAGGGAAACCTTTCGATGAAACCAAGTACAGAAGCATAATTAGATCTTTACTTTACCTTACTGCTAGTAGACCGGATATAATGTTTGCAACATGTGTGTGTGCTAGAATTCAAGTGAACTTTAAGGAATCTCACTACGCAGCTGCAAAGTGGATTTTGAGATACCTTATAGGTACACCAAATCTTGGCTTATGGCACCCAAGAAATAATGACAGCAAACTAATTGGTTTCTCAGATGCAGACTTTGCAGGTAGTAAAGATGATAGAAAGAGCACTTCCGGGACTTGCCAACTCCTTGGAAGGAGGCTCATTTCTTGGAGTAGCGAAAAGCAAAATTGTGTCACAATCTCAACGGTCGAGTCAGAATACATTTCTGCCGGCAGTAGTTGTGCACAATTGTTTTGGATAAAGAATCAGCTGGAAGATTACAACTTGCAAGTCCAAAACATTCCTTTGTTTTGCAACTCCTCCGATGCGATTGCAATAGCAAA
This sequence comes from Platanthera guangdongensis, assembly GCA_039583875.1. Classification (NCBI taxonomy): domain Eukaryota; kingdom Viridiplantae; phylum Streptophyta; class Magnoliopsida; order Asparagales; family Orchidaceae; genus Platanthera; species Platanthera guangdongensis. Next base: position 132,424,238 of record CM077164.1, read on the forward strand.
TAATCCAGTCTCTCACAGCCGGACAAAGAAAATAGAGCTGTGATGCCATTTCATCCGGGAGCATGTGGAGCATGGGGACATAGATCTGCAATATGTCCCAACTAACAGGCAAATTGCAGATATTTTCACGAAGCCGCTGGACGAGGCCAAGTTCTCCTTTTTCAAAACAGAACTCTATATGCTCAACAAGGATGACGGAGAATGAAGACAGCGGTAACAAGCAAGGTCGAGATCTGGTTTTATTTCAAAAATCAGAAAATTTCAGAATCTGGACTTCACTTCTCAAGTACAACACTTGTACTCGAGAACATCAGACTTCCTCTCGAGAATAGAAAAATCATTTCTCGAGTTCAAAGAAATTATTTCTAGAGAAGAAGTATTCTACTCGAGAACATGAAATCTTTTCTCGAGAACAAGACCTATTCTACTCGAGACCAAGGATTCTTATACTCGAGTGCTGATAACTTTCGTCTTGAGAACAATCTGTCCTCTGGAGAAATTTGGTGGGAAATTTTTCTTCAAAGTCAATTTTTCATATCGGCACACAGGCGCTTAGCCGCCACATTCCAGGTATTTTTAATGATTATTTATATGTTTAATCATCAAAATTATAGGTAAATATAAATAAAAATCAGTCCAAAAAATTTTTATTCTCGATTTCAAAACCCTTCTTCTCAAGAAAAGCCGTTTCGTCTTCCTCCGTCTCCGCCGTCTACAAAAGTCAACTTTCCCTTTCACCAGCCAGTCAGATCACTTTCTCGACATTCATGGCTTCGTCTTCCAAGCTAGGGATCGGGAGTGAACTCTATTCTACCAGGATTGCAGAGATATCAGATGATTTCAGAAATGTCCTCCTTCTGCTAGATACAACCGGGTTATCCTTTTTTCTTGAACATCCATGCCGAATTCTCTCTTCTGAAGTTGAAGAATTCTTCCAGAACGCCAAGATTAAGAGGAATGGCAAAATAATCAAGTCTAAAGTTCAAAATATTGAGGTAAAGATGTCTGCCCTGTCTATTTCTCAACTTCTGCAACTGCCAATAATAGATATGGAAGATGATCTGATAGGCAGTGACTATGAGAGAGCCTATAGCTTCTGTGGTATCCCTCAATCCTCTAACACCATTAGAAGACAATTTATGAATGCTGAAAGCAAGTAATTGGCTGACATCCTAGGCAAAGTGCTTCTGTGCAAAACTAGTTCCATAAGTTATATCACTCCAGAATTTTTTGATCTAATGACAACAATTATATGTAGAAAGAAATTTCAGTGGGGAATGATGCTTTTATAGAAGATAAAGGCATGCATTAAGATCCCCAACTATGGAAGGATAATTTCCCTTTACCTGAATCAAATGAATCCAGAAGCCTTTCCCATGAAAAAGGGCATAGCCCTCCACCATATGAAAATGGTTTCCATTACCTCCATCAAGAGATGGGAGGTCAAATTACAAAAGTCAGATAAAGCTGCCAAGGAAATAGAAGATGTGGACTGGACCCCATCTCCTCATTCACATCAAATAATTTATTCAGTTATTGAGGGGGAGCCTACACCATCTGTCTCAGCCCAGCCATCTCAAATTCCTGCTGAAGATATTCCAGCTGCTGCCACAGAATTTCCAGCCACAGTTACTCCTTATATTCTTTGTCCAGACCAATAAGAAGCTATTCCATCTATTGTTGCTGATTCTTCCTCCCTGCTGCATACAAACTCATAATTTCCTACTGCTGAAGACATTCCAGATTCTGATGATCTGACAAAAGCCCAGACTCAAGCTCAGAATCTTTCTACTGAAGAAGACAAAAATAAGATGATAGAGGAACTTATTGTACAACCTCGGGCTCGCGAGAGGCCCTCAAGATGAGAATAGAATAAGAGGGTGAGAGGTGCGGATAGGCGAGTGGGACCATGTAGTACACTCGCAGGCAGCGAGTCGGGAGGTCTCTACAGTAGGCGAGACGCCCCCTCTGGGGCGCGAGTAGGCCCATAATGGCGAGAGGGTCCCCTAGCAAAGGATACCCGCGAGATGAGCGGGAAGGCCCGTCTCGCCACCAGGTGCTCTCCCACTCGCCATATTGTAAAAGCCATTTTGACATATCTATATCCATGGGTGATTTTACTCTTCTATCCCGGGCAATTTTACCCTTTTGCCCTTAATGGTCTGCATATTACTCCTCAGAACAGCGGAGTTTGGCTGTTGGCAGACCGAACCAAGGGTACTTTGGTAATTTCAGGCCAGTTCAGTGTGGTTATTTCCATATCCAACTCAGAAAACTATAAATAGACCCATAGGGGTTCTTCAAAAGCACGTTTTTCCCGGGACTTGAGAGGATTTTTTGTGCCTTCTGAGGAGCTCCAAGCCCAGCTTTTGGCTTTGGAGGGGAAGCTCTCAGAGATCTTCCGGGTAAGTAGTGGGACCTCCCTGCTGAGGCTTTGGGTCGGTTTCTAGTCCTTCATGACCAGTCGGAGGTCAGAGCTTGGGACGAGTAGGTGTTGACTACGCCCCTATTTTTCGAACTTTTGTCGAAGTCAAATTTTTACTTCAACAGTTCTGGTGCGGTGAGCGTGGAAGGTAGCCGATATAAGAAAAGCTTGAGTTTAGTCTTTTGGCAGGAGGTGAAGGTGAAGGTGAAGGATCTGGTTCAGGAGGTTCCCCCTCTCGGGGTGAGGAGGCGACGAGGAAGATTCTGGAAGACTTCAGGTGAGAGGTCTTGCAGACCATCATCTTGGCCTTCTCGGTGAGGAGCGAGTGGGCAACGCCTCAGGTCCCGATAGAGGAGGTCCCACTCTTCGGCAAGAACGCCCCTGGACAGCGCCCGAGGAAGGAGGTCCCAACGGAGGCTGGCGATAGGGATGTGGCGGCGAGAGAGCTCTTTCCAGGCCAGCATCCCGAGAAGGAGATTCTGTCAGAAGTTGGTGAGAGAGCGGCGGCTGTGCGAGAGCTCTTCCCTGGGCATGGTCTCGCGGATCGGGCCAGCCAGCCGAGGCCACGAGACATGCCCTCTCGGCAGGCAGGTGGCGAGAGCCCATTTAGTGAGCTCATCATCTCAGCTCCGGTGCCGGAGGGGTTCCGGGAGCCCGACATGTCCTACTACTCGGGGAAGGATGACCCTGTACAGCACGTGCAGGGGTTTGAAGATGTTGTTTCAATAAGGCAGATGGCGGATGCCTTCAAGTGTCGGTTGTTTGCCATCACATTGAAGGAGAAGGCACGAGACTGGTTCTACCAGTTGCCGGCAAGGTCGATCTACATATTCGAGGATCTACATCGAGGTTTCCTGTTGAGGATCTCAACATCGAAGAAGCATAATAAGGAGGCAGAGTGCCTGTTTGCGGTGAGGCAGAAGCAGGACGAGACGTTGGGACATTACGTGGATCAGTTTCAAGAAGAGGTCCTCCTGATCCAGGAGGTCCTAGGGTATACACTGATGATCGCTTTTACTCTGGGACTGAGGCCAGGTTTCTTTAGCATGGAGTTGAAGTGAGTGCCCCCCTCTCTTTTGAGGAGCTCATGGAGAGGGCGGCAAAGGAGATAGACTTCGAGAGGGCCAATTCGGCATTTGCAAGGAAGCTGGCCAGGTTGGCGGAGGATGATGTGAAGGAGCCGGAGGCAGGAATACAGAGGGAGCAGAGAGAAGAGAGGAGGAGGGAAGAGCCCGAGGACAGGGGCAGCAGGGACTGCATCAAGGACGGGGGGCCCGGGAGCCGAACAACCATTTAGGGTGGAGGCCTCAGGAGGGTCGCCCCCAGGAGCTAGGAGGAGGCTTTCAGGGAAGAGATAACTTCCGCGAGCCGAGGAGGTTCGATCAGCCAGCATGGAGGCAGGGGCCGAGGGATCGCTTCCAGCAGTAGTAAGAGACAATGGAGATTGGTCGAGGTAAAGGTGGAAGGAGACGAGCTCGGTGAGGAGCTGGAAGGAGAGATGGTGGAGAAGGAAGAAGGGGCAGGGTGGCTTTGCCTTTATGAGACTTCCATCAGGAGGAGGGTCACGCAATAGCCACCTGACCAGAGTTCTTAGAAGTGAGAGAAGCCAGGGGGTGAGGAGGCAGGCTCCGCCAATAAGGATCGAGGAGGTGCAGCAGGAGGAGACGGAAGATAGATGTGAGGACTGGGTGGATGTAAGAACAAGGGGAGGGAACGGGGTGATCCACAGAGGAGTTGGGATAGAGGCCACTCGTAAGGGGAGCCTCCAGACCATGTTTCGAAGAGGCGTAGCCTCGACCTCCCAGGCTCCCCCTCCGAAAGAAAAAATTACCTTTTCTTCAGCGGACATGCCAGATTATGAGGACCAATTCTGTGATGCTTGGTGATCCAGTCGGCGGTTGAAAACTTCACGGTCTCCAAGATCCTGGTGTCACAACCCGCATTTTCCCAATAATTTAATTATATCAAATTAAGGGAAAATACGCGCTGTGAAGCCAAGCAGTGCAGGGGATAACTGCAGACGCTCAGGCAAGACTCCAATCTCTACAGTTTAAAAGAAACATAAGTTATTATGACTGAAATCCAATTTAAACTAAGAAGGTAGCCATATCCCTCGGCTCAGTGGATCATCTAGTCCACGATTCAAAAATATAATTTATACGCTTGCGGAAGATACTTGTTTTAAATTGACTCTAACATCCTACATGAGTATAAATGTCCCCGAGGAACAACTCATGCTAAGCAGACTCTAGATTTATAATAAGTATGAGAAAAAGTCTTTACGCTGATCAGGAAATTAATGATTTAGTTTTAAAAGAGGTTGCATGGGTGCTTTACTAATAATAAGTTTTAATAAGCTTAAAAATATCTAACATGCAGTCCTAGCAATAAATCATCCCAGAGGGCAAGTAATCCAAATCAAAGAAGAAGAAAACCACATCAGTTAGCAATTGGCAAAACCAACAACTCTGTGGGCGTCAACAATCTGACACGAACCCATAGTAAAACAGTATGTCTGAACTAGGAAAAAGAAAATGACTGAACGACAACTACCTCGCTACGGCAAGGTGCAAAACCACCACTGACAATGCCGCTAAGAGAGTCTAAAACAAGCTCCACTACCTGCTACGGCTCTGAACCTAAGGCATTCCCAAAAAAAAATGAACGCCTTAGCAAGTAGGTACACATGGTGGCAGAAAAAATTAAGCAAAGGTAAACTAAGGTCAAAAGGGGGTACCAACCCAAGACCAAAAATACTGACATAAAGTACGAAGTAAGCATCAACAGGAAAGGAACACTTACATGAATCGTCACGTACATTGCAAACACACCATATGCACATGACAATAAGGTGACGAACATGAGTAAATCATAAGGAAGAAAATCCATTACCTTTATTAACCACTTGTGATCATTCTACCTAAAAACACGAGCGAGATGGTCACTTAGCTAGACACACCCCTCACGAAGATTAAATCCGTTTAACTGCGAGAGAGATTCATACACTCCACCATACACCGCAGATGCCCAGAACACCGGTAGAGTTCCAAAAGGTACTAATAAAGGAAACAACATTGCGGAGGTGGTTATGCCCGCTAACTCCCGAAACCAAGGAAAAACCAAAGAAACCACAACACCAACATCTCGGGACTTAGCACATCAGATTCTACATGACATTTCAAGATTAAAGATGTTGAAGTTGGTGACCGGGCGGTCTGGCGGTTTGTCTTGGCGGGTTGAAGACCGCGCGGTCTGGCGGTTTGTCTCAGCCGGCTTGGAGACCGGGCGGTCTGGCGGTCTACCCTGGCAGTCTCTCTTCCTCTCTGGTGGTAGCCGTGCGGTTAGCCCTGCTGTCTAACCGCGCGGCTTGTGCGGTTTGGTTTGTATAGTCCGCTTAGTCCTGTAAATTATAGTCCCACATCTCTTATTTGTATTCTCTCATCTCTCCTCCATTCTATATAAAGGAGGGCATACCTTTGTAATAGATACCTTTTTTGGATAATAAAATTTCAATTATTCAAAAGTCTATCCGTTTGTTCTTTTCTATTCGCTACTTTTAACATGGTATCAGAGGACACAGTCATTTCCTCCTGATTCTGTGCGCTCTCTGCTTCTAGCGGCTTGTTTTCCGCTATCCGCGACCTCTCTCGCGGCTTGCCTTCTCTTCTGTCCGCCGCCCTGTTCGAGCGGCTTGTTTCTGTCCGCTGCCCTGTTCGCGCGGCTTGTTTCTGTCCTACTGCTATTCGTCGCAGCGACCTGTTTCCTTGTCGCCGCGCTCCTTGCTCTTTCTTGCCTCTCCGACTTCCTTGCCTTTGCGGCTTGTGTCTACCCGCTGCGGACTTCTTCTCCCTGTCCGCTTCTGCTTTCCCCATATCCGCTTGTCCCTATACTCGCGGTTTGCTGCTGTGATCTGCCTGACCGTGCGGGTTGTTCCTTTCTCACCCGCATCTTGGTCGCGGTCACCTACTCTTCTCCTCTCTTCTGTTCGCTCGGCCTTTTCAGTCCGCGCGACCTCTTCCCCGCTGTGCCTTTGACCTCTTGCTAGCCGCTACTGTTCGCGCTTCTTGTTGTTGCCTTCTACCCGCTCCTGCTTGCTAGTCGCGCCGGCCTCATCTTTTGCCGTGCAACCTGTTCTCCTCTGTTCGCCCGACTTTTTCAAGCCGTGCGACTTCTTTCCCTCTGCTTTGTTCTGCTTCTTGGTAGCGGCCTTCCTAGCCGCCCGACCTGTTTTCTATTCGCCCGGCTTGGTGCTCTTTTCTCTTCTCGCGGCTTGTTCTTATCGTCGTGGCTTGCTCCTCTCTTGCCTCCATGGCTTTCCCCTCCTCTAGCCTGTCCGCCTCCGTGGTCACCTCTTCTGGTAGTGCTCATGTTGTTACTCGCGGAAGATGGCTCATCGACTCTGGTGCCACCAATCATATGACAGGCAATCCTCAATGTTTCTCTCTTCTTGACACACATGCTCAGTTGCCCCCGGTCATTGTTGCTGATGGATCTCCCTCCCCGGTCCATGGGACGGGCATGGTTCAAGTCACTCCATCTCTCTGCCTGGCTGATACCCTTTATGTGCCCAAGTTTCCGTGCAATTTATTATCGGTTACTTCTTTATGCAAGCAACTACGGTGTTCTGTCATATTCACCCCTAGCTCTTGTGTTTTTCAGGATCCGGACTCCCAACGGACGATTGCTACCGGGACTGAGAGTGGTGGCCTCTACTTCCTCGACAACGTCTCTGCTCTATCCGCCTTCTCCTCCTCCTCTACAGATCTTCTCCAATGGCATCTTCGCCTTGGACATGCTCCTCCCCGAATTCTCCGCCAGCTCCTGCCGCACCTCCCTCCTCATCATCCTCCTCTAAACTGTGATGCCTGTCAACTTGGCAAACATCACCGCTCATCCTTCCCACCAACGCCAAGTCGGGGCTCTTCCCGTCCGTTCGACCTCGTTCACTCTGACATATGGGGTCCCGCTCCTAACCTCACCATCGGTCGGGGTAGTTCCTATTTTGTCACCTTCATTGATGATTTCTCTCGATGTACGTGGGTATATCTTCTCAAAGATCGCTCCGAGCTGTTCTCTGTTTGGACCTCCTTTTATTCTATGGTTAAGACTCAGTTTGATACGTCTATTAAACTCCTTCGTTCTGACAATGCTAAGAAGTATCTTAGCCACGACTTCTCCTCCTTTTGTATTCACCATGGTGTTATTCGTCAAACCAGCTGTGTCTACACCTCACAACAAAATGGGGTGGCGGAACGCAAAAACCGTCACCTCCTTGATGTCTCTCGCACTATGATGACTCAAATGCATGTTCCTCGCTCCTATTGGGGCTATGCTGTCCTCCTCTCCTGCTATCTCATCAATCGCCTTCCCTCCACAGTTCTCCACGGTGCTACCCCCTTCTCCATTCTTTATCCGGACAAGGATCCCTTTCCTCTTCCTCTGCACATCTTTGGGTGCACCGCTTTTGTGCACTCTCCCGCTGCCACCCGTGATAAACTCTCACCACGTGCCACCAAATGTGTCTTTCTGGGCTACTCTCCCACTCAGAAAGGATATTGTTGCTTTGACCCTGTTACCCGCAAGCAATTTGTCTCTGCGGATGTCACCTTCTTTGCCAATGCATCTTACTTCTCTCCCGCTTCCTCTTCTACTCCTCCTGACCCTACTTCTCATATCAACCTTTAGAAACGAAGCTCAGTTGGTGATGGGGTTGCGGTTTAAGGCACCTTATCAAGGAGGTCGTGGGATCGAAGCCCCGTCTCAACAACCTACCATGTTTATAAATAGGCCGGAGATGGGTTGGGGTGTCATGGGCTGCAGCCCTGTAACAATGCTTGGGGTCGGCGATCGTGCCGTGGGCCGGGTTGTTAAATAAAAAGATCACTTTTTATGTAACAACCCGGCCCACGCCACGCTCGCCGACCCCAAGAGTTGTTACAGGGCTGCATCCCATGAAACCCCAACCCATCTCCGGCCTGTTTATCAGCACGGTAGGTTGTTGAGATGGGGCTTCAATCCCACGACCTCCTTGATAAGGTGCCCTAAACCGCAACCCCATCACCAACTCAGCTGAAGCTGAGTTGGTGATGGGGTTGCGGTTTAGGGCACCTTATCAAGGAAGTCGTGGGATTGAAGCCCCGTCTCAATAACCTACCATGCTGATAAACAGGGCGGAGATGGGTTGGGGTGTCATGGGTTGTAGCCCTGTAACAACGCTTGTGGTCGGCGAGCGTGCCGTGGGCTAGGTTGTTACACCTGGTGGACAACGGGAGCTCCGTGAACGTGATCTTCAAGAAAGCTTTCGATGATATGCATGTTGAGACCAAGAGGGTCATAGCTTCGGATGGGCCATTGTTTGGTTTCTCAGGAGAAAGGAAGGAAGTAGAAGGAGGGGTGGGGCTGCATGTGAAGCTAGGGGGCGTGTCACGGAACTACAGGTTCGTGATCGTGGACGCCACGAGCAGCTATAGCGTGATCTTTGGGCGTCCCCTCATCAGCGCCTTTCACTGCGTCCCCTCCTCGTTTCATCAATGCCTCAAGTTCAACAATGGAGGGGTGCATGTTAGGGTCAAAGGGGACCCGAAGGTGACAAGACATTGCTACATTATGGCAGTCAACACCATATCTTGGATGGCCGAGGCGGAGGAGTTGGAGAAGGAGATTGCGGCGCATGATGAGGTTGTCGGAGAGAAGGAGATGAGCCTAGAGGAGGCGAGGAAGGATGCTGAGGAGGTTGTCGAAGAGGAGGAGATGGGCCTAGAGGAGGCGAGGAAGGAGGCTGAAGAGGTTGTCAGAGAGGAGGAGATGAGCCTAGAGGAGGCAAGGAAGGAGGCGAAAGAGGTTGTCGGGGAGGAGGAGATTGAGGAGGAGCAGAGGGGAAGAGATGTGTAAGAGGTCCAGGGGGACGGAGAGTAAGATCCGCGAGAGCGTCGACAGGTGAAAGTGGAAGGAAGAGGAATTGAGAGGGAGGGCCATGGAGGCGTAGAGGTTGAGCAGGAGCAGAGTGAGAGCCTAGGGGAGGTGATGGAAGTTGAGGAAGAAGGAAGGGAGGAAGAGTGTGGACAATATGAGGAGGCAAGGGCCGGCTGGGAGCAGTCGCGGCTGGAGCCGGCTGAGGAGGTGGTAGAGATGGAATTCTTCACCAGCGCCGGCCAAGTACAGAAGGTGCAGATCATCGGGGGTCTGAGACCAGAGGGCTAGGAGCGAGTGCGGGCTTGCATCCAGAGCAACGTCGACATCTTCGCTTGGAGCGCAGCTGATATGTCGGGCATCGATGCTTATGTGGCCTGCCACCGCCTAAACCTGGATCCCAGGATGCACCCCATACGCCAGAAGATGAGGACCATCGCAACCAAGCTAGAAGAGCCAATCCACGAGGAGGTCAAGAAGCTTCTGGAGGCTGTCTTCATCTCAGAGATCCAGTACCCAGGTTGGGTCTCCAACTTGGTGATGGTAAAGAAAGGGGGAGGGAAGTGGCGCATGTGTATTGACTTTTCTTTATTAAATAAATCATGCCCCAATGATTGCTACCCCTACCTCGAATCGACGCGCTGGTTGATTCAGCCGTTGGTTTTTCAATTATGAGTTTTTTGGATGCATTTTCAGGTTGCCACCAGATCCAAATTCACCCTCCCGACGTCAAGGATGTCTCTTTCATCATAAGGGAGGGATGCTTCAGTTATAAGATGATTCCCTTTGGGTTGAAAAATGCAGGGGCTACATAACAACGCATGATGGATCGAGTCTTCCAAGGCTAAAGGGGGAGGAACCTGGAGGTCTATGTTGATGACCTAATGGTTAAAAGCAAGGGCATGGACTCACACCTTCGGGACCTGGAGGAGACGTTCGTCACCGTGCAGAAGTTCAAGATGAGGCTGAACCCCTTAAAGTGCTTTGTTGGTGCGAGCCGTGAGAAGTTACTTGGGCATCTCCTGACCCCGGCAGGGGTGGAACCCAACCCAGATAAGGTGAAGGCTATCCTAAAGCTGGAGTCACCACGCAACACTAAGGAGGTCCAGCTCTTGACAGGCAAGCTGGCCGGCCTAAGTAGATTCCTCTCTAGGTCGGGAGAGAAATGCTCATCATTCTTCAAGGTGCTGCGGGGTAACCAAAGGTTCGAGTGGACCGCCGAGTTTGAAGAAGCTTTTCAAAGGCTGAAGATGCAGCTCTCCCTGGCTCCTCTACTTCAAAGCCCAAAGGAGGGGGAGGACTTGTCCCTGTATCTCGGAGTAGGAGTAGAGGCGGTGAGCTCTGTCCTAGTTAGGTAAGAGGGGAGGAAGTAGTTGTCAATCTACTATGTTAGCAGAATCCTAAAGATGACAGAGCTTTGTTACCCTATCTTAGAAAAGTTGGCATTCGCCTTGATCATTTCGGCCAGGAAGCTCCGACCATATTTTCAAGCACATTAGATCAGGGTGGTGACAGACCATCCCCTCCGTAAGATTTTTGAAGGAGTAGAGCACTCGGGCAGGTTGTCCAAGTGGTCTATCGAGTTGAGTGAGTTAGACATCTCATTTGTGCCAAGGCTTTCCATTAAGGCACAGGTGGTGGCCGATTTCTTGGCAGACTACGGTGTGGAGGTCAGGGCCGAGGAGTCACAGCCGTAGGAGGCATGGAAGATGATGGTTTATGGAGCTTCGGGAAAGCACTCCCTCAAAGCAGGGGTAGTGTTGACAAGTCCTCAATGGGTCACCATAGAGCAAGCGGTGGTCTTGCACTTTTCAGTAACTAACAACCAGGCGGAGTACGAGGATGTGATAGCCGACCTTCATTTGGCAAAGGAGCTTGAGATCCAGGATGTGGAGGCTTTCACGGACTCATTGGTGGTGCCATCGCAGATTCGAGGAGATTTCGAAGCTCGGGAACCCACCCTTGTGAAGTACTTTCCCAAGGTGAGGGCGATTATCGGGGGATTCCGGACATTCTCCATCCAACACGTTCCCAAAGAAGAGAATACTGCTGCCGATAATTTGGCAAAATTTGGACCTCGGGGAGGAGGAACCTTGACTGATCTGTTCCGTCCAGCGATCGAGGAAGGGGAGCTCGTGGAAGTAGATCAGCGACCCTCATGGGTGGATCACTTTGTGACCTTCTTCGTCACGGGAAACCTTCCTGAGGGGATCAAGGAGGCAAAGAACTTTCAGCATAAGGCAGCCCGTTATCTCATGCATGAAGGAAGCCTACATCGGAAGATGCTTTCGGGTCTTCTAGCGCGATGTGTGATGGAAGAGGAGACCCGACAGATTCTGGAGGAGGTGCACTCTGGGAAATGTGGTAGCCATTCCGGGGGTAGGACGTTGGAGGCAAGGGTGGTCAGGCAGGGTTAGTCTGGCCGACCCCGAGGAAGGATGCCGTGGAGTTTGCGAGGAGGTGCCAGAAATGCCAGCTCTACGCCCCCCTCCAGCTCCTGCCCGCTCAGAGGCTCCGAAGCATCACGACACCATGGTCGTTCGCTATCTGGGGGATGGATTTAGTGGGGCCTTTCCTCTGGCTAGTGGGTAAAGAAGGTTCCTCCTAGTTATGATCGACTACTTCTCTAAATGGCTTGAGGTTAAGGTGTTGGCCAAAGTAACCTCCCAAGTCATCAGGAACTTCGTTTGGGAGAGATCATCTGTAGGAACGGGCTGCCTCAGGCCATTGTCACGGACAATGGTCCTCAATTTGCAAGTGAGGAGTTTATAATTTTCTGCACTCAGCTGGGCATCGATCTCAGGTTTGCCTCCATCCACCACCCTAGGAGCAACGGTCAGTGGAGGCGGCGAACAAAATCATCATGAATCTACTCAAGAAGAAGGTAGAAAACTTGAGGGGGAGTTGGGTGGAACAGCTCCCCTCAGTATTGTGGGCCTTGCGGACAACTCCGAACACGGCTACCGGCGGGACCTCATTCAAACTTTCCCATGGGTGTGAGGCAGTCCTGCCCGTAGAATTTGAGGTACGGTCCCCACGAGTTGCGGCTGCAGGTGATGGAGACGAGGCTTGGAGGCTAGAAAATGAAGAGGGCTTATGCCTCTCGCTGAACATGGTAGAAGAGCTACGCGACGTCGCGGCCATCAGAAAGGAAGAGATCAAACGACGAATGACAAGATACTTCGACAAGCATATCAGGATCAAACAATTCACAGAAGGAGATATGATGCTAAATAAAGATGATGCTGCGGGGAGATCCACCCCCGTTTGTAAGCTCAACCCAAATTGGGAAGGGCCTTATATTGTAGAGAGGGTCCTGAGAGCAGGAGGTTACCACCTCCAGCATGTGGAGTGTAGGACCATGAGCCACCCCTGGAGCGGCGAAGACTTGAAACGCTTCTATCCATGAGAAGGGATGGAAAAAATTGTATACTCAAATCAAGTTCATTATAATATACTTTTCAAATCACTTTTTGTCTTGACCTACTGTGAAATTCTAACGATAGGAAGATGGTTGGTTTTGCACTACCCCGAGCGAGGCTCGGCCCCAGGTAGACCCGCTGCGCAGTCTCTCATTAGCTGGCATGTACGAAGGCTTGCCTGTGGGGGAGAGGTCTGGTTCTTGGTTCTTCACTACCCCGAGCGCGGCTTGGCCCCAGGTAGACCCGCTGCGCAGGCTCTCATTAGATGGCAGGTTCGAAGGCTCGCCTGTGGGGGAGAGGTCTGGTTCTTGGTCCTTAGTTCTGCACTACCCCGAGCGCGGCTCGACGCCAGGTAGACCCGCTGCGCAGGCTCTCATTAGCTGGCAGGTCTGAAGGCTCGCATGCGGGTGAGAGGTCTGGTTCTTGGTCCTTCGTTCTGCACTACCCTGAGCACGGCTCAGCCCCAGGTAGACTGGCTGTGCAGGCTCTCATTAGCTGGCATGTCTGAAGGCTCGCCTGTATGGGAGAGGTCTGTTTCTTGGTCATTGGTTCTGTACTACCCCGAGCGTGGCTCGGCCCCAGGTAGACCCGCTGCACAGGCTCTCATTAGCTGGCAGGTCCGAAGGCTCGCCTGTGGGGGAGAGGTCTGGTTCTTGGTCCTTGGTTCTGCACTACCCCGAGCGCGGATCGGCCCCAGGTAGACCCGCTGTGCAGGCTCTCATTAGCTAGCAGGTCTGAAGGCTCGCCTGTGGGGGAGACGTCTAGTTCTTGGTCCTTGGTTCTGCACAACCCCGAGCGCGGCTCGACCCCAGGTAGACCCGCTGCGCAGGCTCTCATTAGCTGGCAGGTCCGAAGGCTCACCTGTGGGGGAGAGGTCTGGTTCTTGGTCCTTGGTTTTGCATTACCCCGAGCATGGCTCGGCCCCAGGTAGAGCCGCTGCGCAGGCTCTCATTAGCTGGAAGGTCCGAAGGATCTCCTATGGGGGAGAGGTCTGGTTCTTGGTTCTGCACTACCCCAAGTACGGCTCGACCCCAGGTAGACCCGCTGCGCAGGCTCTCATTATCTGGCAGGTCCGAAGGCTTGCCTGTGGGGGAGAGGTCTGGTTCTTGGTCCTTGGTTCTGCACTACCCCGAGCGCGTCTCGGCCCCCGGTAGACCCAATGCGCAGGCTCTCATTAGCTAGCAGGTCCGAAGGCTCGCTTGTGGGGGATAGGTCTGGTTCTTGGTCCTTGGCTCTGCATTACCCCGAGTGCAGCTCGGCCAAAGGTAGACCCGCTGCGAAGGCTCTCATTAGCTGGCAGGTCTGAAGGCGTGCCTGTGGGGGAGAGGTCTGGTTCTTGGTCCTTAGTTCTACACTACCCCAAGCGCGGCTCCGGCCCAGGTAGACCCACTGCGCAGACTCTCATTAGTTGGCATGTCTGAAGGCTCGCCTGTAGGGGAGAGGTATGGTTCTTGGTCCTTGGTTCTGCACTACCCCGAGCGCGGCTTGGACCCAAGTAGACCTACTGCGCAGGCTCTCATTAGCTGGTAGATCCGAAGGCTCGCCTGTGGGGGAGAGGTATGTTTCTTGGTCCTTGGTTATGCACTACCCCGAGCACGGCTCGGCCCCAAGTAGACCCGATGCGCAGGCTCTCATTAGCTGGTAGGTCCGAAGGCTCGCCTGTGGGGGAGAGGTCTAGTTCTTGTCCTTGGTTCTGCACTGCCCCGAGCGCGGCTCGAACCCAGGTAGACCCACTGCGCATGCTCTCATTAGCTGGCAGGTGCGAAGGCTCGCCTGTGGGGGAGAGGTCTGGTTCTTGGTCCTTGGTTCTGCACTACCCCGATTGCGGCTCGGCCCCAGGTAGACCCGATGTGCAGGCTCTCATTAGCTGGCAAGTCCGAAGGCTCGCATGTGGGGGAGAGGTCTGGTTCTTGGTCCTTGGTTGTGTACTACCCCGAGCGTGGCTCGGCCCTAGGTAGACCTGCTGCGCAGGCTCTCATCTGCTGGCAGGTCCGAAGGATCGCCTGTGGGGGAGAGGTCTGGTTCTTGAAGTTTTGGTTCTAGGTTCTTAAGAAATAGGTCTAGGCTCTGGGGAATTCTACACCACCTCGAGCCCGGCTCGGTCCCTGGTGGACCCGTTGCCCAGGCTTTCGTCAAGCTAACAGGGCAGTAAACTCACTCGATGGCAGAATGGTTGGGAAAATCTCTTTAAGCAACATCCCCTGCTTAATTCTACGAAAAATAAACTAAGGCAAAGACTAGAGCAGTGCGAGTTGAGCCACTCTTAGCTGACGGGCTCAGGGACGGTCTCGCCCTCGGCGAGTGGGCACTCGTGCAAGACACAAGGCTCGCTCTAATAAGAGGTGAGCAGGTTACATAACTAAAGGCCACTCGCGCCGGGAGTACCCTAAGGAGAGCCGAGAGGGTTATACCAGCTAAATCTCACGCGCAAAGGTAAAGGAAATGATGACTCACGCTCTGGGCCAATTCTCCAGCAAGGCAGCAAGACAAGACATAGCACCTTCTCAAGTGCATGAGCGCATCCGAGGGTCATCTCGCAGTAAGCAGGAAAAAGCAAAATAAAGAGTAAGGCCGAGGCGGCGAGACGGATGGGTAGCACCGTCTCGCCGGCCAAAACAAACTAGTGGTTCATTTCGCGAAATAAAGAACAAAATAACAAACATGTACACTTAATCATCATTATTATGTATCACAAAAACGGAGCCCCAAAAAGATTACAAGTTTTACAACAACAATAGAGAGGAGAGATGGATTCTGGATCTTGGGAGTTGGCACGTCATTTCTCCTAGATAAAGAGCTTGTGGAAGACCGTCAAGCTGAACTCAATGCGCTCCCAGCGCATGTAGCAGGCGAATGCGATCAACACCGAAATGGCATTCGGGTTGAACTGCGTCGGGACGACGCCAAAGTACTTGAATACCTGCTTTACCTCAGGCCATAGAGGCAACCTAAACTCCGCCTCAAAGTGCGAGACAGGGAAGGAGAGCTCTCCCGGAAAATATGTGTTGATGGACTCGCCAACCTTGGGGGGACGCGATTCGAGCCCCTCCCGCAGGTTCTCGCGGACAAATCCGCGGTAGTCTTATTCTGAGAGCCTACCGAGCGGGAAGTCATGGTCAGTGAACCGCTTCCCGCAGTGACTGCTCCCCTCGCCTTCCGCAACTCTCTTCTTACCCATTTTGGCGAGACGATTGTAGGTGAGACGACAAAAGAAAGGAAGTGGTAGGAGAGAGGATTGGCGAGATGACCGAAAGAGAAAAGGCTGAGAAGGGTCGGCGAGTCGAAAGAAAAAAAGGAGCAAGAGCTTGGGTGCGGCAGGAATAAAGAGTGCGGGTATCCTTCTGACCCAGGGCCGGGGGTATTTATAGCGGATATGGGAAAATGATTGATGGGTGGGAAAACATACAGAGGAAGGGGAAGAGTCGGCAGTAGGCTCTCTCTCTCTCTCTCTCCTAAACATCTATCGGTGCAGCCCGTCGCAATCACAAGATAGAGTAATTAAGGAAATTAAAAAAAATGAAGAGTTTAAACTAGCAATAAAAAATATATTCAAATATCGTCCCGCATTCAGCGGACACCAAGTTCTCTGACAATGCCGGCGAGATGACAGCACAAAGCATTACTTAATTATTACAACACTCAAATATAAAATAAAGAAGAAGGGGCAAGACGGACGGCCTTCAGTACGAGTGAGATCTCCAGCGGCCACTGTGATCTCCCACGCAGGGAGGCCTACTATGCGAGTGGAAGGCACGAACAGACTCAAGACCGCGGCGAGCGAGACGAAGCTGTATATCGAGCTCGTTGATGATGGCATCAGGGTTGGTTCCATCGACATCTAAGTCGGCATCAAATTCAAACGATATACGAGCACACTCGTTCTCCAGCCATTCGATGCGCCTGTCCGCCGCCTGCTTGTCCTGCACCAGCAAATGGATGATGCGCGCGTGCTTCTAGAACAACTCGGCCGTCTTACGCTTCATCTCCGCTGGGTTCGTAGGATCGCCCAGGTAGTCTTCAATCCCGTCAATAGGAGGGGGAGGCGAGACGATGAGTTGCCCAGCATACTTATCAGCAGGCGAGTCGGTCTGGGCGCCTGCGCAAGGAGTAGAGGGACAGGTTGAGAGAGGCTCCCGTAGGAGGGTGTGGGAGTAACGAGTGGGGCAGAGATGTGAGAGGGAAGGTTCCTTACCAGGGGGATGGAGGTCCCGACAGCCTGGGAAGGTTCGCTCCTCCTCTCGCTGGGAGGAGTAGTTGGAGGAGTGGATGGTGGTTGCCAGTCAGAATCTTCATGATGGGCGACAGAGTCATCTTGCGGGTTTTCCGGTCATTGTTTAGCTGCGGGGGCTCCCTGAAGAAATAAATAATTAAGAAGGATGATACAAATATTGAAGGAGTAATAAAGATAGAGGCGAGAGCTCACCTCTTTCTCTTTGGGAGATGCGGGAGGAGGAGTGGGGTAGGTCTCCTGGACTACGCGAGACGGATCCTCGGCAGAGGAGGGGCCACCTGTTTTTACCATCTTCAGGCGAGACGGAGAGGATGGTAAAGATGGTATGGGGTGGACTAGAGTTGAAGTAAAAGCGGCCATGTTGGCCTTGTTCTGCCGGCGCACCATTGCGAGGCGCTCGCGAAAGCTCTGGCTGTGAGACATGATGAACAGTTTACTGCAAGGAAGGAGGAAATGTGTAAAGGGGCAGCCTCTATTCGGGATAGGAATCCTATATTTATAGATTTTGGTGGGGGGCCTCATAGACGATTCTCTCATAAATGCGTCCATAAATACATTTTAATGACGAGCCTCGGTTGGATGTTCTTTCCGAGCTTAAAATAATTTCAAAAAAAGCGGGGAATGTGTACAACCTCGGTCTCGTGAGAGGCCCTCAAGATGAGAATAGAAGAAGCGGGTGAGAGGTGCGGATAAGTGAGTGGTACCACATGGTCCACTCGCAGGCAACGAGTCGGGAGGTCTCTGCAGTAGGCGAGATGCCCCCTCTGGGGCACGAGTAGGCCCATAATGTCGAGAGGGTCCCCTAACAAAGGATACCCGCGAGACGAGCGGGAAGGCCCGTCTCGCCACCAGGTGCTCTCCCACTCGCCGTATGGTAAAAGGCCATTTTGACAGATCTATATCCATGGAGGATTTTACTCTTCTACCCCGGGTAATTTTACCCTTTTGCCCTTGATGGTCTGCATATAACTCCTCAGAACAGCAGAGTTTGGCTGTTGGCAGACCCAACCAAGGGTACTTTGGTAATTTCAGGCCAGTTAAGTGTGGTTATTTGCAGATCAAACTTAGAAAACTATAAATAGACCCATAGGGGTTCTTCAAAAGCAAATTTTTCTCGGGACTTGAGAGGATTTTTTTGTGCCTTCTAAGGAGCTCCAAGCCTAGCTTTTGGCTTTGGAGGGGAAGCTCTCACAGATCTTTCCGGGTAAGTGGTGGGTCCTCCTTGCTGAGGCTTTGGGTCGGTTTCTAGTCCTTCACGACCAGTCGGAGGTCAGAGCTTGGGACGAGTAGGTGTTGGCTACGCCCCTATTTTTCAAACTTTTGTCGAGGTCAAATTTTGTCTTCAACACTTACTTCCAAAGAAGCTCCTTTCCATATCCCTGAAGATCGTACTATATCTATGTTGAAATTTGTGAAGTGGAAGTGGGTGATGGGCAGGCCAGGCGGCCTGCGCGGACTAAGTCCGCATCCTAGGCGGACTGCGGATTGCGGCCCAGGTGTTGGCTGTCTTGGGGGCTTGGCTTTTGAGGAGCGGCCTGTGCGGCCTGGTATGCGGCTTGATCGGTCTGTTGTGCGGTCTGGTTGGCCTATGGCCAAGGATGTTGGGCTTCTGGTGAAACAGAATAAGCGAACTGTGGTTTGCGGGCTGAATGAAGTGCTCTGTTCAGCGGCCTTGTGTGTTGCAAGCTTGTGTTAACCGACGGATTGGGAGTCCTATCCGTGGGAGGCTTGAGGACTGGCGTGTCCTTGGTGTCCACTGTGGTGGACTGGCCTTGGAGTTTGGCTGTGGCCCTTGCCAAACTCTGGTGGTACAGCAGGTGCTAACTGCTGTGGAGGACTGCGCGGACTGGTGTCGGAGTCCGGCAGTTGGCCGCTTGTTTGGGCAGCTGTGCAAGGATTGCTTGCGGACTCTGCCTTAACTCTGGAGGAGTGTTGGCGATCCGCTTTGGATGATTGGCGTACTAAGCCTTGTCCGCCGAGCTTGCGCTAGGCCTTTGGTGTTTTACTGGACTTGGTCACATTCTTTGACAAGTCTAGTGTGTTCGCTGTATCCGCCAAGTCTGCTGCTGACTGGGCGGACTGCCTTTGGTCGTGGACTTGTGGCGGTTGGAGGCTTTGGTCTTGTATCATGCGGACTACCTCTTTCTTGTGCGGACTATCACTGAAGGAGTTGTGGCTGTCCATGTGATGTTGTGGGCGGGCTGTATCGTGTCCTCATAGTGTGGGCGGTCTGGTGCAAGACCGCCCAGTAGTGAACATCGGTGCCTTGCTTCTGGCGGCTTTCTTGGAATCCATCTAAGTCTTTGCGAGCTCAGCGGACGGAGGTTTTGCTAGTGCGCGGGCTGGCGTGGTGATTCTATTCACTAGGGTGGTGACCACACTCCTCACCTCGCCTATAAATAGAACACCCTCGACACGTCTACAGTAACTGAGTGAACAGAAAGTAGGGCTTGGTCAATTGCTGCGGTCTGAACTTCTCTGTCCGTGCGGGTTGAGTAGAGCTGACGTTTTGCTGTGTGCAGGTCGCGCGGCTAGCTTAAAGGAGCCAGGAGTTTGGCTTTGACTTCGGTCAAGTACTTGGAAGTGTGCGGTCTCTGCGGTCTCAGCTAGTCACTTCTGCGGCTTGTTAGTGGTTCTCTGCTTCAGCTTGTTCAAGTTTCAATAACTTGTCCGCCAGTCTCAGGCGGGTAGACGGTCTGTTCTTCAGTTCCTTAGCAGGCAGCGAATAACGGTGTGTCCGCCCGAACTCGTGGTCTCAGGCGGACTTTGTGTTCTATTCGGCGTGTTGCAGCAGTTCGGGCGGCTTCAGCAATCTTGGCGGACTTAGCGGTCTCAGCGGTTTCTATTGCTGTCCGCCCGGCTTGTTTTTTGAGCTTTCTGTTTGTAGATGTTGTACTAGCGAAATCATGTCTCGCTACGTATACCTCGCCTTGTAAAGAAGTTAATGAACAATACGATCTGCTTGTTCTTCCATTTGCATGTGGTGTTATGCTTGCTCTTTGGGCTTCCGCTAGATCAAAGTGTTAACCAGATAGTTCTGAGAATATTCATTTGGCTTTAGGCTATGTTGCTGACCACTTTGAGAAAATTTAACATGGTATCAGAGCGAGGTTCAGTTGTTGGAGCGGTGATCAACTTGAGCGGTGGACAACTAGTATTGTTGCTCTGTTGTTGCTCTGTTCTTCTGATAAGCTTATCCAAAGGTTGTTTCAATGGAAGGGAGCTATGCAAGGGGTCTTGGTATTGAACTCTTGACCATGACTAACTTCAAGAAGTGGAAGTCGTGTATGAAGAGTTTTCTTCTTGGCGAGGAGCTATGGGAGGTTGTCGGTGGTGACGACAGACAAGAAGTGACTGCTGCCTTTGGAACTGCTGAGCAGGTGAGGCTCTGGAGAAAAACAAATGCTAAGGCGAAGTTTGTTCTTAAGAGATCTGTTTCACCAGAGCTGTTTGACCACATCATTGGATGTGAGTCAGCTGCTGACATTTGGACAACTATTAATGAGTTGTTTAGTAGGAAGAATGTGGCGAGGCTCCAGTTCTTGAGAATGAGTTGGCAAGGGCAACTCAAGGAGACCTAACCATCTCGAAATTCTTTCTAAAGATGAAAACCTGTGTGCTGAGCTGTCAGCGCTTGATCCTGATGGGCCTATATCAGAGGCTAAGTTGAAAAGGCACATAATCCGCGACTTGCGGAAGGAGTATGTTGCCTTTGTTGCATCAGTTCAAGGCTGGGCCACTCATCCATCTCTGCTGGAGCTTGAGAACCTGCTTGCTTCGCTGGAAAGCTTGGCTAGACAGATGGCTGGTGTTACTGTTTCTGAGGAGAGCAGTGGAGCACTCTTCACAAGTAAGTAGAAGAAGCAATTCGCTGCTGAGAATGAGCCTTCAACTTCTTATCAGGCAGAGATGAGCATTGCTCATAAGAAGGACTGGAAGAAGAACCTGAAGTGCTATAGGTGTCATCAGCGAGGACACTTCAAGAGGGACTGCAAGGTCAAGCTGCAGACTGGGCATGCTGCAGGCAAGGAGGAAGCTTGCTCTAAGAGTGAGGAAGTTGGATAGGGCGGAGCCTTCATGACGGGCACTTGTGTCCGTGCCTTGTCCGCTATGGACTTCAACGACGAATGGATCGTGGACTCCGGGTGTGGTCATCACCTCACCAGAGACAAGTCAAAGTTCTCCTCCTTGCAAGCTTACTCAGGTAACGAAGCTATTATAACTGCTGATAACACTATTTATGCAGTAGAGAAGGAGGGAGTTGTGTCTTTGGGTAGTGATAAGGGGCCACTCACATTAAGGAGTGTGTATCATGTACCGGACATGAAGAAGAACCTCTTTTCTGTGACCAACACAGTCGGCGCGGGTTTTCACGTTCTGTTTGGGCCAACAGAAGTGAAGTTCCTTCGCAACGTATCAACGGTTAAGGCTGATGTTGCTCATGTTGGGAGAAGAGTTAAGAACTTGTTTGTTCTTGTAACTAACTATTATGTTGATCGGATGAGAGCAAACGATAGCGCGGCCTATGGAATGAAAGGCTGGGGCATGTAGGAATGGACAAGTTGAAATCTATGGCAAACAAAAGCCTTGTAAGAGGCTTGCCTAAGCTTTCTTCATTTGGTGACGGTCACGTTTGCGCGTGATGTCAGTACGGCAAGGCTCATCGCCTTTTGTTTGATAAATCACAAACGAGGAGCAAGAGACCATTGGAGTGCATCCATGGAGACTTGATGGGACCAACTGTCACTACGAGCCTTGGTGGGAGCAGATACATGCTGGTTCTGATTGATGACTACTCAAGATATACTTGGGTATATTTCTTGAAAGAGAAGTCTGAAGCCTTCCGTTTGTTTGTGGAGTTCAAGGAGTTAGTGGAGGGCCGGCTTGGCATGCTGATCAAGAAGCTTAGAACAGATAATCGTGGTGAGTTTATCTCCTCCGAGTTTTCGAACTTCTGCAGGAAGCACGGGATCCAACGAGAGCTCACTTGTGCTCACACTCCACAACAAAATGGAGTAGCAGAGCGGAAGATCCATCATCTGACGGAGACTTGCAAATGCTGGCTTCATGCGAAAGACATTCCAAGATCCTTCCGGGCGAGGGGATGTCTTGTGCTTCTTACGTTATCAATTGGATGCCGCTTATCCCGATAAACAAGAAGACTCCCTTTGAAATGTTGCTGAAGGAGAAGCCTAGTGTGGAACACCTTCGGGTGTTCGGTTCAACTTGCTATGTGCATGTCCCGGATGCTTCAAGGACTAAGCTGGATGCAAAGGCAAGGAAGCTTGTCTTTATTGGCTATGATGAGCGGAAGAAGGGATGAAAATGCATGGATCCTACGACGAAGAAGTTCGTTGTGTCAAGAGATATTGTCTCTGACGAGCTGACATCATATGGAGGTGGCTCGGTTGAGCTAACCGGAAGCAAGGTTGATGAAGAAGCGATGGTGGCTGCTGAATGCCTGGAAGAGGAGCTTGCTGTTTCACCAGCAGCTCCTGTTGCTTCAAGTTCTGATGCCGAGGCTTCTGGCTCAGGAAGCAGGGGGAGCATTGCTCAAAGCTTACCTGAAGGTGGTGTTGATCCTGAGGAAGCAACAGTGGTAGTGAGCAAGGAACAACCTCTTCAGAGATCAAAGAGGGTTGTGAAGCCACCGACTCGGTACTGTGATGGGAATGCAATGAGCTTTATCTCCTGCTTCTTTGCAGGTCCTCTGGATGGGCGAGAGCCTGTAAACTTCAATGAGGCCACTGGAGTCAAGGAGTGAGATGATGCCATGAAGTAAGAGATTGCTGCTCTCAAGAAGAATGAAACCTGGGATCTTGTGCCCAAGGTTGATGGAATTACTCCAGTAACTTGCAAGTGGGTGTATAAGTTGAAGAAGAAGGCTGATGGGAGCATTGATAGATACAAAGCTCGCCTGGTTACTCGAGGATTCTCATAACAGTATGGAGAAGACTATGTGGAGACATTTAGTCTGGTTGCTAAGATGACTTCAGTTAGAGTGGTGATCGCCTTGGCTGCTTGCAAGGGATGGAGGATGTGGCAGCTTGATGTGAAGAACGCCTTTCTTTACGGAGTGATTGACAAGGACATCTTCATGGATCAGCCACTTGGATTTGTTTTTGAAGTTTATCCGGACTATGTCTGCAAGCTCAGGAAGGCTCTCTACAGGGTTGAAGCAAGATCCTATAGCTTGGTATGGGAAGATAGCAGAGTATTTGCAATTCTGCGGGTATCTTGCTTCCAACTCGGATTCTAGCTTGTTTGTCAAGAAAAAGGGGGAGCTTCAAGTCTTGGTCCTGCTGTATGTGGATGACACGATTGTCACAGGGAATTCGGAGGAGGAAGTAGCAAGGCTCATGGCTGAGCTTGCTATAGGCTTCGAGATGAAAGACTTGGGGGAGCTTCATCATTTTCTCGGTCTTGAAGTGGAGAGAAAGGAGTGCGGGATTCTCATTTGCCAGAAGGGATATGCGGATCACATTGTAAGTCGATTCAGCATGGGTGAAGGGAAGTGTTGCTCTACTCCACTGGAACATGGGCTGAAGCTTCGACGAGATGAAGGAAGGATTCTTCCTGATCCCTTGGTGTTCAGGGCTCTTGTAGGGAGTTTGATCTACCTCACGATTACAAGGCCAGAAATTGCTTATGCTGTTGGCCGAGTAAGTCAGTTTATGGCTGAACCAAGGAAGTCTCATCTGGTAGGGGCATAGCACATCTTGAAGTACGTCAAGGCAACTTCTGATATGGGACTCCTCTATAGTAGGGATGCATACTTTGCTTTTCTTGGATACACGGACGCTGACTATGGTGGTGACTCGGATGATCGGAGATCAACTTCGGTTTATGTTTTCACTTGTGGTTCAGCTGGTATTTCGTGGTGTAGCAAAAAGCAGGATTCTGTGTCCGTGTCTACTACGGAAGCTGAGTATAAGGCTTCGGCCTTGGCTGTTCGGGAAACCATTTGGTTGCGGAGGCTTGTAGAGGATGTTCATGAATAAGTGCAAGGGCCTACTTTACTCCGGGGTGACAATGAGAGTGCTCTCAAACTGGTAAACAATCCAGTGTGTCACGCAAGGACCAAGCATATTGAGATCACACACCACTTCATAAGGGAGAAGTTGTTGGAGGGATCTCTTCTGGTCGGGCATGTTCGGAGTGAAGATAATCTTGCTGACATCTTCACGAAGCCGCTGTCGAAGGGGCCATTTCAGCGGTTACGAAGCTTGCTGGGCTTAATCACCACTTCTCACTTTAAGGGGGAGTGTTGAAATTTGTGAAGTGGTAGTGGGTGATGGGCAAGCAGGGCGGCCTGTGCGGACTGAGTCCGCAGCCTGGGTGGACTGCGGGTTGCGGCCTGGGTGTTGGTTTTCTTGGGGGCTTGGCTTTTGAGGAGCGACCTGTGCAGCCTGGTATGCGGATTGATCGGTCTGTTGTGCGGTCTGGTTGTCCTATGGACAAGGATGTCGGGATTCTGGCGAAACGGACTAAGCGGACTGCAGTTTGTGGGCTGAAGGCAGTGCTCTGTTCAACGGCCTTGTGTGTTGCAAGCTCGTGTTCACCAGCGGATTGGGTGTCCTATCCGTGGGAGGCTTGCGGACTGGCGTGTCCGCGGTGTCCACTATGGTGGACTGGCCTTGGAGTTTGGCTGTGGCCCTTGCCGAACTTTGGTGGTACAACAGGTGCTAACTGCTGTGGAGGACTGTACGGACTGGTGTCAGAGTTCGGCAGTTGGCCGCTTGTTTGGGCAGCTGTGCGAGGATTGCTTGCGGACTCTGCCTTAACTCTGGAGGTGTGTTTGCGATCCGCTTTGGATGATTGGCGGACTGAGCCATGTCCGCCGAGCTCGCGTTAGGCCTTTGGTGTTTTACTGGACTTGGTCACATTCTGGGACAAGTCTAGGGTGTCCGCTATATCCGCCAAGTCCGCTGCTGACCGGGTGTACTACCTTTGGTCGTGGACTTGTGGCGGATGGAGGCTTTGGTCTTGTATCATGCGAACTGCCTCTTTCTTTTGCGGACTGTCACTGAAGGAGTTGTGGCTGTCCATGTGATGTTGTGGGCAAGACTGTGCGATTGTATCTTGCCCGCATAGTGTGGGCGATCTGGTGCAAGACCGCCCAGTAGTGAACATCGGTGCCTTGCTTCTGGCGGCTTTCTTGGAATCTGGCTAAGTCTTTGCGGGCTGAGAGGACGGAGGTTTTGCTAGTGCGAGGGCTGGGGTGGTGATTCTATTCACTAGGGTGGTGATTACACTCCTCACCTCGCCTATAAATAGAACCCCCCCGGCACGTCTACAGTAACTGAGTGAACAACAAGTGGGGCTTGGTCAATTGCTGCGGTCTGAACTTCTCTGTCCGCACGGGTTGAGTATAGCTGACATTTTGCTGTGTGCAGGTCGCGCGACTAGCTTCAAGGAGCCAGGAGTTTGGCTTTGACTTCGGTCAAGTACTTGGAAGTGTGCGGTCTCTACGGTCTCAGCTGGTCGCTTTTGCGGCTTGTCAGTGGTTCTCTGCTTCAGCTTGTTCAAGTTTCAATAACCTGTCAGCTGGTCTCAGGCAGGTAGGCAGTCTGTTCTTCAGTTCCTCAGCAGGCAGCGAATAACGATGTGTCCGCCCAACCTCGCGGTCTCAAGCGGACTTCGTATTCTATTCGACGTGTTGCAGCAGTTCGGGCGGCTTCAGCAATCTTGGCGAACTTAGCGGTCTCAGCGGTTTCTATTGCTATCCGCCCGTCTTGTTTTTTGAGCTTTCTGTTTGTAGCTGTTATACTAGCGAAATCATGTCTCGCTACGTATACCTCGCCTTGTAAAGAAGTTAATGACAATACGATCTGCTTGTTCTTCCATTTGCATGTGGTGTTAAGCTTGCTCTTTGGGCTTCCACTTGATCAAAGTGTTAACTGGATTGTTCTGAGAATATTCATTTGGCTTTAGGCTATCTTGCTGACCACTTTGAGAAAATTTAACAATCTACACAAACTTCTCATAAGTCTCCAGCTAAGTCTCCTCCTCCTCAACCCGAAAAATCTCAAGAAGCTGATAAATCTACTGTACAAGAAGCTGAGAAATCTCCTGCAGAAGATGTACATGATGATGAAGTAGTTTCAATTCATGATTCAGATGATGAGGTGCCAGTTGAAGCTGCTAATCCACCCCTTCCAAGTCTTCATTTCTAGATTCCAACCATACTGCCCACAATTAATGAAGATGAAATCAACACATTACACAGAAGGAAAGCCTCTACTTCTACAGTTGTTATTAAAGAAATCCTTCCATGGACTGTCCCTGCTCATCCTCATCCATCTACTCAGCAAGAAGTCTTCCCTGAAGGTACCATTCTCCACAAAATTAAAGCTATGCTTGCTGCTCAGAGAAAGTACTTTGATGATTCTCTGAAGGTTTTCACTGATAAAGTAAGTGCTCTAGAAAAAGAAATGAATCGAGGATTTGTTGAAATCCAAGACAATACAGATGAATTTAAAAGCCTCCTACAAATTGGTGGCAAAGCTATTGATCATATAATTACTAGCGTTGGTACTGTTATGGAGCAATCAGTTACCCTTGCTAATAATCAAAATCTACTAGACAAAAGAGGTGATGAAAGGATTTTTAAAACTTGTGAAGAAGTTGACAAATTTAAAGAAGATGTAATCAACACCCTCTCCCTAGAAGTCAGAAAGGGGGAGGATAAAGTGAAGGAACTGCTAGAAAAACAAGCTGCAACTATGAAAAATCAATGGGATGATTAGCTGAAAGAGATTCAGACATCTGTTCTCAAAGAAATAAAAAGTTCCAAGTTATATACCTATGATACTTCTATATGGATGCACAATCAGTTATTTCCTGAACTTGTTATGGATCCTAATATTACTCCTGCAAATCTAGATGTTAACAGGCCAACATTTTCTCCTACGCCAGAATATTTTGAAGGACCACCTCCAGAACACTTTGAAGTACCTCCTCTAGATTACTATGAAGGACCTCCTCCTGATGTGTATGAACAGGTATGAGAATCTGAACAAACAGGTATGCCTCCTCATACTCCAGAATTTCAAAAAGCCAAAAGAAGGATGTATGGTGATGGAGCCTCTATAAGTAGATCAACTCCACAGCCAGAAGCTGAAGGGAAGAGACCCCAAGAATATATTGAAGTTTGGAGTCCAACTTCCAAGTCTCTTATTCTTGAAACTCTAAAGCTAGTGGTTGATTTCAATGAAAACAGAAGCTTGCATTACAACTCAGATGAATGGGAGTTATATGAGAAGTCTCTTACAAAGAGAAGTATTTATGATAGGATATATTGCAGAAATAATCCTAAGGCCCCACCTAGACCTCCTAAATACTTCCCCAAGCCATTCAGTTATCAAAAGAGACAACAGGAGAAGCTTGAGAGAAAAGGAAAGCAACATTCACAGCATCAGTAAACTGAAGATGCTGAAAGTTCATTTTTGAAATTGTAGAATTTAATTCTCTTGGACAATTTTCTGCTTATATGAACTTCTAATTCTGATCTGATTTTTACATATTACTGCATTTCTTCCAATTTTCATGCTTTAGTATCTTTATTTGTTTTTCTCTTGATGTAATTCACCTTAGTGTAGAGGGTTCTGACTTCTACAAATAAGAGAGATTGTTGGGTATTGCATCAACAATAGCCCAGATTTGTATGAAGTCACCCTTAAACTAAGTTGAATTAAGTTTATATTTAATGCGCTTTTTGTTAAGTGCTTACATGACTTATTGCTAAGTGTAGACCAATGTCAGTCTACAATGAGTCACCAAACATAGGACCATACAATGTAATCCCTCATTATGTGATCCATGGTGTTGACTCATGTGTAGCCTCTCTATTGGGACACTTCCTTTTCAAGCACTAAGGGCAAGAGAAAAGATGGATGCTGATTTTAATGAAGGATTAAGATTTTCAGTTTTTCAGAAAAAGTCTAAGTCTTTTTCTCAAGTACTATATTTGTACTCGAGAAGGACTTAAGAAATTTCTCGAGTAAGACTTGTCTCAATTTTGAGTAACAGAAGTTCTTCTCGAGAAAGCTTCCTACTGCTCTAGAGAAGGGCTTTTGTTCTCAAGTAATATATGACATTTCTCTTCGGGATGTTTCTTTTCCAGACATTTACTTTTCTAAGTCTTTTTCTTGAGAAGAATAAAATTATTCTCGAGAGGACTACCTTTTGTTCTCGAGATGCAGAAGTTACTTCTCGAGATCCAGTGTATTTTTCTCGAGAGTCAGACTTTTGTTCTCGGGATGATTATTTGTTCTCGAATAACAGAATGTTTCTTCTCGAGAACAAAACGTTATTTTTCTCGAGTAATTCTATCATTATCGAGACTGCAGATTTCCACCTCCACATATTTTTCTAAGTATTTTTCTCGAGACAGCCTTTTGTTCTCGAGTACAAAATATTTCTTCTCGAGAACAATAAATAATTTTTATCGAGTACTTTCCTTCATTCCCGAGAATGTTATTTTCTACATCCACTCTCTTTTTCTCTAAGTCTTCTTCTCGAGAAGTTCCTTATTGTTCTCGAGAACAGAATTCATTTGTTCTCAAGTAAAAATCTTCTTATCGAGAACACCCAGTCTGTTTTCCTGAAAATTTCTAAATCCAGACAGACGTGTATTTCAAACATCATTAACGCGTGATTGGTCCACGTGGATGTCATTAATGGTGATTATGACCGTTAGGGTAATCCTATAAAAGGTCTTGTCATTTCGACCAACCCTAAGAAGATATAAGAAGAATTACAGTCGCCGCAAGAAGTAATTCCAAGATTTCTGAATCCAACATTTCATTCCAAATCGAGAGCCGCCGATCATCGTCTTCATCGCCTAAGCACTTTCGATCCAGATCGATTCAGAGAAGTTGATTCACAGATCAAAATTCCTTTCAATTGACAGATCTTATACTTGATCGTGTGAGTCCAAAGAATTTTAGATCCTGAGATATTGCTGATTCTTCTTTAATAATTTCTGATAAAGCCGCAAAGTTCAAAGAAAGAAGAACATGCAAAAGCATTTCAGATCTGTGATCAAATCACTATTTGTATTCGTTATTTCATTCTATTCTTGTAGGAGATCTTTCTCTGAGTTGTAGGATTTGTATTCTCCGAGCTCTTGTAGGAAGTTTTTATCTTTCGAGTGTAAATCCAGTTTTGGGATCGAGTTGTAGGAACGTTGTTTTGAGGTGTAGGATTATTTTCAATCCGAGATTAGTAGAGTAGCTGAGTCTAGTGCTTTGCTAGATCGGTGAGTGGAAAGTGGATGTACCCAAGGTTGGGGAACCACTATAATTTTTGGTGTCCTCTATGATTGCTTGGTTTATTTTCTGTGCATAGTTCGTTAAATTTTGTTATTCCGCAAAAGTCGCGCAACTCACCTATTCACCCCCCTCTAGGTGATTTAGGTAAGACAACAAAACATTTTCATCTCCCATCTGCCAAAGACTACAGAGGTAAGCCTCTTAGAGGAATTTATGAAAATGGTCTGGGAATATAAAAGTTCTGAAACCTTTGTCTGTAAGAAGATTCCCAGAATTCTACCAAAACTAACATCCTTCTTACTAATCTTCTTCTTAATCAAATTAAACAGAATTTCATAACAGTTCACTGTTTTTTGATTAACCAGGGCACACATCAGAAGGAATTGGTGTCTGGTTATGTAGTCATAGACAGAGTGCTTGCCCAAGATCACCTTGCCAACAACATCCGTCAGGAACTTGTATTTAGCAGACAAGTTCTTTTTCAGCAATCTGTTAGGGTTTTCGTGGGAGTGACCCATTATAATTAGCAAATCATCAAACTCAGTGCTAGATAGTTCAATATCATCTTCCCCATTGATAAATACAAAAATATTAGTTAGAATAGAAGGGGAAAGAGAAACCTGGTGTCCAGAAATTGATCCAGAAATCGAGGTTTGATCTGGAAAGGTTGCTGTGAATACCCATTCCTTGATTTCCTGTACTGGAAGTTTGATCCTTAAGGTCATGAACTGTCTCAACTGTGGAGCCTCAAACAACTGAAGAATGTTCTTGAAGATTTGATCAGAATTGCTGAATGAATCGATGTCGATGTCAAACCCAACATCAAATTTCTTGCCAGAATGGGTCGCCGCCGAAATCGCCATGCCTGCAAAAACAAAAGATCAAGTGCACAAGCACTGGAAAGTGCGGGATGGAGATCGTTGAAAACCCTATTATTAGTATTCAGAAGATGAAAAGATGTACTCCGTCCAATGAAAAATTAAAAACTTCTAACTCAGTTCGACGAAAAATCTCATAAAGAAATAAAAGCGTTGATCTAAGTCTGAAGAGGGGGAAAATAGTTCGTCGTTCTCCGTTCGATGAAAAAATTTGCTTAAACAAATTTTGTCGATCTCCGTTCGACGAAAGATTTTTTGAAACAAATTGGTCGATCTTCGTTCGACGAAAGAGTTTTGCAAAGGAAGGTTCATCGATCTACGTTCGACGAACACTCCGCGAAGAGTTCGTAGTTCGTCGATCTCCGTTCGACGAAGCATGAAAAGTTCATCGACCACAGACAGAAATTAAATTAACGCTTCTTCATTAATCATACCATACTGATTTAGGAATAATAGATGTTTCTTTTCATCTAAGGGTTTGGTGACAATATCTGCTCTTTGTTAATCGGTAGAGATAAAGACAAGTTTAATTTTATTTTTGTCCACACAATCTCTAATGAAATGATGTCTAATATTCATATGTTTTGTCCCACTATGATGCACTGGATTTTGTGCAATAGAAATTGCACGGGTGTTATCAAAATAGATAGTTGAATTATTTAAGTTGAAACCATAATCCAGGAGCTGATTTTGAATCCACAAAATTTGTGAATATCAACTACCGACTGCTATGTATTCAGCTTCAGCTGTTGATGTTGACACAGAATTTTGCTTTTTGCAAAACCAGGACACAAGCCTATCACCATGTAACTGGCAAGTTCCTAATGTGTTTTTCCTGTCAACTCTACATCCAGCAAAGTCAGCATCTGAGAATCCAAAAAATTCAAATTCTAACTCATTAGGATACCAGAGTACTAGATTAGGACAACCTTTTATATATCTTAAAATTCTTTTTAATAAAATAAGATGTGATTATTTATGATTGACTTGAAATCTAGTACAAATGCAAGTAGCAAACATAATATCAGGCCTACTAGTTGTAAGATACAATAAGGACCCAACAATAGCCATATATGTTTTCTGATCAATTGCTTTGCCCTGTTCATCAGAATCAACTACAACATTGGATGGCATGAGTGTTTTCTTGGCAGAGGCATCTGTCATCCAAAATCTTTTGAGTAGCTCTTTAACATATCTTGACTGGGATATAAAGATACCATCATGGGTTTGCTTCACTTGAAGACCAAGGAAGTAAGATAGTTCACTCATGCTACTCATTTCAAACTTTGAATGCATCAGGTCAGAAAACCTTTTATAAAATTTGGAATTAGTAGAGCCAAATATTATATCATCTAAATAGATTTGGACTAGAAAAATTTTTGATTTATGATGTCTAATGAATAAGGTCCTTTATACAATGCCTCTAATGAACTTATGCTCTAAAAGAAAGCTAGCTAAGGTTTCATACCAAGCTCTTGGAGCTTGCTTTATACCATAAAGAGCTTTATGAAGTTTCAAAACATAAGAGGGATGAGTTGAAGAGATAAAACATGGTGGTTGTTCAACATAAACTTCCTCTTTTACTTATCCATTGAGGAATGTACTTTTGACATCCAACTGATAAACCTTGAACTTCTGATAATGAGGAGCGAAGATTAGGAACCGGACACGGAGCCCCCCTTATAGGTTGGCCAGTAATGAAGAACCTGTTGACCGATCAGTACGTTCCTGCGTAACATCGGACACAGATGTTCGATGAGCTTGCCACTCTGCGGCAGGGCTCAAGCTCGGTAGCTGAATATATGGGTGAACTTAAGGACCGAATGAGGCGATGTGACCTTAGGGAGATCCCCGAGGTCACTTTATCTAGATTTCGAAAGGGCCTTAACCCCGATATCTAAAGGAAGCTCTTGAGATATGGGCATACGGACTTGAACACGACTTTCAATGCTGCCTTGGACATTGAAAAACACCTAGCCTCTAAGGCTCACTCCCGTTACGCTCATGTGAAGAACAATTCCACCACTGGGGCATCTTCTTCCACATATCCTGATAAGGGAAAGTTTAAATCTACCGAGTCGAAGTCAATCGTGATCACCGCTAGGAACTCCAAGAACCCTACGAGTGAGCGTGTCCCTATCGGGAAGGTTAGCAAGGCTAACACCACTTGTTACTCTTGCGGCATTCAAGGCCACTATGCCTACGAATGCCCAACAAAGATAAAAACTCTAGCCTTGTTAGAGCCAACTACCGACCCTGACGATTATGTATACGAGGCCGCAGAAGAGAGTGACCCTGAAGGAGTCCCTAGTGACTTAGAGGACGATCACCCCCTTATGGTGATGCGTTGTATTTTGACCACTCCTTGTCCATTAGATGATTGGAAGAGGACGAGCATATTTTCCCTGATTTGTAAGAGTGGCGAGAAGCTTTGCAAGTTGATTATTGATAGTGGTAGCTGCGTGAATGTCGTATCTGAGAACGCCGTTGCACGTATGTCATTGATCACGTAACCACACCCGACCCCATACCAGGTCGCTTGGATCAACAAGCTCTCTGTACCCATTACCAAGCGATGTCTGGTCCCACTCTCATTGAAATCCTACATTGATGAGGTGTGGTGTGATGTCCTTCCGATGGACGCTTGTCATGTGTTGTTAGGCCTCCCTTGGCTATACGACCGTGATGTTACCCATTTTGGTAGAGCCAACACTTATGAGTTCAAATTCAATGGCAAAACCATCACTTTGAAGCCGACCGTCCCGAAGGAGCCCGTAGTCTTGGCTAAGGACACCACTATCCCGATAGAACGAAAAACATTGAATCTCGTTGGTAGGAAAGAGTTTGAGAGAGATCCGTTCTTTGATGGAATTATGTATGCGCTAGTCCTCTTGAGTGCGAAGCCCGATTCTAGCATTTTGGATGAGCTACCTAGTGAGTTACGGGTACTGTTGGCGGAGTATAGGGACGTGTACCCGGATGAGATGCCGTCCATGTTACCCCCGCTTAGGAATATCCAGCATGCGATAGATCTCATCCCGGGGTCTTCCTTGCCAAACCAGCCCCATTATCGACTCCACCTCGCGGCTCACCTAGAGTTACAGTCTCAGATCGAGGGCTTACTAGCGAAAGGTTTTATTAGGACTAGTATGAGTCCATGTGCTGTACCAGCCCTACTTGCCCCCAAGAAGGATGGTACATGGAGGATGTGCGTTGATAGTCGGGCTATCAACAAAATCACCATCAAGTATAGGTTCCCCATTCCCCGCCTAGATGATTTGTTGGATGTCTTGTCTGGAGCCACCGTATTCTCCAAATTAGATCTTCGGAGTGGCTATCACCAGATTCGGATACGAGAGGGCGATGAGTGGAAGACAGCATTTAAGTCGAAGGATGGTCTGTACGAATGGCTTGTGATGCCCTTTGGGTTGTCCAATGCCCCTAGTACCTTCTCCCGGATGATGACACACGTCTTTCAGCCATTTATGGGAAAGTTCGTTGTCGTCTACTTTGACGATATTCTGATTTATAGCACCTCTACTACCGAGCACATCTCCCACATGAGAGTGATCCTTTCCACCCTGCGGAAGGAGACGTTATTTCCTAACCTTAAGAAATGCACTTTATATGTCTCGGAGGTAGAGTTCCTAGGCTATATAGTCGGCTCTGAGGGTATTCGAGTTGATCCGGGCAAGGTTCAGGTCATTAAGGACTGGCCCGTACCAACCACCCTACGTGAGGTGCGTAGTTTCCATGGGTTAGCCACGTTTTATCGTCGTTTCATACGAGACTTCAGTAGCATTATGGCGCCTATCACGGACTGTATAAAGAAGGGAGAGTTTACGTGGATGAAGTCCGCCACCCATGCTTTTGAGCGAATCAAGGAGCTTATGACTGAGGCACCTGTCTTACGTCTACCTGACTTTGCTAAAGTCTTTGTGCTCACATGCGATGCATCTGGGGTGGGGATTGGAGGTGTCTTGAGCCAGGAGGGCCATCCCGTTAGTTATTTTAGCAAGAAGTTGCCCGGCCCTAAGCTGAACTACTCAAATTACGATAGGGAGTTTTATGCTGTAGTCCGATGTCTACACCATTGGAGGCACTATCTCCTCTCCAAGGAGTTTGTGATCCTCTCCGATCAT
The DNA here is from genome assembly GCA_039583875.1 of Platanthera guangdongensis. Classification (NCBI taxonomy): domain Eukaryota; kingdom Viridiplantae; phylum Streptophyta; class Magnoliopsida; order Asparagales; family Orchidaceae; genus Platanthera; species Platanthera guangdongensis. The sequence continues at coordinate 132,458,520 of CM077164.1, forward strand.
GAGGCTTTACGTTTCATCAACGGCCAGCATAAGATCAGCCCACGTCACGCTAAGTGGGTCGCTTTCCTACAAGGTTACACGTTCAATCTCAAGCACCTTAAGGGAGCTGATAACCGAGTCGCGGACACCCTTAGTCGTCTTACCCTTTTACTCACCTCTATGGAAGTACATGTTATAGGCTTTGAGCAGATTAAGGATGAGTACGCCACGTGTCCTGACTTCCAGGACTTCTATCTTTCTGCCCAGGATAGCTCCCCCACGATGATATCTGCCTACGTCATCAAGGACGGTTATATGTTTAGGAACTGGAAACTATGTATTCCACAGTCATCGTTACGACTACATATCATATGGGAGTTGCATAGCGGAGGGTTGAGTGGCCACTTCGGTAGAGATAAGACCATTACGTTAGTAGAGGACAAATTCTATTGGCCAAAACTTAAGGTTATGGTGGGACAGGTAGTGAGTAGCTGCCGCACGTGCCAGGTGTCTTAGGGTAGTAAAACTAACGTAGGATTATATACACCCTTGCCTATTCCTTCCATGCCTTGGGTCGACGTTAGTATGGATTTTGTATTAGGCCTTCCCGTTACCGTACGCCGTCACGACTCAATTTTTGTAGTTGTGGATAGGTTTTCAAAGATGGCTTATTTCATCCCGTGCAGTAGGACGAATGATGCGTCTCACGTCGCTAAACTTTATTTTAAAGAAGTCGTTAGTCACCGTGGAGTGCCAAAGACCATAGTGTCGGATAGGGACGTAAAATTCACTAGTTATTTTTGGAAGACTCTTTGGATATTAATGGGAACGAAATTATTGTTTTCCTCTGCTTATCATCCCCAAACTGATGGGCAGACGGAAGTGGTTAATCGGAGCTTAGGAAATTTGTTACGATGCCTCGTGAGTGATCACAAGAGCACTTGGGATCTTCTCCTTCCCCATGCCCAATTAGCCTACAATAATTCCAAGAATCGGTCTACGGGTCTGTCTCCAAATGAGATTGTCCACGGGTATAAGGCTCCTGTGCCGCTTGACTTGGTGCCGTTGCCCCCAACGTACAAGGCAAGTCAGTTTGCACAATCCTTCGCCCAGCACATCCATGATTTACACGCACCTATACGGGACACCTTGACTACGCAATACGACTCTTATCAAGTGCACGCTAATTTACATAGGAGAGTATCAGACTTCAAAATTGGCGATCTAGTTTTAGTCCGTTTGGTTCCCGAACGCTTGCCCACTGGCACCGTTAAAAAGTTAGCACCAAAGCGCGCCGGCCCTTTTCGGATTATTAAAAAGCTAGGTGACAACGCTTTCGTTTTGGACTTGCCTGCTGATTGTGGTATCTCCCCCATTTTTAATGTTTCGGATTTAACGATGTTTGTGTCACCACCACAAGAGTTGATTTCTTTGTCGTCTTCTTCTCCCACTAAAAATTCTCATGGGTTGGGGAGTGGTAGTACGGATGATCTCTCTCTTTCGGTCCCCACAGGTATATCATCGGATGGTAAGTTGCCTTCTTTCCTGCCTACTGCTAATATGTTCCCCAGGTTTCCACGGACGTTCTCCACTCCAGAGATGATACTTGATGCTGAGCCTGTTACCACTGCTGATGGCGACACCCACCGCTTTCTCATCCGTTGGCGTGATCGGCCCCCTTCGGATGACTCTTGGGTACTCGAGACGGAGCTGCAGAGTTTGGATGCCGCTCTCCTTCATCGCTATCGCTTGGACCACGCAACAGAGATGCGTGCATTTGAGTGGGGGAGGATTGATGGTGCGGCCCCTCCTCCACCGGTTGAAGACGATGCTGATGATGCTGTTGATGATCTGGTTGCTAAGGCCATACGACTCAAGGACGTGAGGCGGCACGATAACGCTAACGGATGGCTACGCTACAACCTCCGCCCGCACCGTGCTACCGCCACGACAATGCCTTAGTTTTATTTATTTCCTTTTCGTGCACTTTATTTTATAATTGGAATATAAAATTATCCTATGCTTATGTGATAATTTTATATTCATTGCATGTGTTGTTGTATTTTCAATTTGAACTATTTTAGTTTTGGTGTGCAATTATCCATTCGGATGGATGAGATTAAATCTCCAACATGAAGGGCTAAGGCTTATTTGTAACTCCTATTAGCCATTCGGATGGATGAGATTAAATCTCCATCATGAAGGGCTAAGGATTATTTGTAACTCCTATTTAAAGGAGGCTATCATGAAGAGTTAAGGCAATTGGAAAAGGAAACCTAAAACCCCCTTGTGGAAATTTCGGCCACCATGGAGAAGTCCATAGCCGCCCCCTCCCCTTTGGTGTGAAGCCAAGCCTTGCCTCCTCCATCCCCGTTCGGTGCGACTCCGGCGTGGCTTCCTTCGGTGCGACTCCTTGGAAGAAGGTTACAAACCATTCGGTGTGATGCCGGTGGATCCGTGGAGAAAGTGATTCTCCCACAGTTATCTCATGTGAAAGCTTTCTGGTTGGGTAATCCCTTTCCTCTTCCTTGTGTGATTCTTCTCCTTAGTTGTGGTGGATTTTCGCAAAATCGTTTTCTCCGGATCTTTAATCTAATCGCTACAAGTTTTGAATCGAAATCGCCGTTGCAAGGCTTTTTAATTCCGGATCGGGTGGATCCTATTTGCCTGAGCGGATCTTGGCCTATAGCCTTGGTTTTGCTCTCAAAAAGGAGTGGCAACCTTTGTGTTTTCTTGGGGAATATTCCGACTCAACTTTTCGATCGTCGTTTTCGAGTCTACCATTCCTCCCTCGTTGTTTGTGCTGCGTTTGTGATGAGGACTATTGTGGGCGATAGGTGCTGTATAGGTGCGGTAGATCTATGACGTGTTGTGCGTAGGGAGAGCGTTAGCTTCGCGAAGATCTCCGATCCGACATCCCTATATCAGATAAGCAGCATATGCAAGAAATATCCCGATGGCTTCATGTATTACAACAGGAGCAAAGGTTTTTTCACAGTCAATGCCCTCTTTCTGTGAAAAACCTTGGGATAACATCCTTGCATTGTTTCTTACTATTGATCCTTGTCCATCCCTCTTGTTCCTGAAGACTCATTTAGTTCCAATGACTGGGTAGTCTTTTGCTCTTTGAACTAAATCCCAAACTCTACACCACTCAATTTGATTGAGCTCCTCTTGCATTGCAATAATCCAGTGGGGATCTTGCTCTGCATCTTTTATGGATTGAGGCTCAATTTGAGAAATGAAGCAAGCATGCATCAGATCTTGGTTGAGTTGATGTCTTGTTTGCACACCAGCTGATATGTCTCCAATCACTTGAGATATGAGATGATCTCTAAGTATGACAAGATCAGTAGGAGGAGTTGGTTCATCAATTGCTTATGGGATTAATTTCACTTGTGAAATTATATTTACTATTGTGAGTTCAACTGATTAAACACTTTCTTCTTCACTGTCTTCATCAATCTGTGGAGAAGGATGCAATGTAACCTCTTGGATAAGGTTTATATCATCCAACTTCTCACACAGATAGGGTACCTGCAAAGTGTCTATGCTAGAAGAATCCTTCCCCTTGTAAAACATGGGGGCTTCATCAAAGATATATGTACAGATTCTTCCATTTTAATGTTGATTTATTGAATACCCTATAAACTTTGCTGACTTGGGAATATCTAAGGAAAATTCCCTCCGCAGCCTTGGCTTCAAATTTTCATAGGTGTTTCTTATTATTATTGTGAATATAACATTTGCAACCAAATACTTTGAAGTAATCCCATAACCTACAGGTCGGAGGATCGAAACCTCCCTCTGATACCAATTGAAAGTTAGGGATTGATCTAACTAACTCTAGAGGGGGGGTGAATAGAGTATATTAAATACTTTAAGTTTGTTTTTACAACAGATTAAAATAGGTGATACATATATAAGAAAAGAAATATCACAACATAGAAAATAAAAAAAGTAAAGCACCACCAGAAAACACAAGGAGTTTATAGTGGGAGGAGTTGGTTCATCAACATCTTGAGATATGGGATGATCTCTAAGTGTTACAAGATCAATAGGAGGAGTTAGTTCATCAACAACTTATGGGATTAATTCCACTTGTGAAATTATATTTGCTATTGTGGGTTCAACTGCTTCAACACTTCCTTCTTCACTGTCTTCATTAATCTGTGGAGAAGGATGTAATGTAACATCTTGGATAAGGTTTATATCATCCAACTTCTAACACAGATAAGGTACCTGCAAAGTGTCTATGGTAGAAGAATCCTTCTACTTGTAAAACATGTTAGCTTCATCAAAGGATATATGCACATATTCTTCCATTTTAATGTTGATTTATTGAATACCCTATAAGCTTTGCTGACTTGAGAATATCCAAGGAAAATTCCCCCCGCAACCTTGGCTTCAAATTTTCTTAGGTTTTTCTTATTATTATTGTGAATATAACATTTGCAACCAAATACTTTGAAGTAATCCCATAAACTACAGGTCAGAGGATCGAAACCTCCCTCTGATACAAATTGAAAGTTCAGGAATGATCTAACTAACTCTAGAGGGAGTGTGAATAGAGTATATTAAAAACTTTAAGTTTGTTTTTATAGCAGATTAAAATAGGTGATACATATATAAGAAATGAAATATCACAGCATAGAAAATAAAAAAAGTAAAGCACCACCAGACAACACAAGGAGTTTATAGTTGTTCTCCAATACACCTGGGTACATCCACTCTTCTACCACCCTAGTAGGAATACAATACAAGTTTTTGATCAGGTGCCCTATCACCACAAGATCTATTTTCTAAGGGAGATATAGCAAGTCTTTGAGCTTTTGATTAGGTGCCCAAAAACCAAACAAAGTCTTTTGATCGAGAGACTTGAGAACCAAAAGGTTTAACTTTTAAAGGGAGTTATAACCCTATACATAGTGAAAGAAAATAAAAGATGTTGTCTTCTATGTCTCAAACCTCTGAGAAGACTAGTGGATTTTGTTGATGTTGTCAAAGCTCCCCTGAGTTATAGAAATCTGATAAGGAGAGGAAGCTTTGCTTCAGTGTGTTGGTCTTCAAAGAGAACTTCTTCTTCCAGTGAATGATTCTGAGAGATTAAATTTTTGTGTCTCAGATTGAATGTGTGTTGCTGGAAGAAAAGGTTGAAGAGGATGATGAACAAGATGTTTCTTTTTCTCTGTCTCTTATTCTCTATTTTTCAGATTTTCTCTTTCTTCTCATTCCTTGACTTCTTGCAATCTTCTGAAGATTTTCTTTATATATTGACTGCACATTTGAATTTCAAATTCCTTGAAATCTTCTGTATATTTTTTGGGAATTGGAACGACAGATTTTTGTCTTGAATGTATTTTCCCAATTGTCCCAGTAAATATGGTAGAGTAATAACTCTGTGAAATCCATAATTAATGCAACCAAGAAACATCTATATGCTGGAGAATACTGAGCATTAATTATTAGAGTATTATAGTCTTAATATTTGAAATCAAACTGATTTAGTCGATCTGAGAAACTAAGAAACTGCAGATAAGATAAGTCGAACAGAACCTGGAAGGAGTTAGTCGAACTCAGTAAAGATTTCGTCGACCTGAGCTCCAAGTTCGTCGAACTAATTATTCTCCTTCATCGAGCTGAGCTCCAAGATCGTCGAACAGAAAATATACTTGTCAATCTAAGCTCCAAGTTCGTCGAACTGAGAAGGCACTTTGTCGAGCTGAGATTCTGATATAAGCTCACAGTTTGTCGATCTCAGCTAGACTTTCGTTGATCTCAACTCAGAGAAGGAACTTTGAGTTTGTCAATCTGAGATCGATGATCGTCGAGCTGAGTTTATGAAAGCTGCTTAACTGAAGGTTAGCTAATCACATAGAGGGCGGGGGGGGGGGGGGGGGGGGGGGGAGGGGTGAATAGTTCGTTGAAGTTTTATTATTTCTTTTCTTGATTTCAAATTAATCTATCTAGAGCTTGTACTTAGATCCTGCAATAAGAAAGAAAACAAGCAACACAACAAACACACAAGGATTTATAGTGGTTCCACAATTGGATACATCCACTTTCCCTCCCACGTACCCAACCTATTTGTTATACTAGACACAAACTCCACCAATATGCTCCTCAGAGCTTACACCTCAAGCCCTCAGCCTTATACACAGATTCTTCACAGAATCCAAACTCAGAACCACAAGGGCTCCTACCTCAGAGCCCTGCAGAGCTCCTATAGCTGAGACAAGCTTCTATCTCAGCTCTTTCAAAACATAAAAAATATTCCAGAAATCCATAAAGTGTTGAGTGATGTTAAGTCACTCAACGCCATCTTTCTTGGCTCTCAGCGCTTCTGGACTTGTGAATTTTCTCTGGATTTATCTCAGCAATTCTGTATTAGTGGTCTTAGCGGTTTCTTATTAACAGCTGAGACAAGCTTCTATCTCAGCGGTCTCAGCGGTTTCTTATTAATAGCTGAGACAAGCTTCTGTCTCAGCACTTTCTTCTCAGCAATCTCAGCGCTTTATTCTTAACTGTTAAGACAACATTCTGTCTCAGTGCTTTCTACGCAGTGGTCTCAACTCTTTCTTCTCAGCTATCTTAGCGCTTTCTTCTCAATTATCTCAGCTATCTCAGCACTTTTTGACTTAATCAGGTTTTCTGGCTTTAGCTGCGTTCGACGATCTACGGGCTGATCTTGATGAACTCTGATCTTCTCAACGGTCTGAGCGCTTTTTGCCATAGTCAAATTTCTGGCTATTGCTTGACAAGTGTTGAGCTGAGCTCGACGAACTGCAAGCTGAGCTCGACGAACTGTAAACTGATCTCGACGAAATTCAAGATGAGCTCGATGAACTTTGAATCGTGAGCTCTTGAGCTTATCCCAAGGAATGTTGAGCTGAGCTCGATGACTAGCGAGCTGAGCTCGACGAACTGCGAGCTGAGCTCGATGAATTTTGAGTTTACCACCAAACTCATTTTCTTCACCTATCCAATCATGGACTACTTGCATGCAAGAACTAAAGCACACATCAAATACATTATGCCCTTAGCATGATTGGAGATGCCTCGTCAAATCCTGAGGAACATTGTATGGCATAATTCCCAACAACCTCCTCATATTTGAAGAAGGCAAAACACCCATCCATACTAAGGTGCATCAACACAAGAAATATCATAATAGGTCTAATGAAATATTATCATAACTAGTCATCCCATTATAGGATAACTCTCCCTAGATGAGATGGCTTACCACTATGATTGAAAGATCAGTGGTACAGGTGAATTATCAATCATTGACAATGTGATAGTATGATTAATCAACTAAAGCATTATTAGTCATTTGCAAGGTACACAGTTTGATTAAGATCTACCTAATCATTAACTTAGCCAAACAATAATAGCAAACTTGTGATTACAGGATTTCTATGAAAGAACAACATATTTATTTATTACAGATATACAACTGAGAGTTGTATTATACATTTATCACATCAATATAGTTATGTCCAACTAATATTAATTTCATTGATAATGATTTGATGTTGCTACACTGTTAATATTCATTACAAGACATTGAAAAAATGTTTAAAGAACTCTAAGTCTTGCAACAGCATATTAGTTTCGTTTTGATGAACTAGAATCAACATCCTTGGAATCATCAGTCTTCTTCAAGTTTTCAGCTTTATTCACTTGCCACTTGAAGTAAAGGAATAACTTTAGATTATATCTGGGAGGCTTTTTCTTGGGGTTGCTCTTTCTTACCAGATTCTCTTTGAATACTCTTTCCCTTAGGTAATTTCTTTCCAGATGCTTTATCCATTCCTCAGAAGGATATATACTATCAATATTCTTTAAGATTTGTCCATGGCTTAACCAAGCATTGATAATGATGGATTCAGAGGCATCACTTAGCTGTTAATGATCTGGATCATCTCTGTTCTCAACTCTCCTCTTTGCCATGAACTCTTCAGCCAATTGAGTTCCTTCCCTCTTTCTTCTAGCAACAAGCTATGCATCCTGTGCTATAACATCCCCTATCCGTCGCATAACATATAGAAGTAGGTCCCACCGGGGCCCGATGCCATATACCACAGACAGACCGGGTGGTTACTCAATGGAAACCATCCAACCAATAATAATGTCCTACACAGAGCATTCTAGTGGAAGCAATTAAAATTATTGCATTAATAAAAACCCAAAACTAGCATGAATGTCCACTAATACGCCAAAAGGAATGAAGTAAAAATACACCAGTACTGGCCTTATGGTCTTACAATTGTTTTTCTCAAATTACATGTCTTCAGATCTCGGCACACAGGCTGGCCATACATGAATAAAAGAAAACACTCAAAAAATCGGCCTTCGAGGGCCGGCTCAGCAACTTGGGCTTTAGCCCGCTATTTACCGCTTGGCTCCGCAGCACCTGTAAGCACAATCCACCGCAACGGTGGCAAACCAAAGCAACGGTCAGCCATGCTGACCAAATTATAACGATCCCACCCCCAAATCGGGGTGTCGATGCTCCTTCCCTGTACTTTATTAGCATAACAAAGTAGTATAAAAATACATTGCATCACAGGCATTGGCACGCACAGCCACCCGCCCCGTGCTCTCAGGGCATATTCTCGGTGATCACGGTCAAAGTCCACCGACTCACCCCGCCGCCAGGACGGAAATATCTCGTGAGTAATCTGGTCTTTCTGGCCACTGCCTAATACCATCCATCTATGCCAACGGTAAGCGCCAAGTAACTTTAGGTCTCTTTAACCGAACGACATAGATCGGGTACGGTTCCACCTGACCCGTCGCTCACACCGCAACGTCAACTTAAGTCATCTGTGAGGGTCAAGCTTCCCCGAGTACCGTATCTCCCATACATATCACATAACCCAGTTATGTTCAGGTTGGTTCCCAGGCCACCATGATGGCAGAACCACGCATCCGCCCAGTTTTTTGGGGTGCACCTTGGAGTTAATCCCCTAGGCTCCCTGTTGCAAGCTACCTCGTAGAAAACCCGAAAACCAAACATTTGCACGGAGTCATCTCCGGCCATTTATGCAATGCAACATCACCGATCCAAACCAACTTGTCCGGGTAGGCTTCACACATCATGCCTATATCAGTTCTCGATTACAGACTCTACATGTACAAAACAGGGACTATTCTTGTCTACCCGAAGGAACGCCTCAAACTCACCGCAAACTCTCGAGAGCAGGCTTCCCTATGCAAAAGAAGTAGAGCTTCACTTGCTCAAGTAGAGAATCATTACCCTAGCATTCTTCCTTGGTTCCATGGAAATGTAAGGAGATGAAAAGCATCGCACTCTCCTTGCCTCCGTAGATCCAAAGTCGGTTCGCGATTTGGAGCTCCGAAGATCCGCCGGTGACCGGATCTAGGCTTATTCTTCCTCTTTTGCTCTCCCTCTCTCTAGACTTAGAAAGAGGACCACTCAAGTGAAATGAGGGTTTCAATGGCCCAATCCCGGGTATATCCCAATAGGAACAACCCCCAACCGTCGGATCCCAAAATAAGGAAACGAATGGCTACGATTCGTAGTTGAAAAGTAAAACCTGGGCCCAACACGACCTGCGACACGCTCGTGTCCAGGGCCGTGTCCCTCATTCGCCGTCAAAATCGACGCACCTCGAAAAATACACGGGCATCCAACAAGGTCGTATTCCACATGACACGCCCGTGTCAGCCAGTACACGCCCGTGTTCCCAGGAGTGTTCCCCCATCGACACAGGACCAACACCAACCCGAGACTCACACGTGTTTTGGACACGCCTGTGTCCTATTTGACATGCCCGTGTCATACCCGAACATGCCTGGGCTCCAGGCCATGTTCACTGTCTCGACACTTTGTCGAGCGCAGTTCGTCGACCACCCGACATTGCCTTGGACACGCCCGTGTCCTAGGATGTGTTCCCTATCTCGACACAACGTCGAGCGAAAATGCTGACTTCCCGGGCCGATCGTCGACACGAGCTCGACACGCCCTGAGACACGCCCGTGTCTCAGGCCGTGTTCGCTGCTCGACGATCGTCGACTCCAAAATTTGTCGACCTCGCGGCCAAATCGTCGACTCGAGCCTGACACAACCTGGGACACGCCCGTGTCCCAGGAAGTGTGCCCCCTGCCAAATACCAGATTTGGCCCAAAACGCATCCCGTCGCTCTTTTGAGTTTCGTGGCGTTACAACTCTCCCCCTCTTAAAAGAGTTTCGTCCTCGAAATTACATAAAGGAAAGAAACATAAAACTTAAACGGTACCTGAGTGAAACAACCCGGGTACTCCTCAAGCATAGTCTGCTCTCGCTCCCAAGATAGCTCCTCTCGACCACAATTGTCCCAACGGACCTTGACCATCCTGATCTGTTTATTGTGTAGTCGCTTGACTTCCGAGTCCTCAATACGTACGGGCTTGACCTTCGTCGTCAACCCACTATCAACCGACACTTGATCGACCGCGATCACTTGCGTAGGCTCTTGCACCGTCTTCTGTAGTACCGATATATGGAATACATCACGTAGACCACTAACAGCTTCAACTGGTACGCTGCTTCACCAATCTGCTCCAGAACCTCAAAGTGTCCAAGGTACCTCGGGCTTAGCTTCTTCAAGCGCCGCACCCGCGAGACACCCTTGAACGGCTCGATCTTCAAGTACACCCAATCGCCAATACCGAACTTCACGTTCCTGTGCTTGGCATTATAGTACTTAGCCTGGCGGTCCTGAGCGATTAGCAACCTCTCCCAAATGGTTCTCACCAAAGAAGTAGCATCCTCCACCTCTAATCGCTTATACAATTTTGATTCACCCGTTTCTAACCAGGACAATAGAGTGCGACATTTTCTACCATAAAGGGCCTTGAAGGGCGCCATTTGAATGCTCGCCTGGTAGCTATTGTTGTAAGCGAATTCCACAAAGTATAGGTGATCTTCCCATTACTTTCCAAAGTCCAGGACACACATGTGAAGCATGTCTTCCATTGTCCTATTGAACCTCTCGGTCTGCCCATCCATTTGCGGATGAAAGGCTGTGCTAAAACTCAGCTTTTTTCCCAACATCTGCTACACCAGCCTCCAATCATTAGACGTGAACCGCCCATCTCGGTCACTCACGATGCTGCGGGGCACACCATGAAGCCACACAATATTATCTACATACAACTTTGCCAATTTCTCAACCGGATCAACCTTCCTATGCGGAATGCAATGCGACACCTTCATTAGGCGATCTACGACAACCCAAATGGCGTCGTTCCCCTTTTGCGACCTTGGCAACCCATGCACAAAGTCCATAGTAATGTCGTCGAACTTCCACTCCGGAATAGGCAAGGATTTCAAGAATCCTCCCGGCTTTTGGCATTTCGCCTTCACCAAGGCGCAAGTTTGACACTTCGCCACATAGAGTGCCACATCCTTTTTCAGTCCTGGCCACTAGAACAATTTCTTAACATCGCGGTACATCTTCGTGCTCCACGGGTGAATTGAGTACTTATTGTGATGCGCCTCATACAACAATTCCACTTGCAAATTGCACACGCTTGGGACGCACAGAAGACCATCTTTCCAAAGTAATCCGTCCTCCACAACGAATTGAGAATTTGACCCATCCAGAGCCTCTATCATGAGTTGCTTCATGTGGACATCCATATCCAATGCCTGCCAAATCCGATCAGCCAGGTCATATTGGACTTCAGTCCAATTCAATAATACTTCAGCACTTGATTGCTTATCAACGCAAAAGATCTCAAATGCCTCTAACTCCCGAACCAACCGCTCGTCATGGACCGAGAGCCAATTGGCTTGAGCTGGGGCCCGACGACTCAACGTGTCCGCAACTGCATTGCCTTTACCGGGCACGTAGTGGATCTTGAATGTATAGTCCCCCAGGAACTCCATCCATCTACGCTGTCGTATGTTCAGATCTTTCTGATCAATCAAATACTTCAGGCTCTTGTGATCGGTGTAGATATCAATCTTCACACCATACAAATAATGTCTCCACAGCTTCAAGGCAAAAATCACGGCCGCTAACTCCAAGTCATGGACTGGATAGTTCCTCTTGTGCACCTTTAGCTGTCTCGAGCCATATGCTATAACGCTTCCATGCTGTAACAGCACACAACCCAAACCACTGCCCCGAAGCATCGCTTTAAAACTCATAACCTTAGGTCCCACTCGGCGAACTCAACACAGGCTCCGTGGTCAACCGACATTTCAACTCCTCAAAATCTCGCGCGCACTCCGGCGTCTAAACGAACTTCTGCTCCTTCCTCGTCAAAGTAGTGAGAGGTAAGGCTATCCGCGAGACGTTCTCTACGAAGCGCCTATAATAGCTGGAAAGCCCCAGAAAGCTCCGAACTTCTGCTACCGTAGAAAGCTCAGCCCACTCTCGTATTACAACAATCTTCGCCGGATCCACTGCAATACCTTCCCCACTCACTATATGACCAAGGAACGCCACTGAGGACAACCAAAACTCGCACTTCGAGAACTTGGCGTACAATTGATTCCTCCTTAGCGTCACCAAAACCAAATGAAGATGCCTAAAGTGTCTTCCTCGCTCTGCGAGTACACCAAAATATCATCGATGAAGACGATCACAAAATGGTCCAAGTACTCCCTGAAGGTCCTGCTCATCAAATCCATGAGAACTGACGGCGCATTCGTCAGCCCAAACGACATGACCGTAAACTCGTAATGCCCGTATCTTGTACTGAACGCTGTCTTAGGGATATCACTCTCCCTTATCCTCAGCTGATAGTAACCAGACTTGAGATCCAACTTAGAGTACACCGTCGACCCGACCAACTGATCAAAAAGATCATCGATCCTTGGGATTAGGTACTTGTTTTTTCCGTTAGCTTGTTTAACTCCTGATAATCAATACAAAGTCTCAAGCTCTCGTCCTTCTTCTTTACAAAGATGGACCGGTGCGCTCCAAGGCGACGAACTTGGACGCACAAACCCTTGCTCCAATAACTCTTGAAGTTGCACCTTTAGCTCTGCCATTTCCTTAGGCGCTAGCCGATACGGAGATCGTGACACAGGCTTTGCACCTGGCACTAGCTCAATAGTGAAATCTATCTCTCGTTGAGGCGGGGATACAGGAAGATCTGCGGGGAACACATCAGGGTACTCAGCTACCACTGAAATACTATCCAACGTAGGCTTTGACTTTGCAACCTCCACTAGTGTAAAGAACATCTCTGCACCAGCACGAACTGACTTCAACACCTGAAGAGCAGACATCAATGTCTTGCTCGACCCTTTCAAGCCCGTAAAAGTCATCTCACGACTTGCCCCAACTTGACTTCCTTGAGACCGCAATCAATATAGGCTTGCTGCTCCGAGAGCTAGTCCATGCCAAATATAACGTTGAACTCCACCTACGGTAGTAACGACGCATGCAAATGGAACTCCTAACTTCCAATACGAATCTGAACACCACAGATTCTCTGCGCGCACATCGAACACCCATTCGATAACAACACATCCAACTTGTCCTTCGCCATTGAAGAAGGTACTCCGATGCGCGATATGAATAATTCGGACAAGAAGGAGTGTGAAGCTCCCGTATCAAAGAGTGCTCTCGCCGGAAACTCACAAATCAAAATAAATCCTAAACAAGCAGTGGTAAGGTAACATACGCATAACAAGTATTTAAAGAAACTTAACTTGCTACAAATTAAACCGTACCTGTCACCACATCCGCTTGTTTGATGGCCTCCTGTTGGCCAAGATTATAAATCCTTGGTTGAGCCGGAGCATAATGGGACGCGGTTGACTCCACCGCCTTGCCCTTCTCTTCATAAGTTGCTCCCGGCTTCCTCTCGGACTTGGGACGCCCGCTCCAACAATCACGGGAAAAGTGCCCCGGCTTCCCACAAGTAAAACATGCACCCGGGGTCCGACCCATAGTCGCCCCAGAAGTACCGGAAGAAGGAGCTGGACCCGAAGTCCTAGCCTTCTTAAAGAACTTACGGTGCCCAAACTTTGAGTTAGCCGGCACCTTGAACTCAGTCCTCTTATCACCCAAGCTCTTCTTCACTTGAAAATTCTTCATGTCCTTCTCCAGGGACCGGGCCGTGTTGACCAAAGTCAAGAAACACTGCGTCATCGGCCTAGAGAGTAGTAGACTCAAGTCATCTCTTAGACTTTCATAGAAACGGTTGGTCTTACGCTCCTCTTCTGCGATGGTGGAGCTAGCATACCGACCCAACCGAGTAAACTCATGGAGATACTCATCCACGCTACTCTCTCCTTGTAGCAACCTCTTAGAACTCATTCTCCAAAGCTATCCTCTGAGTCGAAGGGAGGAACCTAGCCAAGAACAGTCTCGAGAACTCCTCCATCGAGACGTCTGTAACTTGCCTTCCTCTCAATAGATGCAGCTCCAAACCCTCCCACCACATCCTAGCGTCTCCATCCAACAGGAACGTAGCTATAGTGGTCATCTGCCACTCCTCCGTCTCTGTCGCTGTCAAGACTCTCTTCACATGGGAGAGCCAGTCTTCAGCTTGAGATGGGGTTCCCAACCCCGAGAATACCGGAGGATTAAAGCTCATGACATGTTTGAGCTGTCTCTCGGTTGCCCTCTTTGGCACCAATGACTCCACTACTACCTGCTCCACTCTTCTCGGCGCAACCTCTGGAAGAGGTACCTGCTCCATCGTAGGAGCGGGCTGCTGCATTTGCCTTGCAGGCTGCGCATTAATCATGGCAAACACTGCTTCGACCACCAATCGCATGGTCTCAGCCGATGGAGATGTTGTAGGAGCATCATTTGGTGCACTACTAGCCTTAGAAACTCAGCGTTTCGACGACCCAGCACCGTTTCTGGTCACCTATAGTGGTACAAAACACCATTAAGCGACCAAACAAAATTGCAAAACGCAATTATAGGAACACGCAGGTTCCTCAAACACGTGTATTTTTCATTCCTAAGTGTACATTCATGGGTTCTTTTGCTGTTATAACGATGATGCACACACATGTTCTCACCACCCCTTAAACGAATTCACCCACGAATTCATTTTAAGCCTGACCGAAACCAGTTGTCTGATACAAAATTATAACACCCCCTATCCGTCGCATAGCATATAGCAGTAGGTCCGGCCGGGGCCCGACGCCATATACCACAGACAGACCGGGTGGTTCCTCAATGGAAACCATCCAACCAATAACAACGTCCTATACAGAGCATTCTAGCGGAAGCAATTAAAATTGTTGCATTAATAAAGGACCCAAAACTAGCATGAATGTCCACTATTACGACAAAAGGAATGAAGTACAAATACACCAGTATTGCCCTTATGGCCTTACAATTATTTTTCTCAAATTACATGTCTACAGACCTCGGCATGCAGGCCGACGATACATGAATAAAAGAAAACACTCAAAAATTAGGCCTTCGAGGGCCGGCTCAGCAACTTGGGCTTTAGCCCGCTATTTACCGCTTGACTACGC
The DNA here is from genome assembly GCA_039583875.1 of Platanthera guangdongensis. Taxonomy (NCBI): domain Eukaryota; kingdom Viridiplantae; phylum Streptophyta; class Magnoliopsida; order Asparagales; family Orchidaceae; genus Platanthera; species Platanthera guangdongensis. The sequence goes on from CM077164.1 coordinate 132,473,968, forward strand.
AGCACCTACAAGCACAATCCACCACAACGGTGGCAAACCAAAGCAACAGTCAGCCATGCTGACCAAATTATAACAATCCCGCCCCCAAATCGGGGCAGCGATGCTCCTTCCCTGCACTTTAATAGCATAACCAAACAGTATAAAAATACATTGCATCACAGGCATTGGAACGCACGGCCACCCGCCCCATGCTCTCAGGGAACATTCTCGGTGATCACGGTCAAAGTTCGCCGACTCACCACCGACCCCAGGACGGCAATATCTGGTGACAAATCTGGTCTTTCTGGCACTGCCTAAGACCCTCCATCTATGCCAACGGTAAGTGCCAAGTAACTTTAGGTCTCTTTAACCGAACGACATAGATCGTGTATGGTTCCACCTGACCCGTTGCCCACACCGCAACGTCAACTTAAGTTGTCTGCGCGGGTCAAGCTTCCCAGAGTCCCGTATCTCCCATACATATCACATAACCCAGTTATGTTCAGGTTGGCTCCCAGGCCACCATGATGTCAGAACCATGCGTCCGCCCAGTTTTTCGGGTGCACCTTGGAGTTAATCCCCAAGGCTCCCTGTTGCAATCTACCTCCTAGAAAACCCAAAAAACAAACATTCGCACGGAGTCTTCTCCGGCCATTTATGCAATGCAACATTACCGATCCAGACCAACTTATCCGGGTAGGATTCACACATGATGCCTATATCCGTTCTCGATTACGGACTCTACATGTACAAAATGGGGACTATTCATGTCTACCCGAAGGAACGCCTCAAACTCACCACAAACTCGCGAGAGCGGGCTTCCCTATGCAAAAGAAGTAGAGCTTCACATGCTCAAGTAGAGAATCGTTACCCTAGTGTTCTTCCTTGGTGCCATGGAAATTTAAGTTGATGAAAAGCACCGAACTCTCCTTGCCTCCGTAGATCCGAAGTCGGTTCGCGATTTGCAGCTTCGAAGCTCCGTCGGTGACCGGATCTAGGCTTCTTCTTCTTCCTTTGCTCTCCCCTCTCTCTAGACTTAGAAAGAGAACCACTCAAGTGAAATGAGGGTTTCAAAGGCCCAATCCCGGGTATATCCCAGTAGGAACAACCCCCAACCATCGGATCCAAAAATAAGGAAATGAATGGCTACGATTCGTAGCTGAAAAGTAAAACCTGGGCCGAACACGGCCTGCAACTCGCACGTGTCCAAGTCCGTGTCCCTCATTCGCCGTCAAAATCGACGCTCCTCGAAAAACACACGGGTATCCAACATGCCCGTGTTGCACCTGACACGCCCGTGTCATCCAGTACACGCCCGTGTTCCCGGGCGTGTTCCCCTATTGACACAAGACCAACACCAACCCGAGACTCACATGGGTCTTGGACATGCCCGTGTCCTATTTGACACGCCCGCGTCAAACCCGAACATGCCTGGGCTCCAGGTCGTGTTCACTGTATCGACACTTCATCGAGCACAATTCGTCGACCACCCGACACGACCTTGGACACGCCCGTGTCCTAGGCCGTGTTCCCTGTCTCGACACATCATCGAGCGAAAATGCTGACTTCCTGGGCCGATCGTCGACACGAGCTCGACACGCCCTGATACACGCCCGTGTCTCAGGCCGTGTTCGCTGCTCGACGATCGTCGACTCCAATATTCGTCGACCTCGCGGCCAAATCGTCGACTCGAGCCTGACACGCCCTAGGATACGCCAATGTCCCAGGCCGTGTGCCCCCTTCCAAATACCAGATTTTGCCCAAAATGCCTCTCGTCGCTCTTTTGAGTTTCGGGGCATTACATGTACAATTCTACCTTGTGCTGGGAAGTCTAGGTCCTCTGGCCTCTTTCTATCCAGGAGGGGCAGGTGTAGTGCCACCCTAGTGCCTTGAATTTCATTGAAGGCTTGATCTTTAATGAGTGTTGTTTCCTTAGCATGGATGCTCTCCCCCTTTCTGCCTTCTTCAGAGTTGGTCTTTTGCAAGTAAGGTGGTGTTGGCTTCATTCTTGCTTAATATAGAATTGAATATTCTCTCATTGTCAGCAAGCAGCTCATCTTTCAGAAGTATTGCCTCCTTCATAGATTGGAAGGCAACATTGGTGACAGGCTGATTTACATGATCTGTTGCACCCATGATCACCTCATCAGTTGCACTTACATAATTCTCGACATATACTATGTCAGCTGCAGAGAGTTTTTGGCTTGTGTCAAAGGATTTCATGAGGGTTGTCAGTTTGATGCCAGCAGTTTCAGCCCTATCAAACCAGGTGGTGACCTGTTTATTTAAGTGAGAGATTTCTTCTTTATTTTCTTTCACTGGTTGACAAGTCATCCCTTAGTTTGGCAACTGATTGATCAATATACTACTTGAGGGTTGTGGTCTGACCATACAAGAGTGCTTTGATTTGGTTTAGAAATTCCTCATTGGAGATCGGGGTAAATGAAGTATGACTCATAGGAGGAGGTACAACATTCTGAGTAGGGATCTGAGAAGGCTCCCACTCAACTATAACACCTATAGTAGGAAACATTTCCTTAGCTAAAGTTGTATTAACACTACTAATTAAGAGGGTATGGGTATTACCTGTAGTGGGTGCAGACTGAACTATTATTTTGATGACTTGATCCAAGTTTGTAAAATCCATTTGATCATGATCCCCCTCAGACTGAGCATCCTTCTTTGGGCTTGATCTATCAAGATAAGTATCTAAAGCTTCAGGAGGCTCATGTTTATCTTCTACAGTAAGCATGTCATCAATTGCAGCTATATCATCAGTATCTGTCATATATACCTCATCTTCTGCAGCAACCTCTATTTCATGGCCAATCTTTGACACTTGTCCTGACCTAGGGCAGGCAAGCATTTTATCAACATACATAATAGTGTCCTGGAGTCGAATATTTCAAGAGGATTGACTGAGTGATAAGTCAACATGTATACCAACATTAGCTGGAGAGGATAATCCAAGCTCTGGTTCAGAACTAGAAGTTCTTTCTTCCTCAGTAGGTTTCTTCCTTGTACCCTTAGAGGAGTCTTTTATTCCTGGAGGTTGGCTCATTGGTAGGACCCTAGTGAATCTGTCCAAAGTATTTATGTCCATTCTTTTTAGGTAGTGAATCTTCACCCCATGTTCATGTTTGAAGTATCAGGATATGTGTTCACTAGGTATAAGGAAAGTATTCTGCCCATGTTTGGAGAGGGTATACAGTCTACTAATCAATGATAGATGAGAGAAGACCATGAGGTCTTTCTATTCAGGATAATTCTGGTCATGACATCAAACATGGACCTGGAGATAGTGTCATGTGATCCAGATTTGCAGATAAGGGCTTTCCGTACAATATTTGCTAGCAGTTTGTCTATCTCATTAAAGAATTTCCTTTTAAGAGACCAAGATTTTGGCCCATTGTATCCACACCATCTAAGAGCACTGTCTCTCTCCGTGACGGTGAGCTCTTCTTCCTCGCTAGGGTTGACAAAGGGTATATGAAGGTCTTTTCCTAGTCTCTTAGGGTTTACATTTATTTTGATATTTTCAATCTTAGACTTAAGAGAGTTTTGATAGAAAGACACTTCAATGTTCGAGAAGAATTCCACTACCTCCTTTTTTAAGAATGGTGGAGGGTTCAGATAGGGTGTATTCCAAGACTGCGACCTCAATCATCCTTAACATAGACTTAACCTCAGGGGAGGCATGACTGAATCCATCCCTCACAATTTCATATCCATCCTGGTGCTCCTTGATGACATTTGGCGTCACTTGAAATAGTGCGGCAAGACACTGAGAGGGTTTTGGTCACGACGGTAGGGTTAAGGGTTTTAAGAGTGGATTGGCCTTTAGTTTCTTGTCGCCTTTATATTTATACCAAAAAAGTTTAATTATCTTATTATCTGAATGGACAATTAAGAATTTTATCTTTATCTTGTACATTTCCTTTTAACGTGCTGCGTTACGCTTTCTGTTATGAAACATGAGATTTAGCGCTTCGATTCTTCTATCTCTCAGCTTTTCTTCTACTTATTCAATGCATGTTTAATTTGTGGCTTCCCTTACTTATTGGATGTACAATCTATTTGACGTAATAAAATTTTTATTAATTTTAAATAGAAGGGGACCTAACATGTTAATGAGCCAGTTCTATTAACACTCCAATTTATGCATTACTTTACCTTAAAGCTTGCTAATAAGTTATTTGAATTTTAGAGTAACGCCTACAAAAATTAACAGTGTAGATAATTGAATCACTATTTTCTATTTGTTGTGCTTGATTAGGTTCAGCCTGAGCGCATCCAACATAACTTAACAATTAGCAAACTTAATCTCTATATAAGAGAGAGAGAGACATACCCTGAGGCTGGCTTCCTCTAGCTTTTGAGTATTACATACTTGACAGCCTCAACCTTAATTTTTTGGTTTTCCTGGAGCATATTCATAGAGCAACTATCCTGTCCCAGTCATTTTTCTGGAACACACATTGTCCAAATACCAAGTCTTAATTGGACAGATACTTAGACTATCCTGTAAAATAAAATTCATTTACCCTTAGGAACCCAATGATAATTGGGTCCTAGATTCTTGTTAGCATTGTAAAACATTTGCCGAACTCTCTGCCTGGGTTAAGCACCTTTCTGTCCACTACCCATATTCAGGTTGTGCCAAAAATTAATGGCAAAATGGCCCACCTTCCCACAGCACCAACATCTATGAATGTTGTACCTTCTCTTCAGGATAGCACATAATTGTTGTCCATATGAGAAGTTAGCAGCTCCAGATTTTGTTTGATGAGCATAGCATGATGTTGCTTCCTTCTTCCTGAGTGAAGGTGCTGAAGATCTAAATACATCTGGTCCAGAATGGGCCAATTGTATTTTTGGAGCCTGCTATTTAGTGGATTCTTTCATCTCTTTAGATAAAGGATATTTGGATACAAATCTTAATAATTTATCCTGTGAATTCTGCCTATAGTGGATAGCATCACTCCTTCTAAGACCATGTGTCTTTACCCCACTGGTAGAGTACGCATTAGATCGTTCCTTAAGAGGAGATCCAACATAGACAGTTCTAGAAGGTGAATTTGCCTTTTGAAACACTGTCCTCTTATTAGAGAATTCAAATTTGAAATGATGATTGATGTGATTAATACCCAGCTTCTCAGGGACTTGGCGAATTACAGCTTTTGGCAACTGACCCTGTGACTGAGAAGGGTTAATCACAATCCCCAATTTCTCTACGAACTTTTGTTACAGATATCTAATATGCTTTTTCTTCTCTTCTAGAAGCATGGTCTGACACTCAAGACTTTTCTTGAGTTCAGACACCTCATGACTTTTCTTATAAAACTCAATAGATTTATTGTTATAAAGAGTTTTATAAGGCTTTAGGACTTCTATCTCATTGGCTTGCCTTTTGACAAGAATTTTGCTCTTCTTTAGAGCATCTAGGAGTAGTCCATACTTGTCAATCAATTGATTGACATCAGTCTCAGATTCTGAGCAATCTTAATCATAGGATGAAGATGCACCAGTATCTGGACTAGTCTCATAGTCAGAGGAAGATGCAGAATGGAAAATAGGTTGAACCTTGATTGATTCTGAATCTAGCTGACTTCTTTCATCTTCAGTCATTTCCATCATACCATGACATCCATAGACTTCTTCATACTCCTCATTGTCACTGTCTGGGTGTGACAGAGGGGCCATGATTCCTATCCTGGTAGCAGGATATTCCTCTTCTTCTTCTGGATCAACAACAACAAATATCAGCCCTATATAAGCTTATTCCTCTTCATCTTCAGATTCTAAGGAGGAAGAATCTGTCCAGATTCTCTCCTTCTTTGTCATAAATTACTTCTCGTTCTTATTGCTCTTTTGATGATGGTGATGCATTTTCTTCTTCTTCTTATCTTCTTCCATTCTTTTGACTGGGTAATCAGCAATGACATGCCCGACCATGCTGCAACAATAACAGATGACATTAAAAGAAATTTGTTTACTAGTTTTAGGGACATACATGTCAACCTTGGATGACTTCGTGTGATAAGAGGATGAAGATGGCCTGCTCCTCTAATCCTTCTTCTTTATGAACTTCTGAAATTGCCTAGAGAAAACAACTAGATCTTTATCAGACATGTGGTTGTCTGATAAGCTTGACTCAGAATTTTCTGAGCTTGATTCAGCTTCCCTCCTTGGTGGTGAGGGAGTCTTTCTTCTGCTTCTTATTGGGTCTTCTGCCTTGAATGACACGGACTTGTCCTTGGAATTGAATTGACTTTCCTTCTCCTTTTCTTATCTAGCAGCCAGCTATATTTTATAGTATTGCAGCTTTCCAAAGAGTGTTGGTGGAGGAGTGTCTGCCAGCTTAGCCATTTCCCTAATGTCACAAATCTTGGTGTCACAATCTCAAGTGAGAGATCTAAGGAACTTGTAATTCAGCTCATAGTTGCTGAAGACCCTACCATAGGTTCTTAGTTCATTGACTGTCCTAAAGAACCTTTCAAAATAATCAGCAACTTTTTCAGACTTGCTTTGCATGAAGGCCTCAAACTCTTGATTGAGCATGGACTTTTTATCATCTCTAATTTCATCAGATACTTCCATATAGGACCACAAGGGTGTGCCACATTTTCTTGGAGGTCTTGCAGTGTGCAAGATTTTAGAAGGTTGAGTCATCAATGACACTGGCTATAATATTTTGTTCCCTTTTATCCATGGTGGACAGAATCACTTCATCTCTGTCCATTTCTGAATATTCCTTAGGCACTCTCACAGTTGGATCAATGGTGGAAGCATTTGTGGTGACAGATGGGTAGCTTCACGGCCCCTAGCTTCTTATAGTTCATTCTTGACCCAAAATTTTATCTTATAGCTAACCTTGGAGGTATACTCAGATTGTTAAATCCTTTTTGAGGAACCTCCCTCTAATACCACTTGAAAGTTGCTTAACTGAAGGTTATCTAATCACCTAGAGGGGCAGGGGGTGAATAGGTATTTGAAGTTTTATTAGTTCTTTTGCTGATTTCAAATTAATCTATCTAGAGCTTGTCCTTAGATCATGCAATAAGAAAGAAAACAAGCAACACAGCAAATACATAAGGATTTATAGTGGTTCTCCAATTGGGTACATCCACTTTCCCTCCCACTTATCTAATTGATTTGTTGGACTAGGCACAAACTCCACCAATATGCTCCTCGAAGTTTACACCTCAGGCCCTCAGCATTATACACAGATTCTTCACAGAATCCAAACTCAGAACCATAAGGGTTCCTACCTCAGAGCCATGTAGAGCTCCTACAACTCAGTGATCCACTGATCACCTAACTCAATCTTATTTCTAAGGCCTACAACATAGGACCTTTAGCCCTATAGCTTTAGGCACACAACCCTACTCTCAGAGTGCTGCAGCACTCCTATAACTCAGTACCCTTCCAGGTACCTATAGCTCAGCCTACTCCAAGGCCTACAACTTAGTGAAACAAATATCATCTATAGATCAGTGACTCTCTAGTCACCTACCTCAGGCACAAGGCCCTACACTCAGGCTGGGAGGATAGCCCTACCTCAGATCCAAACTTGGATCCTACCTCAGTACCCCAACTGGGCACTTACCTCAGTGACTAATTAGTCACCTACCTCAGGCACAAAGTTCCCTACACTCAGATTCAGATAAACTGAATCCTACAGGAAAGAATGTTCAAGAAAAATAAAACAACTAAATCAGAGATAAATCTCTGAGTCTACCTTACTGGACTGAGCAGATATCAGTCCAGCACTCTTGCTGTAGAAGGAATTAGTCCTCTTCTACAACTAACACTTTCTACTGCACAGATTAATAGCTATCAGCTTGCTGAATGGATGAATCAAATTCTCTATTTTGGAGAGAACTATCTTGCTGAACTTGAAGAGTTTCAACTATCTTCCTTTACCTTTCAAGATGTCTCTGCTGAACTCGAGCTTTCAAGCTTAATGGAGAAGAAGATGTCTAGCTGCCTCTAGTTTTCTTTCTGTATTTTCTGCGTTTGTTCTTTGTTCGTTGCCCTAATCCACTTTTCTTTTTCCTTTTTATATGTGTTGATTTGAAAAAACGACACAATTTTATATGATCCCAGCCAAGGATTGGTGTGCCCCGCCTCCTTTAGAAAAGGGCAAAGCAGCTTTCGGCGCCACTGCAGCCTTCCCGCAACGGCTATATGTTAGTTTACTTTGGTGATGTCAGCAATGGTCATCACCATCAGGACTTAGAAAATATTCCAGAAATCCATAAAGCGTTGAGTGATGTTAAGTTACTCAACGCCATCTGTTTTGGTTCTCAGCGCTTCTGAACTTATGATTTTTCTCTGGATTTGTCTCAGTGGTTCTGTCTCAGCTGTCTCAATGGTTTCTTATTAAGAGCAGAGTCAAGCTTCTGTCTCAGCGCTTTCTGTCTCAATGATCTCAGAGGTTTTTTATTAACAGCTGAGACAAGCTTCTGTCTCAGCGCTTTATTCTCAGCGGTCTCAGCACTTTATTCTTAACTGCTGAGACAACCTATTCTCTCAGCGCTTTCTTCTCAGCGGTCTCAATGCTTTCTTCTCAGCTATCTCAGCGCTTTCTTCTCAGCTTTCTCAGTTTTCTCACTGCTTTTTGCCTTCGTCAGGTTTTTTGGCTTTAGCTGCGTTCGACGATCTGTGGGCTGAGCTCGACGAACTCTGATCTTCTTAGCGGTCTCAATGCTTATTGCCTTAGTCAATTTTTCTTACTTTAGCTTGACAGTGTTGAGCTGAGCTCAATGATCTGTAAGTTGAGCTCGACGAACTGCAAACTGAGCTCGACGAACTTCGAGATGAGCTCGACGAACTTTGAATCCTGAGCTCTTGAGCTTATCCCAAGGAATGTTGAGCTGAGCTCGATGACCAACGAGCTGAGCTCGAAGAACTGCGAGTTGAGCTCGATGAATTTTGAGTTTACCACCAATCTCATTTTCTTCACCTGTCCAATCATGGACTACCTGCATGCAAGAACTAAAGCACACATCAAATACATTATGCTCCTTAGCATGATTGGCGATGCCTCTTCAAATCTTGAGGAACATTGTAGGGCACAAATCCCAACAATTCAACTATCTTCAAACACCTTTTTCTGCAAACTTTAAACTGCATTGTTTCTAAGGTCTTCTATTCTCTGAAGTCTTCTGAAGGTAGGTTTTAACACTCTATCCTAATGTGACTGACCGTAACCCTGAAACTAACTTTTGACCCTATACTATACATGTTGGGTCATCAATCCTAATAGTGAACCTAGCTCAACTCACAAGTAGGTTTCCAATGACCTTAACAAGCTCAATGACTGGAGGCGAAATGCAAGGTTCTGACGAGGCCAACTCGCCACCTCCCCCCTCTCGCCTCTTTTGGCATGTTTGAGGAATTCTGTCAAGATATGTAGAACATCATAAGTTTTGCACTCATTCTTCGTAGCGAGTGTTCGACACCCTCGGCCATAGTGGTTGTAACCCAAGCCATATGCAAGAATGCACCTATTAGGCCACCTGGGAACGAAGCGGCAGCGAAAGATAGTGGGCGAGATCTCCATGGGAGACATCTGCCAGGGCGAACACTGTTCCCTGGCTCGGCGAGTGCGGGACGATCCTGTGAGGTTGAAATGCGAGACTGCCTGGCCCGCCCAGTAGGGGAGGGAAGTCCCTTCAGCAAGTTGGTCTCATCCGCTCTAGTTCCAGAGGGGTTTCGCGAGCCTGAAATGTAATACTATACTAGGAGGGACGATCTAGTTCAGCACGATCCAAAAATGTCATACAGTAGGTCTGCGACACCATTTGTCGTGTACTGTAGACTTCCCACAATGAGTTTGAACTTTGCTAACATTTGCTGACGTCAGCATCTGTGGACTTAGCCAAATTCAGCTAGATCATCCCAGGCATTGAGTGCATTGAGTGAATAGCCTCCACTCAGTACAAAAACACTTAGCCAAATACTCTGCACTGTCAGGTATTGAGTGAACCTTCATCACTCAACGAATTTGGACTTAGCCAATATCTCTCTACCATTAAGTATTGAGTACATTGAGTGAACCTTCATCACTAAATGCATTTGGACTTATCCGATTACTTCTGCACTGTTATGCATTGAGTGCATTGAGTGAACCTTCGTCACTCAACCCTTCTGGACTTAGTCGCTTCTCTGAATGCCTGCCACCTTGCTGAGGCATTGAGTGAATTACCTTTACTTAATGCTTCTGTACTTAGTCAGTCTTCTTGATGAGCTTGTGTTGAGTGAGCTATACTCACTCAACGCATCTGTACTTATACAGATTTTTCTGTCTATATCTTCTTAAGCGTTGACTGAACATTGTCTAGTCGGTGCTTTCTTCTTTGGGAGTTGAGTGAGCTATCCTCACTCAATGCTTCTGGACATAGTCAGACAACTTCCATGATAATGTTGAAGCTTTGACAGACTGAGCTTTACTCGACGCCTCTTGCTACATGGCATTGAGTGAACTGACTTCACTCAATGCCTGTGGAATTAGCTGTAATTCTGCATTGCAAACAGTTGGGCTTTGACTGTCCATGCTTTACTCAGCGATTTTTGGCATCTAGCATTGAGTGAACTAGCTTCACTCAACGCTTGTGAACTTAGATGATTTTTTGACTTTCCTGCATCCTTCCTTGACATCTGGCATTGAGTGAACTGGCTTCACTCAATGCCTGTGTACTTACATAAATTTTTGTCTCTCCACATTTCTACATGGTGACAACCTGTCACATTCACTTAGACAACCAGTATAAACTTATTCCAAGGAACATCTTCACATAATGAACTTGAACATACATCAAATATAATTATGCTCTTAGTATTGATTGTGATGTGATACAGGCTATGTCTCCCAACAAACCGCAACGGACAAACGACACTGAATTACTCTCCTCGTTCCAATTTTACACTCGCACAAATAAAACGTGGCACGCCTAATTCATAATAATATTAATCAAATGCTAAAGCACTAGTTTGCTACACCCTTAGAGGTCAAATAGAAGCTATGATCCAATATTCTGTCAAGCGAAAAAGGATCGACCCGATTTGATCGAGCGTGTGTTGTACCAAAAGAGATCCACCAAAAAATTACGATTCTAAAAAAGGTAGATCTTTCCCAACGAAAAGAATACGAGGTCCGCCAATCCTCACAAATTTAAATGGATCAAAAGGAAACAACAAAATTGTTTAGATCAAAACCACAACTAAATCAAAGTTTCACAAGCAACACCAAGGAAAACCACCACAAGCACTAATCTAAGAGGGAAATGCTCAAAGGTAGAAATTTCAATACCCCAATCAGAATAGATGATTATGATTTACTAAGTTGGTTCGCTCTTAAATGGTTCCACCGGAGTCACGCCGAATGGAGATAAACTCATCCGCCTTCCTTGCTTCACGCCGGAGAAAGTTCATCATCACCGGAGTTGATGTCCTTGGATGAAATCCACCAAGGAGGGGGGAACATGGTTGGCCGGCCCTAGGTTAAGGAGTCTTGTAGTGGCTGAACTCTACAGGGGGAGGTGTTCTTAGAGTTGTTGATCATAGGGGATAGGAGAGGGATGTTGGGGAGTAGAAGAGAGGAGGGATGAGAAGGGAGAGTTATTGCTGAATTCTACAAAGGGGGAGAGTGGGCCGGTGGCTAGGAAGAGAGGAAGGAGGGAAATCTCAAGTTGAAATAGTTCATTCATCAATGCATAAATCCTACAACACATGGCCGTGTATAAGGCTAACAAAATTAAAGGCTACATGCAGCCTAATTCAAAACAATAAATGGCTAAAAACATGCCAAAATTAAAAACATGAATCTGGCAAAATATATTCCAGATCTAAAACAAATAAATAATGACAAATAAAATAAAGGCAAGATAAATATCAAGTTGACGTCTTGCGCCGAGGGCGGAGGTTGTAGCGTCGAACAAAAATGTCTTTGCAGTGTGCAAGTCCTTGACTGGAGAAGGCGAGGGATAATCCATAAGCATGCCGACATCATCATCAATATGGCGGGGGTCGTCATCTCCATCATGATGCCTCTTCAAACCTTCAAATCTAAGGAACATTGAGGGAAATATTCCCAACAATCCCACCAAGAAGTGTTCGACAGGGACAGAGAGTTCGTAAGCGAGAAATGGTTGATTGATTCATCCTTCCCTAGGTGTCGCACGGTGAAACCTGACGGGATGTAGAATTCATTGAGCGAATGGTACTCTTCTTCAGATAGGTTGCAATTCATGAAGGGGTAGTTGGTGAATGCAGCTATGCATTTGGTCCTACCGTCGGCGTCCCCTGTCATCTCGCGAGAATTGGTAAAGCACAAAAGTGTAAGTGCAAAGGAAGGAAAAGCAAGGAAAACTGTTGGAAGCTCTTAAAGGCTGTGGTTAATGTGGGAGGTGAGCGGTCTATTTTTAGAAAAGTTTGGGCAGGAAAAGATCCATGCAGGGAAAAGTGTGGATAGCCAATTCGCCGGATCTCGCCTAAAAGCCCGTGGAGTTCTCTCAATCCCTCACTCGCCGCCAAAATAAAGTTGAACGATGTAGCCTTAAAAATAAGTTCAGAAACAAAACATGCGCGAGAACACAGAGAATAAATGGTGAGAACGATCATGCAAAGAAAAGAGAATAATAATACAATCATTCATCCATCAGCATTCGACATAGAACCAAATTATTACAAAAATAAAAACAAGAGGGCAGAAAGGCAAGAGCCGATAGGCTCGCCTAGGGCCGTTACCACCATCCCCAGCCTCCCCTTCCCTCCCTAGGGATCATGCGCAAATACTGCAACGCGTGGATGGTCTGCAAATCCTGCTTGTCAAGGTGCAGTTGATCTTCTGCTCGCACGACATGGATTCTGGGGAAGTCCCTCCCGCCACCAGCATCTCCCCCAACTCAGCAATTAGTTGCGAGTAATTATTTTCCAAGCAGAGCATCCGCTTCTCATTAGACTTGTGGTTATCGCGAACTTAGCTGTAGAGCTCGCGCAGCATCAGGGTGTGCTTCCGTAGAATCTCCATAGTAGTCCTCTTCAGCGCCTCGTCATCTTTTGGATAGCCTAAAAAGGTGGCAATTGAGTCATACAAGGGGGGAAGCGAGAACTCATCATCACTGTCGACATCGGTCAACGAGATCTCACGGTAACCTGCAGTGTATGGTATTACATGTGAGTAATATTTATTTTTTTTATAAGGTGACTGCAATTGGTTACCTGACCTAGAGCCCGCCTCCTTGCCCGAGTGCCGGTGAGAAGTGCTGGGTCGCCCCTCGAAAGGAGTGTGGAAGGAGATATGCACCTTCCCGAGCCTGGGGCACATGATTGATGGCTCATCGGAGAGAGCATCGTCTTGAGCAGTGGGGTGGGGCCCGACATTCGCTGGATGATTTTGGCCCGAGGCCAGATCCGGAGGCATCAAGCGAGTTGGGGATTGGGACGTTGTAACACTCTGTCCTGTGGTGCCAAGTGTAAGAGATGCAAGAAACAAGGGTAAGCGAATTAATAGAAATAAATGGATGGAAAAGTGGAATTACCATTAGCC